>CM070614.1:17631890-18231890 GCA_036346395.1 Hsuehochloa calcarea | reverse complement strand
ATGGATTTTGAAATTTCCAATTTAAGCTTTTGACGAATAGAAACAAATGGTTCTCTTTTAAAATTTTTCAAAAACTCCGAAAATCAGGACGTTACATACTGCAGCTTACTTACTAAGGCAACATCTTTCAGAATAAATGAATCATTAATGCACATAGTACCTTTAGCAATGACGCGCTCAAACGAAGCATCTCCAAAGGTGATCGTCTCATCACCTGGAGCACGGGCTTGGGAAGAAAACTAACGAGAATCTCCGGTCATATGGCGAGAACAACCAGAGTCTACAAGCCAAACCTTTCCCTTCCTCGCCCGTGAACTGAGTCAAGCAGTAAAGTCTCGATCTTGGGGTGAATCAACGGTGATTTTGGCACCCAATCTTGAGTAACACGCCGAAACAGATGAAGTAGTCAAGCGGGTGACCTCTATCTACCCTCGCTCTCTGTCACTCAACAAGCGGAAGGTGCGTAATGCGGACACTGAAGCTATTCTTGAATCCATTGCTATGGAATAGCGAGTCGAAATACTGGCAACATGCTGATCTCGCCGCGGGTAGCCATCTCGAAAGGGAAACCGAGATCTACCCTCAAAACGACGGAAGTCACGACCAAAGGGAGCATGAGGATGAAAATCGAAAACTTCGGAAAAACCAAGTCCTCGATCTTGCCTTAAATCATCAGCTATAGCAAACCTAGACCTCATGTTGGTCTTAGGTGCACTCATGGTCTTGGGCTGACCCTGAATACGCCTAAAGGACTCAATATGATCTCTACGCGCGATCTTGGCGCGCCTGAAGCAATGATCAACCAAGTGTCCATCCTTCTGACAGAAGGTGCAATGATACTCGCCTCGAGAGGCGAAGCCGCAGTGGATTCACCTTCTTTGTCGAGATCCTTTGAACAAAACCCGCGATTTAAAATTGACTTTCTCGATCCCGGGCTTAGTTTTGATCACACCGTGCTATGGTTCGAGCACGGCGGTGGATGCTTCCTCATATCCTCATGGAAATCATATCCTAGACCCTGATTAAATCTGCAAATCTTAGATTGGTCTAGAATGAGGTTGAGCTTCTTCTTGCCTCCTACAAACCTCTCGAGAGTGTTCATAAGATACTAACACTCCCGAAAGAGAGAGGTGCAAGAAGAGCAGGGGGAAGAAGGAACAGTAGAGGATAAGAGAGCAGATGAAGAACCAACAACAGAGGGAAGATTGGCTTGTGCATGCACAATGACTGGGAAACAAATCCTACTACTAGCCAGTTGGTTCACATCGCTAGGCGTCTCTACCACACCCTCATGCTTCTTCCCAGCACACACATCACAAGCAGATGATTGCTTCTATAGAAGGTCCTTAGTTAGCTTCACACATTTTTCATCTAGAGCAATCAATTCATATTTTAGTTTGTTACAGTGATCACATGGTGAGCTAGCA
The DNA here is from genome assembly GCA_036346395.1 of Hsuehochloa calcarea. Taxonomy (NCBI): domain Eukaryota; kingdom Viridiplantae; phylum Streptophyta; class Magnoliopsida; order Poales; family Poaceae; genus Hsuehochloa; species Hsuehochloa calcarea. The sequence goes on along the minus strand of CM070614.1, from coordinate 18,230,463 downwards.
GGGTCCTTAGAAGCATATTTGGCCAATTTGGTATTTTCATCAACTAGTTCTTGAAACTGTTTGGAGACAGCTTCAAGTTTAGCAGTAAGTTTGGGACAATTCACACATGAAGTAATAGGCTCAAGTAAGAATGCTTGTAATTCAGTAATTTTATGGTCTGCTCATTTTAGGTTCATCTTTAAATTATTACAGCTTTCACAAATCTCGGGCAGATCAAGCAACATAGTATAGAGACCTTTAAAAGCATTGTCCTTATCCTCACATGAGGTGCAAGAAGTAGTTTCTACACTAGTCAATGAACTAGGTGCTACCCTACTCATTTCTAGTTCAGTAAGCATACTAGCATTCTCCACCTTAAGCTTATCAAGCTCAGAAGTCAGACTATCATGCGAGGTCCTTAGTTTCTCCATGTCACCAATCAAACTACAACATGTATCACAATCATCACGGGAGGAAGCAGATCTAAGTGAAGTAAGCTCCCGTGATTGTCTATCTACTTCCTTCTAAAGATCACCAACCCTAGGTCTAGATCTAGCATAAAACTTTCCTAGCTTAAGAAATGCATCATTGAGCTGGTCATAGGAGGGACCTACCTCATCGGAGTCGCTGTAGAGCTCGCTGTCGCTGACATCGGTCCCGTTGGCCATGAAGCACATGCCAATGAAGTCATCACCGTCCTTGGGATCTTGATCATCCTTGCCCTCGTCGTCGCTCCATCCCTCCACATCGCTGAAGTTGAGGTCGTCGAAGGCGGTGAGGACGCGATGGAAGAGCTTCTTGGCCTTCCCAAAGTTGCGGAACTTCTTCTTGTCTTGAGTAGGTGCTGAGGGCTTCATGTTGCGGTTCTTGTCGATGTAGTCGTTCTTGCTCGGACCGCCGTAGTCACCTTTGCCCTTCCCCAGCTTGGGGCAGTTTGCTCGGATGTGGTTGGGGCCACCACACTCGAAACAAATCACGGGTCCTCCTCTTCTTCCATCCCTCCTTCTCTTGAAAGCATGGGAAAACTTTCGAGCTAGGAGGGCTAGTTGTTCATCAGCAAGCTGCTCTAACTGATCATCAGTTATGTCACAGAGAGCAGCCAGGGAGAAACCGCAAAGAGAATCAGAAGAAGATCCAGAAGTGGGATCGGTGACTAGAGCCATCGATCGTGACTTCGACCTTGAGAGACTATGTCAATCTCGTGAGTCTTGAGGCGAGTAAAGCGCATCAAGAGTCAAGGTCGAGAGGTCCGTGGTATCCTTGATGGTAGTCACCTTCATCTCCCAAACGCGCAAATCAAGAGCTGCGAGCATCTGACGAGCATTATCCGAGTCGGGGTATGTAAGACCGACCGCTCGGAGGTTACTCAAGATCTTGTGAAAACGCGCAAAGCACTCATCAAGAGACTCGCCAGCAAGCATTTCAAACTTGTTGTACTCTCGCTTGAATCGGTCTGTCGAATGTCTTGATCCGGTGGTGCCCTCATGGTAAGCGTCGAGGGTCACCCAGATGTCGAAAGCCGACGTAAGATGAGAGATGCGATCAAACTCGCTTCGGCTCAAGCCTTGGATTATAATGTTCCTTGCCTTTGCATTGGCCTCAACATCGGGTATGTTTCCCATATTGATGTTTTCATCGGCAGGAACAGCGAATCTAACCTTCACCTTCCGCCGATGGCATACCCCGAGCACGGATGTATGTTTCCATTCGGCTCTTCGGAAAGGGTATCTGAGCCATCAAAGACGGGAGGCTTGGTGGAATACTTGTCCGTTGCCATGGCTCACAGACCGGTTAAAGATCTATCGAAAAAGAGCTAACCGGCTCTGATACCAATTGAAGGACCGAAATGGCAACAGAGGGGGGGTGAATGGTGCCTTAAAAATTAAGATCCTCCCCTCTCAAGTGTCCACACAGCGAATCAAAAACTTACCTTTGTTAAACAAAAGGTGTGATGTGAATCAAATCCAAAGAGTTAAACAAAAGGGCATTACATCGGATATCGGAAGTTCGATTCTACCTAGCGTAGTTCCGCTCGCGTAGTTCCGGGTTTCAGTCATGGAAGTTCCGCCAATGGTAGAGTTCATTGTGGACAATCGGAAGTTCGATTGTCCCGACCAAGAACAAGACGATGCGCTCGGGTTTTGCCCAAAAATCCAAAATACTAACTCTTGAATACTCTTCTCGGGTCAAGTCTCACAGGACATCATCCTAAACAACATCTTGACCTCATGGAGAAGAATCGCAGACAAAGATCCATTAATCAAACCAAAAACGGATTTCTTGAGTATTAGGCATGACCAACCAAAAACCCACAATTTGCAAGATTCTTAGATTCTTGGCTCATGAAACTTTGAGGATATATTAGCAATATCAATAAGACTCTAGATATCAAGTTTCATGCCATCTCATAAGACGAATCAAAAGTTTCACCAAAAACCCTAGCTATTCAAGAGAGGAACAGAGAGAAGAAAAGAGTCATAAACAAAGAACCAAAACCTCAGTATTTCATTGATAGGAATCACAAGATTACAGAGGAAAATAAAGAGGAAAGATTACATAAATTTTAGTTCATCCTCTGCAACTCAACAACCTCTCAAAAAGCAAAACAACCTCTCCAAAGGCTCTTTAGCTAAAGCTAACCCTAATTTTCTCTCACCAAAAGTCTAACCCAACAACCAGGGGTTCACCTCTATTTATAGCCCTTGGCTAACGGGTCTCCAACCCGTTAAGCCGGCTAAACCCTAACGGAGCCCGCTTCCACTTGTGCTGCTTTGCGAAATTACCCTTTCGCCCCTCGCACACCTTCTGGAAGCTCCCGCGTTCCTTGTTGTTCACGACTCGCAAACGCCTCGAGTGCATGCTGTCTTCGACACATCTTTACCTTTCTGACCTGAACGCCGCCTGCGTCTAGTCCGATCTCCACGTGTCTCGCCACGACTCCACCTCGATGCCCTGCAACCAGTACAAACAAGAAACACATCACATAGCATTGCTCAAGTTAATATAATCATCATTTGCATTTAACTAAAAGCAATTCACAACTCAAAATCAAAACTATGCCTTTCTGCACAGTTCTGCCCACAATCAGAAGTTCCGCACTTACCATTGCGGAAGTTCCGATTATCGGACCGTCCGCACTTCCACGGCGGAAGTTCCGATTATCGGACCGTCCGCACTCCCAGGTTGGAAGATCCAATTGTCGTCACAGCAGAATACTCACGTCAGTATTATCGGACCTACCGCGTTCCCAGGTGCGGAAGTTCCGATTACCTCAACAGAACACAAACGTCAGGATAATCGGAAGTTCCGTTTTACCAAAGCGGAAGTTCCGATTATCGGAAGTTCCGTTTTCGAACCGGAAGTTCCGCGCCTACGTAAACAACTTCGGCCAAGAAATAAAACGCAATGATTTCAATCACAAACTTCTCACCACAGCGTCAAATACTCATCACTCAAACGGGGACCCTACTCAGATGGTCTCTCAATGACGGAGGACGATGATGAAGGGGTCGGCCGAGGCTGAAGGAGAGGAGGAAAAGTAGTAGATCGTGTGACGGCGATGGTGGTCAAGGTGAAACAATGACGTCGGCGGAAAAGAACAAGCGCATGGGCACCAGGATGGTCCAAGGAACTCACCGGTAGTGACGGCGCAGCTTAAGGATGCTCGAGGCGAGCTGGCGTCGAACACCTAATGCGACGGTGAGAGGCTTGCACGGTGAGGTTGCTGGAGAAAAGGGAAATGCTTCGAGGAGCTTGGGGATGCTTCAGGATGATCATGCGGAGCTTCGGGTGCCATGAATCGAATTGAGACGGCGAGAGACTCAATCAGCGAGAAAAAGGGCGATTTGGCGGGAGGGGATGAAGTAGGCCTAATCCGGGCGCTGTGGTGGACAAAACTTAAACCCACTTGGTGGAGGAGTTCCTTGCGGTCGGGAACATCGGGTGACGGTGTGAGGCGGCAGGGACCTCGTCGGAGCAGCTCATCGGAGTTGGGGCGCGGTGGCTGAAAAGGGAGGATCGGGAGATTTCTTTGGCAGAGCTTACCGCCGCGAAGGGGCGACGTGGGGAGGAAAGAGGGAGGCTCGAGGGGTTCTTATAGTCGAAGGAGACGGGATGGAGCCATTGAGAAGCTTGGGGTGGCACGTGGTCCTTAGGAGTTGGCGGCATGGGTGTTCTGCGTGGCGACAACTTGTGCGCCCTGGGCAGGTGGGCAGAGCAGAGCGACGGGATAGAGCGGGGCGCTGGCATGTGCACGGTGTCACTACGGCTACTCCACGGGCCAAGGAAGGTGGCCGCAGCTCGAGAACAGGACGACACAGACAGGCGAGAAGGTAGGTGACGCAGGCGCACTTGTGGAGCGCAGGGTGCCTAGGCACAGAGGGTAGGAGGCAAGTGCGGCGATGGGACAAGGGGAGGGCGTTGATGGGGGTGCAGTGACTTTAGCAGGCCAGAGTAGGTGGCAGAGCCGATGTGGGCAGGTGTGCATCATTGGCGCGACAAGGCGGGGTGCGGTGGTGATAGGACCTAACGAGAGGAGGGCGTCGGAGTCAAGGGAGTAGGTGGAGCCGGTAGAGCGCCGGCCGTGGCGCTGACCTATCACGGGCGTGCGAACGACGTGCATGATCGTGACCTGGTTGCTGTGTCGGCTTGGGCTGGCACGGGGAGAAGAAAGGAGCCAGGAGGAGCTAGACCAAAGGGAAGATGGGCCGGGGGACGGGACGGGCCAGATGGGCCAGAAGGAGGAATGGACTAGGGCCAAGGGAGAAAAAGGGAGAAATTTTGAAAAGGGACTCAAATTTTGAATTTGAATCCAAAATTTGAAATGAGGTTGGTGCAAATACACAATTAATTTGAATTAGTTTTGAACTCAAAAACGGCAATGGAGAATTACTATTTAAGAACCAAAAATGGGCTATTACAAACCCTGCCCTCCTTAAATTAAATCTCGACCCCGAGATTCAAGCTATTGCCAAAAAATAGAAGGAGAGGGGGGATCTAGTACCAGGCACCACGGGTTCTTCAGCTCAAAAGAAAGTCAACTTAAAACCTTTCAGCAAAACTCCTTGAAAACTTTCGCTGGCACTAATTGAACAGAAAACATACTCATTAGTACTTCTGTGACTTCCTGTGCCCCTTTTGCTGTGACATGGTTCACATGTCTATGGTTTGGTGTTGTGGTAGACCTGGATGCTTGCGAAGTCTGAATATTCTTCCTTGGGGCAAAAATATGGCCTCGAGTTGGTGTGGCTCTTGAGCTGTATTTCACCAGGGTGACCTGGTGTTGAGGGCATCTCTTGGCAAAGTGCCCATTTTCTCCACATTTGAAGCAGTGGAGGTGAGCCATTGTGTTTTGCGCTGCAGGTTTTCCCGCGGGGCGAGGGGTGAGAACATTCCCATTTCTTTCCATTTTCTACTGAAGTGTTCTGACAGTCCTCTAATGCAATACCCCGGAAACGAATCGGGTAATTTGAAAAGAAGTCGGGGAAAGAAAATACAATTCAAGAACTAGAATTTCTTATTTAAAGAGGGGGTTTTCTATATTTTTTTGCCAACCTGGGCCGCGGGCCGCGACTCAGGAGCCCCAAGAGGGGGAGCAGGCCTAGGGGGGTCGGCCAAAGGGGGGGAGGCGCCCCTAACCCTAGCCGCCTCCCCCACTCCCCCTCTTCCCCCAAGCCGCCACCCCTCTCCAACATGGCACCTCCCTTGCTGCTCCTGGCGCCTCTCCTACTGTGGTGCCTCCCCGTCTCGCCAATGGAGCCCCCCCACTGCCGGCCTTCGCAAGGAAAAGTGGAGGAGGACAGCAGCGACATCGGCCAACGGAGGGAAGGAGAGGGTGAAGAGAAGGGGGATCATCTTCCCCAAGCCTCATTCATCGCCTTCCTGGGTTCTCCAAGTGTAACGCGATGCTCTCCCCGCTGTTTGATGTTGCTAAGATGCGAATTCGACTAGATTGATTGGATTGAATTGCTGCCTGTAAATGTTCGGATTCTGTACAGTAGGTTGCGCGGCCGATTTCGGGTCCTTAGAGGCCGAATTGGAGTTTTCCGCCTCCTAGAGATTTGTATCCAATGTTTTTAGCTTTCCATAGCCGCCAAGATCACAAGATTCCGATCTACGGTTTAAAGGTTATGACATAATCTTTTCACGTTGTCCTAACTCCCTGACGAGAATGAACTGTCTAGTTTCCTTTAAAATATGAATAGGTTAATGGTTTTGACACAACTAGGTTATTGTAGAAACTTTTATAATCTTTCCATATTGATAAAGAACACCCCAATCGGAGCTGTAGGTTAAAAGTTGTGTTATATTCTTTACTGCTGTTCCTTTCATCTAGAAAGAACCCATCTTGTATTTTCATCCACTGTTTGGCAATTTATTTTCATCCACTGTTTGGCAAATTTTTGGAGCACCTTCGTTGCCTCCTAGCGCGTCACAACGCGGAAGGCAAGTACTTTGTAAGCCTTTATGATTGAATGATGAGTGTTGGTGTTTATACTGTCATTTGTATGTACCATGATTACATTTCATGTTTTGTTCCTTTCAAATGTGTTACTTCCATGATTAGAGATGATCTCATTCATTATTCATATTTCATAACATGCACCTCTCGTCATGTTCCATACACGGGAGTGGACTATAAAGATCCATCAATTCCAGTATGGGCACATAAGACCCACCATTCCAATGTGGGCAGAGTTGGACACCCGTATGAAATGTTCTTCATACGGGATTTGGATCCCTGTATTTTGTTAAATGCGGGCTTAAGTGAACACCGACGGGTGTGTCACTAGCTATACCGGTATGAACATGTGTGCAGTCCATCCCTTCCATTACATCCATGCATTCCATTCATTCATATATTCATTCGATGTTATGTTCATATTCTTTAATGATGTATTTTTGTTCATATGTGTTGTATGTTAGTACTTGCTGAGTCTTGGACTCATTCTTGCATTGTTTATTTATTTTAGGTGATCGTTGATGATTGCTCTGTTGGGAGGGAGTAGACACGCACTTTTCACTCAGATCACCATATTCTATTTTCAATAATAAGTTTCGATTATGTCTTTCATTCGTCAATTTATGAATTGTAATAAATAAAGTTAGAAGTGGTTGATATTTCTCTCCATGATATGTTTATATAAGTACTGCTTGTGGTCCTTGATCACCCCCTTGATATACTCAATTGGGTTTTGTCTTTATTCCTGCATTGGTTCTATTGTATGATGATCCCTTTATGCCTTTAGATGAGTTATTGTTTAAAATACTTCTGAATTATGGTCGTATGTTAGATCCTTTAGGTAACATTTTGGCTTCCGAATAGCCAGGGTGTTACAGTTGGTATCAGAGCGGGGTTTAGGTCCGTGGTTAATAGAAAAAAATCCTAAAATGACACACTGTGCACGGTCGGTGGGGTTTGGGTAATCCATTGCATCCGCATGTCTAGTGGTGTGTTTCATCATGTTGAACTGTTCTTGAACTGTTTCTATACTATCATTCTTGTTGTTAAATCTATGATCTGCTATGATCTTCTATATCTATGAATTTACTCTATGATTACTATGAGATGACCCTATATTCATAATTGATTATATTGGTTATGCGTATTGGTAACGAACGTTGTGAAGTTGAGATCGTGGTTGTTGTTCTGGGTTTTGCCAGGCTACACCACTGTTCGTGGTATGAAAATAAAGAAGTACTTACCTCCGTTCCATAGTTATGTGTTGAGCATGAGTTCTTTGATGAATTTGTTGTCTTTCTCAAGCTTGTATCCAGTTTTCTGGTTGTAGTTCTTGCAGTTGATGAATTTCTTTTGAATGGGGGTTATAATGAAGTGGGCAAGCTCCAATAGATCTCTAATCGTTCTTTGAAACTATTATTGTTTTTTAGACTATTGTGATATTTCTGCTCCACGTGAGCGTAGTTAAATTGCAAGATTTATCTTTTCACGGAAGTTCTAATTTACCCCTTGTAATACCCCGAAGGTGATTCGGCTTATTAGAAAAAGTTTCGGAAGAGGGAGCTAATCGAAAAACCAGAATCATCTTTTCACCGGGGGGTTTTCTGTGATTTCACGGCAACCTGGGCCTGGGCCACGGCCCAGGAGGGGCCCATGTGGTGGCTGGCCATAAGAGGGGGGGTTCCCACCTCCCAAACCCTAAACTCCACATTTCTCTCCCCCTCCCACCCTTTGGAGCCGCCGCCCCCCTTCCCCCTTGCTGTGCACCGCCTTGTACGTCGATTTTGGGTAAGATGCGTTCGTTTTCTGTCCTGTCCATCTCTTAGAAAGTTGTAGGTATTGTTCTTAGCTTTCCATAGCCACCGAGATCACGTGATTCCACCTTACGGTTTAGGATATATGATTTTTTTAGTGCGCGCTGTTCTGTCTGTCTGACGAGAAAGATCTGTCGGCTTGATCCTAGGTTTTGATTTAGTTAGAGGCATTTCCAGAACCTCCACCCAAATAAGTTATTGTAGCCCTTTAAATTATCTTTCAAAGCTGATAAAGATCATCTCCATTGGATCTGTATAATGAAAGTTATGATATTTTCTTTACCACTGTTCTGAATTTTGAGCAGATAATTATTAGTGTTTTCATCTATTGTTTAGACTACTGTAGAGGCCGAATCTGGGGTTTTTCCCTTCTAAAGTTTTATTCCTGGGAACGTTAGCTTTCTTTTGGCATCGAGATCAGGAAAATCCGATCTGTAGTTTGGGAGATATGAATTTTTGATTACGAACTATCCGGTCTGTCTGAAAACTGAGGTCAGTAGGTTTGTCCCTCGGTTTTGTTCAAATTAGGGGCCGAATCTGAACCTTCACCCAACTAAGTTATTTTAGCCCTTAAAATTATCTTTCCAAGATGATAAGAATCATTCTCATTGGATCAATAGGTTGAAAGTTACGCCATTTTCTTTATCTCTGATCTGTATTCTGGACAGACGTAGATGGGTTGTGTTTAGCTGTTAATTTGCCCTCTGTTTTGGCCGAATCAGGGGATTCCGCCAACTAATGTTTTGTAGCCTGATCTGTTAAGATTCAGTGAGCACTAGTTTCAGGTCTTTTCGAGTTACAGATAATTAATGGTGATTTTTCTAGTATCGCTGCCAGTTTAGCGGTAATCGGGTACATTGGGTAAACTTGGTAAAAATTGATCCCGTTGTTTCTTTGGGAGAGATAGAGGGATGGAAGGGCTCTTGTAGCAATGTAATACCTTGTTATTCTTATTTCGATTATACATTTGTGTAGGCGGTGAGGCGGTGAGTGGAGGGCATCTTCGTGTCCTCCTATTACGTCACATCGCGGAAGGCAAGTACCCTATCTTTGTTTGGTGATGTTTCCAATTGTTTGCTTGATGTTGGGATAAATTGTGAATGCCTTTTCTATCCATCCTGATGTTTATTTCATTTCAATAAGATGATTCTTGTGATTAAAGAATTAGCATTCATTTCAGATTGTTGCATTCCATTACATGCAACTAACTTGTGTGGCATCCTTGATATATTATGTTGTGTGGGAATGCATACTCATACTTGTTTACACATGTTGTTGAATGCCATGTGTCTTTTCCACTAATGTGTGTTATTCATTCATACCATGAGAAATCATCATATTCATTCATAAAATTCATTATGACCACGGAGTGGATTCTTTTAGTAAGTCCCATCAATTCCAAGATGGGCATTTGAAAGACCCATCAATTCCAAATGGGCATTTGAAAACCAACCATTCCAATGTGGGTAGTGTTGACCACCATTCCAATGTGGCAACTTGGACACCCGTATGAAACGTTCTTCATACGGTGATTGGGTCCCGTGCTTTGCAATCACGGGCTTAAGTGAACACCGACGGTGTATCACTCGCTATACCGATATAAGTGTGATTAGTCCATTCCTTCAATGCATTCTTTCATTCCATCCATTCATGTATTCATTCCATTCAATCATATATGTGTTCCAAGATTTGTTCGTAATTCAACTGGATTGTGTTGTCCACTCTATGTTTGATTATTCTTGTATGTACTTGCTGAGTCTTCGACTCACCCTTGCTTTGTATGTTTTAATTAGGTAATTGAGGAGAAGACAAGGTGATTTGGTGGGGTAGTTCGACTGCTGCACTTCACTTTTATCCAATCAGAATAATTATTATTACCTTTCAGTCAAGCCAACTTGTTAAATAAATTTCCAGATTTGTAATAATCCAACTTTTGGTATTGCTTGACTGTTCGTGGTATTATATTTGTTTATCCATTCTTTTCCATGAATCTGGTGATCGTTTATGGTCATTCTTTAGAAATTATTGTTGATTGAATCTGTATAATCCAACTTTAATGCTATTCTTAGTTGTTTGATAGTTTTACGTGACATCTTGGCTTCGAATAGCGAGGTGTTACAGATTAGTATCGAGCGGGCTTTAGGTCCGTGGTTCATTCAAACATATTAAATTGACACACTGTGCACATTAGGAGGGGTTGGGTAAACTGTTGCTTCCGCATTTCAATTGTGGTGACTCGAGTATTGAGTCGTTGTTAAATTGTGTTGTGCTATGATGTGTTAATCCATGATATGATGTGATAACCTCTATCTATGAAATTATTCTATGATCGTCATGAGATGATCCGATATAAATATACATATTCATAATTGATTGCATTAGTTATGCGTTTAGCTAGCGGCGTTGATCGATTGAGTTCGTGGTTGATGTCACAGGTTTTGCGGGCTACACCATTGTTTGTAGTATGTTATTAGAGAACTTCTTACATCATTCCATAAGCTCAGTATTGAGCATGAGCTCATTGATGAACTTGTTGCCTTTCTCGAACGATATCTAGTTTCCTGGTTGTGGTTCCTGGCAGTTCGTGAATTCTTTTGAAATTGGGGTTTTAATGAAGAAGGCAAGCTCCAGCAGTTCTCTGATTCGATCTTTGAAACAAATATTGCCCTTTCGACTATTGTGATATTTCTGCTCCACGTGAGCATAGTTCAAATGCAAGATTCCTCTTTTCACAAAAGACTTGTTTTACCCCTGTTGGGGAAATTTACCTCATTCGTTCGTTTGGAATCTCGGTATTGGAAGACTTCTTTTGCAAGTTCTTTATCAAGTGTGTATTGATCTTGCATATTTCTCTTGGGCTGCTTTAGTACGTCGTTCTCTTCCTTGATTTTCGAATTTGATAAATTTTTGTCCGGTGGCGATTGATGAATTTCTCTTGGGTTCATGATGTTGGTAGACAAGTTTAAATAGGCCTTTAATGGCACTCCGAAAATATTATTATTTTTCGATTGTCGAATTATTTTTACTACGAATGATCTTTGTAAATTGGCAACATTGATATTTTCATAGTTGTTCTTTCTTTCTCATTGGAAAAGAGCGACTCATTTACTCGTTTGATGGTTTCCCTAATGAGAAGTCTTGTTGCAAGATCGTTAACACGAGAAAGCATTGGCTCAATGTATTCCTTTTGGAACCCTCTGCTTGTTGAAATTTGATGCATCTCTTTTCTGAAGAAAAACGTTAAAACCCTTTTGGAGTGCTTGGTTATGCTTAAGTCGGGGGTTGCACCCAAACAAAGATTGTGGGCTACGGGTTTCTATTATACCCTATTTTTTTTTCAAAAAGATTGTGTCTACCCTTCCATTGTACAGCTCTCTAAAAACTCACCAAATTGTTTCATACTACTTTATCATCTCGTCCTCAAATCGAGAGTCCACCAAAAGCTTACAAACTACTACAACAACAACTTTATTTTAACAGAGATCTACTACACAAATCAAAATGTTATACCAAAACCCTTTTATTAGGGACATGCTATCGTCTAACAATTCCACTATCATGAAAGCATAGGCCACCAATTAAATCCCACAGTTCAACTCTTATAGATGATCAACACCAAACGTCAACACACAATTGTTGCACTCCAACCACTGTTGCTATCAACTGGCTTCATCAAGAAATCTAGATGCTAACTACTTTCCTTTTCAAATCACATGAACAATCACAAATACATGTTCAACTGTCCATCCTCATATTCATATTTCGGTGCAAAATCCCGACAAAACTTCCAAAATCATAGCCTTCCATCGATCAAAAAGTCTCAACAACTCTGCAACCAAATTCGTTCAATTATTCTAGTTAAAATAACTATCTAGAAACTTCTTCCATAATATAAAATCATCTAGTATCTACAGATAAGATAACTCCAATACTAATATCCACTATGGTAATAATCTAGCATCTCCCCAACTTTTCCTTCCCACACAAGAAGATTAATCCACTTGAGACCAACTAATCCAACAAGTTTAGCAAAACTAAATAATTTTAATGATCATACCAGTCATCAATGTTCTACAACTCTTAATAACTCTTTTTAATCCAATTAGGTATAGCCATACTATTAATCATAGTTCATCAAGAACTACCACATGACACCATCAAGTTAATCAACTTTCCTTCTAAGGTTCTTGGTTAAGATTGATTATACACCACACTACAGACCCAACTTGATAACCCATACCATATCCATTAATTTATTTAATTACAACCTTTAACTTAACCACAACAAGACATCGCTAAAGGGTTTTAATATTTTCTTTTATAACAGAGAAGCATTCAACTTCAATACTCAAAATACCCAAAAGAAATACATTGGGTCAAAGCTTCCACATGTTAAAGGACTTGAAAAAGAAAACTTTCGTTATCCAAAATACCAAGCTAACAAATGAGTCATTTTTTTTCCCAACAAGAAAGGCAGATCTCTCGTGAAAAGATCAACATTGCAAATTAACGACGTTCACAAGAAACAACAACAGATCAACAGTCAGGAGAATAAATAATAACTTAATAGAACCAACAAAGACCAATGAAAATACATCAACTGCATTGTAAAGACCAATGAAAATACATCAACTCCATTGTAAATACTATAACAGGAATAATCAAATTCAAACTCAAGGAAGAAAATAACTTTTCTAAAGAAACATAACATCAACACCTGTAACTAAGTTACCCGATGTAAACACTTCACCACTATCATACAACCAACGGTGATATAACTTGGCCATGCCTATGGCCACAACCACAATCTCTACCTCTCGACTATCATGACCCATAACAATCACATAATCAAATCATAAGTAGTCGAACCAATTCATAACATAAATCATCAATACAACATAACGGGCGTAAATGCGATACTCATCCCATTCCCATCCTCATGCACGGTGTGTCAAAATTTTAAGTTAATTAACCATTATCAAATTTTGGTTTATTTTACAAGTCCTAAAACAAGTTTTAGCAATTTTAGGTTAAGCGAGTTATTAATCTATTCACCACGGACTGAAGCCCGCTCGATACTTCAGTAACACCCATTTCAACATTGAGCACGGAATGCCACTAAACTACTATAACCATCTAATTTACATCAACTTACTATAAAATTTCAGCAAGCATAACAACATTAAAACCCATCCACGGTCGCATTAACACAAGCATAACACTATGACAATCATAGATAAATTAGACCTAGGAGCATAGCAAAATAATTCACCAAGATTAACATAAACCAAGCATCTATGGTTATTCAATACCATCATGTCCTAGACATAAATATTCATGTTATTCTAAAAGTTTCTCATGTCCAATGAATCAAATAATTGGGTGAAGTGCACGATTCCAAGTGTGCTAGCCCTTCCCGAGTAAAACATCATCACTTGGTCACCTAAAAACAACAATAGAGCAAGAATGAGTCCAAGACACAAAGAAATACATAATAAAGCCATAAACAATAGTTTATTAACCATAATTAAAGTTATCATCATCATCCATTTAGTTAATGCCATTGTCATTCTCAAACAAACAAGCCATATTCCATATAGGTAAAGTTGCACAATTTAACAATTTACTTAGATATGCGAATGCACCAACATGCTCATGCTCATATGCATCTCATCGGTGATACTGGGTATAGCGGAGTGTTCACCCGTCGATGACACACTCTATCCTTCACTCCCGTGAAGTCCCCACCAAAGTAGGATTTTATCTAGAGCTCTCGGACTAGTCATGTATCTTTCTCACCGACCTCACCGAATAGTTACATGACTTTCTCACCGACTTGGCTCATGCAACCCATGTCATGATGAATGTAAATGATGCAACATCTTTATTTATTCATCAACATAGTCCATCTCATTAACTCAATATCTCCTCATTATCTCATTATCATAATCTCATTCACTCAAGGTCATCAATATCATGTATAAGAATAAGCTGAACGAAAGCATAATAAATAGCATGATAAGTAACATCAATGATCATGGTGAACAACCCATTGTTCACCACTCTACCATGTACTTGCCTTCCGCGCTGTGACGAGTTAGGAGGCAACGACGGAATTTCTCCACTCCCTGCCCCACCGCCTACACAAATATTTATTCGAAATAAGAATACAAGACATGATGTGGCTACAAGCGTTTTACCATAACCCTTTATCTAATCAACATAACCAAAAACTCAAAATGACGAATTAACTAATCAGCCAATATCGGCCCTTCTGATCAGCAGTACGAGAAAAATCATAATTAAATATCTATAACTCCGAATGACTTGAAACCAGTGCTCAAATACTCTTAACGTAACAGGCTACGAAACTCTAGTTGGTGGGGTTCTTTGATTCGGCCAAACCTGTGGTCTAAACAACCGTTGAAAACAACTGACAGACATCTGTCCAGAATACAGCACAGCAGTAAAGAACATGGCATAACTTTTACTCTACAGATCCAATTGAGATGATCTTTATCAACTCAGAAAGATACTTTCAAGGGCTACAAAAAACTAGTTGGGTGCAAGTTCTGAATCTGACTCTAACTAGATCAAAACCGAGGGGCAAACCGATAGTTCCAACTTTCTCAGGCAGACAGGACAGTGCGTGATTAAAAATTCATATCTCCTAAACCGTAAGGTGGAATCAAGTGATCTCAGTTCCAAAAGAAAGATAACGACATCAGGAACAAAACTCTAGAAGACGAAAATACCAGATTCGGCCTCTAAGAAAATCATAATGGCCCGACAAGAAAATCTGCCAAATCACGTCAGCACCCCTAGACAGTCGCGATAAAACTACCATATCTCCTAAACCGTAACTCCAAATCAGATGATCTCGGTGTCAAAAGAAAGCTAAGACCAAGGGCTACAACTTTCTAAGAGGTGAGAAGATCAGAAAACGTACGAAACTTACCCAAATCTGATGAACAAAAGCGCTGGCGCAGGGGAAGGTGGAAGTGGTGGCTCCAAGTGGGGGAAAGGGGAAAAGAGGAGTGGGACTAGGGTTTTGGGGGGTGGGGTTCCCCCCTTATGGCCGGCCAAACACATGGGCTTCCCCCTGGACCACGGCCCGCGGCCCAGGTTGTCGAATAAAAGTGGAAAACCCCCTATTTTTCTCAGAATTTCTATTCCTTTCTTTGCATTTTTCTCCTCCGACTGAATCTCTAATTACCGATCCATTTCCGGGGTATTACATCCCCTTTCTCTAGAGTTTTGTAGTGCTGGGTGTGACGTTTGTTCAACTTTGTGGTTTTCGTACCAGAATTCTTTTTCTAGAATAAGTTGTTATTACAATTCCATTTGATGCTGAAAATTTTTATGACCCGATTTGTCATGTTCCCTTTAGAAGGTTTATTGACTCGATCAGTAATGTGAGAGTAAGGTTGATTTTGTTATAGAGAAAGAAGTTTGACCAGCTTTCTTGTTGTTTCTAAAATGATCCAATTTCAAGTTTTGTGTTCATGACCTTTTGGGGGTTCAAGTTTATTTTGGTAAACGAAGTCTGCCGCGTAAAACAATTTGTTGTAAAGTTATAATAGTTCTTCAATGATGCGAGCGTTTTGATATTGAATGCTCGTTGTTCTTATCTGCTAAGGTCAGACATTCTCTTCTTTTGAGGCTTATGCTTTCAACTGTGGACTCCCCTTATGTTCAATGAGTTCTTTGCTTAATTGGTTTTCTCCTTGGTCTGGTGTTTGTGGCGAGTGGTAAATGATTTTCTAGTTGGTGAAAATCGTTTTCATGTGCCTCTTCTTTTGAGAAATATTCGACCCATTATTTTCGCATGAGTCTTTCGAGGTGTTTTCTAATTGACGTTGTGAGATTGATGTTGAAACTTGTAGTAAAAATAATCACTTCTGTGATACCGTCTAAATGAGAATACTTCAAGTTTAGTTTCCGTGACCTTTTGGAGTTCGTGAATATTCTGGTAACTGAGATTGTTTTAAGTAAAAGGGTGCATGGAGATATCCTATTGCTTCTTAAGAGTTTCGTGTGATTTAGTCCTAAAGGCTCCTTGGTTTGAGTTCGCAAAGTGAGGTTGCAATCAAAAGAAATTTTCGTTGCTTTCGTTGAGAATCCGTTTGCTTTTCGTGAAGTCCTGTAAAGGAAAATGCTTGTTTTGTGGCTGAGGTCATTTGGATTACATGTTTCATGAGTAGATGAACTGTTTCGAACAAATTTGGCGTGGTGAAAATTTTTATTTGTTCTTAAGTAGTTCCGTGGGTTGAACTGAAGAACTTACTTTGTTCATGTGGCAAGGTGTTATTAGTTCAAGAACTAATTGTTGTGTTAAAGGAAAGAGTGCAGTAGAGTATTTGATAATTTGAGTCAAGTTTTGTAACTTGTGATTATTTGAATCGTTCCTAAACCTCTTACTCTTTCCGCTCAAGAGATGTCGAGTTTCAATCGCAATGTCTTTCTTTCGTATCGGATGTTATTTGCTATTCTCTCTTGAGGGATGTGTGCCCTCAACTGCGAACTTAGTTTTCGTTTTCCAATATCACCTTTAGCAGAATATTTCTTTTGGTTTCTTGGCCGCCGTGGTGAGCAACGCTTTCCTGTATGAATGAACTTGTTTTTGTTCGCCTCTTCCTTTTGAGAAAGGATCACAGTTTTGTGTTGCGAAGTGTTTGCAAGGTGAAAGTTTGGCAACTGTTTGGTGGTGGATGAGTAATCGTAGCAATGATATTTTGCTACCAAGTTAGCAGAGGAGTAGTAGAATGTGAAATGGTTTTGATCCGTATCCCTTGGAGGGAAATTGATTCACCTGAGATGTTTGACTTCGAGGTAAGTCTGAAAAGTGTTACGGCTGATTAACACCTGGTATAGTGAAATTCTAGAACTTCAATTCAGGATTTAAAAGGTTGGTGATTATCGGAGGTATGAAAACCTTCATTGAATTTTTTAGAGTAACGCAATTGGATAGCATTGCGAGATGGTGTGGATGATGTATTTCAGTTTGAGCATAATTTGATAATGTTCAATTAAGAGGTTTAATCTCTTGAGGTATCGATGAATTCAATTCCAATATTGAGAGAAGTTTTACTCCTCGAAGAGAGAAGCGGAAGAAAGGATGTTTCTTGAAAATGATGTGTTTCCTTGCTTCTCGCTTGGGTTTTGTCTTTGTTGATAAGTGTTTTTGCACTTTGAGTTGGGGCCGTGTTGGCATGGTGAATCTTTCCATTCGATCGAGTAAAAGAAATATTTGATTTGAGTATTCAAGCAAATTTCTCTTTTAGTTTTCGTGGTGTTCTTTCGCAAATTGATTCATTGGAAGTGGAATTGCTTTCTTGATGAATAGTCACATTTGGGATTTAACCTTTTGGTGAAGAGTTAACATTGCGTGGTTGCGATGAGAACTCTCTATTTTTCGATTGGATTCTCTTCATCTCCGTGAGAGAAGAAATTAGGAAGTCGGCTTATCGCTTTGACCGTCACGGTACATACGCCAAGCACGCAAGCGTAAGGTGCGTCTTGGTCTTGAGAGAGCAAAGCAGGACCATTCAAAGTTTGAGATTAAGTTAAACACGTTGACCATCGAGTAAGGTCTTACCTTGATCCTCTTCGATGAGTGTACCTAGAAAGTTCAAGTTGATTGTTAGGTCGACGTCGCTTCACATCTTTGCTTTGTGGTTTCTCTATTCCGAGAGAGGCTACTTGGGAGATAGAGTCTCGCATGCGCGAGCGATATCGCACCCGCTTGTGTTTCGTACATGTTAAATCCGTTGAATTCAACTCCTTGAAAATTCGTTCGGTATTAGTTGCGGTTAGAATTGAGGTCGAATTCCGTTAAGCGGGTAGAATGTAATACCA
The DNA here is from genome assembly GCA_036346395.1 of Hsuehochloa calcarea. Classification (NCBI taxonomy): domain Eukaryota; kingdom Viridiplantae; phylum Streptophyta; class Magnoliopsida; order Poales; family Poaceae; genus Hsuehochloa; species Hsuehochloa calcarea. The sequence continues at coordinate 18,212,352 of CM070614.1, read as the reverse complement.
AAGGTGATTCGACTTATTAGAAAAAGTTTCGAAGAGGAGCTAATCGAAAACCGAATCATCTTTTCACCGGGGTTTTCGTGATTTCACGGCAACTGGGCTCAGGCCACGGCCGGAGGGGCCCATGTGGTGGTGACCATAAGAGGGGTTCCCACCCCAAACCCTAAACTCCACATTTCTCTCCCTCCCACCCTTTGGAGCCGCCGCCCCCCTTCCCCCTTGCTGTGCACCGCCTTGTACGTCGATTTTGGGTAAGATGCGTTCGTTTTCTGTCCTGTCCATCTCTTAGAAAGCTGTAGGTATTGTTCTTAGATTTCCATAGCCACCGAGATCACATGATTCCGCCTTACGGTTTAGGAGATATGATTTTTTTAGTGCGCGCTATTCTGACGAGAAAGATCTGTCGGCTTGATCCTAGGTTTTGATTTAGTTAGAGGCATTTCCAGAACCTCCACCCCAATAAGTTATTGTAGCCCTTTAAATTATATTTCAAAGCTGATAAAGATCAACTCCATTGGATCTGTATAATGAAAGTTATGATATTTTCTTTACCACTGTTCTAAATTTTGGGCAGATAATTTTTAGTGTTTTCATCTATTGTTTAGACTACTGTAGATGCCAAATCTGGGGTTTTGCCCTTCTAGAGTTTTATTCCTGGGAACGTTAGCTTTCTTTTGGCACCGAGATCAGGAAAATCCGATCTGTAGTTTGGGAGATATGAATTTTTGATTACGAACTGTCCGGTCTGTCTGAAAACTGAGGTCAGTAGGTTTGTCCCTCGGTTTTGTTCAAATTAGGGGCCGAATCAGAACCTTCACCCAACTAAGTTATTTTAGCCCTTAAAATTATCTTTCCAGGATGATAAGAATCATTCTCATTGGATCAATAGGTTGAAAGTTACGCCATTTTCTTTATCTCTGATCTGTATTCTGGACAGACGTAGATGGGTAGTGTTTAGCTGTTAATTAGCCCTTTGTTTTGGCCGAATCAGGGGATTCCGCCAACTAATGTTTTGTAGCCTGATCTGTTAAGATTCAGTGAGCACTGGTTTCAGGTCTTTTGGAGTTACAGATAATTAATGGTGATTTTTCTAGTATCGCTGCCAGTTTAGCGGTAATCGGGTTGTTGGGTAAACTTGGTAAAAATTGATCCCGTTGTTTGGGTGGGAGAGATAGAGGGGATGGAAGGGCTCTTGTAGCAATGTCATACCTTGTTATTCTTATTTCGATTATACATTTGTGTAGGCGGTGAGGCGGTGAGTGGAGGGGCATCTTCGTGTCCTCCTATTACGTCACATCGCGGAAGGCAAGTACCCTATGCTGTTTGGTGATATTTCCAATTGTTTGCTTGATGTTGGGATAAATTGTGAATGCCTTTTTCTATCCATCCTGATGTTTATTTCATTTCAAGAAGATGATTCTTGTGATTAAAGAATTAGCATTTATTTCAGTTGTTGCATTCCATTACATGCAACTAACTTGTGTGGCATCCTTGATATATTATGTTGTGTGGGAATACATACTCATACTTGTTTACACATGTTGTTGAATGCCATGTGTCTTTTCCACTAATGTGTGTTATTCATTCATACCGTGAGAAATCATCATATTCATTCATAAAATTCATTATGACCACGGAGTGGATTCTTTTAGTAAGTCCCATCAATTCCAAGATGGGCATTTGAAAGACCCATCAATTCCAAAGATGGGCATTTGAAAACCCACCATTCCAATGTGGGTAGTGTTGACACCATTCCAATGTGGCAACTTGGACACCGTATGAAACGTTCTTCATACGGTGATTGGGTCCCCGTGCTTTCTATGGCACGGGCTTAAGTGAACACCGACGGTGTATCACTCGCTATACCCAGATAAGTTTGTGATTAGTCCATTCCTTCAATGCATTCTTTCATTCCATCCATTCATGTATTCATTCCATTCAATCATATATGTGTTCCAAGATTTGTTCGTAATTCAACCGGATTGTGTTGTCCACTCTATGTTTGATTATTCTTGTATGTACTTGCTGAGTCTTCGACTCACCCTTGCTTTGTATATTTTAATTAGGTAATTGAGGAGAAGACAAGGTGATTTGGTGGGGTAGTTCGGCACACTGCACTTCACTTTTATCCAATCAGAATAATTATTATTACCTTTCAATCAAGCCAACTTGTTAAATAAATTTCAGTTTGTAATAATCCAACTTTGGTATTGCTTGACTGCTCGTGGTATTATATCTGCTTATCCATTCTTTTCCATGAATCGGTGATCGTTTATGGTCATTCTTTAGAAATTATTGTTGATTGAATCTGTATAATCCAGCTTTAATGCTATTCTTAGTAGTTTGATAGTTTTGCGTGACATATTGGCTTCCGAATAGCCAGGGTGTTACACCCCTGTTGGAAAATGTAACTGTAATATTCTGAAAATAGTAATATTAATAATAACGTCTTAAGGGTCGGTGTGTAATTAATCAAATAGAATACGTGGAAATAGGATATTTCAGAGTTTTTTTTAGAGCTAAATAGATCGTAGGAGTGGAGTTCTAGAAACCCTAGCATTCTTATTTATTTTTTTCTCTCCACCCAGCCGCCGCACACCCTATTGCGCCGTCTCTTTTTTTTTCTTTCGCGTGCGTCTTCACATGCGCGTCGCGCTGCTACGCCTCATCGCTACCCGTCACGCGCCCTCGGCCAAACGCCATCAGCCGCTTGTTCCCCGGCCAGCGCGTGTGTGAAGCAATCGGAGCGTGAGATCCTGCCGCAGACGCTGACGTTTTCTTGTCGCTTTCACGGGTGGGCGCCAATGACCGTCTCCTACCGAAAGTGCCATCTCCATCCGGCGTGGCGCGGAAGCCGAGGGCGGCGTTGATTTTCTCGGCCACGTCTCGGTTGGTCTGCTGCTGCTTGTGCGTGATTTATTAGCTTTGGCTGATTGCGTAGGTGCGTGTGCTGTGTAGTTTCATTTGTTATTTGTTTACTGCTATGAGTATTAATGGGTTTGTCTCGACGCCATAACTTCAATCGCGTGCAAGCACAGGTGTGTGAGATCTGCTAGCTAGCAATACATGTTTTCCACTTGGATGCCGTGACTAGAAAGTGGGCTTCGTTAGTTATACTTGTTCATGAGTACACATCAACAGAGAGATCAATTAGGAAATACTAATTAGTGGTTAATTAGTTTGGCCGTAGCATTTTTCTGCATACATGATTAAATAAGTAGAGATCCGATTTCTTGAGGGTAACGATCTGTAAGTTTGTTTCCTCTCTGTTTTACTAATTTATTTAGAGATTAGAATAGGGATTAGAGAGCGGTTTTAAAAATTTCTAGTCGAAGTGCCGGTTAATAGATCTGATTAGCCTGCTGTTCCGTTGAACGATTTATTCGGGTACCTTAATGGCGAATTTTGGAAATATCATCTACTAGTTAATTGTAGATAATTTCGATATCTTTCTATAGAATATTTAATCATGTCGATCGGACAAGTAGAATTCGAGTTATGATTTTCGGAAGGCTGCTGTCATTGTGGTTGTCGTCTTTCGGCGCTGTTTTGGTAGACTGCGGATTAAAAATAGTAAATAGACTAATTAGAGTTTTTGATCTACATGAAAGATGTAGATAATTGTCCAATGGTTCTGTAGAATCTAAGAACTCGCATTTTGGTTGGGTAAAACAAAAATTATGAATTTAGTAAGACCTGCTGTTCCGAAGCGGACAGATCGGTTTTCTGGGCTAAAAACGGAGGGTTAGATGATTTAATTAGGAGTCTTCGTAATCTAAGAAAATGTGGAGAATTTTCTGTAGAATCCAGAACTGGGTGGTTTGTTGTGATCGGACTTTTGAGTCAAAAGTTACGTTCGTTTTAGTACCAAGACAGCAATGGGTAACTTTTCGGTACCGGAGAATGTGGTAGATTTGGGGACGTGTAGGAACGATGTTGATTGATTGCTATTCTTGATGCTGTAGCTTGTTTTGAAATTTGTGTATTTAATGTAGGAGAGGCGTCGTACTTGTTGCCATCTTCTAGCCAAATCGTGCGTCGCAACTAGTAAAGGCAAGTGCATGGTAGACAGCGATCAATGATTGATCACTGTTTTCTTTATCTTCCATTACCATTACTGTTGTGCTTTTATTTTATTTAATTGCAAGCAATGGAATGGTATGGAGTTATATTGTTGATAATCATGATGAAAAGTTGGATATGATGTATATGATGGAGTTTGCATTTTCATACATAAGCATCTTTGCATATGAGCAGGTGATCATGAATGATCACAACTCCACGGGAGTGGAGGAGGTCCCTGATCCTTATGGAGGAACGGGCTTGAGAGTGAATGTTGTCGCGAGCATTCACTCATGCTATACTGTAACACCCCTGTCTATTCGGAAGACAAGATGTCACCTAACAAGACAACCTACTATTCAATTCATAAGATTAACATCGCATTCAATGCTAAAGAAACGATTAACCATGATAACAATCTATAGCTTAATAACAGTTCATCTATAAATTTAAACGAGAATTAACCAAAACGATAATAATGAACCTCCAAGTGACATTTATTACAGTCCATTACATTATAAATAAAACTGAAGAAACGTAAATGGAATTTTAACGAATGAATGTTTTATTCATGTGCATGGAACATGCTGGACTACACCCTCCCGCTAGCAACAGTTTCACTGGAATTCACCTAAAATAAATAAAAGCAAGAGTGAGTCGAAACTCAGCAAGCACAACATATACATTCACAAATAATACTGAATCGGAACAATTTTCCAAGTACATCATTTACTTCATGAATTTAAGAAAACATGGTATGAATGAATGAATGCATTGAAGGAGAATGGACTTTCCACATGTTTATACCGGTATAACTAGTGACACACCCGTCGGTGTTCACTTAAGCCCGCTCTTAACCAAGAGCGGGGATCCAAGTCCGTATGAAGAACGTTTCATACGGAATGTCCAAATCGCCTACATTGGAATGGTAGGTCTTACATGCCCATATTGGAATTAATGGGACTTAATCAAGTTTCCACTCCCGTGACAAAGAATCAATTATGTATGCATGGAATGAAAAGCATAACTTGGCATATAACTCAATGTATCATCGAATAAGGTATTGAACTCTACCACATCATACTCAAATCACAGGAATATTCATAATTTACCAAGTTAGCAAGCAATCAATGAATTCACACAAATTAAACATTGCACTTGCCTTCCGTGTGGTGACGTGTTGTGAAACAACGAAGGTGTCCTTCCACCCACCGTCTCACCGCCTACACAAGTATTGCCACGTATTACGGATAATCGAATATGGCACAGCTACAAGTGTTCTACGATGCTCTCTAATCAACCCACCCATCCCAAGGGTTCAATTTGACATCTACTCCAAAAGTCCAGATTATCGTTCTACGGGCAGTTGCACAAGAAAATTTGCCATTAATTATCTGTAACTCTAAACGACCTGAAACCAGTGCTCACTGATTCTTAACTGATCAGGCTACAAAACATTAGTTGGTGGAATCCCCTGATTCGGCCAAAACGGATGGCTAATTAACTGCTAAACCCAACCCATCTATGTCTGTCCAGAAAACAGATCAGCAGTAAAGAAAATGGTGTAACTTTTAGCCTACTGATCCAAATGGAATGATCTTTATCAACTTGGAAAGATAATTTCGAGATCTACAATAACTTAGTTGGGTGAAGATTCTGATTCGGCATCTAATGTGAACAAAAACGAGGGACAAACCTACTGACCTCAGATTTCAGACAGATTGGACAGTTCGTATTCAAAAATTCATATCTCCCAAACTACGGATCGGATTTTCCTGATATGGATGCCAAAAGAAAGCTAACGAAACCAGGAACAAATCTCTAGAAGGGCAAAACCCCAAATTCGGCCTCTAAAGTACCGTAACATGCCACGCAACATTCTGATCCAATCTGTAATTTCTGGAACTCTAATCCGACGCGAATCAATTGATCTCTACCGCAACAAAAATCGATCAAACAAATAACCGGGGTGCTCGTTACCCTTGAAGACCCGTAGCACGACGAAGAACCACTCCCGCTGGTCTCCTTCTTCTTCCTTGGCCGCCACACCACAGCGAACAACCGGCGAAGAAACGACCACGGAGGACAGATCGGAGGAGAAGCGCCGGGATCTTGGAGACCAACCGGGAGCACCAAAGGCCGGCCACCAAGGTAGGAGGCGCCCAACCAGGAGAGGGGAGGAGTGGCGGCTAGGTGGGGAGGGATGGGGCCGGCTAGGGTTTGGGGAGTGGCGCCCCTTTATGGTCGGCCACTTCATGGGCCGGCCGCCCCTCTTGGGCCTCTGGGTCGTGGATCGCGCCCAAAGTTGCCGGAAAATCACGATATCCCCACGCTAATTAGAATTTCCGACTAAAACTATTTCTTTTTCTCCTCTCGACTTCTTTCTTTTTCCGAATGCGATTCCTAACTTTTAAATCTCGCTTTGACTAACTTCCAACTATACTGAACTAGCTGGATTTATGAGGTATTACACTCTATCCCCTTAGAAAAGATTCGACTCGAATCTACGTAGCAACTTCGAGAAAGAAAGATGAATAACTTAAATAATTACCCAGAAGTGAACAGTGTGGGGTATTGTTCTCGCATGCGGACTCCAACTCCCAAGTAGCCTCTCTTTCGCATCGATGAGACCAAAGGATTTTAATATACTTCAGGGTCTTGTTCCTCGTAACCCGCTCGCTCCTTCTAATATTCTCACCGGTCGGGATTCAAGGTAAGGTCTTACTCATTGGTTGGCGGCTCTAACGAACCCTCACACTCTAGATCTCTCAAGTACTCCTCCAATACCGGGTCATACCAAACAATGTATACCCGCTACCGACTCGAGATGATCCTAACGAAACACTAATTTCAAAATCCCTCAACTTCTAGAACAAACCAATGTATCTTGGGTCAACCTTCCTTTGATTCCAAACAACACAACCAAAGACAATTTACATGGAACTCTTGTTCCATGTCTCAATCAATCTTTTCACATTAACAAGGAGCACCTCTTTTAACTAGGGACACACAACAACTCGCTTTAAACAAACTCTTTTACGACATAAAGCCCAACTGAAAATAAATCACTCTCATTGCAACCACTGCTACCGACTTGGTACCAAAAGAGTCAAATCCGAATCGATGATTCCTCATGAAAACCTTTCCACTTTCCAAGTGGGCGGTTTGCGAATAGACGTCACGAAAGTCAAAAGAGAAATCATTCGAATGCCCCCATCAAACACTTCCTTTATTTTCCTGAGCCAGAAAGAACCACCATGCCAACATAAAACTAACGCAATTTGTAAATGACATCTCAATCGGCAACTTAGGGTGATGCTCAACCCGAGAGCAACAACCACACTCATATAGAGAAACCATACTAGTCCACAAAAGGATACTCTAGTCAGCTCCTCTACCAAATGAATTATTCTGACAAATAATTCCCAACACCTCGATAATACTAATTGTAACACCCACAAACACATTACCTCAATCCGTTCAGGATAATCCAATTGAAATTCACATCACACAGTCCCATCTACTACACCCAAAGGATACTATCAATGACCATCCCACTATTCAGAATCCACTCTTATTCTGCTACCTTTACACATAATCATTGGCAACCAAGGTTCCAGCATAAAAATGCAAAGCTCCAAACTTCAATCTCCAAGTCTCCTACAATGAATTCCTGGGATAATTCAAGAATCCCTCACATTCTCTTATCAAAAATTCTCATAACCCAAACAATATTCTCAGTCATAACTTCAATCATCCTCGATAATCAATTAACTACTCAAAACGATTAACTTCACCAATCTTGGACGCCCACTAAACCACACCATTCAGTTTCACTTTCTCAGCCTTGTAAGTTACACAATCCCAATACTTTAAACAATCGATCAAGATCCCCCAAACTTTTGATATTCTAGTAATCCACTAACAAGATCAAGAAGATATTGGATGACAATTCATTATAGATTCTGATAATCGCAACAACGTAAAAGTTTAGCTCCAAAGAGAACCATTTTGTTTAAATCAAACTCTCTATGAGAATGTTAGCATGAAATCATTTCTTCCTCTTAAGCACCTTAAATAATTTGGCCCTCAAGCTTCACAAAATAATTTACTTGACCACCACTATCTAGTCGTCTCTATACACTTTAGAAGACACTTGAAAAACGAATCAGTTCCTCCATTCTCAAAAGAAGAGGTAAGTGGAAATAATTTTTAGTACCTAGAAAACGTTTACCACTCGCTGTGAACACAAAACCGTAAGAAGTAGGCAATTAGCAAAGAACTCCAAAAAAAACATAAGACGAGGCCACAGCTAAGGGCACAAGTCCCACAAGAAGATAATATCGAATCTCAAACAATGAAAAATCCAATCTCGAATACTTCTACTACACTCTTCTCTTCAACAAAAGAAATAATTTTCTTTGATTGGAATATCACTTTTCCAACTCAAGCTAAGGAGCCTTAAATCTCAAATCACAAGAATCACTTGATAATTGATAGAACATTCAAATACGTCATTTTGTTTAAACTCATTTCAGCTACCACATAATTCATGAGGTCCAAAAGCCTACGAAAGCAAAACTTGAAATACTCTCATTTGAACGATATCACCCAAGGCTATCAATTTACTACAAGTATTAACATCAATCTCACAACAACAATTAGAAAACACTTCGAAAGACCGACGTGAAAAGAATGGGTGATTCTTTCTCAAAAGAAGAGGCAAATGGAACCGATTTTCACGAACTAGAAAATCATTTACTGCTCGCAATGAACACAGGACCAAGGGGAAGACCAATTAAGCAATGAACTCATAGAACATAAGTGAAGTCCACAGTTGAAAGCATGGGCCACACAAGAAGAGAATATCATACGTTAACAGTTAAGAACAAACGAGCATTCAAGATCGAAGCACTCGCATCACCGAAGAACCATTATAACTTCGCAACATAACGCTTTACTCGACAAACCTCGTTTACCACATAGAACTTGAACCCCCAAAAGATCATGAACACAAAACTTGAAATTTGATCATTTTTAGAAATATCACGAAAGACAATCAAATTTCTTTCTCTATAAAGAATCAACATTACCCTCATATTATCAACATTTCATTAAGACCAATAACATACGCCTCGTAACAATCAATTTACCTTACTATCACATCAATAAACCTTCTAAAGGAAGCATGACAAATCGTGTCATAGAAAGCTCCAAAGATCAAATGGGATTGTAATAACAACTTATTCTAGAAAAGAATTCAAGTGCGAAAGCCACAAAGCTGAAACAAACCTCTTTTTAACAAGCTCACTCTAGTACAAGACAAACCCTTTAAACATATTAGATTAAATCACTTATTAGATTTAGCTCATTTGTCCTTACTAATACTCAACGCCAAGATTACACGCACTCCTAGCACTCTAACTATTAATAGTAACAACCGATGATTATCTAATCATGGAAGCATTCATAGTCCTACCTTTGTTCGTAAATTGGAATGAAATAACTTTAAATTTCAGCAATGGAATATTTATAAGATAACATTTTGGAAGTCATTACAACCACCGTCATCCATTACCTCACACCTATAACATCAATTTAGCATGACAAAATCAGGTGAATTTAGCATTTGTACAAATTCTTTAGGTATCCAAATAGAAGACTTATTTGATGTTAATATTTATCAAGGTAAAATTAACTTGACTTTTGAAGACATTATCTAAGAGTCATTGGTTTGCACCAAGATATTAACCCAACTCGATAATTCCTACCATACCACATAATGCTTTTAAATAGAACCTCTTAGATAAAGTATGACAACATATCACAAAAGGGTTTTAACATTCTCCTTCTCAAAAGAAAGGCATAAAACTTCAACTCTCAAATTAACCCAAAAGAAATATGCAAGGTCAATGCACAATTAATAAAGAGCTTGCAAAAGAAATCTTCCACTGCCCGAAATCCCAAGCGAATAAATGAGTTACAATTTCCAACAGGTAAAACCGAACTTCGTGAAAAGATAAATCTTGCAATTTAACTACGCCACGTGGAGTAGAAATATCACAATAATCGAAAGAACAATAATTGTTTCAAAGAATGATTAGAGATCTACCGAGCTTGCCCACTTCATCAAAACACCCCATTCAAAAGAAACTCATGAACTGTAAGAAACTACAACCAAGAAACCAGATACAAGTTTGAGAAAGACAACAACTTCAACAATGAGCTCAGGCTCAACACAGAACTATGGAACAGGGGTAAGAACTTCTCTACTCTCATACCACGAACAAGGGTGTAGCCCGCAAAACCGAACAACAACCACGAACTCAATCGCCAACGTCCGCTACCGATACGCATAGCTAATTCAATCAATTATGAATATATAGGATCATCTCATGACAATCATAAAATTAATCCATATATCTATATAGGATAACACATCATATCACAGATTAACAACATGAGAGATAGTACCGAAATAATTCTACACAGTACTACATAATGAACCAAATCACTAGAAATGCGAAGCAATGGATTTCCCAAACCCCACCTCATGCACAAGTGTGTCACTTTAATACTTTGTTCACCACGGACCTAAAGCCCGCTCGATACCAATCAGAACACCTGTCTATTCGAAGACAAGATGTCACCTAACAAGACAACCTACTATTCAATTCATAAGATTAACATCGCATTCAATGCTAAAGAAACGATTAACCATGATAACAATCTATAGCTTAATAACAGTTCATCTATAAATTTAAACGAGAATTAACCAAAACGATAATAATGAACCTCCAAGTGACATTTATTACACCATTACATTATAAATAAAACTGAAGAAACGTAAATGGAATTTTAACGAATGAATGTTTTATTCATGTGCATGGAACGTGCTGGACTACACCCTCCCGCTAGCAACAGTTTCACTGGAATTCACCTAAAATAAATAAAAGCAAGAGTGAGTCGAAACTCAGCAAGCACAACATATACATTCACAAAGAATATTGAATCGAACAATTTTCCAAGTACATCATTTACTTCATGAATTTAAGAAAACATGGTATGAATGAATGAATGCATTGAAGGAGAATGGACTTTCCACATGTTTATACTGGATAACTAGTGACACACCGTCGGTGTTCACTTAAGCCCGCTCTTAACCAAGAGCGGGATCTAAGTCCGTATGAAGAACGTTTCATACGGAATGTCCAAATCGCCTACATTGGAATGGTAGGTCTTACATGCCCATATTGGAATTAATGGGACTTAATCAAGTTTCCACTCCGTGACAAGAATCAATTATGTATGCATGGAATGAAAAGCATAACTTGGCATATAACTCAATGTATCATCGAATAAGGTATTGAACTCTACCACATCATACTCAAATCACAGGAATATTCATAATTTACCAAGTTAGCAAGCAATCAATGAATTCACACAAATTAAACATTGCACTTGCCTTCCGTGTGGTGACGTGTTGTGAAACAACGAAGGTGTCCTTCCACCCACCGTCTCACCGCCTACACAAGCATTGCCACGTATTACGGATAATCGAATATGGCACAGCTACAAGTGTTCTACGATGCTCTCTAATCAACCCACCCATCCCAAGGGTTCAATTTGACATCTACTCCAAAAGTCCAGATTATCGTTCTACGGGCAGTTGCACAAGAAAATTCGCCATTAATTATCTGTAACTCTAAACGACCTGAAACTAGTGCTCACTGATTCTTAACTGATCAGGCTACAAAACATTAGTTGGTGGAATCCCCTGATTCGGCCAAAACGGATGGCTAATTAACTGCTAAATCCAACCCATCTACGTCTGTCCAGAAAATAGATCAGCAGTAAAGAAAATGGTGTAACTTTTAGCCTACTGATCCAAATGGAATGATCTATATCAACTTGGAAAGATAATTTCGAGATCTACAATAACTTAGTTGGGTGAAGATTCTGATTCGGCCTCTAATTTGAACAAAAACGAGGGCCAAACCTACTGACCTCAGATTTCAGACAGATTGGACAGTTCGTATTCAAAAATTCATATCTCCCAAACTACTGATCGGATTTTCCTGATCTTTGTGCCAAAAGAAAGCTAACGAAACCAGGAACAAATCTCTAGAAGGGCAAAACCCCAAATTCGGCCTCTAAAGTACCGTAACATTCCACGCAACATTCTGATCCAATCTGTAATTTCTGGAACTCTAATCCGACGCGAATCAATTGATCTCTACCGCAACAAAAATCGATCAAACAAATAACCGGGGTGCTCATTACCCTTGAAGACCCGTAGCACGACGAAGAACCACTCCCCGCTGGTCTCCCTTCTTCTTCCTTGGCCGGCCACACCACAGCGAACAACCGGCGAAGAAACGACCCGCCGGAGGACAGATCGGAGGAGGAGCGCCGGGATCTTGAGACCAACTGGGAGCACCAAAGGCCGCCACCAAGGTAGGAGGCGGCGCCAACCAGGGAGAGGGGAGGAGTGGCGGCTAGGTGGGGAGGGATGGGGGCCGGCTAGGGTTTGGGGGGAGTGGCGCCCCCCCTTTATGGCCGGCCACTTCATGGGCCGGCCGGCCCCCTCTTGGTCCTCCTGGGTCGCGGACTGCGGCCCAGGTTGCCGGAAAATCACGATAACCCCCCCTGCTAATTAGAATTTCCGACGAAAACTATTTCTTTTTCTCCCTCTGACTTCTTTCTTTTTACCGAATGCGATTCCGGAACTTTTAAATCTCGTTTTCGACTAACTTCCAACTATACGAACTAGCTGGATTTATGAGGTATTACAATACCGGTATACGCGAAAGAAGTGCATGTGGACATGTAGATTAGATTTGCATTGATACATGAGATTAATGGATGTGAATCAAAGAGAAGATAACTGCATGAGAATATTAATAGAAGTACCTGTGATGATAATGAAGTTATTGAATGCTGTTGATTTATTATTGTTCGTTGTATATGGATGTGTTTGCTGAGTCGTGGACTCACCCTTGCTCTTTTGTTGTCTTTAGGTGATCTTCGAGGGCGCCGTAACTGAGAGCGAGTAGAGCACATGGACAACACATGATCATTTGCCATAAGAAATCTTTTCATTCAAAATTGGATTACTCTTGGACATGTTAGAGGTTGAATAAAGTTTAGGACAACGTTTTGGACTAGACTATTTGTTCTAATGATTTGGATTCATTGGTTGGTGCTATTTTGGATTATTTACCTGGTATATTTCCCATTGCTTATTTATTATCGCTTGATCCATAATTATGCATGTTCTTTTGTGGTCCATGGATATGTTTATTGATGTTTTCTTGCTGTAATTTTATAGTGTGTCAATATTTATTAGTTGAGAGAGTAGTTTAGTGGCATTCCAGGCTCAGTGTTGGGCTGGGGTGTTACAGTTGGTATCAGAGCGGGCTTTAGGTCCGTGGTGAATAGATTAACAACTTAGGCAAACTAAAATTGTTAAAATTTGTTTTAGTTTTAGTAAATCAAGTAAAATTTGCTAATGGTTAACTAACCTAAAATTTGACACACTAGTGCACAGTAGATTAGCGAGAGGTACGAATATAGTTTTATGCTTCCGTTATGTTGTTCATTGATGGATGATTTTATTTTGACCTTTGAACTCATTGTGTATTGTTGATTGTGGTTGATAGCTATGCCGAGGGGTAGAGGACGTGGTCGTGGTGGCCGCGGTCGTGGAGGTCGGGGCCGCGGGCGAGGTTCCGTGGAGCCACCTCCTGAGTGTATGAGTCGATGAGTCGAGGGGTTGCCGCTGACCCACCTCGGTTGGGGTCCGAGGATGAGACCCCGCTTTCCGAGAGAGTTGGTGGGAGAGATCCGTGCTCTTCGTCATGCGCGCCGGCACTCGTCGTCGCGGCATCTGTTGTTGCTCCTGTCGCTCCTCCACCTACACCTGAGGCGCGGATGACACTTCGAGAGTGGATGGGATTGAGGTTGGATCCGTTTGACGGGTCGGGTACACCGGTCCAGGCAGCAGACTGGTTGCGCTACATGGAGAGGCAGTTTGGAGCTTTGGAGATGTCTTCACATCAGAGGGTCCGTTTTGTAGCCTTTCAGCTGAAAGGGCAAGCGGATATTTGGTGGGAGGGCGTGTTGTCTTCGAGGACCGCCACTCAAGGGCCAGTCACTTGGGAGGACTTTGTTGATCAGCCAAGGAAAGTTCTACCCCTACTCGTTTGTTGAAAAGATGGAGGTTGCCTTGACGACCTTTGCTCAAGGGAAGAGATCTATTGCTGAGTATGAGGCTGAGTTCAACAACTTGGTTCGCTTTGTCCCTTCAGTAGCGAACGATGATCTTCAGAAAGCCAAGAGGTTCCGTCGGGGTCTCACCTTACAGTACCGACATGTGTTCTGAGCTACTCCACTCTGTGACTACAGCTCTGTTGTGGAGCAAGCTAGGGCATGGAGTTGGAGATGCAACTCACAAAGGGGCGCAAGCCTCGTGGATCGGTAGCTTCGTGGTGACCGTAAGAGGAGCTCTAGTGAGGAAGTGGGTCTGCTCAACGACCCGCCAAGAAATTCAAGGGAGGACCGCAGTCTTTCAAGTCTAAGCAGTCGAGGCCGTTCTCTTCTTGAGCGCCTCGTCCTTTTGTAGGTACTCCAGCTCTTCGTCCTGTCCCAGGGCAGGGCATGCTTTGCTTTAAGTGTGGTGATGGACACTGCACGCTGAGTGCTCTTGGACGGTGATTGCCGCGGTGTGGCCGATCGGTCACAAGGAGCGGTGTGTCGCCGTAACCCGCTTAGCGTGATCAAGTGGGAGCTCGTGCCATCTTCTTCTTCATGGGTCCCGCCGAGGAACTTTCCGGATGATGATCGCTCCTCCAACGCCCATTTCCTTCACTTGGGCGCCCAAGAGGGTACTCATCGGCACCACCACCTCCAAAGACCGCTTCAGTTGCACGACCGCTTTACTCGCACCGCCACAAGAGATTGTCGGGGCTCGCCGCCCAAAGATCGTCTTCTTCGCCATGGCGCCACCGAGTGTACGCCATGCCCACAGCCGAGTCCGTGGGTCGCCCCGACGTGGTGACAGTACTTTGCTTGTGGATTCGCTTGATGCTTTAGTCCTTTTGATTCAGGGGCTACCTTTCGCTTGTCTCGACGGCGCTTGCTAGAGAGCGAACTTGAGTATGCAAATGGATTTCTCGACCGGTGTTAGTTAGTTCTCCGGGGTATTATTGCTAGCACTACTGTTTGTCCTGGGTGCTCTATTGTCATTGATGGAGAGAAGTTCACGGCGAATCTGATAGTTATTCAAATGGAGCCGTTCGACGTTATCTTGGGTATGGATTGGTTGCACTCTTATCGAGCCGTGATATCCTGCTTCAGAGAATGCCTCTGTGCGCACTCCGCCCTGGGAGACTTTGACCTTCAGGAGTGTGCCTCGCGCTTCTTTCGAGATACCGGATCGTTCTCGTCGTCGCGGCAAAGGAAAATCGGGCTTCTTTAGCTCTTGCTGAGAAACCAAGCGTGGCTTCGCAGATTGAGGAGATTCCAGTGGTTAGTGATTACCCAGATGTGTTCCCAGCTAAGCTTCCGGGCTTGCCTCCTGCGCGAGACGTGGAGTTTCGCATTGATCTTGTTCCGGGTACTCGTCCCATCTCGATGTCTCCATATCGATTAGCACGTCCTTTTCAGGACGAGTTGAAAAAGCAATTGGATGATTTGTTGGCTAAAGGTTTGATCAGGCGTAGCATATCGCCGTGGGGAGCTCTGCCTCGCTCACGAGAAGAAGGATGGGAGTTGGCGTATGTGTGTTGATTACCGTGCGCTTAATGCAGTCACAATCAAGAACAAATATCCATTGCCCCGCATTGAGGACTTGTTTGATCGGTTGAATGGAGCTCAAGTATTCTCCAGGATCGATCTCCAGTCAGGGTATAATCAAATCCGTGTGCGTGAGCAGGATGTAGAGAAGACTGCTTTCTCCACCAGGTATGGGCATTATGAATTCAAAGTTATGTCTTTTGGACTGACTAATGCACCTGCTATTTTTATGGAGACCATGAACAACATGTTGCACGAGTATCTATATGACTTCGTGGTGGTGTTCATTGATGATATTCTTATCTATTCCAAGACCAATGAGGATCATGAGCGTCATTTGAGGCTGGTTTTAGAGACTTTGAGAGAGCACAAGTTCTATGCTAAGTTGAAGAAGTGTGAGTTCTGGATTTCAGAAGTGAGTTTTCTGGGTCATGTGATAAATCCTCAAGGCATTGCTGTTGATCCTAGCAAGGTCTCTACAATGGTGGATTGGAAGAGGCCGACTAGTGTGAAGGAGGTGAGGAGTTTCTTGGGCTTGGCTGGATATTATCGGCGTTTTGTGCAAGATTTCTCTATCATCGCCAAACCGATGTCTCAGCTTACTCAGAAAGAGGTGAAATTCCAGTGGACTGATGAGTGTGAGCGCAGTTTCTGTATTTTGAAGGAGAGGTTGGTGACCTCTCCTATTCTCACTCTTCCCGAGCCAGGAAAGCGGTTCACAGTCTTTTCGGATGCGTCTCGAGTGGGTCTTGGCTGTGTTCTCATGCAAGACGGTAAGGTGATTGCTTATGCGCCGAGACAGCTTAAAGAAGCACGAGCGAATTATCCCACTCATGATTTGGAGTTGGTCATGTTGTTTTTGCTCTCAAGATTTGGAGGCATTATCTATACGGTGAGCCTTGTGATATTTTCACAGATCACAAGAGTCTCAAATATATCTTCACTCAGAAGGATCTGAATTTGAGGCAAAGGAGGTGGTTGGAATTGATCAAGGACTACGATCTTACTATTCAATATCATCCAGGCAAGGCCAATGTAGTTGCTGATGCCCTTAGTCGCAAGGCGACTCCTGCTACTCTAGATTGCCTCATTGCTGATTTTGATCGCATGGGAATATCTTATTGTTATGCGGGCACGACACATGTTGAGACACAGTTGATTCTTGAGTCAGCTATTCCAGACCGTGTACGGGAAGCACAACAGAGTGACCGGTTACTACAGGAGGTTAGGAAGTGTCTGGATGAGGGCAAAGAGGGTGATTTTAGCATGGACGATTATGGTGCTTTGAGGTTTAAAGGCCGCTTTGCGCTACAAAAGGCGAGGTCAAAGATGATATCTTGAGGGAGGCACATCGCACTCCATACATCGCTCATCCCGTGAGACTAAGATGTATCGAGATTTGAAATGAATTTTTGGTGAAAAGAATGAAGGTGGATATTGCTAATTATGTGGCTTCTTGTGGTGTTTGTCGCCAAGTGAAAGCGAGCACAAGCGCCCCGCAGGTTGTTGCAGCCTTTGGAGGTTCCCAGTGGCCTTGGGATGATATCTCTATGGACTTTGTGGTGGCCTTACCTCGCTCGCCGTGAGGGAAGGATGCGCTTGGGTAGTGGTGGATCGATTCAACAAATCACAAGACTTCATTCCTATTCGCACGACAAATTCAGCGAGTGATCTAGCTCCTATTTATGTGCGTGAAATAGTAAGACTGCATGGTGTGCCCAAGACCATCATTTCTGACAGGGACGCGAAGTTTGTCTCCAAGTTCTGGGAGAGTCTGCAGAGTGCATTGGGCACACACCCGCTTTAGTACTGCTTTCACCTCGAGACAGATGGGCGATCCGAGCGCACTATTCGGACTTTGGAGGACATGTTGCGGTCTTGCGTTTTGTCTTGGAAGGGTAGTTGGGAGGACCAGTTGCCACTTGCAGAGTTTGCTTATAATAATAGTTATCATTCCAGTATTAGAGCCGCGCCATTCGAGGTTCTCTATGGGCGGAAGTGCAGATCGCCACTTTGTTGGGATGCAGTTGGAGAGAAGGCAATTTTGGGTCCGTGTGGCCATGGTGAGACAGAATCTGTTAGCAGCTCAGAGTAGACAGAAAAGCTATGCTGATATGAGGAGGCGTGACTTGGAGTTTGCGGTGGGTGACCAGGTGCTCTTGAGAGTGTCTCCCACTAAAGGTATTGTTCGGTTCGGTACCAAAGGGAAGCTTAGTCTGAGGTACATTGGACCGTTCTCGGTTATTGCAAGAATTGGGAAGTTAGCCTACCGTTTGGACCTTCCTCAGTCCATGCGTGGAGTTCACAATGTGTTTCACGTCTCGATGCTGAGAAAGTTTTTGAGAGACCCAGAGCATAAGATTTCATTAGAGCCGCTGACGATTGAGCAAGACCTCACAGTGGAGTCGCGTCCGGCGCGCATTCTGGAGAGGTCGGAGCGAGTGCTGAGGCACAAGACGTTGGTATACGTCAAGGTGCTGTGGACGCATCAGTCTGAGAGAGAGGCGACTTGGGAGTTGGAGTCTCGCATGCGCGAGCAATATCCGGAGTTGTTCACGTATGGTACGTATTATTTTGTTGTTTAATTTCAGCAGTGTAGTTTTTCCTTGAGTAGAACAGCGAGCTGAATTCGGGGTCGAATTCTATTAAGGGGGGTAGAATGTAATATTCTGAAAATAATAATATTAATAATAACATCTTAAGGGTCGGTGCGTAATTAATCAAATAGAATACGTGAAAATAGGATATTTCAGAGTTTTTTTTAAGAGCTAAATAGATCGTAGGAGTGGAGTTCTAGAAACCCTAGCATTCTTATTTATTTTTTTCTCTCCACCCAGCCGCCGCACACCCTATTGCGTCGTCTCTTTTTTTTTTTTCGCTTCGTCTTCACGTGCCTGCGTCTGCGCTACCGGCCTCATCATACCCGTCACGCGCTCGCCAAACGCCATCACCGCTTGTTCCCGGCCAAGGTGTGTGAAGCAATCGGGCGTGAGATCTGCCGCCACAGACGCTGACGCTTTTGCCGCCGCTTCATGCGGGTGGGCGCCAGCGACCATCTCCTGCCGAGTGCCATCTCCATCTGGCGTGAGCGCGTGGAAGCCAGAGGGCGGCGTTGATTTTCTCGGCCACGTCTCGGTTGGTCTGCTGCTGCTTGTGCGTGATTTATTAGCTTTGGCCGATTGTGTAGGTGCGCTGTGGAGTTTCATTTGTTATTTGTTTACTGCTATGAGTATTAATGGGTTTGTCTCGACGCCATAACTTCAATCGCGTGCAAGCACAGGTGTGTGAGATCTGCTAGCTAGCAATACATGTTTTCCACTTGGATGCCGTGACTAGAAAGTGGGCTTCGTTAGTTATACTTGTTCATGAGTACACATCAACAGAGATCAATTAGGAAATACTAATTAGTGGTTAATTAGTTTGGCCGTAGCATTTTGTGCATACATGATTAAATAAGTAGAGATCCGATTTCTTGAGGGTAACGATCTGTAAGTTTGTTTCTCTCTGTTTTACTAATTTATTTAGAGATTAGAATAGGGATTAGAGAGCGGTTTTAAAATTTCTAGTCAAGTGCCGGTTAATAGATCTGATTAGCCTGCTGTTCCGTTGAACGATTTATTCGGGTACCTTAATGGCGAATTTTGGAAATATCATCTACTAGTTAATTGTAGATAATTTCGATATATTTCTATACAATATTTAATCATGTCGATCGGACAAGTAGAATTCGAGTTATGATTTTCGGAAGGCTGCTGTCATTGTGGTTGTCGTCTTTCGGCGCTGTTTTGGTAGACTGCGGATTAAAAATAGTAAATAGACTAATTAGAGTTTTTGATCTACATGAAAGATGTAGATAATTGTCCAATGGTTCTGTAGAATCTAAGAACTCGTATTTTGGTTGGGTAAAACAAAAGTTATGAATTTAGTAAGACCTGCTGTTCCGAAGCGGACAGATCGGTTTTCTGGGCTAAAAACGGAGGGTTAGATGATTTAATTAGGAGTCTTGGTAATCTAAGAAAATGAGGGGAATTTTGTGAAGAATCCAGAACGGGGTGGTTTGTTGTGATTGGACTTTTGAGTCAAAAGTTACGTTCGTTTTAGTACCTAGACAGCAATGGGTAACTATTCGGTACCGGAGAAGCGTGGTATATTTGGGGACGGGTAGGAGCGATGTCGATTGATTGTTATTCTTATGATGCTGTAGCTTGTATTGAAATTTGAATATTTAATGTAGGAGAGGCGTCGTACTTGTTGCCATCTTCTAGCCAAATCGTGCGTCGCAACTAGTAAAGGCAAGTGCATGGTAGACAGCGATCAATGATTGATCACTGTTTTCTTTATCTTCCATTACCATTATTGTTGTGCTTTTATTTTATTTAATTGCAAGTATTGGAATGGTATGGAGTTATATTGTTAATGGACATGAAGAAAAGTTGGATATGATGTATGTGATGGAGTTTGCATTTTTCATACATAAGCATCTTTGCATATGAGCAGGTGATCATGAATGATCACAACTCCACGGGAGTGGAGGAGGTCCCCGATCCTTATGGAGGAACGGGCTTGAGAGTGAATGTTGTCGCGAGCATTCACTCATGCTATACCGGTATACGCGAAAGAAGTGCATGTGGACATGTAGATTAGATTTGCATTGATACATGAGATTAATGGATGTGAATCAAAGAGAAGATAACTGCATGAGAATATTAATAGAAGTACCTGTGATGATAATGAAGTTATTGAATGCTGTTGATTTATTATTGTTCGTTGTATATGGATGTGTTTGCTGAGTCGTGGACTCACTCTTGCTCTTTTGTTGTCTTTAGGTGATCTTCGAGGGCGCCGTAACTGAGAGCGAGTAGAGCACATGGACAACACATGATCATTTGCCATAAGAAATCTTTTCATTCAAAATTGGATTACTCTTGGACATGTTAGAGGTTGAATAAAGTTTAGGACAACGTTTTGGACTAGACTATTTGTTCTAATGATTTGGATTCATTGGTTGGTGCTATTTTGGATTATTTACCTGGTATATTTCCCATTGCTTATTTATTATCGCTTGATCCATAATTATGCATGTTCTTTTGTGGTCCATGGATATATTTATTGATGTTTTCTTGCTGTAATTTTATAGTGTGTCAATATTTATTAGTTGAGAGAGTAGTTTAGTGGCATTCCAGGCTCAGTGTTGGGCTGGGGTGTTACAGTTACTCATTTATTCGCTTGGAATTTCGGGCAGTGGAAGATTTCTTTTGCAAGTTCTTTATTAAGTGTGTGCATTGACCTTGCATATTTCTTTTAGGTTAATTTGAGAGTTGAAGTTTTATGCCTTTCTTATGAGAAGGAGAATGTTAAAACCCTTTAGTGAGGTGTTGTCATACTTTATCTAAGGGGTTTTATTTAAAAGAATTATTTGGTATGGTAGGATTTATCAGGTTGGCTTAAAATATTGGTGCAAACCAATGACTGTTAGTTAATATCTTCAAAAGTGAACTTAATTTTGCCTTGATAAATATTAACCTTAAATATGTCTTCTATTAGAATACCTGAAGAATTTGTACAAATGCTAGATTCACCTGTTTTTGCGATGCTAAATTGTTGTTATATGTATGAAGTAATGGATGAGCATGGTTGTATTGACTTCGAAAACCTCATCTTATAAATATTCAATTGCTGAGATTTAAAGATATTTCATTCCAATTTCTGACCAAAGGTAGGACTATGAATGCTTCCATGATTAGATAATCATCGGTGGTTAGTATTAATGGTTAGAGTGCTATTAGTGTGTGCTATACTGGCGTTGAGCATTAGTAAGGGTAAATGAGCGAAATCTAATAAGTGATTTAATCTGGTGTGTTTAATGAGATTGTCTTGTACTAGAGTGAGCTGGTTAAAAAGAGGCTTGTTTCAGCTTTGTGGTTTTCGCACTAGGTTTCTTTTCTAGAATAGGTTGTTATTACAATCCCATTTGATGCTGGATATTTGTATAACATGATTTGTCATGTTTCCTTTAGAAGGTTTATTGATGTGATAGTAAGGTAAATTGATTGTTTCCAGGAATGTATGTTATTGGTCTTAATGAAATGTTCAGTACTGTGAGGTTAGTGTTGATTCTTTTATAGAGAAAGAAATTTGATCGCCTTTCGTGATATTTCTAAAATGATCAAATTTCAAGTTTTGTTCAAGCTTTATGGGGTAAACGAAGTTGGTCGAGTAAAGCGATATGTTGCAAAGTTATAATGGTTCTTCAGTGATGCGAGTGCTTTTATCTTAAATGCTCGTTTGTTCTTATTTGTTGAGGTCTGATATTCTCTTCTTGTGAAGTCTATACTTTCAACTGTGGACTCCACTTATGTTGTACAAGTTCATTGCTTAATTGGTTTCCCCCTTGGTCCTGTATTCATTGCTAGTGGTAAGTGAATTTTTTTAGTTGGTGAAAATAGTTTCCATTTGCCTCTTCTTTTGAGAAAGAATCAACCCATTCTTTTCACATGGGTCTTTCTAAGTGTTCTCTAATTGTTGTTGTGAGATTGATGTTAATACTTGTAGTAATTTGATCGCCTTTGGTGATATCATTCAAATGAGATTATTACAAGTTTAGCTTTCGTGATATTTTGGAACTCATGAATCATCTGGTAACTGAAATTATTTTGAATAAATTGAGGTGTGGGATTGTTTTGTTGTTTCTTAAGAGGTTCGTGTGATTTTAATCTTAAAGGGTCTTTGGTCTGAGATGGCAACGTGAGGTCGCAATCAAAGAAAATTATGTGGGTTACTTTAAGAGTAGAATAATCTGCTTGCTTTTCGTGAAAACTCGTGAATGAAAATGTTTCGAGTTTGGTGGCTGAGATCATTTGGATCTCATGTTTCTTGTGTAGTTGAACTGTTCTTAGCAAATATGATGTGTCGAAGAATTTTATTGATTCTTAATTTGATCTTTTGGTTTGGACTAAAGACCATATCTTGTTCGTTGTGGCAAAGTGTTGTTAGTCAAAGTATTAATTTCAGTGTTAAAGGAAATAGTGCAGTAGGAGTATTTGAGAATTTGAGTCAAGTTTTGTAACTTGTGGTTATTGGAATCGTTCCTAAACTTTCTGCTCTTTCCGCTCAAGAGATGTCGCGTTTCAATCGCAATGTCTTCTTCTTATCGGTCGTTATTTTGCTATTCCCCTTTGAGGGATGTGTGCTCTGAACTATGAACTCAACTTTCGTTTTCCAACATCGCCATTATCAGGATATTTCTTTTGGTTTCGTGCTCGCTGTGAGGAGCAACGTTTTCCTGTGTGAGAAAACTTGTCCTTGTGTGCCTCTCTCTTTTGAGAAAAGATCAACAGTTTTGTGTTGCAAAGTTTTTACAAAGTGTAATTGTGGCAACTGTTGGTGGGGGATAAGAAATTGTAGTGGTGAGATTTTACTCCCAAGCTATTAGAGGAGTATTAAAAGATGAATTGGTTTTGATCTGTACCTCTTGGAGGAAATTTGATTCACATGGAATGTATGGTTTCGAAGTAAATCTAAATAGTGTTACGACTGATTAGAACCTATGGTATAGTGAAATTACAGAACTTCAGTTCATGTTGAAAGGTCGAGGATTATCGAAGTTATGGAAACCTTGATTAATTTTATGGAGTAACGCAATTGGATAGTATTGCGAGATGGTGAAGGTGATTTCTGATGATGTCAATGAGCGAGTAAGTTAGAATTGTGGGAATGTTAGAGATTGAATCCGATGATTTCACTATCTGTTATAAGAGAAATTCGTTGTAAAGGTCTTGGAGGTTAACTCTGGGCTTTGCATGTTTATACTAGACCTTTGGTCAAACAATGATTGTGTGTAGAGAAAATGGAATAATGGAGTTTCTTGAGCAGTGGAATGATCATTGATAGAACCTTTCTGATGTAGTACATGAATGGGCGTACTAAGGATTTTGAGTTGTTGTTCTTGAAAATTGGAGGTAATGTGATTGTGTGGGACCTACTTTTGCGGTGCTTTGGGTGCCTTCTATCAAATTAATTTTGTGAGTAAAATGATTTTCCTAGAGTATTCGGTGGATTCAGTTGAGGCTCTCCACAATGGTGTAGATGATGTATTTCAGTCTCAGCATAAATTGACGATGTTTAATTAAGAGGTTTAAGCTCATGTGGTATGCGATGAATTCGAATTCCAAGGTTCGAGAGAAGTTTTATTCTTCAAAGAGAAACTGAGAGAAAGGATGTTTCCTCGGATAGTGAAGCGTTTTCTTGATTCTCGTTTGAGTTTTGTGTTGTTGACTGGTGTCTTCCGCATTTTGAGTTGGCGTTGTATTGGCATGATTAATTCTTTCCAATTCAGATAAACCAAAAGAAGTATTTAGTTTGGGCATTTGAGTGATTTCTCCTTTGGCTGTCGTGGTGTTCATTCTTAAACTGCCTATTTCGAAAATGGATTTGTTTTCGTGATGAATTGTCAAATTTAGAATTTAACCCTTTTGGTGGAGAGTTAGTATTGCGTGGATGCGATAAGGACTCTCCATTTCCAGTTGGATTTTCTTTGTGAGTCAGTGGTTTAAGAACCAGTTCTGTTGTGCATTCTTGTGTAAAGGAGGTGTTCCTTGTTAGATAAAGAGTTTGATTCTGAGCATTTTGTGTGCTTTTGTACCAAAATAGGAAGTTGGCATATCGCTTCGACCGTCTTGGGTCCATATGCAAAGTACGCATCGTTTGGTGTGTTCGGGTGTTAAGTGAGTAACTGAGCAATTCCAAGCTTGGGATGTCGTTAAAGACGTTGACCATCGAGTAGGGTCTTACCTTCAATTCTTTTCTGATGATTGTACCTGAAATTGCCGGGTTGAGTAATAGGTCAGACATAGTAGTACGTCATTTTGTTGTGGTCTCATCAGTCCGAGAGTGAGGCCACTTGGAAATTGAAGTCTCGCATGCGCGAGCAGTATCCAGACCTATTCGTTTCTGGTACGTGTATATTATTGGTAAATTCCAGTCACAGTTTCATTCGAGTAGATCGGTGTGTAGATTCAAGGTCGAATCCTGTTAAAGGGGGTAGAATGTAATACCCCGGAAACGAATTGGGTAATTTGAAAAGAAACCGGGGGAAGAAAAGACAATTAAAGAACTATAATTTCTTATTTAAAGAGGGGGTTTATTATATTTTTTGCCAACCTGAGCCGTGGGCCGCGACGCAGGAGGCCCAAGAGAGGGGGCCGGCTTAGGGGGTCCGGCCAAAGGGGGGAGGTGCCCCTAACCCTAGCCGCCTCCCCCACTCCCCCTCTCCCCCCAAGCCACCACCCCTCCCCATCTTGGTGCCTCCCCTGCTGCTCCTGGCACCGCCCCTGCTGTGGTGCCTCCCCGTCTCACCAACGGAGCTCCCCGCTGCCGGCCTTTGCAAGGAAAAGTGGAGGAGGACAACAGCGACGTCAGCCAACGGAGGGAAGGAGAGGGAGAAGAGAAGGGGGATCATCTTCCCCAAGCCTCGTTCGTCACCTTCCTGGGTTCTCTAAGGGTAATGCGATGCTCTCCCTGCTGTTTGATGTTGCTAAGATGCGAATTGGACTAGATTGATTGGATCGAATTGCTGCCTGTAAATGTTTGGATTCTGTCCAGTAGGTTGCGCGGCTGATTTCGGGTCCTTAGATGCCGCATTGGAGTTTTCCACCTCCTAGTGCTTTGTAGCCAATGTTCTTAGCTTTCCATAGCCGCCAAGATCATAATATTCTGATATACGGTTCAAAAGTTATGATATAATCTTTCCACGCTGTCCTAACTGTCTGACGAGAATGAACTGTCTAGTTGCCTTTAAAATATGAATAGGTTAATGGCAGATTCACAGTTTTGACCCAACTAGGTTATTGTAGAAACTTTTATATTCTTTCCAGATTGATAAAGAACACCCCAATCGGAGCTGTAGGTTAAAAGTTGTGTTATATTCTTTACTGCTTTTCCTTTCATCTAGACAGAACCCATCTTGTATTTTCATCCACTGTTTGGCAATTTAGTTTGGCCGAATTAGGTGATCTTGTCTACTAGAATTTTGTAGATAGGTTCGTTAAGTTTCCATAGGATCTAGCCTCACCTCGTTCCGAGTCCCAGATTAATAAATCTGAATTTTGCCGTGTTGCTGTCCAGATTCATTCCGACGATTGAGTTGCTCATTTTCATAATTAATACTACTAGTTAACTCTAGGGTTTTTGGGAATGTGTTGTAGAGCGTCTCCAGTAGCATTTTATACCATGTCGTTCTTATTTCCACTACATACTTGTGTAGGCTGCGAGGCGCCAAATTTTTGGAGCACCTTCGTTGCCTCCTAGCGCATCACAACGCAGAAGGCAAGTACTTTGTAAGCCTTTATGGTTGAATGATGAGTGTTGGTGTTTATACTGTCATTTGTATGTACCATGATTACATTTCATGTTTTGTTCCTTTCAAATGTGTTACTTCCATGATTAGAGATGATCTCATTCATTATTCATATTTCATAACATGCACCTCTTGTCATGTTCCATCCACGGGAGTGGACTATAAAGACCCATCAATTCCACTATGGGCACGTAAGACCCACCATTCCAATGTGGGCAGAGTTAGACACCCGTATGAAACGTTCTTCATACGGGATTTGGATCCCCGTATTTTGTTAAATGCGGGCTTAAGTGAACACCGACGGGTGTGTCACTAGCTATACCGGTATGAGCATGTGTGCAGTCCATCCCTTCCATTACATCCATGCATTCCATTCATTCATACATTCATTCGATGTTATGTTCATATTCTTTAATGATGTATTTTTGTTCATATGTGTTGTATGTTAGTACTTGCTGAGTCTTGGACTCATTCTTGCATTGTTTATTTATTTTAGGTGATCGTTGATGATTGCTCTGTTGGGAGGGAGTAGACACGCACTTTTCACTCAGATCACCATATTCTATTTTCAATAATAAGTTTCGATTATGTCTTTCATTCGTCAATTTATGAATTGTAATAAATAAAGTTAGAAGTGGTTGATATTTCTCTCCATGATATGTTTATATAAGTACTGCTGTGGTCTTTGATCACCCCCTTGATATACTCAATTGGGTTTTGTCTTTATTACTGCATTGGTTCTATTGTATGATGATCCCTTTATGCCTTTAGATGAGTTATTGTTTAAAATACTTCTGAATTATGGTCGTTTGTTAGATCCTTTAGATGAGCTGCCACTAGTTTTTTTTTGTTGAGGATGCAACACTTTGGTAGAAGTATTTACGTAGACATCGAAGAGTACCTCAAACTTGGCATGCATTAAAGAAACTTTTGAGAGATGAATTTATTCATAAATATCATGCTGTTTATTTGCTAGCTAAATTACAACACTTAAAGCAACGTAGTAGAACTGTAAAGGCATACTATCATGAATTAAAAAAATCGTTTGTTGCGTTGTGGCTTAGAGGAACATACTGAAGCTACAGAGAATAGATTCTTAAGTGGGCTTAATCAAGAAATTCAGGACCTTCTTGTTCACAAAGAATATAATTCTCTCTCTCATATTTTTATACTTGCTTGTAATGTTGAAAGTCAGATTAAGAAGAAATTGAGAATGCTTGATGTTAGAAAACATGAGAACAGACCTGTGTTTGTATCTTTTTCTGTGACTAATAACATGCAGGAAGTTGAGAACCATGCTGAAGAGGAGAATGAGCTGATTGAACTATCGACTCCATTGGTTGAGAAGAAAGATGAGGAGATGGATGCACATACATCATCTGAGGAGAGCCAAAAAGGTAAAGATCATGGTGCTATCATCAATCGAGGTGAGTATGCTTGTGAAGAACTACAATTTCCACTGTTAATACTATTTTAGAGCAAAAATTAGTAGAAAATAATTCTGATATGCACATGTTTCACGAAGAGAATTCAGACTGTAATGATTTTAGTGCACCATGTGATACACTTGTTGATTTACCTATTGACTTGAGTATACCATATGATAACATAATTGAATTGCCTGCTATTTTGAGCGATTCATATGATGAGTCAATCACATATAATGATCTTGTGGAATTGGTTAGACATATAGAAGTTTTGACTAGAATTTCTCCTACTAATTCTTTATGTTACATTATGTTGGAGCCACCGATGAAAATATCACATGCTATGGAGAAAGTTTCTGAAATAGCATGTTTGAAATCCTTATCTAGTGCGTACACCCCTGGATATAAGTTTAATTTGATTGAAGATTATGGTGTAGACAATCAATTTCATGTGTATCGAATATGCATAACTTGTGATCACATAGATGAATTGAAGCTTACTGTTTTGAACAATAATTCTTGTGTACCAAATCTTGTTCATTATGAGAGGAAAATACAATTTAGTGATCATCCAATGCCTATGTGTTCATCTCTTATTGCACCTTCTACTATTGACAAACTGAATCATGATGTTGAAGTATGGAAGAACTTTCAAATCTTTTCACCCTTACTAGATGAATTTGCTAACACTCAATTGAAATCTGATTACATGGATGAACTTTCTTTGATTACAAAGGTTGTAGATTTGCTCATATGTGCTACCATTGCAAGTTTACAACTTCAGATATTTTAATTGAATAAATGCTTCACTTACATTTGCAAAACTAGCTGCAATAATTGTTGTGTGAGAAATTTTATTTTGCTCATTAACATATATGATT
Source organism: Hsuehochloa calcarea (assembly GCA_036346395.1). Taxonomy (NCBI): domain Eukaryota; kingdom Viridiplantae; phylum Streptophyta; class Magnoliopsida; order Poales; family Poaceae; genus Hsuehochloa; species Hsuehochloa calcarea. Next base: position 18,183,835 of record CM070614.1, on the reverse strand, counting down.
ATTCTCGGGCTAATAATACAATAAGCTTTTATGAACACTGCTGTTTTCAAACATTAATTGTACAACAACGAAGAACTGTTAAAACAGATGACATATACATATACCATGCATACACCTTGACTTCTTTGTTACCCTATTTTCAGCTTATCAAAAGCTGAGCACGGCTTTGTTTTCAAGAAGGGGAGGATGATGAGAACATGACCCCTATGGATACAACCATATTTGCTATGCTCGCTGCTCCAATTACAAGAGCTCGATACTTCACTTAGATTATCAGGTGAGCTCATTTTTAGGAGTACCTTTATATTACATGAACTATATGATATTGCCTAATAAATGTGTTGTTATTTTCAGGAATAAAAGATAGAGAGTGGTTGATTTGCAAGAGTTCGAGCTGGACTTATTTTGGAATCCAATTCGCCCTCGTGAGACAACATCGACTTCAAACATGCATTACTTTCACATACAGAGTCCGTTGGAGGTCCACGAGTACTTGATGGAAAGATTATCTCATCATCTTTCCAACGGATTGAGCCCCACCTCCAAATTCATTTTGTGCAGGTCGGAATCTCCAAAACAATCTGACATTGTGACAGCCTAACAGGCCCGTAGTAAAAAGGCCATAACTTTTGCAAACGGAGTCCGATTCAGGTATTCTTAGGCTTGTTGGAAAGCTTATTCTGAGAGATTTCGAGTGGATCTAGTCTCATCTCCAAATTATTTATGTGGACTTCGAAATCGTTAAAAGAAGATGCTACATCACATATTTGGGCCTTGCAATCGTACCGGAATTAGACCATACGCTAGCGGGCCACCTAGTGGAGCCCATACTGTTCACATGAACAGTACCACATCTATGAATAGTGAATAAATAGTCTCACCCCCTATTTTGTTAGCTATGTGCGGCTTCCCCTTCCCTATATAAGGTGGTCGTACCCCTCTAGTTTTCTCAGATTTCGTTTGATTAGTTTCTCCATTGTGAAAACTCTCGTTCTTCACTTGTGTCGACTAGACCAACCGTAAAGGACCTCTGCGGAATCCCACTTTTTGAACTCAATCATATATTTGCAATTCAGATTGCTTTTTACCTCGTTCTTGCTTGCTTCTTCGGTGTATGTAGGAATTGATCTTCGTGATCGTGTCATCCGGTATTCGTACGGTTGATAACGAATTATCGAGCAGTTCAGCGATTGCGTGGTTTCGGGCCTTGCGAGTTCGTAGCCAGGATCGTGAGAGTTGAGAGACTTGTACCGAATTTATCTTCTCTTCGAAAGATCGGGTCAAATCAGGACCTCCGAGGTTCAACAGCAGGTCGGCGAGGCATGGGGACGGGACGGCTGGGCTAGGCGAGCAGGTGGGCGACGTAGGCGCGCGTGTGGAGCGCATGGGCGCGTAGGCAGGGGAGCAGGTGCTGCGACGGGACTGGGCGAGGGCGCTGATGGGGGCGCGACGTCTTCAACAGGCCAGAGCAGGTGGTAGAGGCGACCCAGGAAGGTGGGTGTCATAGGCACGACAAGGTGTGGTGTGGTGGTGACAGGACCCGACGAGAGGAGGGCACCGGTGTCAAGGGGGCAGGTGGAGGCAGCAGGGCGACGGTCGTGGTGCTAACCGATCGCAGGCGTGCGAACGGCGTGCACAGTCATAACCTGGGTGCTGCGTCGGCTTGGGCTGGCATAGGGAGAAGAAAAGGAGCCAGGAGGAGCAGGGCCAAAGGGAAGATGGGCGGGCGGGAGGTGATGGACTGGATGGGCCGGAAGGAGGAATGGGCTGGGCCAAGGGAGAAAAAGGGAGAAATTTTGAAAAGAGACTCAAATTTTGAATTTGAATCCAAAATTTGAAATGAGGTTGGAGCTAGAGAATTTTGCAAATACACAATTAGTTTGAATTAGTTTTGAAATAAAAAACGGCAACGGAGAATTACTATTCAAAAACCAAAAATAGGCTGTTACACTTCGGCCTTCACAATGGTTTGGACAATGTTAACGGATGGATAACCCTTCTTTCCTTGATCTGACTGTTGCCACTCTAGTCTACTAGTTTTGAAACTCACCAGAGCGAAGTGAAACTTGTTTGGGTGGTATTACAACCTTTGTTATAAGCCACGAGACAACATGAATCATTGGAATGTGTCGTGTTTCCAGCTAATCGAATTGTGTTGTTGGGTGATTACTAAATACAAGGAAAAAGTAGTTTTTAGTTGGTTCAAATGTGAAAAATAAGTGGTGATGTTGAATCATTGCCTGTGCTCTTGAAAACTCTTAAATCCTCCTACTTTTAACTCAAAATGTTTGCAAATAAAACTATGGGTACTACTAGTAGTTATAAGTTCACATGAACCCCCCCTCATCAAACATTCATTGAAATCCCTTTGCACGTATAATGTTAACCATCGTGGCTTGTTGAATATGAATGTAATCACTCTTTCATATTTTGGTTCAGACAACGAGGACTATGAGGAAGATGCAGCAGAAGGTGATGAGTACAACAACGTTGAAGTTCATATGTTCTAGGTTGTGCGCCTACACTGAAGTGGAGCCTGTGGGTACGGTTGTCTTTTGGATCTTTTGCTTGTAATATAAGTAAGTTTGGCTTGGATGCCTGTATACTCTGTACTCAACAGTTATATCGTACTTTAAGTAAGAATCTTGTTATGGTATTGTAATATAAGCATGTATTGTTTACCATTCTGTGTGCAACCGAAATCTTAGATAGTCGCAGGAATACGGGATACATCGTAAATCCACGTATCCCCACAATTTCTTCGAGGATGTTGAGTTTTTTTTTTAACTAAATATGTGGAGGCCTCTTAACAGATTTTCTTTTCCTCACATTGGGCTTGGAAAATTTAGTCGTCACGATTCTCTATGTTATTTTGTTTTCTCTTGCAGTAGTACATCTTTTAGAAGGGTTTTGAAATAGCACTTGCAAAGTTAGAAACGGTATAACACGGCAAACAGAAATATTGGGCTTAGCGATGGTACTTTCATGGCCCTCCAACGTGAGTCCGTGGCCTGTTTGAGTGGGCAGGAAAAGAATAGCCCTAACGTCCCTAACATGTATGGGTAGCTAGCGACCCAATGTTCCAAGATGTTGCAATTAAGCTGTGCCCACAGTCCAATGAAGTCTTTACGCTCGGTCCAAGGAAAATCTTGAAGGTGCATATTAGAGGAATACAGTCAGTGTTCCGTTTCTTTAATCTGTCGTACGTTTTTAGACGGGATACACAAATTTAACATTTTTTTAACGTTTGTGAAATATAGTCCCCCATTTTTCCATAAACAACGTTCTGTTCAGCAAAATTTGTTCTTTTGCAAAGTTCTATTCTCGCGAGACAAATCATAGTCACGTCTTCCTAAATTGTCCATTACTTATTCAATGCATTGCTCCATTACACAGGGCTTATCCTGTATGTATTGGTCAGTAAGACTACCGAGTTTTCATCCATTTATTTGAAGCACCTCGATCCTTAATCGATATACTGACATATGTAAAGTCCAAAATTTCTCCTACTAGCTTGGACGAGGACCACCACCAGTATAGTCCTCCGCCTTGCATATACACACACGCCCAAGTAGCTAGTACTGAGATGTCACGAGAGGGAGCACAGGATTGCCCCTCTTCCCAATTGGCACGTGAAGCTAGCTAGCACATTCAGCAGTGTATCACCTCCTCTACCTGGCTAGTATTTTTCCTATATATACGAATGCTGCAGACGTCTCAACCTCCCAACATGAGACAAGACGTACGACGAGATCGATCGGGATCTAACGCATGCATGCATGCATGCATCCATCCATCCATGCATGATCGACTACCTACCAGTAGTGATGCTACATTCTACCATCTCTGCTAGCTGCAGCTGGTTATGCATCCAGGTGAAGTGTACTGTATATGAGGCATGCATGTGAACGTCTCGGACCAACGAAATCGCTAATTTGCTGTCGATCGGCCGCACCATGACTTCCTAGCGGACGGCCCCATGCGAGCGGTACGTGCAGCACGTCCGACCGGCGCCACGCCTCTCACCTCACTCTCACCTCACTCTCAATGCTGCGCTCTCATCGACAACTCCCCACCTCATCTCACTCTCGCATCTCCTCTCTCCCCGGACGCCGACGCCACGCTTACTGCTAATCTCCGGCGTCGCTCGGCCGCTCCCCATCCTCGCCGCGTCCGACAGCGTACACGTTCTGCCGCAGTTGGAGGATAAGCTCACGCCGCGACCGCCAAGGAAGTTAGCGCCGCCCGTGGCTTTGCGGGCGTAGTTAAACCGTAACACCTTAGTTTAAAATCCGCTCAATATTCATTCAACCGTGGGACCTACGTACCCGCGAACATATAGCACCCCGGTTGCACTTTTGTTCTCACATCATGTAAAAGGGTTAACCTAGATGTGCTATGTGTGGACTCAATATAAATTATATATTACTATAACTCACCTTAAACAAGCAATGTAAGACTAATCGTACCATACAACTCTACATGGGCACATGGGTTGGACTAGGAGTGATGTGGGGCAGGGTTGGCCCGATCTTCACAATGTAGGATTTGAGATAACTGGATCTGTGCGTCCAGATGAATGACACCGCCAACCACCGTATCTATTACAGTAACCTGCGACACTCGATTCACCCAACTACACGCTTCGATCCTTTGTCTACTCACTCACATGGAGTAAACGTGTTAGAGCAATTACCGAGGCAACCACAAAAACGATGGAAACAAGAACTCTCGGATAATTCCCAATTCTAAATGGGTGGAATTTTATCTCACACAAACCCTAGAACAAAGAAGTGTTTATTTATGAAAAATCAACTCTAATTTACATGGGAGGGTGTACTCCTCCTTATATAGCCCTTTTATGCCGGCGCTAGAGTACCCATGCTATAGTAGGCCGTTTGCTACAATGCGTCATTTGCTGCAGTGTTTAGACTGAATACTATGTGCTCTTTGTGTAGCAAGCAAGGTAGTTGGTAGCACGCCTTTTGACAACAATCAAATTGGGACTGATTTCCTCTCGGTCAGATTGGTGTTTTCTAAATAGGCCAGAGCAGCTTCTGTTCTTCATGTTGGTTCTTTGTTCCTGAAGTTGTAGTAGCCTATTTTACTTTGCCTCCAAAGGTTCTTCATGAAACCTTATAACAAGTAAAGTAGAGACATTAGGTAGCAATCTATTATTATAAAAATCATCAGGTAGCTCATTGAGAAAAAGATTCACTTCTTGATTCATTTGCTTTGGTTTAACTCGGGTGATTGGCCCATTTGGTGTTCGAGTAGTATTTGGGGAAGGGGACAATGTGTGTGTTCTAGGGATGTTCACATGGTAGGTTGTTTACAACTAGAGCTATTACTCAACTCAAGTTGTAAAGTTTAACTTTACTACTCATTACTTTATGTCCAAAAAAGATGATGACCTAAGCGATGACATCATATATTTGCTGACGTAAGCGATAACATCATCTACTTCTTGGATAAGTATGCTGACACATGTGATAACATCATCTAGTTTGCTGACACGTGTGATGATATCATTATACTTCTTGGCTAAATATATGGGCATGTGTGATGACCTCATCATAATGTTGACATGTGATGATATTATATATTTGCTAACATAAGGATGTCATACACTGATTACATGTTGATGTGTAGTTGTTTATCTTATCCTCATGTGGCGGTTGATGATACATGTACTAGAGAGTGCACACAACTTTATTGTAGCAACTTAAGATAGAGAAGATGTACATGTGCTAGGTGTGTTCTCATCAACGAGCAGACTGGATTTTTACAAAAACACTAACCCTAATTTGATTTGTTCGATTTGAATGGAGTTTATCTTTCCTTGAACTTAGTTGAAGTCCACACATCGAGGTTTCATTTTCGCCGGTCGCTGGCACGCGGCGCCGCTATCGGAGGATTAACGCATGCTTCCACCAGAGGAGAAGCTCACCTTCCAGGAGGAGGAGCTCGCGTCGTCGTATGGGAGTCCACACCGCTCGTCGGCTTTGGGAGAATATAAACCATAACCCTAATTTGTTTTTTTATTTGACTCGAGTTTAAATTTCTTGATCCGAGTTGAAACCCCCCACATCGAGTTGGAGATTCGAGTTGAATTTGTCCTAATTGAATTTTTCTGAGTTGAAATTTTCCCGATTTTAAGATTTGCTGGGTTAATTTTTTTCAATTTTGAAATCCCTTGATTTGAAAGTTTGGGTTAGCCAGGTGATTGCCGAAGGCGGGTTCAAGCGCGGGAGGGTAGGGGAGGTGGAGGTGGGGTGTAGAAGATGACACTACTACCAAATAGATCATACTAGACGCATCATCACAGATGGTTCTATTGGAACCGTTTGTGATACCTAACTATTACACACGTTTTGTAAATATAACCGTCTGTGATAATTCACAGACGATTCTTAAGAAGAACCATTTGTGATAATCTCGGACATCACAGACGGTTCTTCTTAAGAACTGTCTGTGAATTATCATAGACGGTTCTATTTACAAACCATCTGTGATAGTGATTGATGAGGACATCCCTTCTATGGATACAACTCATCCACAGCAAGTGTTGCAAGGACCACTTACTCGAGCTCGTGCTCGTCAACTTAATTACCAGGTGAACTCATTCCTAGCTTCATATGTTACTAAGAATAGAGCGCTACCTAATGCAAGTGATTTAATTGTGCTTAGGAACTTGGGAAAGGATGTAGGAAAGGGACATGGAGTCATGGACATGCACGGAAGGAATAATGAAGGTCACTACGTCACTTTAGGACCAAGTCAAGCACGAATTCGAGTTGGACACGTTCGAATCGAGTCGAATCAAGCTAATGGTACCAAGTTCAAATGGGCGTAACTTCCTCATACGGACTCCGTTTGGGACGTTCTTGTGCTTCATGGAAAGCTTATGAAGTCTACTTTCCAACGGATCCAATCTCATCTTCAAATTCCATCTGAGCCGGCCGAAATCTTCAAAAGAGTCCACGTTGGTTTCTGAGTCCGAGTCAAAAAAGGGTGTTGCGCCACCCCCACTTGGGCCCATGGGCCTTGTAACCCTAGGGCGTGCATTGGACGCCACCCCTGGTCGTTCTCCCTATAAAGGAGCCGCCACCTCCATTGCTAGGACTTGGATTTCGTTGAGTTTAGGTTTAGCCTTTGTGCAAACTTTGTTCTTCAGTTGTGTCGAACGACCACCTGTCAAGACAGCTTCGGGATCCCATCTTTGCTATTCGCAATACAATTTATGCTTCCTTCATATTCGCAATATCAGATTGCCTATGTATTATTCTTGCTAGTTCTTCGATTGCTCGCAGGGATTGAACTTCGTGTTCAGGTTTATCACGCCTCCAGCGAGGTCAATACCACTTCAGAGTTGGTTCAGCGATTGCTAAGGCGCAAGCGTCGTCGTACGGTTGTAGTCGGATCGTGAGAGTCACCGCCACCAAAAATCGATAGTTATCAATCTCATCGAAAGATCGGACACCTCGTTTACATCAAGTGGTATCAGAGCTCAAGGTTGCTCGGTGAGAATTTCCAGCTTACCATAGATTAGATTGCTTTTCCTTACCTAGAGTACACAAAAACAAAACCAAAAAAAAAATAGCAGTAGTTCAATCTATCCAAACCAGTCTTAGCCTCGTAATTTTTCTTTTCAGTACATTGCATTGTTGAACTTTCGGTTGCATCGTCGTGTTCTTTGCTGGTCCTAGTGTCTAGTTCCTCTAGAGTTTCGAGTTCTGTTCACGTTTTGGTCTCACCGTTCAGTTAGATTCGAACTACCACAGGGGTAGAAAAGGAGGAGGACTCGATCTCTAGGGAGGCTTTGCCCTAGCTGGTTTCGGAGTTGGACACGATCTCGGAGTTGGTTTTGGAGTAGGACACGATCTCGAAGTAGGTTTCGGCCGCATCGTGTGTAAAAAAAAGGAACAGGCAGCCGCATTAAAAGAGCCGCGGTATAAAAAAAAAGAGGAGAGAGAAACAGCTAACTTTTGCATACGACCTCCGATTGAGGCGATTCTTGATCCGTTGGAAAGGAAACGAGAAGATAGAGCGAATCCACATAAGCCATCAGGCACACGCGCAGCAGCTCCGACCCCAAAAAAGGTCGTTTAGGGTCTCAAAATGGGCCCGCGAATCCGAGAAAAATCAAGTAGCTCAGAATTCGCTCAAAATTGACAGAGCCCTTCTGCACGTGATTCTAAGGTACCCCGTGTAGACGGCATCCTTTTCCGAGCTCCTGAACTCCGTGTGCAACGTCATCTATTTTCTTTCTGCACGGTGTTTTTGTTTGTGTTCTAGGCTCGCGTCTCTAGTACGGTCGAGCCTAGGGCCAGCACCCACCGGCGTTGAACGATTTTTCAGCTTGCACTTTCTTAATTGATTATTGCTACTCCTTGCTACTAAACTTGAGCCCTACCAGCTACACCTTTTCTACACCGTACAGGCTGAGCTTTACCTGGCAATCGCTCCATCCAATCTTCGAAGATATATTGTCACCACTGCTGCCGATCGCTGTGTGCTTGGTAAGAATTGGTGAGAATTGATGTAAGGCTTGAGTGCGAAGCGACTTTGAACCACCATACCCTAGTTCTTGTTAGGGACATATTCTTGTGTTTTTGCTAACAATGGCAGGTTCTGGAGAGTTTACTGATCAAGATACATCTCACACCCCCGTGACGAAGGAATCATACAACATTTCACGCGAAATGAATCATCGTCTGAGTGCCTTGAGGAGGACATCAGAGTTACAAATGAGCGACTTGCTCAACTAGAGAGCACCCAGATTGAGACAAACACAACGCTCGCTGCGATGGAGAGAGCACAAGGTATTACTAATAATTCTTTGGCATATATTATGGCGCGACTTGAGGAGATTGTCCAAGCTTCGACTACTGTTCCCCCTGCTGTGATGGTAGAGGGACAAGATGAATATGTGGGTGATTCTGAGGCAGATGGCAGAGCTAACCACAACAACGATCGAGCTCATCGCCAATTGCGTTTCAACCGACAAGGTATGCGAAGAGAACCCCCACGACGTGAGGTACGTGACCACGAAGATGCTTTTGCTAAGGTTAAATTCAATATGCCCTCTTTTAATGGTAAATATGACCCCGATAGTTATTTAGATTGGGAACTAGCTGTTGATCAAAAATTTGCTTGTCATGATTTTTTCGAGAATAGACGAGTTAGGGCTGCTACTAGTGAATTTACCGACTTTGCTTCTATTTGGTGGAAAGAACATTGCCGTCAACATCCCAATAACATACCTAACACTTGGGAGGCTTTAAAATTGCTTATGCGTCATCGATTTGTTCCCTCATATTATGCTCGTGATTTGTTAAATAAATTGCAATGCTTACAACAAGGTGCAAAGTCTGTGGAAGAATACTATCAGGAATTACAAATTGGTATGTTGCGTTGTGGGTTAGTTGAGAATGAGGAGGCATCAATGGCTAGGTTTTTGGGAGGATTGAATCGTGAAATTCAGGACATTCTTAATTATAAAGATTATAACTCCATGACTAGATTGTTTCATCTTGCTTGCAAAGCTGAACGAGAATTGCAGGGACGCCAGACGAGAACGCGATCTAACTCTTCTACAGGTCGCACAAATTCATGGACGCGTACACCTTTTTCCTCATCCACTATGGCGGCCCCACCATTAACCGCCAACAACAAGTAGCGCCCTACTACATCAAATTCAGTGACAAGAGTTTTCGAAACACCCAAAACAACACCACAACTTCCGGCAAAAACTTCCTCTTCGGTTGCTTCGACAGGACGAACGAGGGACGTTCAATGCCATCGTTGCAAAGGCTATGGACACATGATGCGGGACTGTCCAAGCAAGCGTGTATTGATTATACGTGATGATGGTGGGTATTCCTCTGCTAGTGATTTAGATGATGAAACATATGCTATGCTTGCAAATGACCCTGCAGGACATGATGATAAATCTAACCATGAGGAGGAACATGTTGACGCCGAAGATGCCGATAAGTATTTGAGCATTATAGTGCAACGCGTACTAAGTGCTCAAGTGTCTCATGCCGAGCAGAATCAGCGCCATAATTTATTCCAAATCAAGGGCGTTGTCAATAAACGTTCCATTCGCATAATTGTTGATGGTGGGAGTTGCAACAATTTGGCGAGTATGGATATGGTGGAGAAGCTTGCGTTGTCGACTAAACCTCATCCCCACCCATACCATATTCAATGGTTCAACAGCAATGGTAAGTTGAAGGTAACACGGATGGTGAGAATATATTTTTCTATGGGTTCATACCATGATTATGTTGATTGCGACGTTGTTCCTATGCAAGTTTGTTCATTATTATTAGGAAGACCTTGGCAATACGATACTGATTGTATACATCATGGTAAGAATAATCAATACTCTCTTATGTTCAAGGGAAAGAAAATTGTGCTGCATCCTATGACTCCTGAATAAATTGTTAAAGATGACCTTGCTAGAGCTAGAAGAGAGAAGGAGAATACTAAGAGCGAAAATCAGATTGTAGCAAAAGAGCTTGAGCAACATAAAAAGAAAGAACATAAATCTGTTCATGACAAAAATAAAGAAATTAAATTGAAAGGTGCTTGTTTTCTTGCTACCAAATCTGATATGACTCAACCGGATGCTAGTAATTACTTTGCTATGCATTAATTTGCAAAGAAGCATTGTTTTCATTTGAGGATATACCTTCTTCTTTGCCACCGTCGTCACTAACATTTTACAGAGTACAAAGATGTCTTTCCAAAGGACATCCACGGGGTCGCCACCGCTGGGATTGAGTATCAAATTGATTTAATCCTCGGTGCATCATTGCCCAACCGAGCACCATATAGGACCAATCCGTAAGAAACTAAAGAAATTCACGCCAAGTTCAAGAGTTGCTTGATAAAGGGTATGTGCGCGAATCTCTTAGCCCTTGTGCTGTTCCGGTCATTTTGGTACCAAAGAAATATGGATCATGGCGCATGTGTGTGGATTGTAGAGCAATTAATAATATCACCATTAGGTATCGTCATCCTATTCCTAGGTTAGATGATATGCTTGATGAATTGAGTGGCTCGTTGTCTTTTCCAAGGTTGATTTGCGTAGTGGTTATCATCAAACCGCATGAAATTAGGCGATGAATGGAAAACGGCTTTTAAAACTAAGTTCGGGTTATATGAGTGGTTAGTAATGCCTTTTGGTTTAACTAATGCTCCTAGTACTTTCATGAGACTAATGAATGAGGTTTTGCGTACTTTCATTGGTAGATTTGTGGTGGTTTATTTTGATGATATATTGATATATAGCAAATCATTAGAGGAACATCCGACCATTTACGTGCTGTGTTTTAAGGTTTTACGTGATGCACGCCTATTTGGTAACCTTGAGAAGTGCACCTTTGCACCGATCGAGTCGCGCTTTCTTGGCTATGTTGTTACTCCACGTGGAATTGAAGTTGATCAAGCCAAGGTTGAAGCAATACAGAGTTGGCCGACTCTAACACGGCCACACTCAAAAGCGGAGCTTTAGGACTTGGCCGGGTTCTACTACCGCTTTGTGAAGGATTTCAAAGACTATCGCCGCACCATTGAATGAGCTTACCAAGAAGGGCGTGCCATTTGTTTGGGGCACCGCACAGGAGAATGCCTTCACCACATTGAAAGATAAGTTAACACATGCACCTCTACTCCAACTCCCTGATTTCAATAAGACTTTTGAGCTAGAATGTGATGCAAGCGGAATTGGTTTAGGTGGTGTGTTGTTACAAGAAGGCAAATCTATAGCATACTTCAGTGAGAAATTGAGTGGGCCTAGTTTGAACTATTCTACTTATGATAAAGAGTTATATGCCCTCTTTCGAACCTTAGAAACTTGGCAACATTATTTATGGCCCAAAGAATTTGTTATACATTCTGATCATGAATCTCTAAAGCATATTCGAAGTCAAGGTAAATTGAACCGTAGACATGCAAAGTGGGTTGAATTTATTGAGTCTTTTCCCTATGTCATAAAACACAAGAAGGGAAAGGAGAATGTTATTGCTGATGCTTTGTCTAGGAGATATGCCATGTTATCACAACTTGACTTCAAAATTTTTGGATTAGAGACTATTAAAGAGCAATATGTGCACGATGCTGATTTTGCAGAAATATTGTTGAATTGTGAAGAAGGGAAAATGTGGAATAAATTTGTCATTAATGATGGATTTGTGTTTAGAACTAACAAGTTGTGCATTCCTGCTAGTTCCGTTCGTCTGCTGTTGTTACAGGAAGCACATGGAGGTGGGTTAATGGGACATTTTGGTGTGAAGAAAACAGAGGACATACTTGTTGATCATTTCTTTTGGCCAAAGATGAGACGGGACGTCGAGCGCTACGTTGCTCGCTGCACTACATGTCAAAAAGCTAAGTCACGACTTAATCCTCATGGTTTATATATGCCTTTACCCGTTCCTAGCATTCCGTGGGAAGATATTTCGATGGACTTTGTTTTAGGATTGCCTAGGACAAAGAAGGGAAATGATAGCATATTTGTGGTTGTTGATAGATTTTCTAAGATGGCCCATTTTATACCTTATCATAAGAGCGATGACGCTACCAATATTGCTGATTTATTCTTTCGTGAAGTTATTCGCTTGCATGGTGTGCCTAATACTATAGTTTCAGATCGTGATGCTAAATTCTTTAGCCATTTTTGGAGAACTTTATGGGCTAAATTGGGGACTAAGCTGTTATTTTCTACTACTTATCATCCCCAAACTGATGGACAAACTGAGGTTGTGAATAGAACTTTGTCTACCATGCTTAGGGCTGTGTTGAAAAAGAATTTAAAAATATGGGAAGAATGCTTGCCTCATATTGAGTTTTCTTATAATCGGTCATTGCATTCTACTACAAAGATGTGCCCTTTTGAAGTTGTTTATGGTTTTATGCCTCGTGCTCCTATTGATTTAATGATCATTCCATCTTCCGAGAAATTGAACCCTGATGCTAAACAGCGCGCTGAATTGATTTTAAAAATACATGAGACAACTAAAGAGAATATAGAGCGCATGAATGCTAGATATAAACTTGCTGGTAGTCAGGGGAGGAAACATTTAACTTTTGAACCAGGGGATCTTGTTTGGTTGCATTTAAGAAAAGATAGGTTTCCCGAATTGAGAAAATCAAAATTGATGCCAAGAGCTGATGGTCCTTTCAAGGTGTTAGAAAAGATTAATGATAATGCATACAAATTGACCTGCCTGCAGATTTTGGGGTTAGTCCTACTTTTAATATTGCAGATTTGAAGCCCTATTTGGGAGAAGAGAACGAGTTTGAGTCGCGGACGACTCAAATGCAACAAGGGGAGGATGATGAGGACATCCCTTCTATGGATACAACTCATCCACAGCAAGTGTTGCAAGGACCACTTACTCAAGCTCGTGCTCGTCAACTTAATTACCAGGTGAACTCATTCCTAGCTTCATATGTTACTGAGAATAGACCGCTACCTAATGCAAGTGATTTAATTGTGCTTAGGAACTTGGGAAAGGATGTAGGAAAGGGACATGGAGTCATGGACATGCACGGAAGGAATAATGAAGGTCACCACGTCACTTGTAATACCCCGACCTGCTTGTAGTGTGGCCCATGTGGCCCATGAGTTGTTGTGTAGTGGGATTAGTCCCACATTGCTTGTCTCAAGTGAGTTGTAGTAGTATATAATGCCTGTTGGATCCAAACGTAGCACCTCCGGGTTAGCCCTTTTACATGAAGCGAGGACGAAAAGTGTAAGTGGGGTGCTATGTGTGGGCGGGTCCGCCCCACGGTGGGCTGGGCATTGAGCCGATTTTGGGTCAGGGTGTTACAGATGGTATCAGAGCATCAACCTTCGCTGCACGAGCGCGTGCGGGATAGGGGCGCGGGCATATGACGCATGGCGCATGTGGTCCCGGAGTGGACACATGGCATGGTATATGTGCCGGCACTGGACGCACGGACGTGTATCGAGGGGTGGTTCTGGGTATCTGCCGCATATGTGGTATGTCGCCGAGGGCGCCACCTTAAGGGGTGAGTGTAATACCCTACCGCTCATAGCGTGGCCCATGTGGCCCATGAGGAGTTGTGTGGTGGGATTAGTCCCATATTGCTTGTCTCAAGTGAGTTGTAGTAGTTTATAATACTGTTGATCCAAACGTAGCATCTCCGGGTTAACCCTTTTACACGAAGCGAGGACGAAAGTGTAAGTGAGGTGCTATGTGTGGTGGGTCCGCCCCACGGTGGCCGGGCATTGAGCCGATTTTGGGTCGGTGTTACGATGGTATCGAGCATAAACCTCACGCAGACGGCGTGCGGGACAGGGGCGCGGGCATATGGCGCATGGCACATGTGGGCCCAGAGTGGACACATGGCATGGCATATGTGCCGTCACTGGACGCACGGACGTGTACCGAGGGGTGGTTCTGGGCATTTGCCGTGTATGCGGTATGCTGTCGAGGGCGTCAGCCCTTAAGGGGGGGTGAATGTAATACCCCGACCTGCTTGTAGTGTGGCCCATGTGGCCCATGAGTTGTTGTGTGGTGGGATTAGTCCCACATTGCTTGTCTCAAGTGAGTTGTAGTAGTATATAATGCCTGTTGGATCCAAACGTAGCACCTCCGGGTTAGCCCTTTTACATGAAGCGAGGACGAAAAGTGTAAGTGGGGTGCTATGTGTGGGCGGGTCCGCCCCACGGTGGGCTGGGCATTGAGCCGATTTTGGGTCAGGGTGTTATGGTTTTGTGCCTCGTGCTCCTATTGATTTAATGATCATTCCATCTTCCGAGAAATTGAACCCTGATGCTAAACAACGCGCTGAATTGATTTTAAAAATACATGAGACAACTAAAGAGAATATAGAGCGCATGAATGCTAGATATAAACTTGCTGGTAGTCAGGGGAGGAAACATTTAACTTTTGAACCAGGGGATCTTGTTTGGTTGCATTTAAGAAAAGATAGGTTTCCCGAATTGAGAAAATCAAAATTGATGCCAAGAGCTGATGGTCCTTTCAAGGTGTTAGAAAAGATTAATGATAATGCATACAAATTGACCTGCCTGCAGATTTTGGGGTTAGTCCTACTTTTAATATTGCAGATTTGAAGCCCTATTTGGGAGAAGAGAACGAGTTTGAGTCGCGGACGACTCAAATGCAAGAAGGGGAGGATGATGAGGACATCCCTTCTATGGATACAACTCATCCACAGCAAGTGTTGCAAGGACCACTTACTCAAGCTCGTGCTCGTCAACTTAATTACCAGGTGAACTCATTCCTAACTTCATATGTTACTGAGAATAGACCGCTACCTAATGCAAGTGATTTAATTGTGCTTAGGAACTTGGGAAAGGATGTAGGAAAGGGACATGGAGTCATGGACATGCACGGAAGGAATAATGAAGGTCACCACGTCACTTTAGGACCAAGTCAAGCACTAATTCGAGTTGGACACGTTCTGGAATCAGAGTCGGACTGTTGCGATGGTACCAAGTTCAAATGGGCGTAACTTCCTCATACGGACTCCGTTTGGGACGTTCTTGTGTTTCATGGAAAGCTTATGAAGTCTACTTTCCAACGGATCCAACCTCATCTTCAAATTCCATCTGAGCCGGCCGAAATCTTCAAAAGAGTCCATGTTGGTTTCTGAGTCCGAGTCAAAAAAGGGTGCTGCGCCACCCCCACTTGGGCCCATGCGCCTTGTAACCCTAGGGCGTGCATTGGACGCCACCCCTGGTCGTTCTCCCTATAAAGGAGCCGCCACCTCCGTTGCTAGGACTTGGATTTCGTTGAGTTTAGGTTTAGCCTTTGTGCAAACTTTGTTCTTCAGTTGTGTCGAACGACCACCTGTCAAGACAGTTTCGGGATCCCATCTTTGCTATTCGCAATACAATTTATGCTTCCTTCATATTCGCAATATCAGATTGCCTATGTCTTATTCTTGCTAGTTCTTTGATTGCTCGTAGGGATTGAACTTCGTGTTCAGGTTGATCACGCCTCCAGCGAGGTCAATAACACTTCGGAGTTGGTTCAGCAATTGCTAAGGAGCAAGCGTCGTCGTACGGTTGTAGTCAGATCGTGAGAGTCACCGCCACCAAAAATCGATAGTTATCAATCTCATCGAAAGATCGGACACCTCGTTTACATCAGTGATAAAGTACAGACGATTCCAAATAAGAACCGTCTCTGATACTTTTGTTTTGTTGGGTGGGAGAAAATTCAGACTTAATGGGCGGGCCGTCGAAACTCGCTTTGTATTAACCGAGTCTCCTCACACCTCACACCTCCATCTCCTCCTCTGCCGTCTCTCCACCTCACACCTTGCACCCTGGCTTCCCCCGAGCTCATTGCCTACGGCCTTCTCCACCTCGCCCCGGCTTCATCGTCGCTGGCCTCTCCTGACCTCATAGCCCATGGGCTCCCCTGATATCGTCGCCTCCGGTCTCCTACGCCTCGCCCCGGTCTCGTCATCGCCGGTCTCCCACAACCTCATCGCCCATAGCCTCCCTCGACTTCGTCGCACCCGACCTCCACCTCACATCGTCGCCCCCGGCCTCCTCCACATATTGTTGCCCTCGGCCTCCTCCACTTCGTCGCCCCGGCCTCCCACGACCTCGTCGCCCCTAGCTTCCTCCACTTCGCCCCGGCCTCATCATCGCCGGCCTCCCCGAACCTTGTCGCCCACAACCTCCCTCGACATCGTCGTCCTTGACCTCTGCCTCACATGTGCATTGCCCGATAAAACAACAATAACTTTTGCATACGAACTCGGATTGCGAAGTTCTTTGGCTCCTCAGAAAGCTAACAAAAAGTTCAATCCAAAAATCTATAAGCCCACATCAAATTCATTCGCTGTGAAGTTTCAACAACTGTTTTCGATTTTTTTTTTTTGCAATAGAAAAGGCTATCACATACGGTTCTAAGCAATAATCGTCTGTGAAAAAATTATCACAGACGATTCTGAACAAGAACCGTCTGTGATAATCAATTACCACAGACGGTTCTTGTGACAGCTTTTTCACCGGTGGTTATTGTTCCGAACCGTCTGTGATAGCCTTTTGACAGACGGTTCAAAAACCGTATGCGATGACCTCATATCATCACAGATATTTTTTCACAGACGGTTCAAAAACCGTATGTGATTACAGTTTGGAGCCGTCTGTGGTGATTCTCTCTGTAGTAATGTGATGGAGAATACGACACCTGTCACAAAAACCGTATGTGATTACAGTTTGGCGTCGTCTGTGGTGATTCTCTCTGCAGTAATGTGATGGAGAATACGACACCTGTCACACGTGTAGGACGTTCTTAAAGGTGACCTCAAAATCAAAGTAGATGTCCTCGATTAAATGGCTGGCACGAAACGACGCAAGAAGCAGTATATCTTTCTAGCAAAGCAAACACCAAGTCCCAAGCTTACTGAAGTCCGTGCTAGTTTTGGGCGTTGTGTGTATGAATGGTATCGCGTTCTTACAATTCGCGGGAACAAAGTGTTTCTGAATGTTTAGCAACCGACATGTCAATCCACAGGGAGGTTAATTTTTGGACCGTGAGCATTCGTGCGAATGTCTCCACCATCTCAATTTTATTTTACAGCTTCTCCACCCACACTCCATTTGTCTGAGTAGATGGAGGATGTATTTTTTTAAAAAAAAAAAATCTGTTAGTTTCCAGCCTATGATGCAGGACTGTAGTTCCAGATCGATCCATCCATTATAAGACTGGACAACGACGTACTTGTCGTCCCCTGTTACCGTTGTTCGAATTTGCGTGCTAGCTGTGTGATCATTGCGTCGGCAGTTCAATCGAAAAAAGGATTGATTAATTAGTTCACAAGTCCAAATCAAAGTTCATACCAGAATACATCAATCATACAAGTGTGTGAGCAATACTACAATTTCTCACCTTGCCACGTGTGTACAATATACCTTCATATACCAAAAGCAGGAAAAAAAAAACACACCCGGGACCTACACAGTACTACTAACATATCAGTGTTACTGTGATGTCAACGTAAAATTAAGCTTTTTTTTTTTGCAACGCGTAAATTCTGTAAAACTTTTCGTGGGAAAGAAAACATGTATTCTATCTGGACGTGAGTTTCACCACAAATTTCTACGAGGATCTTGCGTTCGAAATGGTGCCACACCAACCGAACGGTCACCAACCTAACTAGTAACGAGGAAACTTCCTGAAATATATACTTTAAAGTAACGTGACTCAGAAATGATTGATTTGCCCATGCATAAGCGTTACTTGTATAATTGTACAATACTACAAAACAAGTTATACTAGACGCATTATCACAGACGGTTCCAATGATTAATTTGCCCATGCATAAGCGTTACTTGTATAATTGTACAATACTACAAAACAAGTCATACTAGACGCATTATCACAGACGATTCTTTTGGAACCGTCTGTGTTGTAGTTATCACAGATAGTCCCTTAAGAATCGTCTGTAATACGGAATTATCACAGACGGTTCTAATAAGCTATACTAGACGCTTTATCACAGATGGTTCTAACAAGCTATACTAGACGCCTTATCATAGACGGTTCTTGTAGTTACCACAGACGGTTCCTTAAGAGCCGTCTGTAATACGGAATTACCATAGACGGTTTGTAAGGAGAACCGTCTGTGATAATTCACAGACGGTTCTTATTATCACATACGGTTCTTAAGAAGAATCGTATGTAATAATCGCAGAAATCACAAACGGATATTATTAAGAACCGTTTGTGATATCTGTGAATTATCACAAACGATTCTATTTACAAACCGTCTTTGATAGTGCAACGTCACAGACAGTTTTTAATAAGAACCGTCTGTGATGGCTCCGTATATCATAGACGGTTTATATTAAAAACCGTTTGTGGTGAGATACTTATCACATATTGTTTGTATTAAGAACTGTCTGTGATATATTATCACAAACTATTTTTGTATGAAACCGTCTGTGATGATCAGCGTTGGAGTACGAAATTTTTTAAAAGCGTACGCGGGAAGCAAAATGTTCTAGTGTTGTCCTTACATATTGAACACTAGAGAAGAAGATCGAGGTGGAGGAGGACACTGCGAGGAGGGCGCGCACGTGGAAATCCACGAGGGCGGCGCCAAAGTCCACTACTGCGGCGGTGGCCGCAGACAAGGTGGTGGTGGCAGAGGAAGAGGAGGACATGAGCTTGTCTTTGGTTCCGTCTCGTACCGATGCCACTCATAGTATGCGAAACTAATCTTTTCTTAGTTCTTGTTCCCTTGTTCTTCTTGCCTAGGCAATTTTTCTATCAATTCCTTTCTAATTGTTCATGTTTTGAAGCACATGAACTAACATTGTGGAGCAGACTGGGTGGGAAGGTCTCTACAAATGGATCATCGAATTGTTCATGTGGAAGAACGTCGCGAAATCAGCACTCTGGTTCGGGCTGGGTTCCATGTTCTTCTTCTCTTGCTCCTTTTCAAGAGAGATTGCCTATTCTTCTCTTCGGTACTAAATATGATAGTCTGATTACTATATGGAGGCTTATAACCACTTGTACAATTTGATGCACAAAGAACTAGCCAATCATTCTTTTCATGACCAGCAATTGATTGGTTTGGCTTAAAATATGATTTTTTTTGTAACAAGAAAAACTATCATGGACGGTTCTGAATAAGAACCGTCTGTGATACCTTTTCTCACAGACGGTTTGAAAACCCTCTGTGATGACCGCCTGTTATCATAGACACATAAATCCAAACAGTTCAGAAAATCGTATGTGATGATCGTTTAGAACCGTCTGTTATGAGCCTTTGTGTAGTAGTGGTATCTTTGGCTAAGATACTGTCGTAATGAAATGCTCTGAGATTTGCACTCCGGAAGCCATGCAGAATGATAGATCACAAATGACTGATCTGCCCGTACAAGACGGAAAGTTTGCTGCACGTTGGCAGGGCGGTGAGCTGCCACGTGTGGAATGGCCAGCCATTGACGATCGATAGCGTTGATCATTGACTGAAAAGAGGTGGACCTAGACTATCGAATATGAATCTGTCGACGTTTGGGACTTTTGTCACAGAACGGATAAACAAAATTATTTAAAAAATGAAGATTGCTATTTGTTCGTTAAATGACTCAAAAAGGTGATGTATATTGTAAAAGGTATGCTCTAATTACAGGGATAATGATTGTTAATACACATGAATTAGGGTCTGGATGGGGATCTGGATTACAAAGGCATATGAGCTAGGTTCTTATAGTCTACACAACGTAGATAGTTTGTTGCAGTGCGCCTCTTCACGCCAATGATTGTATCCCTTCAAGTTAATCATTCCGTCTCTTCGTGATGACCGTTATATCTTAGAATATAACACCAATATCTTCTCTCCACGTGGGTAACAACTTTTGAGGACCTCCTCTGCAGGGGAGAGGTCCTGCAGTGGTCTTGGAGTGGTCCGAAGAAACCTATAGAGGAGGTCCAACCGGTCGTCCAAAAGAGGTTTTGAGAATGGTCCAAGAAATGACTTTTAGGGCCACCTTCCGACCGTTTAATTGATCTTGGGCCTAGAAAGCTAAATTGGGCCAGTATAAAACCTGGCTTATGTATAAATAAACAAATAAAGATATACTCGGATAATTGACTAGTCAACGATCCTCGTTAGCTAGCCCCACAAGTTCAAGTGGAAATAAGTTATTTGAAGGAGTTTTGATCGGAACTAGACTTGATCAAGAAGAAAGTTCACTTGAGTTGTAAATAACTATGTTTCTTAAGAAACAGGAGTGCCAGCCGTGTACATTTATGAAAACAATTCCCCAAGGACGATTATGTTTTGGCCTTCAATGATTTATTAGGAATCTGGGTTATTTAATTCTATTGTAAGTCATTGGTCTATAAATAACCACCCGAAGGGGAGATAAAATCATTCCTTCCGAAATTCTCCAACTTCCTCATTCTTGCAATTTCTTATAGTCCTCATTTGTAGACTTTTATGATGCAAATAGATGATGAACTGCAATTGTTTAGAGACAGATGAAATTTTGTACCCTCAGAAGTTTTCACGAGTATGAACTCATGTTGCTTTGGCACTTCTCCCCCTATGGTTGTGTGGATATCGTGAGGATATGTGCACGATCTCAGGATGATGAGTCAATTGGCAATGGCTTTGTTGGTTTGCAATTTGTCGCGTTTTCGGGTTTGCTCGAGTCGTCAGTCATCGGTCGGTCCGACCGCCAGTCGCCGGTCCGACCGGCCAGTGGGAAGGTCTGACCGGCAGTGCTTGCCGGTCCGACCGCCAAAAAGTGATGATGGAATTTGGGGCTGAGCCAAAAATAAGTTGTGTAGGCAAGTGAGGGGAGTCTCCTGGATGTGGTCACACAATTTTTGGAGCTCCCAGTCAAAAATTCTATTCAGTTGAAAATTCCAGAAGGTTTCGGATTTTCGAGCTGAAAATTTGGCTAAGTCTTTTCGGGCGGTCTGACCGTCGTTATGGAATCGGTCCGACCGCCCAAATCGGTCGGATCAGGTGGAGGGAAGCGGTCGGACCACGATCACTGAAGCTTGGCCTTGTTGGCATTGTTGTGTATTGATTGTGTTTATTGGTTGATCTTCAATGCCTTATTGTTGCATATTGCATTGCGGAACTAACGTGGGTCAAGTTGTGAAGAACTTGTTCCCAGAAACGATTTATTTGTCTATTGCTGTGCAGGTGGCTTGCAGGTCAACGACGTCAACGGTAAGGTGGATCGGGACTACGCTTGGAGAGCTGAGGTCCAGAACGATCATGGATGCCGGGTGAGGTCGTGTGACTCAAGCATGGTGCAGAATGGGCAAGATGGATCGAACGGGTAGTTCGGTACAGCTGGTTGGATCAGGTGGTGCAGAAGTCGGTGCGAGTCTCTGGGAGGTTTCGATGGGATTCGGACAGGAGAGACTTGGCAACGTGATGAGAGCCATCAACCTACACATAGTGAAACAGGCGATTGCTTCAACAGTTTGTTGTGTGTGTGTGGGTCCCATGTGTGAGTGGGTCCCAAAAGTGAATCCCTAGGCCTCTCCTATAAATAGAAAGGGGGTATATGTAAAACCTTTTGAAGCACTCATTTGACCCTCTTCATCTTTTTCTAGGGTTTGGAGGAGAGGAGAGGAGAAGCTAGGGTTTGGAGAGATTGTGTGTGTGCTCCTTGTTGAGCTCTTGTCCTCCTTGTTGGAGTGGCTTTGTAAGCATCTTATGAGATCAATCAATCTTGTGATGCTTGCTTGAGAGATCATTTGTCTCCCTTTGTGTTCTTCTCTCTTTTGGATGAATTTGGTGCTTCCTTGATTCATCTAGAATCATCTAGACTATCAACCCCCACAAGCAAGTCTTGAATCAAAGATTTTCATATTTCTAGAGTTTGTGCACTTCTTTGGTAAAACCTTGAGAGATCGATTCTACGAAGTGGATCTGAAGGATTGTCGCTAGAAATAGGTCTCTAATATCCTTAGGGATGTGTGTTCAAAATTTGGTCAAGTTTCATTGGTTGAATCAAAAGTTGGATCAAATTTTGTTTTGGATTTGGGCTTGGCATTTCAGTACTGGACTAAATCGGTCTGACCGGTTTACAACGCGGTCCGACCGTCCCGCTTTCGATCCGCCCGAGACGGCGTGGTCGAACCGATATCCAACGGTCCGATCACGGTTAACCGTCGGTCCGACCGCCGATCTAAAGCCGGTCGACCGCCAAGGCCTGCACTGCACCGGTGAGATCATTTCCCACTTTTGTGTCGTGTGGTTGAGGGGGTTATCGAATTCAGCACAAGGCTTCCTCTGTGCGCTTACTGATCTTCTTAGCTTTCATAGCTAAAGGAGTAAAGTTCGTGTTGAATTTGATTAAGGCGGAGAATTTTGAGAAAGCGCCTATTCACCCCCCTAGTCGCCTTTACGGTCCTACAGGTTGGAACATACAATGATTTACATCCACAAACCAAATTGACTTTTGGACCACCTTTATTTAAGGTGGCTGAATATTTAGTTTGCTCTATGGATTAAAGTCTCCAAGGGGTTGGTTAGAATTTTTTTTCTGATAATCAAGTGAACTCTTCTCAAAGCATATATAGAGGTAATTTCTATGTTAAGCGGTTTTGTACATTTCCAGTTGTGATGGTTACATGATGAAGATAACTTTGGGAAAAGAGAAAAAAACTTTTCAACTACCTTTTCTTACACATCTCTGACGCGCAGAACAACCTCCTTGATCAGACGTGAGTTGTCGTGTCACCACTGGTCGAGGTGCAGCTGTTACATCTTGAAAGATGTCGGTTTTAAACGTACCAAGGGTATATATATGGATCTTTAACCTCTCTTTGGGCATGTTTTTACCCCAGTTGTTTTCACTTTCCCCAATCACCGAGAGCCTTTAGTCCTCCACAAACCGTCGAAAGGGAGAATTCCTCAGTCCACTATTGAACCGATACAATGGCGGGATGTAAATCATAAATGCTGTCGCGGAGGAGCTCAGAGGATTGGACCAAGACAGGCATAGACTAGAGAAGGCTCTTATCGAGTGGGGTGCGTCGGGGAGGGAGAGTGAGCCGTGCCCTCTGGCCGATTTTATGGTACTCTTTGTGCCTTATCTCCGGGCAGGCCTTCATTTACCCGAGAGTGATTTCTGGATTGAAGTTCTTAATCATTATGGAATAGAATTAGGTCATTTTGTTCTAAATTTAGTTCTGGTACTTAGCGTTTTAACCCACATGTTTGAGATGTTTTCAGGAATATCACATAGTCCGCGTCTGTTTAGGTTTTATTACTAAATCTTTCGCAACAAGAAAGGTGCTGGTGCTATGGGCTCTTTTTAATTTAAATTTCAAGATGTCAACAAGAGGGTGTTTCCCTTCTTGGCTACCAAAGATGACAGCCAAACATGGAGCAAAGAATGGTTTTATTCTACTGTTTTGAGGGAGAGTAGGATTACTTACAGTCGAAATGCACCACTAGAGTGGTCCTCAAAAAGCCGAGTTGCTAACAAGTTAGTCAAGCTTTCCGATGATGAGAAGAGTGTGGTCCTAATGACCAACAACTTGGTAAGGAGAGGTCTAACTGGACTAAAAGTCATGCATGACTTACTCGAGAACAAGATCTTTCCCCTCCAAAAGAGAGAAATATTATCTTATGATTATGACATCCTAGAAAATAGTAACAATCCATTTAGCTTTTTACTCGAACTGAATTTCATAGTTGAAGTAAAGTAATCTTTCATTATATAGCAGCTTTTTCAGATGGTGAGGTCCTTGCTAGAGCCTCAGTCCTGTTAAAAGATCGGGTTCTAGATAAGGAATCGGTCGATTTAGACGCGCAGCCCTCAAGCTTGATTGGGGTTGCCTTATCACTTAGGAAAGATCACAAAGTGGTTAGTATTCACGATAATAGCCAGACATAAGAAGTGATTTTACTTATGTCTAACTTATGTTTTTCTGAACAGACGACATCAATGAAGCATCCCATATCAGATGTTAGTGCAAGCACTGCCCCTCCTTCGGCAAAGAATGCAAGGATAAGTTCCAAGCCTGCTGTTGTGCCAAAGAAGACGAAACATGCACCTGCTTTTATCTCAATTCTACAAAATCCTCCTACTTCAACTCCAACTCCAAGTCCAACTCTTTTGAAACCTCCTACCCGCGACGTATTAAAAACCAAAGTTAAGACTTTAGTTTTTTGATAAGCTTCTAACCCCTAGTCAATGTCCGCTACATCAATTTTCATAGCTGAGGTGGTATAGGGTGAGGGATCATCAGAGGAGTTAGAAGAGGAAATTCCATTTCAGTGGGCTCCAAGGTCAAGGACGTCCTTGGCCTTGGTTCCTTTTTTGTTAGAACTAGTGGGACAACCCACTTTCACCGTTAATGAGGACTTCATGGTGCTCTTTGGCGAAAGTTGTTTCGAGATCGAGTAACTTCTTCGATAATAACTGTATAATTTTGCCTCATAATGACCAATCCTCTCTTTTCTTTTAGTCTTTCTTTGCTGTCGGACCCGAAAAGGGAACAATTGACACCTGAAGAACAAACTTCGCCACCAATTGTACTGTCTATAGAGGAATCTCCAGCAGAAGAGATTCTGCAAATAGAAATACCTCCTAGGACCACTGAGGAAGTGGTCCAAGATGTTTTGACGACGACTACTGAAGCATCCAAGGAGATGCCACTGGCACAAAGGTCCAAACAGAAAGGACTTCCCAAGAGGACCACACGAAAGAGGTAGTCGTGGGTCCACTAAAACAGGAGTGGACAATGAGACCACACGGTCAGAGGAGGTGGTCAATGAGACCATTGAAACCTAAGACAAAGATGATCATATCTTGGTAAACTTTTGATCTTGGTAATTTTATTTTGAATATACCAGTATAGACTTAACTCATAGAATGTCTTAGGAGTCGCAAGATACTGGGTCTGATCCAACCACGAGAGTTTTTCGTTTGGTTCAATTGGATCAATCCGAGAATGAAGTTTCTCTTGAGAGTTATCTTTCCAGAACCGAAAAGAAGGACCTCCAAGACCCCATGACGTCTGTCAAAAGGTGTTGGAAAGTCAATGTTGACATGATTGGGGAGATCAAAACATTTGCAAAGGAGACAGAGAAGTAAGTATAAGATTCATTCAATCATAAGATTCCGATTAAATAATTAACTTACGCTTTTATTTACACTATAGGAAATGTTTACTGGCAAAAGCCGGAAAAGAAAATGTTGAGTCTGTACTTCATGTTCTCAAATTAAAATTGTCTGAGGTGGAGAAAAGATCTGAGAGGAGCACGGTGGCCGTAGCAAAGAAGACCGAAGAGTTCCGTCTCTTGACTTAGAAGAATGAAAAGTTGCAAGAGATCTTGGGCAACCAATCTGAAGAATGCCACAAGCTGTTTGAACAGAACAAGGTGCTAATTAAGGAAAAGAAAGGTAAATAATATATCTTTTACATAGCATTTGACCTTGTCATTATTTGCAATGTGTGAATTTATATTCCCTCTTTGTGTTCTTTCTTAGAACTAGAAAAGACAAAAGTGGATCTTCAGAAGACCTCTTCTAACAAGGGTCTTGAGATTCAAGACATGAATGAAGTGGAAACACAGAGTCGCACTACCGTGCAAGAACTTGAAAAGATGGTGGATATCTTGATGAAGGCCGGTAAGGAAATCACTACAGTCATGGGAAATGGCTTTTCTCGAATTACAGCCTCTCTACGAGTAATCACAGAACATCTAAAGGTTATAGTAACTCCTCTCACAACCAAAATGACCTTGAACGACCTTAGGAATGATATCTATACTCAAATTGTGTGCGTTAAAAAACACATACCTGCTATGAAGACTACTATATGTCAATCTTTGATAAGAGCAATGGGTCAAGCTTTAAACCGAGTGTTATTAAAGATTGATCTTCTTTACAGAGACTCCGTTGAACCCAAGAAGCTTGTTCCTGCACCTAGGTTTGACACAAAAGAAGCAAGTATAGTAGCTCAAGCCAAGATCATACTAGTAGTGGTGGAGATCATAAAAAATATTGAAGCTAATGCTCCTGCCATTCCTTCAAGTGCACCTGGCTCAAGCGTTCAACAATAATAATGTAGTGATACATTTTTAGTGTACGAAATGATGAAAGGATTTTGTGTATAATAATTGTAATTAATTGGGACACGTGTTGGGCTCAAAATATGCTACAAATGTAGAATAGGAGTAGAGATTAGGATGATGAAACCTAGAGCGTGTGACTCACTTATGAAGATGTCCAATCATCTGAGCTGGTGGGTGTATCCTCCGAATGTGAGGTGGAGTGCCGTGTGGAGATTTCACATCTTCAAGCTCTGTAGGTACTACTGATTTAGATGAAGAAGCTGTAGGATCCTCAACAAAAGATGAAATACTGGAAGTAGGTTCCTCAGTTGGAATAGGAACAATGTTGATAGGTGGGAGGTAGTCATCCTCAATGCATTCATTTTCCTCCACAAAGATGTTCTCAATCACCTGTGAGTCACTTGAAATATCTGATCTAGCTCAAGGATTAGTCTCATCAAATGTGACATTTCAAGTCTCCATGGTTATGTTAGTCTCAACATTAAGAACACAAAAACCTCTCGAATATGTGTGGTAAACTAGAAATACGACATCAAACATTCTAGATTCAAATTTATCTAGGTTCTCTGTCTTAAGAATGAAGCACTTAGCACCAATGACTCTGAAATGAGAGACAAAAGGCTTTCTTCCAAATCAAAGCTCATAAGACGCCTTGCTAAAGAAGGTCTCAAGAAAACACGATTAGCAACATGACATGTTTGTTGCAAGAGCTTCACCAATATCTCCTCGAGTGGTGTACTCGTCAAGCATCGTCCGAGCCATCTCAACCAGGGTCGTGTTCTTCCTTTCCACCATGCCATTTTGCTGATGGATGTGAGGAGAGGAGAACTAATACTCAATACCCCACTCAGCAGAGAAGAAGGCAAATGAATAATTCTTAAACTCGGTGCCATTGTCACTATGGATTGCTCTTAAGGCACCAAAGAGTTCGAAGCTAAGCGAAGAGCCAAATCATGAAAATGGTTAAATGCCTAAAACACCTGAGAGTATCTCAAAAAATCATCGACTGTGACAAGAAAGTACTATTTACCACTGGTTGATTCAACCTTGGAAGGACCAACAATAATCATATGCAATAACTATCCAGGTGCATCAGTCATCACCATAGTCAATGATGGGTGTGAGGTCTCAACTTGCTTGACAGGCGTGCAAGGCACACATACAATGTCTATGACAACCTTGACTTTAGGCAAACCCTCATGAGATCAAGGTTGCTGACTCGTGTCAAGTGATCTCCCCAAACGTTTGTGCCAAAGCCAGAACTGAGAAGAAGAATCAAACAAACACTTGATAGCACCATTGCAGGTTGGGTTTTGAATTAAACTAAGCCATCTTCTAGAACTTGAATGACATTTGGCTTAGTTTTATCCTTAGCAAAATTATACCCTAACCATTGCTTCCCACAAGGAGTATTGGACTTGTCTAGAATCATGTTAAGTTGTTTCTTATCCTTAGAAAATCTTTCTAGATTATCCTTAAGGTAAGTGTTCTCAACTGAAAGCCTAGGACATGATTCACAAGTTTTACCCTTTACAACTCTAGCTAATTTTTCATTATGTCGAGCTATTTAAAGTTTTAGAGCTTCACATGATGTACAAGATGCACGACCAAGTTTATTCTTAAGTTTCTCATACGTGACTCTAAATGCTTCATGCATGTCATTCATCTCACGTTCCCGTTCAACAAACAATGCACAATGCACAAGCAATAGAATCAAGTTTCTTTTCATCATGCCCAAGGGCTACCAACTTGCTAGTTTCTAAACATTTCTCACAAGTATTCCATTTAAATTCAATCATCTCATTCCTATCATTTTCAAGTTGGTGCAAAGCAATGTCATTAGTATTTTGTAATTTTCTAAGCTCCGCCTGTAAAACATGGCAAGAGGCACATTCGTCACTATCAAGGTCCATAGTATTCACAAGTTGAAGAGTTAAACTATCAACTTGAGATCGTAAGTCCTTAGCCCTAGCCAAGATTTTCTTAAGTGCCTTATCTTGGCTAAGCACTTTCTCATATAGCCCATCACATCGCATGGAGAGAGCTTCATAGAAAGGAGGTACCTCATCGGATGTGTCGACGTCATCGTCGTTGTGTACCATGAAGTACACACTAGTGAAGTCCTTGGCCTTGCCCTTATTCTTCTGTTGAGTAGTCTCCACCTCCTTGTCTTCCTCACTTCCGCGGTCCACATCACTCATGGAATAATCTCCAAAAGCGGTACAAACCCGGTGAGCGGGCTTCAACAGCTTTGAGGCTTCAAAGCTGGCCTTGTTGCCCTCAAGCTTCTTCAAATAGCCCATCTCCTCCATGTAGTTTTCCAAGCCCCTCAGCATGGTACAGTTAGCCCAAACGTGGTAGAGCTAACCACACTCATAATAAGTCATCAAACCATCTCTCTTCTTGATCCTCGCATTCTTATAGGCATGGGTGAATTTTGGCTAAGAGAGCTAACTTAGACTCGGGAACAGACTTGTCAAACCCAGGAGTAACACCCCTTAGATTATCCATGTATTCTATAATAGTCTCTAGAATTGTAGCTAGTGAACAGAGTAAACAAATATGGTGACATCCACATCTCGCATAATTTTATTAATAATTATCATAGTTATTACAAGAATGGATAACAAGTCAACAATAAAGAACATAGTGGAAGATGAAGAAGAAGTAGTAGGGCCTAGCAAATCTGCTAGAGGCAATCAAATGGGGTAGCAGTCTACTCGTACTCGTTGAGATCTTCAGCAGTTGCAAAGTCCTCATATGAACAATATTTTATTAAGAAAGGGTGAGTACAAAAATATACCTCGCAAGTTACACCCATAACAGAGTTAATGCATGCATAGATATTATCAAAGAAGGGCTTATAGGGGAATTTTTTTAATAATTTTTTTATTCAGAATTATAGAAATAATACCACCTTATTTTTTTATCAGAAATAATCATCAGTCATCGTACCAATGGCCGACTTAGAGCTAGTCGTCCAACCATTTGGCGACTGCACAAAGTCGCCCAATGAACGCACGATAAGAGTTAGAGTCGTCCGGTGGTTGAGCGACTTTATTAAGTCACCCAATCGGTGAGCGACTTAGAGTCCGTCGCCCAACCAGTGAACAGCTGGAAGCAGGATAACTGTTTTAACTTCAAACCCCTCAAGTTTTACCGAGCTAAAAAACTAGGAAATAAATTCCTAAAATTATAAAAAAAAATTCAGAGGTGTTCCTGGGATGATATAGTATCCAGATAAATTTTGTAACCTTGCTAGTCGAGATTTATTCTTCCAATTTTAATTCATTAACAACATGGCTTTTAGAACTTGGTTTGAATTTTTACAATGTTGAATTAAGCTCTATACATTTGGAAAAAATTATATTTATTCATGATAAATATTATCTTATTTAAATAAAATTATTTAACAGTGATGATCCTCTTGTAGGATGTTATTTTTTGGAAATAAAATAGTAGTGACAAGGTTGGTTGGTCCGTTTGTGATTTTCGTAGAGGCTGTTTTTGAAGCAAGAGCTACACTTCTCAAACAACAGGTGCAATTGTTTCTTAACAAGTTTCTTTGTGTTTTTCGTAAGAATTGGATACTACGTAAAAGCAATACTTTGTGCATTCTCAAGTTTGACAAGCTTAAAGTCTTTGGAACCGAGAGGGAGGCCGGAGCCAAAGCAATAGATGAGCACAAGGAGGAGAGTAACCGTATTTGTTGCCTAGTGATGAAGAACAAGAAGGACAAAGATGTTGGGAAGGAGAATGTCAAGCAGCCCACGCGGTTGATAAAGGAGGAAGGAAGCCGTGTGATGGGAGAGCAAAAGGGGAGGAAGCCCAAGAACTTAAAGTTTAAATTTTGGATAAGATTTTCAAGCACAATTCAAATCTCCCACAACCCCAATGGAAATCAAATTCGGAATCAACTCAGAATCAAATTCGGATTCGGAATCAGCATCAAATTCGGATTCGAAATCAGCAGGACAGTCCGGATTAAAACAGTTTATAACTTTCACAAACGGAGTCCGATTCGAGTATTCTTGGGCTTGTTGGAATGATAACTTCAAGCCCGATCCAACGGATCCTTCTTCACTCCGAAATTCCTCTTGTGTCAAAAGATATGACCAAAACAATATGACAGTTGTAAAATTAGAGTTTCCTTTTTGTTTTAGATTGAGTCGGAATTAGAGTAGGACTTCTAATTCTGAATTAGAGTAGGAGTAGAGCCTCTTGGCCAGCCATGAGGAGGAGAAGGGGCACTATATATTAAGGGTTAGACCCCCATTGTGACCTCAGACCACGTTTAATATTGTGATACCCTGAAAATAATATTAATTTTAATAATCACGTCCTAATGTTCGGAGAGTAATTAATTTAATGGTATCAGTGAATAATTAATTAAAATCGTCTTAAGGGCCCAGGCGTAATTAAATAAAAAGAATTTGGGAAAATAGATTATTTTCGGAATTTTATGAGCTATAAATAGATTTGTGGTTTTTTTTCTTGAAACCCTAGCCTACTCCCTTGTTTTTTCCTAGCCGCCGATTGCTTTTTCTTTCCTGTGCGCTGCACTTTCCAAGCTTTGCCGCCGCCAGCAATCTTCGGCTGCTGCTTTTCCTTGCATCGGCCGATCCTGCATACGCCGAGGTCGCTACTCGCCATACGCGCCTTTACTGCACGGCCGGTTGACCGAGTACCGCTCTGCGGTGCACTTGCGCTTTCTTATTGTTGTGGCGTGTGCGACGCGGCGTGTAGTCAGCTGAAGCCGGCCGGCCGCATTCTTCCGCCGCCCGCACGTCTTTGGAGCCGACACATTGCGTGTTGATCTATTTGGCTGGATCTTTGCCGGTTTCTGCTCGCCGAGCTCGATCTTTGTCTTTGCTGATTTTTTCTGCCGTTATCTGCGCCCGCCGCTCTTTGTGATCTCGTGAGCGAGCCGCTTTCTTCCGCTGCTGGTTATTGTTTTCTCTGCTGAGCGGTACTGCCGATCATTGTTTTCTGCCGATTGCATACGAGAAGGTAATTAGTTCTTTCGATTGTGGTTACCAATACTTGCGGTAATTAATGTCGGTTGGCGTTAGTGATTAGTCTTTTGGCACGTAACTAAGTATACATGCAGCAATCAGAGTTTTTAACTGAGATTAATTAGAGAGGTTGAGAATTTCTAATCGAAGAGGCGAATAATAGATTTGTTTAGCCCGCTGTTTTGTTGTACAATTTATTCGGGCACCTTAGTGACAAATTTTGGAAATCTCGTCTACTAGTTAATTGTAGATAATTTCGATATCTTTCTATAGCATATTTTATTGTGTCAATCGGACTAGTAGATTTTGAGTTATGTTTTTCGGAAGACCGCTGTTTTTAGGGTTATCGTCTTCCGGCGCTGTTTTGATAGATCGGTTATTAAA
This sequence comes from Hsuehochloa calcarea, assembly GCA_036346395.1. NCBI lineage: Eukaryota > Viridiplantae > Streptophyta > Magnoliopsida > Poales > Poaceae > Hsuehochloa > Hsuehochloa calcarea. Next base: position 18,151,841 of record CM070614.1, on the reverse strand, counting down.
AATAGCAAATAGCTTAATTAGAGTTTTTGATCTACATGAAAGTTGTAGATAATTGTCCAATGGTTTTGTAGGATCTGAGAACGCGCATTTTGGTTGAGTAAAACAAAAGTTATGAATTTAGTAAGTCTGCTGTTCCGAAGCGGACAGATCGGCTTTCGGAGCTAAATACGGAGGGTTAGATGATTTAATTAGAAGACGGTGTAATCTAAGAAAATGTGGATAATTTTATAAAGAATCCAGAATGGGGTGGTTTGTGGTGATCGGACTTTCGAGTCAAAAGTTACGCTCTTTTTAGTAACCGGACCGCAATGGGTAGCTTTTCGGTACCGGCGTAATGTGGTATATTTGGGGACGTGTAGGAGCGATGTATATTGATTGTTATTCTTATGATGCTGTAGCTTGTATTGAGATGTGTGTATTTAATATAGGAGAGGCGTCGTGCTTGTTGCCGTCTTCTAATCAAATCGTAAGGCCGCAACTAGTAAAGGCAAGTGCATGGTAGACAGCGATCAATGATCGATCACTGTTTTCTTTATCTTCTATTACCATTATTGTTGTGCTTTTATTTTGTTTAATTGCAAACAAATAATTGGTATGTTTATATCTTTGTTGATGAGCATGATGGAAAGTTGGATATGATGTTTATGATGGAGTTTGCATGTTTGCATTCATAAGCATCTTTGCATAAGAGAAGGTGATCATGATTGATCACAACTCCACGGGAGTGGAGGAGGTCCCCGATCCTTATGGAGGAACGGGCTTGAGAGTGAATGTTGTCGCGAGCATTCACTCACGCTATACCGGTATACGCGAAAAGAAGTGCATGTGGACATGTAGAATAGAGTTGCATTCATAAATGAGATTAATGACTGAGAATAATAATGAAAGTGCCTGTGATGATAATGAAGTTATTGATTGCTGTTGATTTATTATTATCGTTGTATATCGATGTGTTTGCTGAGTCGTGGACTCACCCTTGCTCTATTGTTGTCTTTAGGTGATCTTCGAGGATGCCGTAACTGAGAGCGAGTAGAGCACATGGGCATCACGTGATCATTCGCCATGATAATCTTTTCATTCAATATTGGTTTACACTTGGACATGTTAGTTATTGAATCATGTTTAGGATATCATTTGGACTAGACTATTTGCTTTATTAATTTGGATTCATTGGTTGATGCTGCTTTGGATTATTTACCTGGTTATATTTCCCATGTCTTATTTATTACCACATGATCCATAATTATGCATTGCTCTTTTGTGGTCCATGGTTTTGATTATCATTGATTTCTTGCTGTATTTATAAAGTGTGTCAATAATTATTAATTGGAAGGTAGTTTAGTGGTATTCCAGGCTCAGTGTTGGGCTGGGGTGTTACAAATATATTTTCAAAGCTTTTGCTTGATTCTCCTGTTGTGCTTACAGCCAAAACAGAGGGAATTAGGCGTTGAGAACAAGGGGTCGTTCTTGCTTTTTCGCTGGGAATTGAGGGTTCGACGATCTTCGCTTGTGGTCAGCGATGATCCAATCAAGTGTGTGTTTGGATGAATTTTCCATAGAGTTGCAAGTCCGTGCATTGGCGCGGGGATCAGCTGGTGGTTCATCAGTATACACAAGTTATCGAGAGGTTCTACGTCGAGAAGATCGGGCATCCTGTATCACCTAAGGTAGTGAGCGGTGATATCGACGGATGCCAAACAAACTAGAGAAGTCGCATGTTGTGTGAAAAGCTGTACAACGTCCGCAGAGTTTCAAAAACTATTCGAATAGCCGTGTCCTGGGTTTTGGACATGCCCCGTGATTTCACGCAAAGGGTAGATTTCTCATAAAAATATTGGAATGGATCGATAGAATGGTTTGGTTGGAATGGTTGGGAAGTGAACGGGATGTTCACTATTTATTTCAAAGAACTCGATTACTTATGTATTAATCTTTTAAACAATGCTTTGCAATCTACTTACTATATTTACAATCAATATTGCTTTCTGCATAATAGCCATAAAGCTATCGTTGTTCAAGCCTTGCATGAATACTATTTGCATACATTTCTCTACGACTTGCTGAGTACTTTATGTACTCACGGCTAGACATTACTTGTTGATCAATCCTCGCAGAAGAACTAGGGAACACTGAGTTCTACGAGGAATGCTACTTTGAAGACTTTGCGAACTAGGTCGCGTCCTCAACTCGATTGCCTGTGGACATGTGGATTGGCCTCCACGAGATGTTTTGGAATTTCGCTGCAATTTACGCTTTTGCTGTTAAGCCCTGTGTGGCGATCTTTGTAAGACTTGACCATAAGGTCCTTTTGTTGCTAATTAATACTACTTTATCTGCTTCATTAGCTCCTTTGTTGTATAGATATGATAACATCATCGTTGCAATTATGTGAGCTAGCTACTGATATGGGACTAATTCGGAATATACAGAGGGTCTCGGGGTTGCATACCCGAGGTCCTGACAACCTCACTGTTGACCGTAGTTGACACCAAGTCACCCGCATAACAATAGACCAAGAAATCGATTGCAGACATAAATTCTTCGCAATGTGACCCACGTTAGCCAAAATATGCATAATGTAACACCTATGTAATAAAACCCATGACTCCAAATCCACAAAACTCACCTCCTTCCCGATGATCGAACCTTCTCTGGCCGGTTTGACCATTGCACCATGGCCGGTCTGACAGCCCCACCGGTCTTAATGCCGGTAAATGGATGGTCAAGCCACTCTAGAATTTTTCCCAAGTCTGGACTACACATGATCTAAAAATTTCAAACTCTGTATAGTTTTAAATCAAAACTATATTTTTCATGAGACCTGGTGCAAACTGACCTACTAACACTCCAACATAAGTGTTTTAAAGGATTTTTCAAAATTTCAACCTTTTCAAATCGGCCGGTCAGACTGCCACTTTTAGTTGGTCTGACCGCTGGACCCTAGCCTATCTGACCGCCACCCTAGGGTAGATCAGACCATTCACTACAGTCTGGTCAGACCTCCTCTTGCCTGCCAGTTAGCAAAACTTCGCCGTTAAAACCGATGATTTTTCCAAACCGCTCGATACCATTATTAATTGCTCAACACACGGAGAATAGAATCACCTACGTATCTCCACAAAAACAACACAAGCATTGAACAGTACAATGCAACATATTTCCGATGGCGACATTTGCTGGCGAATCTAATGTATCCATGGAGACAAAATTTATCTGCAGCATACAGACACGTATCATGCAATACTATAGTAATAAAACAACTGTATTGGCAGGAAGAAAACAAGTACGTCTATAGTGTGATTGTGTGCGGTGAGTAGGAGTACTACTATGGCTGACTTCACTGCGTCCGTACACAACGCTAGCACAAAGAGTGGAGCACTTGGAAGCATACACCGACGCTACTCCGGAAGCATGCACTGCAGTATCGTTGCAGCATCTCTACAGGTGAAAGTTGAGCATCGCAAGAAAAATGATGTTTTTGTTTTCATTTTTATTTCATTTTATTTTTTTTGGACCGAGACATTTTTCCCTTCCGGCTACAGCACAGCACCGCTAGAAGCCCCGCGTGAGCCAGCTAGAACCCAACAGCGTTTGTTGGCTTTTGTGCATCCGGTTTCAGAATCAATGAATTTTCTATTCATGGCCTTGGTATGATTAGGAGCAGTACTGCTATACGTACGAACGGCTAACGCTACAGTTTTCTTTTTACAACTTTGACAATTGTAAAAGTGTGAAACATTTGTGTACGATTGATTAATTAATTCAAAAAAACAGAGCTGCTGCAGATGAATTTAGATATCAAAATATATGTTCCATCCATGAATCAAGTGCAATTCGGATGATCCCATCTGGTCTCGTGCGGACCACCATGATAAGATCCACCTTACCCCCCCTTGAAAGCTCCAATTCTCCCTCTGTTAGAGTTTGTTGCGCTTGTCCCAATGGTACGCATGGTGTGATTAGGGGTGCAAAGTGGGGTCGGCCCGTTGCTTGATCTGCAGCAAAGCATCCTCCAAGCCAATCTCACCAAACCCAACATGGGTGATGCAGATTGAGTAAATGCAGTGATTAATCGGATAGTTTGGCAAATCAAACTCAAATTGATGTTTTTTGAAGTGAAGAAACGTACAATTATGTATCCTCTGACAGGAGGCAAGTCACCGTTTGACTACCAACCCATCCACCGTTACGGTCCATCCATCTCTGCGCATGTTCCCCTCTTGCTCCTATCTTCTTCCTCACGCTCCTCCCTTCTCTGTCCCAACCCGTCCACGAGCAGGCCGAGGCCATGCCAAGCCGCTCCTCGCCAGCCGTCGCGGCTGGTTCCCTGCCACCGTTCGTCGAATCGCCGCTGCGGTGACCATCAGCATGACATCTTTTTATGCACCTACAACTCTGACATCTATTTATCTAGCGGTGACCGGTAAATTACAAGGTCATGAATACTATTTGCAAATTACAAGGTCATGAATTAGATGACGTAATCCATAGTGGTGACCGGTGAATTTGTGGAGCTATTGAGGAACAGGCATGGATCCTGAAGCCTAATAACGCCTACTGTCTAGTTTAATACTTTTTGGTCCGAAAGATACAATTTAGTCTGAAAGGCACAGTTTATAAACATAGAGCAAAAGCTTACCAACTTGTTACTGCGTGCAGGTTCAGACAGGAAGCACACCGCAGTGCAATGTTTTGATAGAAAAATGGTAATGAGCAAGGGATGACGCTAGTGACCTCAATATCTGCATTTCAAAAGGGCCAAACAGAGCTGCTGTCGGAAATAGGCGGAACATTTTGATTCCAGATTTTATTACGAGCTAAATATCACAGGTAACTAGTGATGCATAAAACAATACTATTATCATGCAACACATTTTACTTCGAAATATACGCAAGAATATGATTATAACATAGTCGATTGGTCGCACAAACAACTTATAGTCGGGTTTGATACAAACTATATAGGAAGCTTGATGCAATACAGAACATGGATGAAGCAGCCAAGCAAGTGGTCGTTGTGAGACCCCGGTTTATCGGGCTTGTAATGCTTAACCATCCACTTGGTCCTAGCATCACAAATCAGATAATTCGAGACTCGAGACATGTATACTTCCCAGAACGCAGTATACACACCTCTTTACAAAGTTCATGCATCAATTCCATTCATTCACATAGAACCGAAGCAAGAACAACAACCAGAAGATAACATAATTAAAGGATAGTCATTACAAAAGAGAGGCCGACCGGCCAAAAGACATATACATACAGAAATTTAACAGCGGAAGCAAAAGTGCCATAAGATGGCCATAAACCAAAAGAGCTAATCAGTGTGCCTTTAACCCACAAGGCAACCGACCGGACCGCCAAGCTAGTCGTTGAATCCACAAAGACAACTCGCAAAGTGAGGCCCTTGGGGCTCACCTTCTTCCTCTGCAGAACAAAAGCGAATTTCAAAGAAATCGGGTGAGTACATTGAATGTACTGCAAGATATATAAGAATGATAATGACTGAATAATAACTAAATGCAAGCTTATTTAAGTGGAGCAAAGCTAGGACTCAAATTTTTAAGCATAAAGCGTGTTTTATTTGCAATAATGTAGTACATTGAAAAGCAAGTTAACAAATCTGTTTTTAATGTTCAAATAAACGTAAATGACAACAATATAACAAAGAGATATATGACAACAACAATCCCGAAGTGACTAAACCATTAGTCACCACAACAATAGCATGAATTACCCATTCATGCCAACCATGTCAAATTTTAATTTTTAAAGGTTGTAGTCTAGTTCTTGCACGACCTTACCAAGCATGTCCATAACCTAGGACGAGGCTATTCAATAGTTTTATCCTGCAGGTGTACCAATGTACCCACACGTCGGACCGCCTTTTGCTAAGCTATTAAGCACACTTCCTTAGGTATGCTGCACACGGCTAAGTCCTACGAGACATTTCCAATATTGTGAATTATTCACGAGCCGCCTGTATGGATAGAAACCCATACGTTGTGTCGAGTCATTGTAAAGCCTCGGTCAACTACCCGTCGCAGTAAAGCCTTGACAACTACAATGCTCCTCGAGGTGGAGAACCTACCCTAATCTCCACCACCGCACACCCAACACAAAAACACCGAGAACACATATCATGTTTCACACAACACACACAACCCCCTCCTGCGACTCGGAGATAACCCCCGCCAAAGTACTAAGTCAAGAGAGGTCACATATCCCTCTCGCGTGGTTAGCACGCATAAGCGCTTGGCTTAGTGACACAAGTAACTCGGTCCTTGATGACCTAGGCACCATTCCAATCACACCAACAGATCACACCAACATACCATTGTGCCCAAGTCTAAAATAATTTTATTTTCAGTTTTTGACTTTACAAAATTAATAAAGCCCAAAGTGTTGGACATAATGGAATAATAATTATATTTGTGTGATCAAGGTCATCGACTAAGTCGATGACTGCCCAAAACTACCGACATCTAAGCATTTCTAAGCATGACATCGAAAAGGTAATAAAAGAGCATAATTAAATCACCGGGCTCTAATTCACCAGCGATATTAATAACTTATGGTTGTGGCAGGGGATAACAATTTGATGGCAACAATGCATTAGGAATAACTACCTCTAACCAGGACAAAAATAATTGGACACAAAAGCAATGCATACATATAATTTGTAAACAAGATATTAGACTTTGAAAGTAATGGGACATTTATGATCAAATATCTTGCACGCTTGTCGTGGGTCAAGGTGTTCTTGAGGATCAATAATATTATCAACGTGCGCTTCGGATCCTAACGAGAAAGCAAAAAGCAACCGATAAGAACGAATAAAATGCAAAGACCCAACAGTAAACTCTCTCCAAAAATTCAGAAAATTTTACAGTAGCAAGATCATGATTTATAAAGAATTTAGCAACAAGAACCAATTGATTTGAATTCTTAATGCCAAAGATATGACCAAAACAATTTTGCTCAGCTTTTATAAATCAAAAATGCTACTATTCATTAGCAAAAATTTCTGGAGCTATACTGGGGTTGGAAACATTTTTAGATTAAAGTTCAGTTGAAAACATAACCCACAACATTTGAATCTCCCGAAAAGGATTTAAAATGAATTAGTTATGCATTTTACAAGTTATCATATTTTTCAGTCGATAAATAAATCCTTTCGGGAAAATCAGAATTTAGAAAAGACGTGGCCGAACGAGGAGCGTCGATCTTGGATCCGACGGTCCGCGTCCCAGCGCTAACGCGCGCGCGCGGCCCCAAAACCCTAATCGTCAACCGTTGGATCAAAAATTAACGAACCAGATGCCAAAGGATGTCCGGCGGTCCGAACGTTTACACGCACATGAACCGTTGATTTGGGATCCGACGCGCCGCGCGGACTTGAATCGGGGCCGTTGATCTTGGATCCAACGGTCCACGGATCAAGGCGTGCGACGAGTTCAAAACCCCGCGTGAACGCGGGCCGTTGATCTTAGGATCGACGGTCCACATCATTTCACGTTCAAACTTCGTCCCAGATTTCGTCCGACAAAAATGACGGGGAAGATAGGCTCGCCACGGGCTCGCATCAGCGGTGCGAGCAAACGCCTAAAATGAGTCCTTAACACTCTTGCGCACACAAGGGTACCAGCGGTTTTGGCTGCGCCGGCCTAGAACGCCGGCAAGCCGGAGATAACCGCGGCGAGCAAAATGACCGAAAACGAAAAATGCAAACGAGCTCACCAAGGGTCCACGGAGCGAAAAGCAATCAACTAGGGACTAAAGAGAGGTTACCTGAGTCCAAAGAAGGCACAGAGCAGGGTTGAATCGGCTCGGGTGAAGAAGAGTGGCGGTTTGGCGAAAGGGGCAATCCGCAATTGAACCGCTCTCTTCTGTCAAAAGCAAAATTGACAGAGGGTTAATACTCTATGAGATGCTAAGTAACTGAGGAAGCAAAGGTTTTGAAAGAGAAAGCCCGGAACACCACTTTCACCGAAGGACTTGGATCTTCAACAATGGCGGCCGAGAGAAAAATCCACGAAGGAGCTCACTCGGTGCACTAGAAGTGATGCTGAAGCTCAAGGGTGTTCAAAGGATGCTAAGGAAGCCACTGGAGGAGTCTTATAGCCGAAGGAGCAAAAGGGGAGCAACGGCATTAAAATGGGAAACATCAGGCTTGAGGTCGGCCGAGAGCGACGGGGGCAAGTAAAGGCAGTGGAGACGACGACTATGGAGGCGGCCGGACGGGAGCATTAAATGCGGAAGAGCCGTTGGCCGAAAGGAGACGCGACTGGGCTCTGCCGAAGGGTACTGTGCACGCCACCGCTGTTGACTTCGGCCGAGCGCGCGCGAGAGGAGGAAGACGAAGGCGACGGTAGCTGGATTTAATCGGACTACCGAATAGAACGGTTGATTATAACGATTCGATCGCGCGCTTGATCTCGGGCCGTTGATTTGGATCCTACAGTTCACGTTGCGCGAGGCGTTCGAATAGTCCGAACGTTCACGCGATTGTGGACCCTCGATTTAGAATCCAACGGTTCAAATGGGTCGGCACGCTCGGATGGTCCGAACGTTCCTGCGAACGTGGGCCGTTCGATGCCGATCCAACGACTCACCACACACGCGCCCGAACGACCGAGCCGGTGCATTTAGTTGACTGAACCAAATCAAGTGGCTCGAGCCCGAGTCTGATCTGAACCCGAGGAACAGTGAAAACCGGTTAGGGTTTGAATTTGAATAACTGATTTTTGAGGAATTAATTGCGGTAGCAAACAAACTCCAAAATTTATGAAATTTTAACTGGAGCTTGCTGGCAGAAGGAGGAACCTCCCATAAAATTTCCAGAGATTTTCATGAACTGAATTATTCTCCAGAAATTCCAGAAGAGGGGAAAATAGGGTTTGACCAGTTTGACTTGCCTCCAAAATTATCAAATAATTTCTAAAAATCATGAGATAATTCAGAGGTGTTGCCAAGCCTCCCTAGAACTCAGGTAAGAGATTTCCAAAGGTTTGGCAAAAGACCTTTGCCAAGGAGGGTTTTTGATAAGAGTCAAAAGAGAATTTAAATTGGATTTTCCATAATTCTTTTGAAAAGAATTACCAAAAATAGCCAAGTCTTCAAGATGCAAGAAAAGTTTTAATTTCTTCTGATCTTCTTACATTTGAAACACAAACCCATATTTGGGATGTTACAAAATCTCCCCCCCTTACAAAAATCTCGTCCCGAGATTTGGCTCACTCGGCAAAGAAAGATGGATAGTCTGCCCGGAGACGATCTTCCCTTTCCCAAGTAGCCTCATCCTCAGAATGGTTCGACCACTGAACTTTGAGGAATCTGATGGTTTTATTCCTCGTTCTTCGTTCAGCCTCATCGAGTATGCGAACAGGATGCTCGCGATAGGTCAAATCTTCTTGGACATCGAGAGTTTCCAACGGAGCTTCCTCAGTTGGAACACGGAGGCACTTCTTTAGTTGGGACACATGGAAAACATTATGTACCCCTTCGAGTGCAGCTGGCAATTCCAACTTATAGGCAACAGCTCCTTTCTTCTCGATAACACGGTAAGGACCGACATATCGAGGAGCTAACTTGCCCTTGACGCCGAAACGCTGATGGCCCTTCAAAGGAGAGACCTTGAGATAAACAAAGTCATCGTGCTCAAAACTCGCTTCACGACGACGGCGATTCGCGTAGCTCTTTTGCTCGGATTGAGTCATGCGCAAGCGATCACGAATGAGTTGGACTTGGCTCTCGCCTTCATTGATCGAGTCCGACCAAAGAAAGGTCTTTCACCGGTCTCGCACCAGTTCAACGGGTTCTCGCACTTTCTCTCGCATAAGGCCTCGAAAGGACATGCCGAGACCGGCTCGAAATCGTTGTTGTAGGAAAACTCGGCAAATGGCAAGCATTTCTCCCAATTCTTTCCATAGGAGAGGACACAAGCACGAAACATGTCTTCCAACACTTGGTTGACCCTTTCGGTCTGACCATCAGTTTGGGGGTGATATGCTGTGCTAAAGGTAAGACGGGTTCCCATCGCCTCTTGCAAACTTTGCCAAAAGCGAGAGGTGAATAGAGAACCACGATCCGAGACAATTGTCTTAGGTACCCCATGTAGGCTTACTATGCGGGCAATGTAGAGATCAGCCAAAAGACCTACACGGAGATCCGTCTTGACTGGAAGGAAGTGCGCCACCTTAGTTAGCCGATCAATGACAACCCAGATGGCATCATTGCCCTTGGAGGTGCGAGGCAGACCGGTGATAAAATCCATCCCGATTGAATCCCACTTCCATTCAGGAAGAGGCAAAGGCTGAAGCAGTCCTGCTGGACGCTAATGCTCGGCCTTGACACGACGACATACGTCGCACTCGGCAACGAACCTCGCAATCTCCCTCTTCATTCGGGTCCACCAAAATCTCTGACGGAGATCTTGATACATCTTTGTGGCACCGGGATGAATAGACAAAGGCGAATCATGGGCTTCGCGGAGGATCAAATTCCACAATTCCATGTCCTTTGGAACCACAAGGCGTTGCCCGAATCTTACCACACCATGCTCATCCTCAGAGAAGCACTTAGCGGCACCGTTCTTGATATTTCCCTTGATGTGGTTCACTCCAACATCTGCTTGTTGGGCGATCTTGATCCGCTCCACTAAGGTTGGTTGCACAACCAAAGTAGCGAGGGAACCATGCTCAACCAATCCCAAGTTGAGACGCTGAAATTCCTCCAGAAGGGTGGGTTGACGTTCCTAGAGCAACAAGACATTGCAATGCGCTTTGCGACTGAGCGCATCGGCAACGACATTCGCCTTGCCCGGATGATAGTGAATACCCATGTCATAGTCCTTGATCAACTCCAACCATCTCTTTTGCCTGAGGTTCAGATCTGGTTGGGTGAACAAATACTTTAGGCTTTTGTGATCCGAATACACTTCGCAACGATTACCGATTAGGTAATGTCGCCAAATCTTAAGTGCATGAATCACAGCAGCTAATTCCAAGTCATGGGTAGGATAATTGAGTTCATGAGGTCTCAATTGCCTTGATGCATAGGCCACCACCTTGCCTTCTTGCATCAGGACACAACCGAGTCCTCGACGAGAAGCATCGCAAAAGATATCGAAGCTTCGATGAATATCGGGAAGAACGAGAACGGGAGCGGTGGTCAAACGCTCCTTGAGTACTTGGAAGCTTTCCTCACAAGCATCGGACCACAAGAACTTCTTGTCCTTTTTGAGTAACTCCGTCATCGGCTTCGCGATCTTGGAGAAATTCTCGATGAAACGGCGATAATATCCCGCTAAACCAAGAAAACTCCGCACTTCGGTTACCGAAGTAGGCTGAACCCATGAGAGAACGTCGCTGATCTTGCTAGGATCAACGGCTACGCCTCCTGCCGAAAGAACATGACCCAAGAAGGCCACTTCCTTTAACCGTATCGCACTTGTCGAACTTCGTGATACAAATGATGCTCATGGCTTGCCTAACACAAGCCTCAGATGCTCATCATGTTCCTCATCGTCCTTAGAATAGATAAGAATATCATCGATGAAGACCACGACAAACTTATCCAAATACTCCATGAATACCGAATTCATGAGGTTCATGAACAAGGCGCGAGCATTGGTTAAGCCAAATGACATGACGGTATACTCATACAAGCCATAGCGAGTAGAGAAAGCCGTCTTTGGAATATCCTCCTGGTCGTATCCGAACTTGATGATATCCCACTCTCAAATCAATCTTGGAGAATACTCGAGCTCGGTTAATTGATCAAAGAGATCATCAATGCGGGCAATGGATACTTGTTCTTTACCGTCACCTCATTAAGCGGACGGTAATCAACGCTACATGCGAAAAGTATTGTCCTTCTTCTTTCGAAGATTGCAGGACAACCCCACGGAGATGAGCTAGGCGGATGAAGCCTTTCTCCCGCAGCTCACCAAGTTGCTTCTTCAACTCCACCAACTCGCTTGGTGGCATCCGATAATGCCTCTTTGAAATCGGGGCGATCTGAGAACCAACTCAATGACAAACTCGAGGTCTCGGACCGGTGGCATCCCCGAAGATCTTCGGGAAGACATCAACGGTCACGAACGTGGGGACTTCACTAATATCTAGAGCGAGCTTCGCTTCAAGCGCGAAAAGATGCGGACCTAGCAAATTTTACTAAAAGCTTAACCTCGTCACGGAAGGACTAGATAGAGACACACTTCTTGGCGCAATCGATTTGTCCCTTATCTTTGAGACAACCAATCCATACCAAGAATTACATCTAGACTTGCTGAATGGAGGAGGATAAGATTCGCAAGAATCTCACTCCCTTGATCTCAATTGGGACATCCCTACACTCGATTCACTCTCAACTCCGAACCGGAGAGCGAATGAGTAATGGGACCAACAATGGAGTAAAGAGGAGCTCACTAATAGCAAACAAAAGACTCGTAAACAAAAGAATGAGATGCTCTGAATCAAACAAAACAAGAGCGAGAATGATAGTTAATGAAAGTGTACCCAAAGACGACATCGGTGCCTCCCGTGCCTCCTCTCACGAGATGAGGTTGACGCGACCACTACCCACGCCTTGGGTAGTAGGGACTATCTTCGTGTCCCGAAGAACCACCTCCCGCCCGCGCCCTCCATTAGGACGAGGGTCGCTCTATCATCTTAGGGCATTGGTTCGCGTAATGCCCTTCCGGTTGCGGCGGCAAGTGACTCCGGCAATGGGTTGCGGAGCCACCTGGCGACTCGCGGTGCACGGATTGGGGCACGGCTGCGAAGGGACGAGGCGTGTCTTGACGACCTCGGTGTCTTTGCTCGCGCGGGCGCGACCCACGAGACGGACCGGCAAGCGGGATAGCTGGCCCTAGATGACTTCTGGGCCTCCCACTTACGCTTGCGGGAATCCACAAGCGCTCTACCTGAGTGCTCGGCGACAATGGCCTTGTCCACCAAGGCCTGGAAATCTGGGAAGTCGACGATGGATAGCTTGTCCTGAAGCTCCTCAGACAAACCATCCTTGAACTTCTCTTGCTTGGCCTCATCAGTGGCCACCTCCTCCGGAGCATAACGAGCCAAATGGTTAAACTCGTACAGGTACTCTGTAATTGAAAAACGTCCTTGTCTGAGCGACAAGAACTCCTTCTTCTTCAGCCTCATCAGGCCGGAAGGAATGTGACTCCGACGGAAGGCAGTGCGGAACTCCTCGTGTGACGGTGTGGCCGTCAGTCGCATGGCCGTAAAGCTCTCCCACCAAGATAAAGCTGCACCCTCCGGTGGTGCGATGCGAATAGCGCCTTCTCGTGCTCCCGACATCGCGCTATCCGAAGCTTTACCAACCGCACGGCTAGCGCTCGCTGCTCAAGCGGGTCCTCGACTGAGAACGTGAAATGGGTGCGAAGAAACTCCGCAAGTCCCCACGCGGTGGAGAACGTGGGGGGCTGGATTCATCAAGGAATCACGCCTTCCTCTCATCCAGAGATAACAAATATAGAATAAAAGAAGAAGCAGAAACAAAAAGAAGTAAAAAGAGGAGTATGCATGAAGTGCAATGGAGTGGCTTCAATTTTTGTATTTTTCAATTTTTGATTACAAGAAGCTTTGGAGATTACCCAAAAGAACAATCTAGTATCTCTAATATTGCACAAACAACATATCAAGCTCGACAATAGCTAGCAAGATCATGGAAAGACATATATATCAAAGCTAAGCACAAAGGCTCAAAAGTAAAGCAAGAGATTTGATCAATTTAAGCAACGCTCAAATTCAAAGAAGTTCATCAACAGGATCCTAAAGTGAAATTGGCCATGTCAAAATATCAAAGTGAGATCAAAATCTAACAAAGACCACATTAAGAGTCAATCAAGTCCCGTATTGAATCATTTTGCTCAATATTTTGTAAACGCCCATTTGTCAACATTTTTCTCATTTGCATTGAATATTGAAGTTGACTAATGATCTAACTTAGTGACAAGATCCTGGACTAGGAGCCATCCACAAACTCATCCTAAGCTTCGACCAAAAGTTGATTAAAGGTATATCTTAGTAAAGAAGATCCTGGACTAGGAGCCATCCACAAACTCTTTCTAAGCTTCTACCGGGGCGACAAATCTTGAGGTTCATGTCATTTCGACAAGCACCCACATGAGATCGTTCGTTCATCAAACTATCTCCAAGTTCATGTCATTTGACAAGCAGTCTCGTAAGAATAGTTTGGCACAATTTAAGCATAAGACAATCTTGATTTTCATTTTTCACAAGAGCAGTTCTAGAATCTCAAGAACACAAAAGCTCAAGTAATGGTCAATTTTAGATCAACGAGCTAACAAAGCAATTCTGACAGGGCCAATGTCACAAGAGGAGCACTAATTGCGCAACTCGCTAAAACATCCACAAATTGCAATCTCTTAGTTTGAGTTGTTTAAAAGGTTCTAGCTCATATAGCAAAGACTTAGCTACACATGTAAAAGCATGATAATTCTAGCAAGTCAAATAACTAGACATGACATTGAGCAAGAATTGAAATACAAAAGCTCTAAAAGGGTAATAGGCAAAGCTTCATCAATTTTTAGAAATAAGCAGAAAATGTTATATTACAATGCATCTTTTTGGATTTTTCATACCATTTGTTGTAACCACTTGTTGAAGTTTTCATATGAATGCAATATGACACAATGAGATGCAATTAAAAGGCCTAAAACCTAAAAGTTCGAAAAGATCACTAAGTTCAGAAAAAGAATAATAAAAGATCAAAAGAACAAGGAAAGATAAGAAAAAGATCAAACTCCCCCTCAAACCAACCCATAAGGATAAATTACCCCTAACTCGCTTCTTAAGGAGGAAAATCTGGTTTGATCTAAAGGCTTGGTAAGAATATCTGCCAATTGAGCTTCGGACTCTACGAAGTGCATCACAATATCACCTTTTTCAACATGATCTTTAAGGAAGTGAAAGCGAATGTCTATGTGCTTAGTCCTAGAATGTTGCACTGGGTTTTTAGCAATATTAATAGCAGAAGTGTTATCACAGAAAAGAGGAACACTAGCAAATTTTAACCCATAATCTTTCAAAGTGGACGTCATCCACAAAATCAGCTCAAACAACTAGCGTGACTACATACTCCCGCTTCAAAGAAGGATTGTGCAATGTAAGACCGCTTCCTAGAAGACCAAGATACAAGAGAAGTGCCTAGAAAGTGACAGGTGCCTGAGGTACTTTTCCTATCTAACCGACAGCCCGCAAAATCAGAATCTGAAAAACTCTAATGGACAAAGCTGAAGAGCATGAATACCAAATGCCATATAAGAGAGTAGAGTGTAAATACCTGAATATGCGCTTAACGGCTTGGCGATGGGAAGTTCTCGAGACGCCTGAAATCTTGCACAAAGGCATACCGTGAAGTGAATGTCGGTCATGAGGTCGTCAAATCTGAAGGGAGCCGATCATGTCATGCGGTACTCGCGTTGATCCACGACTTCTCCTTCCTCATCTGGATCCAAAACAGTTGAAGTTGCCATGGGAGTGGAAATTGGCTTGCAGTCACCCATGTTGAAGCGTTTGAGAAGATCTTTAGTGTACTTCGTCTGATGGATGAAAGTTCCTTCCTTGCATTGCTTGATTTGAAGTCCCAAAAAGTAATTAAGCTCTCCCATCATACTCATCTCAAATTCCTAGACATAGTGTCATAAAAGCTGGAAACAAGAGCATTAGAGGAACCACCAAAGATAATATCATCCACATAAATTTGAGCAAGCAGGAAGTCATTGTCACGTCTAAGAATAAATAGGGTTTTATCCACTTTACCCATCTCAAAATTATTTTTAAGCAAGAAGGTCTTAAGTCTATCATACCAGGCTCTAGGGGCTTGTTTAAGACCATACAATGCTTTAGATAGCTTGAAAACACGATTTGGATATTTAGGATCCTCAAAACCAGGGGGTTGCTTAACATACACTTCCTCATCTATGAAACCATTTAAAAAGGCACTTTTAACATCCATCTGATATAATTTAAAACCTTTTGATGCAGCAAATGCAAGCGTAATGCGAATGGCTTCTAGTCTAGCAACAGAGCAAATGTCTCATCAAAATCTAACCCCTCAACTTGGCTGAAACCCCGGAGCACCCAATCTGGCCTTATTTCTAACCACAGAACCATCCTCACCTTGTTTATTCTTAAACACCCAACGGGTTCCTATAACATTATGACCACTAGGAGGTTCTACTAGGTTCCAAACTTTGTTTCTTTCAAAATTCTCTAACTCCTCATGCATGGCATTTACCCAGCTAGAATCAGATAAAGCATGTGATATATCGCGGGGTTCAAAAGAAGCAACAAAAGCCGAATGAGAGTAGAGATTTGGATCATTATACCTGGAGCGAGTGACTCGCTCATGTAGGTTACCTATTATCCGCTTCAGAGGATCTTTGTCTCTCGAATGCGGTGGGGCGCCGGGTGAGATGTCGCTTTCTTCGACCTCCGCAGTATCATTGATGATGATGATGCAGCAGGAGCCTCAACTGAAGGTGAAGTAGACGTAGCAGGTTCTTGTATCAATATGGGTGCCTCGGCAGCAGCAGATGAGGGAATGACATTTGCTTCGTCCTCATCTTCCTCCACAAAAATACTCTCTGTCACCAGAAATCATCTCAGAGTAATTGATCTAGCTCGAGGCTAGTCTCATCAAAAGTGACATTACAAGTCTCCTGAATAATGTTAGTCTCAGTATTAAAAACCCGAAAACCCCTCGAATGAGCAGGATAACCCAGAAATATCCCATCGAAAGTTCTTGATTCAAATTTATCTAAATTGCCTGTCTTAAGAATAAAACATTTTGATCCAAAAACTCGAAAATGCGAAACAGAGGGTTTTCTACCAAAACGAAGCTCATAAGGAGTCTTGCCTAAAGAAGGTCTCAAAAAGACACGATTGGCAATATGGCAAGCAGTAGCAATAGCTTCGGCCCAAAATCTCCTAGGTGTGCTATACTCATCTAGCATCGTCCTAGCCATTTCGACTAAGGTCCTATTCTTCCTTTCCACCACGCCATTTTGTTGAGGGCGTGTGGAGAGGAGAACGATGCTCAATACCACGCTCGGCACAAAAGAAGCAAAGAAGCATTTTTGAACTCCGTACCATTATCACTGCGAATCGCTCTCAAAGCACCGAGGAAGCTCGAAGCCAAGCGAAGAACAAGATCATGAAAATAACCAAAAGCTTCATCCTTTGAAGTAAGAAAGAACACCCAAGTATATCTAGAAAGATCATCGACTATGACAAGAATATACCATTTTCCACCGACTGACCGGACTCTAGTAGGACCAACAAGATCCATATGAAGCAAGCGTCACGGTCCGTCACCATAACCATAGTCACAGAAGGGTGTGAGGCGGCAACTTGTTTGCCATGCCTACAAGGTGCACATACAGCATCTTTGACAACTTTGAGCTTAGGCAAACCTCTCATGAGATCAAGGTTGCTAACTCGCGTCAAATGATCAAAACCAATGTGCCCCAAACGTCGATGCCAAAGCCAAAAATCAGAAGAAGATGTAAGCAAACATTTAAGAGATCCAGCAAGAGATTCTGAAAAGTCAGCTCCAAAAATTCTACCAACTCTAGAGATTCCAAACACAAGCTCACCAGTAGAATCAAGCACACGACAAGCATTTTTCTTAAAAACAGTCTCATAACCATCATCAAGAAGCTGAGAAACAGAAAGGAGATTATACCTAAGCTTGTCCACAAGAGCGACATCCTTTAGAATGAATTTGTTGTTTACCCTAATTGATCCTGTTCCTTCAATTCGCCCTTGTGTATCATCTCCAAAGGTGATGAAGTCATCACCTGTTGCTCGCGTGAAAGAGGTGAACCATTTTGAGTTTCCGGTCATGTGGCGTGAACATCCGGAGTCAACGAACCACGTGTTCTTCCCCTTTCCGCGATAATCCTGAAAATCAAGGAGCAAAAGAACGATGTGTCTCAATACTGGGATTAGATAAACAAGATTTAGGAATCCAGTACTGAGACACACGTCTGCAAGGAGTATACAAACCAGAAGTACTATCCTTGATTTCATTTAACATTCGATTACGAGCAATGTTTAACTTAACATGAGACTTAGACTGTCCATGGGCGGTCTGACCGGCTTTGTGCTGGCGGTCAGACCGGTGACCAAAACGGTCAGACCGGTGACCACCAGCGGTCAGACCGCCAGTCTGATACACATTAGAATTAGGATGTCTAGAAACATAATGATTTGCATGAGAGAAAATCCTAATCGAGTGTTTATTCTTTTCAGTGTTACCATGTCTCATAGAAGCTCTAGGTTGCATGAATGAAATTCTATCAAAATTTTTCCTATCATTTTTCAACCTACGCCAACAGTATTCAATCAAATGTCCACCTTTTTTGCAATAAGTGCAATGGTACTTGGTACCACTAGAAGAGGCACCATTTGAATTAATACAAGGTTGGGCAAAGCCTGCAGATTTAAAAGATGTTTTTGCAGGTTGAGTTTTGAATTCAATTAAACCTTTTCCAAGACTTGAATGACTTTTGGGTTTGAATTGTCTTGAAAAGAATTGAATCCTAAACCTTGCTTCTTATAAGGAGTTTTAGATTTGTCAAGAATCATGTTTAATTGTTTCTTACCTTTAGAAAATTTCTCTAATGTATCATGAAGGTAAGCATTTTCTTTTCTCAAGTTAACACAAGCATCACAAGTTTTATCCATAGATTTTTCCTTATACAAAGCAATTTCAAGCTTAAGAGTGGAACATGAAGCACAAGTAGTATTTTCAATATTGTCCTTAAGCTTAGCATATTTGACTCTAGCGACTTCTAAGATATCTTTGATTTCACGTTCTTTTCTAAGCATGAAGTGCAAGGGCTAGAATCAAATACATCAAAAGCAATCAATTTACTAGATTCTAAACATTATTCACAAGGAGCACTTTTAATTTCATTTAGTTCAGATTTAGCATTCTCAAGTTGTTGTACACAAATATTATGAGCAGATTGTAACTTGGTAATTTGAGAATGCATAGCATGACAAGATAAACATTCATCAGTTCAAGAGTCTTAGCAGCTTTTAAGCTCTACTTTCAGTTTGCTAATCTTTGACTCTAATTTCTTATTTTTGTCATAACAAATTCAAGCGCTTCATCTTGACTAAGCAATTGCTCAACTATAGAATCATATTTAGCGTAAAGCTCATCATAAGTAAAAGATACCTCATTATCATCAATGTCCTCCGTGTCGACCATGAAGCACATGCCGGTGAAGTCTTTGGCCTTCCCTTTCTTTTTACCTTGAGGGATCTCCTCCTCCTTGTCCTCCTCACTCCGGTATCCACATCGCTCAAGGATTGATCCTCAAAGCGGCAAGGACCCGGTGAGCAGCCTTCACAAGTTTATTTGCCTCATACCTTGATTTGTTGAAAGGAGGCTTCTTCCAAGTCGCTTTCCTTCCTTATGATTGCTCTTACCTTTCACCAGGGGCAATTTGCCCTGATATGATTGAGCTCACCACATTCATAGCATGTTACCGACCACCTCTCTTTTGTTTCTCACATTATTGTAGGCCCGTGTGAATTTCTTAGCTAGAAGAGCTAACTCTGTTTCAGGAATACTTTCAAGCTCCTCTTCATGAATAGCGGATAAACAAGCAAATGAAAATCCGTAAGAAGATTCACAAGAGTCATCAAAACCTTTTTGAGAGGATCTGCTACAAAGCTAAATTATCTTTCTTAGGATGATCAACTCTTTTAATTTCATGAGTCTTGAGTTTACTATAAAGCAATTCTAAAGTAAGACTTGAAAGATCAACATTTTCTTCTATAGCAGTAGCTTTCATCTCCCACTCCTTGGTGTTGATTGCAGCCAAGAGATGGGTGGCATTTTCAGATTGAGAATATTCAATATCAACAGCTTTCATTTGATTAATTACTTTATTAAAGCGATCGAAAATGTCATCGATGCTCTCTCAGACGCATCTCGAATTTATTGTACTCACGCTTGTAAACAGCTTGGCGCACCTTTTGATTTGGGACGAACCCTCATGATATGTTTCGAGAGTGTTCCAAATTTCATCTTGAGCTTGAAAGATTGCAAATTCTATCATATTCTTGTCTACCAAGTGCACCATATAAAAGATTCTTAGCCTTATTGTTGTTAGCCAAAAGAATTGCAGAAGCAGGTGTAGCAATTTCAGAATAACCAATGGGCTCTAACAACATCCCAAATAGCTCTCAAGAAAGACGCGCATACGATTCTTCAAATAGGCATAGTCGTGCCCATCGAAGATATGCGGTTTAGTAGAAAACTTATCCATCGCCAAAGTTCGGTGACCGTTAAGATCAAGATTGAACTAACAGGGCTCGATACCACTTGTTGGACCGTAAAGGCGACTAGAGGGGGTGAATAGGAGCACGCTCACTTTTCACAAATTATGAACTCAATACAATTTCACTCCGGTAGCTATTAGAAAGCTATGAAGATCAATATACCAAGATCTGTTGAAGACTAGTATTGAATCCAATAAAACCCCTAAGCAATGCGACAATAATCAACTAAGAATCAAAGCAACACAATCTTGGCGGTCGACCTCATAGTGAACCGGTTGGACCGATTGTCGGCGGTCGGACCGCTGTTATCTTGCGGTCGGACCGCTCCAAATCGGTCGGACCGGTGGTGATGGGCGATCGGACCGCGATCTACGAACCGATCTCAAACAAGAAAATCACCGATGACGGTTGCAATTAGGTCTAACTTTTGATTCTCAACTCCAAACTTCACGAAACTTTGCACACACCTTCTCTATGCTATTGAGGACCTATTCCAATCGAATATTATGATAATTCTTGGAGCGATCTTGAGCAATTGTCAATTGATTAACGAAGGTCTAAAACCGCAAGAACGAAAACTTGATCCTAAAGCTTGTTCGTGAGTGATTGATGATCAAGATGATGCTAGATAGATTCACACATATCACAGCAAGCTAATTCACGTGAAAGAATCAATCACAAACTCGCGGATCAAAGAAAGCCCTAAAACACGAAATTGAAAGCAAGAACGAAAAGAGACTTATCTCAAGCAAACCTTGCATAGATTGATTTCGTGATTGATGCTTTGGATTACATCCACACCATCATGGATCGAGAGACAATCAAGGATCACGAAATTCTCCTCAAACCATGAAAAGCCCTAGCCTCCACCTCAACTCCCTAAAGACAATTAGGGTTTTGAAACATAAAAAGCGAGAGAGAGAGAGGTGCAGCCACCATCTCCTCCTATTTATAGTGGAGGCCTAAAACTCTTAGGGTTTGACTTAATTGGGCTCCGTTAAGGCCCACTAACAAACGGGTCACACACGCGCGCTTCCAGCGCCGTCTTTAACTTTTGACCTAAACCGCTTCACCATGTGCCATGGATTCGCCAATAGGTCACCCTTGTCCATCTTGTGTCACGCTTGAGTCGTTGACCTCACCCGCATCGCCGATCGCTCGACCTCAACTCTCCAAGTCTAGTCCCGATCCTTCTCGCCGCTGACCGTCGTTGACCACCAAGCAACCCGCACAACCACGCATAAGAAAACACGATTCGGGAACAAGTTCTTCACAACTTGACCCATGTTAGTCAAAACATGCATCATGCAAATCATATGCCATGATACCAATGACTTTGACCTAACAAATCAACATCGCCACGGTTGGCGGACATTCAAGTAATTCGGTCCGACCGCTCAGTGTGGCCGGTCGGACGCGCCATGGCGGTCGGACCGCTCCACAATGAGCGGTCGGACCGCCTTAGGACTTAGCCAAATTCAAGCTCCCAAATTCAAACCTTCCGAAACTTTAAACCAATAGAACTTTTCACCGAGACTCCAAAATCATGAGACCAAGTGCATTGGGATCCCCTTACTTGTCTACAACACCTATTTTTGGCCCACTCGATTTGAACACTTTTGGTCATCGCCGGTCCGATCGCTTCAGATGGCCGGTCCGACCGATATGGGACCGGTCGAATCATTGCGTGCAAGGACCGGCGGACCGCCGAGCAAGAAGCTCAGAACTTTGTCGAAAACGCGTGAAACGACAAACCGTAAACGCCATTGCCAATTGTCACATCATCCTAAGATCCGGGACATATCCCCATGAAATCCACAATCTCCCTTGATGAACACATTGGCAATTATCCGAAAATGTAAGTAAGAGGTTGGAAAACGAGTTTACTCGCAGCTTATACAAAGGCACAACTTGGTCCATAAGCAAGAAAAAGCAATGAAAATGACCAAGCCGGCATCGTAATAGTATAGGCATGTGAGACAAGGCAAAAGTAAGCATAAAACTTTGATTTCGAAAAGGGTCAAAATTCTCACATAAGGTCCATATGAAAGAACAATTGTTCAACTGACCTATGATCATTGTGAGGATAAAAGAATGCAATTCAAGTTCAGAATATTCACTAAGACAATAAGAATGCAACTCAAGAACTCCCCCTCACTATGATCATCAAATTTCAAATTTTCAGTTTCTCCCCTTTGTATAAACTTCTCCCCCAATCTTCTCCCCCAATAAAGAAATAGAGAATAATTAACACATCATAATTAACACATCTTTTCTTCTCATTTAACACAACTTCTCCCCCTTTGACAATGGATTCATCAAGGAATCACGCCTTCCTCTCATCCAGAGATAACAAATATAGAATAAAAGAAGAAGCAGAAACAAAAAGAAGTAAAAAGAGGAGTATGCATGAAGTGCAATGGAGTGGCTTCAATTTTTGTATTTTTCAATTTTTTGATTACAAGAAGCTTTGGAGATTACCCAAAAGAACAATCTAGTATCTCTAATATTGCACAAACAGCATATCAAGCCTGACAGCGCTAGCAAGATCATGGAAAGACATATATATCAAAGCTAAGCACAAAGGCTCAAAAGTAAAGCGATGGATTTGATCAATTTAAGCAACGCTCAAATTCAAAGAAGTTCATCAACAGGGATCCTAAAGTGAAATTGGCCATGTCAAAATATCAAAGTGAGATCAAAAATCTAACAAAGACCACATTAAGAGTCAATCAAGTCCCGTATTGAATCATTTTGCTCAATATTTTGTAAACGCCCATTTGTCAACATTTTTCTCATTTGCATTGAATATTGAAGTTGACTAATGATCTAACTTAGTGACAAGATCCTGGACTAGGAGCCATCCACAAACTCATCCTAAGCTTCACCAAAAGTTGATTAAAGGTATATCTTAGTAAAGAAGATCCCGGACTAGGAGCCATCCACAAACTCTTTCTAAGCTTCTACCGGGCGACAAATCTTGAGGTTCATGTCATTTCGACAAGCACCCACATGAGATCGTCGGTTCATCAAACTATCTCCAAGTTCATGTCATTTGACAAGCAGTCTCGTAAGAATAGTTTGGCACAATTTAAGCATAAGACAATCTTGATTTTCATTTTTCACAAGAGCAGTTTTAGAATCTCAAGAACACAAAAGCTCAAGTAATGGTCAATTTTAGATCAAAGAGCTAACAAAGCAATTCTGACAGGGCCAATGTCACAAGAGGAGCACTAATTGCGCAACTCGCTAAAACATCCACAAATTGCAATTTCTTAGTTTGAGTTGTTTAAAAGGTTCTATCTCATATAGCAAAGACTTAGCTACACATGTAAAAGCATGATAATTCTAGCAAGTCAAAGAACTAGACATGACAGTGAGCAAGAATTGAAATACAAAAGCTCTAAAAGGGTAATAGGCAAAGCTTCATCAATTTTTAGAAATAAGCAGAAAATTTTATATTACAATGCATCTTTTTGGATTTTTCATACCATTTGTTGTAACCACTTGTTGAAGTTTTCATATGAATGCAATATGACACAATGAGATGCAATTAAAAGGCCTAAAAACCTAAAAAGTTCAAAAGATCACTAAGTTCGTAAAAGAACAATAAAAGATCAAAAGAACAAGGAAAGATAAGAAAAGATCAAACTCCCCTCAAACCAACCCATAAGGATAAATTACCCTAACTCGCTTCTTAAGGAGGAAAATGGTTTGATCTAAAGGCTTGGTAAGAATATCCGCCAATTGAGCTTGGACTCTCTGAAGTGCATCACAATATCACCTTTTCAACATGATCTTTAAGGAAGTGAAAGTGAATGTCTATGTGCTTAGTCCTAGAATGTTGCAATCGGTTTTTAGCAATATTAATAGCGAAGTGTTATCACGAGAAAGAGGAACACTAGCAAATTTTAACCCATAATCTTTCAAAGTGGACGCCATCCACAAAATCAGCTACAACAACTAGCAAAGACTACATACTCCGCTTCAAAGATGGATTGTGCAATGTAAGACCGCTTCCTAGAAGACCAAGATACAAGAGAAGTGCCTAGAAAGTGACAGTGCACGAGGTACTTTTCCTATCTAACCGACAGCCCGCAAAATCAGAATCTGAAAAACTCTAATGGACAAAGCTGAAGAGCATGAATACCAAATGCCATATAAGAGAGTAGAGTGTAAATACCTGAATATGCGCTTAACGGCTTGGCGATGGGAAGTTCTCGAGACGCTGAAATCTTGCACAAAGGCATACCGTGAAGTGAATGTCCGGTCTCGAGGTCACAAATACGTAGGAGCCGATCATGCATGCGGTACTCGCGTTGATCCACGACTTCTCCTTCCTCATCTGGATCCAAAACAATTGAAGTTGCCATGGGAGTGGAAATTGGCTTGCAGTCACCCATGTTGAAGCGTTTGAGAAGATCTTTAGTGTACTTCGTCTGATGGATGAAAGTTCCTTCCTTGCATTGCTTGATTTGAAGTCCCAAAAGTAATTAAGCTCTCCCATCATACTCATCTCAAATTCCCTAGACATAGTGTCGAAAAGTCGAAACAAGAGCATTAGAGGAACCACCAAAGATAATATCATCCACATAAATTTGAGCAAGCAGAAGTCATTGTCACGTCTAAGAATGAATAGGGTTTTATCCACTTTACCCATCTCAAAATTATTTTTAAGCAAGAAGGTCTTAAGTCTATCATACCGGTGCTCTAGGGGCTTGTTTAAGACCATACAATGCTTTAGATAGCTTGAAAACACGATTTGGATATTTAGGATCCTCAAAACCGGGGTTGCTTAACATACACTTCCTCATCTATGAAACCATTTAAAAGGCACTTTTAACATCCATCCGATATAATTTAAAACCTTTTGATGCAAAGAAATGCAAGCGAGAATGCGAATGGCTTCTAGTCTAGCAACAGAGCAAATGTCTCATCAAAATCTAACCCCTCAACTTGGTCAAACCCTGAGCTACCAATCTGGCCTTATTTCTAACCACAGAACCATCCTCACCTTGTTTATTCTTAAACACCCAACGGGTTCCTATAACATTATGACCACTAGGAGGTTCTACTAGGTTCCAAACTTTGTTTCTTTCAAAATTCTCTAACTCCTCATGCATGGCATTTACCCAGCTAGAATCAGATAAAGCATGTGATATATCGCGGGGTTCAAAAGAAGCAACAAAAGCCGAATGAGAGTAGAGATTTGGATCATTATACCTGGAGCGAGTGACTCGCTCATGTAGGTTACCTATTATCTGTTCAGGAGGATGCTGTCTCTGAATGCGAAGTGGGGCGCCCGGGTGAGATGTCGTTTCTTCGACCTCCGCAGGTACTGCTGATGATGATGATGCAGCAGGAGCCTCAACTGAAGGTGAAGTAGACGTAGCAGGTTCTTGTATCAATATGGGTGCCTCGGCAGCAGCAGATGAGGGAATGACATTTGCTTCGTCCTCATCTTCCTCCACAAAAATACTCTCACACCAGAAATCATCTGTAGCAATTGATCTAGCTCCAGGGCTAGTCTCATCAAAAGTGACATTACAAGTCTCCTGAATAATGTTAGTCTCAGTATTAAAAACCCGAAAACCCCTCGAATGAGCAGGATAACCCAGAAATATCCCATCGAAAGTTCTTGATTCAAATTTATCTAAATTGCCTGTCTTAAGAATAAAACATTTTGATCCAAAACTCAAAATGCGAAATGAGGGTTTTCTACCAAAACGAAGCTCATAAGGAGTCTTGCCTAAAGAAGGTCTCAAAAAGACACGATTGGCAATATGGCAAGCAGTAGCAATAGCTTCGGCCCAAAATCTCCTAGGTGTGCTATACTCATCTAGCATCGTCCTAGCCATTTCGACCAAGGTCCTATTCTTCCTTTCCACCACGCCATTTTGTTGAGGGACGTGGAGAGGAGAACTGATGCTCAATACCACGCCAAGACAAAAGAAGCAAAAGAAGCATTTTTGAACTCCGTGCCATTATCATCGCGAATCGCTCTCAAAGCACCGAGAAGCTCGAAGCCAAACGAAGAACAATATCATGAAAATAACCAAAAGCTTCATCCTTTGAAGTAAGAAAGAACACCCAAGTATATCTAGAAAGATCATCGACTATGACAAGAATATACCATTTTCCACCGATCGATCGGACTCTAGCAGACCAACAAGATCCATATGAAGCAACCGTCACAGTCCGCTACCATAACCATAGTCACAGAGGGTGTGAGGCGGCAACTTGTTTGCCATGCCTACAAGGTGCACATACATCTTTGACAACTTTGAGCTTAGGCAAACCTCTCATGAGATCAAGGTTGCTAACTCGCGTCAAATGATCAAAACCAATGTGCCCCAAACGTCGATGCCAAAGCCAAAAATCGAAGAAGATGTAAGCAAACATTTAAGAGATCCAAGAAGAGATTACGAAAAGTCACCCAAAAATTCTACCAACTCTAGAGATTCCAAACACAAGCTCACCAAGAGAATCAAGCACACGACAAGCATTTTTCTTAAAAATAGTCTCATAACCATCATCAAGAAGTGAGAAGCAGAAGGAGATTATACCTAAGCTTGTCCACAAGAGCGACATCCTTTAGAATGAATTTGTTGTTTACCCTAATTGATCCTGTTCCTTCAATTCGCCCTTGTGTATCATCTCCAAAGGTGATGAAGTCATCACCTGTTGCTCGCGTGAAAGAGGTGAACCATTTTGAGTTTCCGGTCATGTGGCGTGAACATCCGAGTCAACGAACCACGTGTTCTTCCCTTTCGCGATAATCCCGAAAATCAAGGAGCAAAAGAACGATGTGTCTCAATCTCGGGATTAGATAAACAAGATTTAGGAATCCAAGATCTTGAGACACACGCCCGCAAGGAGTATACAAACCAAGTACTATCCTTGATTTCATTTAACATTCGATTATGAGCAATGTTTAACTTAACATGAGACTTAGATCGTCCATGGCGGTCGGCCGAACTGTCTTTGGCGGTCGATCCGGTGACCAAAACGGTCAGACCGGTGACCACCAGCGGTCAGACCGCCAGTCTGATACACATTAGAATTAGGATGTCTAGAAACATAATGATTTGCATGAGAGAAAAATCCTAATCCAGGTTTATTCTTTTCAGTGTTACCATGTCTCATAGAAGCTCTAGGTTGCATGAATGAAATTCTATCAAAATTTTTCCTATCATTTTTCAATCTACGCCAACAGTATTCAATCAAATGTCCACCTTTTTTGCAATAAGTGCAATGGTACTTGGTACCACTAGAAGAGGCACCATTTGAATTAATACAAGGTTGGGCAAAGCCTGATTTAAAAGATGTTTTTGCAGAGTTGAGTTTTGAATTCAATTAAACCTTTTTCCAAGACTTGAATGACTTTTGGGTTTGAATTGTCTTGAAAAGAATTGAATCCTAAACCTTGCTTCTTATAAGGAGTTTTAGATTTGTCAAGAATCATGTTTAATTGTTTCTTACCTTTAGAAAATTTCTCTAATGTATCATGAAGGTAAGCATTTTCTTTTCTCAAGTTAACACAAGCATCACAAGTTTTATCCATAGATTTTTCCTTATACAAAGCAATTTCAAGCTTAAGAGTGGAACATGAAGCACAAGTAGTATTTTCAATATTGTCCTTAAGCTTAGCATATTTGACTCTAGCGACTTCTAAGATATCTTTGATTTCACGTTCTTTTCTAAGCATGAAGTGCAAGGGCTAGAATCAAATACATCAAAAGCAATCAATTTACTAGATTCTAAACATTATTCACAAGGAGCACTTTTAATTTCATTTAGTTCAGATTTAGCATTCTCAAGTTGTTGTACACAAATATTATGAGCAGATTGTAACTTGGTAATTTGAATGCATAGCATGACAAGATAAACATTCATCGAGTTCAAGAGTCTTAGCAGCTTTAAGCTCTACTTTCAGTTTGCTAATCTTTGACTCTAATTTCTTATTTTTGTCATAACAAATTCAAGCGCTTCATCTTGACTAAGCAATTGCTCAACTATAGAATCATATTTAGCGTAAAGCTCATCATAAGTAAAAGATACCACATTATCATCAATGTCCTCCGTGTCACCATGAAGCACATGCCGGTGAAGTCTTTGGCCTTCCCTTTCTTTTACCTTGAGGATCTCCTCCTCCTTGTCCTCCTCACTCCCGGTATCCACATCGCTCAAGGATTGATCCTCAAAGCGGCAAGGACCCTGTGAGCAGCCTTCACAAGTTTATTTGCCTCATACCTTGATTTGTTGAAAGGAGGCTTCTTCCAAGTCGGCTTTCCTTCCTTATGATTGCTCTTACCTTTCACTTGGGGCAATTTGTCGGATATGATTGAGCTCACCACATTCATAGCATGTTACCGACCACCTCTCTTTTGTTTCTCACATTATTGTAGGCCCGTGAATTTCTTAGCTAGAAGAGCTAACTCTGCTTCAGAATACTTTCAAGCTCCTCTTCATGAATAGCGGATAAACAAGCAAATGAAAATCCGAAGAAGATTCACAAGAGTCATCAAAACCTTTTGAGAGGATCTGCTACCAAAGCTAAATTATCTTTCTTAGGATGATCAACTCTTTTAATTTCATGAGTCTTGAGTTTACTATAAAGCAATTCTAAAGTAAGACTTGAAAGATCAACATTTTCTTCTATAGCAAGAGCTTTCATCTCCCACTCCTTGGTGTTGATTGCGGCCAAGAGATGGGTGGCATTTTCAGATTGAGAATATTCAATATCAACGACTTTCATTTGATTAATTACTTTATTAAAGCGATGAAAATGTCATCGATGCTCTCTCGGGACGCATCTCGAATTTATTGTACTCACGCTTGTAAACAGCTTACGCACCTTTTTGATTTGGGACGAACCCTCATGATATGTTTCGAGAGTGTTCCAAATTTCATGCTTGTGATTGAAAGATTGCAAATTCTATCATATTCTTGTCTACCAAGTGCACCATATAAAAGATTCTTAGCCTTATTGTTGTTAGCCAAAAGAATTGCGAAGCGAGTGTAGCAATTTCAGAATAACCAATGGGCTCTAACAACATCCCAAATAGCTCTCAAGAAAGACGCGCATACGATTCTTCCAATAGGCATAGTCGTGCCCATCGAAGATATGCGGTTTAGTAGAAAACTTATCCATCGCCAAAGTTCGGTGACGGTTAAGATCAAGATTGAACTAACCGGCTCGATACCACTTGTTGGACCGTAAAGGCGACTAGAGGGGGTGAATAGGAGCACGCCACTTTTTCACAAATTATGAACTCAATACAATTTCACTCCGGTAGCTATTAGAAAGCTATGAAGATCAATATACCAAGATCTGTGGAAGACTAGTATTGAATCCAATAAAACCCCTAAGCAATGCGACAATAATCAACAAGAATCAAAGCAACACAAATCGCGGCGGTCGACCTCAGAGTGAACCGGTTGGACCGATTGCGGGCGGTCGGACGGCTGTTATCTCGGCGGTCGGACCGCTCAAATCGGGTCGACCGGTGGTGATGGGCGGTCGGACCGGCGATCTCACGAACCGATCTCAAACAGTAAATCACCCGATGACGAAGTTGCAATTAGGTCTAACTTTTGATTCTCAACTCCAAACTTCACGAAACTTTGCACACACCTTCTCTATGCTATTGAGGACCTATTCCAATCGAATATTATGATAATTCTTGGAACGATCTTGAGCAATTGTCAATTGATTAACGAAGGTCTAAAACCGCAAGAACGAAAACTTGATCCTATTGCTTGTTCGTGAGTGATTGATGATCAAGATGATGCTAGATAGATTCACACATATCACAGCAAGCTAATTCACGTGAAAGAATCAATCACAAACTCGCGGATCAAAGAAAGCCCTAAAAACACGAAATTGAAAGCAAGAACGAAAAGAGACTTATCTCAAGCAAACCTTGCATAGATTGATTTCGTGGTTGATGCTGGATTACATCCACACCATCATGGATCAGTAGACAATCAAGGATCACGAAATTCTCCTCAAACCATGAAAAGCCCTAGCCTCCACCTCAACTCCCTAAAGACAATTAGGGTTTGAAACATAAACAGTGAGAGAGAGAGAGGTGCAGCCACCATCTCCTCCTATTTATAGTGGAGGCCTAAAACTCTTAGGGTTTGACTTAATTGGGCTCCCGTTAAGGCCCACTAACAAACGGGTTACACACGCACGCTTCGCGAAGCGCCGTCTTTAACTTTTGACCTAAACCGCTTCACCATGTGCCATGGATTCGCTAATAGGTCACCCTTGTCCATCTTGTGTCACGCTTGAGTCGTTGACCTCATCCGGCATCGCCAATCGCTCGACCTCAACTCTCCAAGTCTAGTCCCGATCCTTCTCGCCGTTGACCGTCGTTGACCACCAAGCAACTGCACAACCACGCACAAGAAAACACGATTCGGGAACAAGTTCTTCACAACTTGACCCATGTTAGTCAAAACATGCATCATGCAAATCATATGCCACGATATCAATGACTTTGACCTAACAAATCAACATCGCCACGGTTGGCGGACATTCAAGTAATTCGGTCCCGACCGCTCCAGTGAGCCGGTCGGACCGCCCATGGCCGGTCGGACCGCTCCACGTGAGCGGCCGGACCGCCTTAGACTTAGCCAAATTCAAGCTCCCAAATTCAAACCTTCGAAACTTTAAACCAATAGAACTTTTCACCGAGACTCCAAAAATCATGAGACCAAGTGCATTGGGATCCCCACTTGTCTACAACACCTATTTTTGGCCCACTCGATTTGAACACTTTTGGTCATCGCGGTTCGATCGCCCGGATGGCCGGTCCGACCGATATGGGACCGGTCGAACATTGTGCAAGGACCGGTCGGACCGCCTCGAGCAATAAGCTCAGTAACTTTGTCGAAAACGCGTGAAACGACAAACCGTAAACGCCATTGCCAATTGTCACATCATCCTAAGATCTGGGACATATCCCCATGAAATCCACACCAATGTACCCACACGCCAGACCGCCTTTTTGCCAAGCTATTAAGCACACTTCCTTAGGTATGCCGGCACGGCTAAGTCCTACGAGACATTTCCAATATTGTGAATTATTCACGAGCCGTCCGTATGGATAGAAACCCATACGTTGTGTCGGAGTCATTGTAAAGCCTCGGTCAACTACCCGTCGCAGGTAAAGCCTTGGACAACTACAATGCTCCTCGAGGTGGAGAACCTACCCGGAATCTCCACCACCGCACACCCAACACAAAAACACCAAGAACACATATCATGTTTCACACAACACACACAACCCCCTCCTGCGACTCGGAGATAACCCCCGCCAAAGTACTAAGTCAAGAGAGGTCACATATCCCTCTCGCGTGGTTATACGCATAAGCGCTTGGCTTAGTGACACAAGTAACTCGGTCCTTGATGACCTAGGCACCATTCCAATCACACCAACAGATCACACCAACATACCATTGTGCCCAAGTCTAAAACAATTTTATTTTCAGTTTTTAACTTTACAAAATTAACAAAGCCCAAAGTGTTGGACATAATGGAATAATAATTATATTTGTGTGATCAAGGTCATCGACTAAGTCGATGACTGCCCAAAACTACCGACATCTAAGCATTTCTAAGCATGACATCGAAAAGGTAATAAAAGAGCATAATTAAATCACCGGGCTCTAATTCACCAGCGATATTAATAACTTATGGTTGTGGCAGGGGATAACAATTTGATGGCAACAATGCATTAGGAATAACTACCTCTAAACAGGACAAAAATAATTGGACACAAAAACAATGCATACATATAATTTGTAAACAAGATATTAGACTTTGAAAGTAATGGGACATTTATGATCAAATATCTTGCCTGCTTGCTGTGGGTCAAGGTGTTGCTGAGAATCAATAATATTATCAACGTGCGCTTCGGATCCTAACGAGAAAGCAAAAAGCAACCGATAAAAACGAACAAAATGCAAAGACCCAACAGTAAACTCTCTCCAAAAATTCGGAAAATTTTACAGTAGCAAGATCATGATTTATAAAGAATTTAGCAACAAGAACCAATTGATTTGGATTCTTAATGCCAAAGATATGACCAAAACAATTTTGCTCAGCTTTTATAAATCAAAAATGCTACTATTCATTAGCAAAAATTTCTGGAGCTATACTGCGGTTGGAAACATTTTTAGATTAAAGTTCAGTTGAAAACATAACCCACAACATTTGAATCTCCCGAAAAGGATTTAAAATGAATTAGTTATGCATTTTACAAGTTATCACATTTTTCAGTCGATAAATAAATCCTTTCGGGAAAATCAGAATTTAGAAAAGACGTGGCCGAACGAGGAGCGTCGATCTTGGATCCGACGGTCCGCGTCCCAGCGCTAACGCGCGCGCGCGCGGCCCCGAAACCCTAATCGTCAACCGTTGGATCAAAAATTAACGAACCAGATGCCAAAGGATGTCCGGCGGTCCGAACGTTTACACGCACATGAACCGTTGATTTGGGATCCGACGCGCCGCGCGGACTTGAATCGGGGCCGTTGATCTTGGATCCAACGGTCCACGGATCAAGGCGTGCGACGAGTTCAAAACCCCGCGTGAACGCGGGCCGTAGATCTTAGGATCGACGGTCCACATCATTTCACGTTCAAACTTCGTCCCAGATTTCGTCCGACAAAAATGACGGGGAAGATCGGCTCGCCGCCGGCGGCTCTGGCCGCGGCGGTGCGAGCAAACGCCTAAAATGAGTCCTTAACACTCTTGCGCACACAAGGGTACCAGCGGTTTTGGCTGCGGCGGCCTAGAACGCCGGCAAGCCGGAGATAACCGCGGCGAGCAAAATGACCGAAAACGAAAAATGCAAACGAGCTCAGCTGCGGTCCACGGGAGCGAGTGCCAACCAACTAGGGACTAAAGAGAGGTTACCTGAGTCCAAAGAAGGCACAGAGCAGGGTTGAATCGGCTCGGGTGAAGAAGAGTGGCGGTTTCGGCCGAAAAGGGGGCAATCCGCAATTGAACTGCTCTCTTCTGTCAAAAGCAAAATTGACAGAGGGTTAATACTCTATGAGATGCTAAGTAACTGAGGAAGCAAAGGTTTTGAAAGAGAAAGCCCGGAACACCACTTTCACCGAAGGACTTGGATCTTCAACAATGGCGGCCGAGAGAAAAATCCACGAAGGAGCTCACTCGGTGCACTAGAAGTGATGCTGAAACTCAAGGGTGTTCAAAGGATGCTAAGGAAGCCACTGGAGGAGTCTTATAGCCGAAGGAGCAAAAGGGGAGCAACGGCATTAAAAATGGGGAAACACTGTGCTGAGGTCGGCCGAGAGCGACGGGGGCAGGTAAAGGCAGTGGAGACGACGACTATGGAGGCGGCCGGACGGGAGCATTAAATGCGGAAGAGCCGTTGGCCGAAAGGAGACGCGACTGGGCTCTGCCGAAGGGTACTGTGCACGCCACCGCTGTTGACTTCGGCCGAGCGCGCGCGAGAGGTGGAAGACGAAGGCGGACAGCCGTTGGATTTAATCGGACGGCTGGAATAGAACGGGTTGATTATAACGATTCGATCGCGCGCTTGATCTCGGGCCGTTGATTTGGATCCTACGGTTCACGTTGCGCGAGGCGTTCGAATAGTCCGAACGTTTACGCGATTGTGGACCCTCGATTTAGAATCCAACGGTTCAAATGGGTCGGCACGCTCGGATGGTCCGAACGTTCCTGCGAACGTGGGCCGTTCGATGCCGATTCAACGACTCACCACACACGCCCTCAACGATCGAGCGGTGCATTTAGTTGACTGAACCAAATCAAGTGGCTCGAGCCCGAGTCTGATCTCGAACCCGAGGAACAAAGTGGAAACCGGTTAGGGTTTGAATTTGAATAAGCGATTTTTGAGGAATTAATTATGGTAGCAAACAAACTCCAAAATTTATGAAATTTTAACTGGAGCTTGCTGGCGAAGGAGGAACCTCCCATAAAATTTCCAGAGATTTTCATGAACTGAATTATTCTCCGAAATTCCGTAAGAGGGAAAATAGGGTTTGACCAGCTTGACTTGCCTCCAAAATTATCAAATAATTTCTAAAAATCATGAGATAATTTAGAGGTGTTGCCAAGCCTCCCTAGAACTCAGGTAAGAGATTTCCAAAGGTTTGGCAAAAGACCTTTGCCAAGGAGGGTTTTTGATAAGAGTCAAAAGAGAATTTAAATTGGATTTTCCATAATTCTTTTGAAAAGAATTACCAAAAATAGCCAAGTCTTCAAGATGCAAGAAAAGTTTTAATTTCTTCTGATCTTCTTACATTTGAAACACAAACCCATATTTGGGATGTTACAGTCGTGTAGATGCACTGCCTAGAAATTTTATTACTACTCCCGTCCAGGTACTCTCAGTGGCAATGGCTCGGAGATAGCCTGTAATACATCGGAATCGAATCGGGTAATTAGACTATTAGCCGGGAGAAGAAAGGGCAAAGAAAGGAGTACAAATTCT
The DNA here is from genome assembly GCA_036346395.1 of Hsuehochloa calcarea. Classification (NCBI taxonomy): domain Eukaryota; kingdom Viridiplantae; phylum Streptophyta; class Magnoliopsida; order Poales; family Poaceae; genus Hsuehochloa; species Hsuehochloa calcarea. The sequence continues at coordinate 18,116,989 of CM070614.1, read as the reverse complement.
GAAACAAGAAGGGGTTTTCCACATTATTTCAACAACCTAGGAGGGGCCCAAGAGGGGGCCGGCCATGAGGGGGGATCCCCCTCCCCAAAACCCTAAAATCCCTCCCCTCTTTCCCCCATTGAGCCGCCACCCCTCCCTTGCTGTGCGCCACCCCCACCTCTCCTCTGCGCCTCTGTTGCTCGTTAGATTTGGGTCCGTTGCGTTCATTTGCTGACCAGATCACCTCTTATAAAGTTTTAGGTCTCGTCGTTATCATCTTTTTGGCACCGAGATCATCTGATTTGGACGTACGGTTTAGGAGTTATGGTAGTTTTACCGTGACTGTCCAGGAGGGTTGACTTGAATTGACAGATTGTCTTGTCTGGCCAATTTGAATTTTTTTAGAAGCCGAATCAGAAATGCCTCCCAAAATAAATCTTGTAGATAATTATGTAAGCTTTCCAAGTTGATAAAGAACATTTTTGTTAGAGTTTCCAATCAAAAGTTATGCAAGTTATACCATCGCTATTTTCTGTCTGTCAGATTGTTAGGACAGAGATCTTCACCTGAACATTAGGACTAGTAGGATACCAAATCAGGGGACTTTCCCAACCATACTATTGTATCTGGTTTTGTCGTGATTCCATAGAGCCCAAGATCACCCGGTTCCGAGTTGTGTAGCAAAAGTTATGGTAGTTTTGGTGCTCTGTCCAGAGAACCCGACGTAAAAATTGATATTCTGTAGATTGGCTTGGTAGGGGTAGTTTATGGTAGAATCAGAAGGGCTTCCCAACTAAGTTTATTTAGGTAATTTAATTACCTTTCCAGAAAGTCCGAGAACACGTAATTTGAATCCCGGTAGTGAAAGTTATGAACTTTATAAGTTGACTGTCCACTGAGGGGACAGATCGACGTTTAGGATTTGGGGTTGGAATCGAGTTAGACCCGTTCGCGAGTTCGATTAGGTTGTTATATATATTTTTTTCTTTGACCAGCTGCTGTCGCCTTAGTGTGCGTTAACTATTTATTCAGGTGGTGGACGGGTCCTGGGGGCAGCGCCTTCTGCACGTCCCACGTTCTCTCACCGTTAAGGCAAGTGTGATCATGGTTATATTAGATATTATCGAATGACTTGACCAATACATTCTATGGTAATTTATATTGTTAATGATTGATTTGGTGATATGTCTGGTAATGAGCATGGACTCTATTGTTACGAGTTACGTGTTTATCATGGTTGCTTTGAAAGTTGGAAGGACTATATTTGTGAGGTTTGTAGTATGAGTAGGATATTCATATGCAATATTGTTATGGATGTATATTGTTGTCAAATGAAGAATTCATACATATGCATCATGTAGTTATTGAAGTCTTGGTCATGTGTTGATCAAGCTAGAGTTGGGTCCCCGTCATGTTGGTGACGGGCAATAGGTCCCCATGCTTGAAGAGCATGGGCAAAGGTCCTCATACTTGCAAAGTATGGGCAAAAATCCCTGTGCCAAATGGCACAGGCATGAGTGTGCATCGACGGATGCGCACTTTGCATTACCAGTAAAATGCAAAAAGACAAAGATAAAGACAAAGAGCATAAAGAGCATATAAGCAGGTTGCATGTCATGTGAATGTGGTTTATTCGGTGAATAGATTTGTGATGTATAATTGATGGATTTCTTTCTTATACTGTTGTTACCAATTATTATGTTTGCTGAGTCTTTGGACTCACCCCTTGTTGTTTGTTGTGTTCTAGGTGCCTGTATGAGTGTAACACCCTGGCTATTCGGAAGCCAAGATGCCACCTCAGGATACAATATATGAACAATTTACGGAATAAGATTCAATATGCATCTATCCAAATATCAATAACAGGATAACGAGGTGAAAGCAGCCAATACATTAGTGGCGAATAATCAAGAAACTAATCATGGAACGACATGACATGAAGTTTAAACATTACTTAATACAGTCCTTCTCTCATCAAGGAATATCAAAGTTGAAACCATTAATGAAAATTATCGAGTAATGTTCTGTGTGCAACGTGTTGGTCTACTCGCTTCCCAAAATCATCAACATCAGGGTGGATCACCTAAATAACATTGAAAGCAAGGGTGAGTCGAAACTCAGCAAGTACCATATTAGAATAATCAATCAAATAGTGGATAAATCAATTCAATTGAATTATGAACAAATCTTGCACCACATACATGATTGAATGGAATGAATACATGAATGAATGGAATGAAAGAATGCACTGAAGGAATGGACTAATCACAGCTTATACCGGTATAGCAAGTGTAACACCCGTCGGTGTTCACTTAAAGTTACCGTATGAAGAACATTTCATACGGGTGTCCAACGTGGCCCACATTGGAATGGTGGATCACACGTATCCATTCTGGAATTCATGGGTTTTCAAATGCCCATACTGGAATTGATGGGTCTTTCAAATGCCCATACTGGAATTGATGGGTCTTTCAAAATTCCACTCCCGTGGACGGAAATTAAAGCATGTATGAATGGAATGAAGCAAGTAATATGAATGTCATCATCTTTTCTCAATTATCAATTTGAAACATATCAACATCATGAACAAGTGCAAGAACATACACGTATACATCACATTATCATGCATTCAATTGAAAACACCACAAGTTAATATGCAGTACTTGCATGTACTGGAATATGAATGTTGAGTAACTTCGTTGATTGAAAACATGAATCATAGAAACATTAGCATGAACACAAACACATCATTCATCAATGTAAAGGATTCAATGTACTTGCCTTTCGCGTTGCGACGCGCTAGCAAGCAATGAAGGTGTTCCCACACGCGATGCCTCACCGCCTACACAAGTGTTCCCGAAATAAGAACAACATGGAAATACATTGCTACCGGTGTTCTACAATATCTCCTGACTACCCAATATACCGCATGCACCGAATTGAAAATAAACTATTCAAACCAGATTTCACCGTTACGATCAGCGATACGAGAAAAAATATATTTAATTATCTGGAATTCGAAATGACCCGAAACCAGTGCCCAATGAATCTTAACGCACGACACTACGAAACTCTAGTTGGCGGGGTTCTCTGATTCGGCCAAAACAGTGGCCTAAACAACAGTTGAAAACACTAACAGATATCTGCCCAGATTTCAGAACAGTGGTAAAGAAAATGACGTAACTTTTATTCTACTGATCCAATATAGGTGATCTTTATCAACATGGAAAGATAATTTAAAGGGCTACAATAACCTATTTGGGTGGGAGTTCCGAATCTGAATGTAACTAGATCAAAACCGACGAGCAACCGACAGTCTCCAAAATCTCTGACAGACAGAGTAGTGTGCGGTTAAAAATTCATATCTGCTAAACCACAGGGTGGAATCTCGTGATCGCGGTGCCAAAAGAAATCTAAGGAAACCAGGAACATAACTCGAGGAGACGAAAACCCGATATTCGGCCTCTAAGTAATTCATAATGGCCCGACAAGAAAATCTGCCAAAATACGTGAGCTGTCCAGGACAGTCGCGGTAAAACTACCATATCTCCTAAACCGTAACTCCAAATCAGATGATCTCGGTGTCTAAAGAAAGATAAGATTAAGGGCTACAACTTTCTAAGAGGTGGGAAGATCAGAAAACGTACGGAACTTACCCAAATCTGACGAACAAATCTGGCGTACGACAGGGAGGAGGGTGGCGGCCGGTTGGAGAGGGGGAGGAGGGGTGGCGGCTTGGGAGGGGAGTGGGAGAGAGGGGATAGGCTAGGGTTTGGGGATGAGGAAAAACCCCCTTGGTTGGCCCTCTCATGGGCCCTCTCGGCTACGGCCCAGCCCGAGTTGTCGGAAGATCGCTGAAAACCCCTGCCGATTCAGAAATTTCAGTTCTTGTTTGAATTTTCCTCCCACCGCTTTTGTAATTACCCGATCCGAATCCGGTATTACATTCTACCTCATTAATGTGATTCGACCTCGAATCACACGCCAATCTAAATGTAAGGAAACTACGATTGAATGAAACAAATGATATTCCAAGCTTGGAATTGCTCGGATACTCGCTTAACACTCGAGCACACCGGACGATCGTGCCGTGATAAGGACCCGAGATGGTCAACGCGATAAGCCAACGTTCTGATTTCTACAACTTTCAAAAACGAAGAGAATCCAACTAGAAATAGAGAGTCCTCATCACATCCACGCAATGCTAACTCTCCACCAAAAGGTTAGATTCCAAATTTGACAATCATCTCGAAAACAAATCCATTTTCCAAATAAGCAGTTTACAAATGAACACCACGACAACCAAAGGAGAAATCATTCGAACGCCCAAACCAAATACTTGCGGTTTGTCTGAATTTGGAAAGAATCAACACGCCAACACAGCGCCAACTCAAATTGCGGAAAATATAAGTCAACGACACAAAACTCAAACGAGAATCAAGAAAACGCCTCATTATCCTACGAATCATCCTTTGCCACAGTTCCTCGCTTCTAGGAATAAAATTTCTCTCGAACATTGAAATTCGAATTCATTGCCTACCACATGAGCTTAAACCTTTTAGTTAAACATCCTCAAATTATGCTCAAATTGAAATACGTCATCCACACCATTGTGGAGAGGCTATATTGAATCCACCGAATACTCTAAATAACTCGTTCTACTAACCAAAATTGATTTGATAAAAGGCGTTCAAAGCAACACAGAATAGGTCCCACACAATGATATTACCTCCAATTTCCAAGAACAACAACTCAAAATTCTTAGCACGCACGTTCATATACTTCATCAGAAGGGTTCTATCAATTATCATGTAACACCCTGTCTATTCGGAAGACAAGATGTCACCTAACAAGACAACCTACTATTCAATTCTTAAGATTAACATCGCATTCAATGCTAAAGAAACGTTTAACCATGATAACAATCTATAGCTTAATATCAGTTCATCTATAAATTTAAACGAGAATTAACCAAAGCGATAATAATGGACCTCCAAGTGACAATTATTACAGTCCATTACATTATAAATAAAACTGAAGAGATGTAAATAGAACTTTAACGAATGACTATTTATTTCATGTGCATGGAACGTCTTTGGACTACACCCTCCCGCTAGCAACCGCTTTCACCGAATTCACCTAAAAATAAATAAAAGCAAGAGTGAGTCGAAACTCAAAGAAGCACAACATATACATTCACATAGAATACTGAATCGAAACAATCTACCAAGTACATCATTTACTTCATGAATTTAAGAAAGCACGGTATGAATGAATGAATGCATTGAAGGATAATGGACTTTCCACATGTTTATACTCAGATAACTAGTGACACACCCGTCGGTGTTCACTTAAGCCCGCCTAACCAAGAGCGGGGATCCAAGTGTATGAAGAACGTTTCATACGGAATGTCCGAAACTGCCTACATTGGAATGGTAGGTCTTACATGCCCATATTGGAATTAATGGGACTTAATCAAGTTTCCACTCCCGTGGACAGCAACTGAATTATGTATGCATGGAATGAAAAGCATAACTTGGCGTATAACTCAATGTATCATCGAATAAGGTATTGAACTCTACCACATCATACTCAAATCACAGGAATATTCATAATTTACCAAGTTAACAAGCAATCAATGAATTCACACAAATTAAACATTGCACTTGCCTTCCGTGTGGTGACGTGTTGTGAAACAACGAAGGTGTCCTTCCACCCACCGTCTCACCGCCTACACAAGCATTGCCACGTATTATGGATAATCGAATATGGCACAGCTACAAGTGTTCTACGATGCTCTCTAATCAACCCACCCATCCCAAGGGTTCAATTTGACATCTACTCCAAAAGTCCAGATTATCGTTCTACGGGCAGTTGCACAAGAAAATTCGCCATTAATTATCTGTAACTCTAAACGACCTGAAACCAGTGCTCACTGATTCTTAACTGATCAGGCTACAAAATATTAGTTGGTGGAATCCCCTGATTTGGCAAAAACAGATGACTAATTAACTGCTAAACCCAACCCATCTACGTCTGTCCAGAAAACAGATCAGCAGTAAAGAAAATGGTGTAACTTTTAGCCTACTGATCCAAATGGAATGATATTTATCAACTTGGAAAGATAATTTCGAGATCTACAATAACTTAGTTGGGTGAAGATTCTTATTCGGCCTCTAATTTGAACAAAAACGAGGGACAAACCTACTGACCTCAGATTTCAGACAGATTGAATAGTTCATATTCAAAAATTCATATCTCCCAAACTACTGATCGGATTTTCCTGATCTTGGTGCCAAAAGAAAGCTAACGAAACCAGGAACAAATCTCTAGAAGGGCAAAACCCCAAATTCGGCCTCTAATGTACCGTAACATGCCACACAACATTCTGATCCAATCTGTAATTTCTGGAACTCTAATCCGACGCGAATCAATTGATCTCTACCGCAACAAAAATCGATCAAACAAATAACCGGGGTGCTCGTTACCCTTGAAGACCCGTAGCACGACGAAGAACCGCTCCCCGCTGGTCTCCCTTCTTCTTCCTTGGCCGCCACACCACAGCGAACAATCGCGAAGAAACGACCACGGAGGACAGATCGGAGGAGAAGCGCCGGGGATCTTGGAGACCAACTCGGGAGCACCAAAGGCCGCCACCAAGGGAGGAGGCGGCGCCAACCAGGGGAGAGGGGAGGGGGTGGCGGCTAGGTGGGGAGGGATGGGGGCCGGCTAGGGTTTGGGGGGAGTGGCGCCCCCCCTTTATGGCCGGCCACTTCATGGGCCGGCCGGCCCCCTCTTGGGCCTCCTGGGTCGCGGACGCGCCCAAAGTTGCCGAAAATCACGATAACCCCCGCTAAATAGAATTTCTGACGAAAACTATTTCTTTTTCTCCTCTCGACTTCTTTCTTTTACCGAATGCGATTCCTAACTTTTAAATCTCGTTTCGACTAACTTCCAACTATACTGAACTAGTTTGGATTTATGAGGTATTACACTCTATCCCCCTTAGAAAAGATTCGACCTCGAATCTACGTAGCAACTTCGAGAAAGAAAGATGAATAACTTAAATAATTACCTGAAGTGAACATGTCGGGGTATTGTTCTCGCATGCGGGACTCCAACTCCCAAGTAGCCTCTCTTTCAGACTGATGAGACCAAATGATTTTAACATACTTCAGGGTCTTGTTCCTCAGAACCCGTTCTGCTTCTTCTAATATTCTCACTGGTCGGGATTCGATAGTAAGATCTTGCTCAATAATCAAAGGCTCCAAAGGAATAACATGGTCTGGATCCCTCAAAAATTTCCGCAACATGGACACATGAAACACATTATGGACCCCTTTCATGGAGTCGGGAAGGTCCAAACGGTAAGCTAGTTTTCCAATTCGCGCCACGATTGGAAAAGGTCCAACATACCTTGGACTAAGCTTTCCTTTGGTGCCAAACCGCACCACACCTTTGGATGGCGACACTCCTCAACAGGACTTCGTCACCCACTTTGAATTTCAAATCCCGCCTTCTGACATCTGCGTAGCTCTTCTGTCGGCTCTGAGCAGCCAACAGATTTTGCCTAACTTCGGCCACTCTAGTCACTGTTTGCTGAACCCAATCGGGACCCAAAACTGCCCGCTCTCCAACCTCATCCCAACACAACGGGGACCTGCACTTACGTCCATAAAGAACCTCGAATGGTGCCGCTCGAATCGGCATGATAAGCATTATTATAAGCAAACTCGCCAACGATAAATGTTCTTCCCAACTTCCTTTCCAGGATAAAACACAACACCTGAGCATATCTTCCAATGTCTGATTAGTGCGCTCAGATTGTCCATCCGTTTGGGGATGAAAGGCCGTGCTAAGACGGAGCTGTGTGCCCATGGAACCCTGCAAACTCTCCCGAACTTGAGACAAATTTCGGCGTCCGATCGTAAACAATAGTTTTGGAACTCCGCAACCGCACTACTTCCCGCACATAAAGAGGAGCCAAATCACTTGCCGAATTTGTTGTGCGGATAGGAATAAAATGAGCAGACTTACTCGAGCCGGTCCACAATGACCCAAATAGCATCCTTCCCTCGTTGCGTGCGAGGTAAACCGACTACAAAATCCATTGATATATCATCCCACGGCCACACCGGGACCTCCGATGGTTGCAGCAATCCCACCGGCCGCTTATGTTCAAATTTCTTGACTCGCTGACAGACTCCACAAGATGCTACATACTGTGCAATATCAACCTTCATCCTCTTCCACCAGAAGTTTCTCTTTAGATCTTTGTACATCTTGGTCTCTCCAGGTGCACTGTATACGGCGTACGATGTGCCTCTTTCAGAATCTCATCCTTAACCTGAGCCTCTTGGGGAACACAGAGGCGGCCTTTAAACCGTAACGCATCACCTCATCTATACCGAAATGGCCTTGCTTGCCCTCAATACAACGCTTTCTCACCAATAAACATCCGGTCATGTTCTTTGTGCTTCTCGCACTTGATCCGGAAGTGCTAACTCTAAAAGCAACCGAGTCTCCGCCTGGGCGGTACCCGCAAAACAATAGGAAATATCCATACGCTCAAAATCAGCGATAAGACAACTGACAGTAGATGGTGTCGCCTTGCGACTCAAAGCATCCGCTACAACGTTTGCCTTGCCTGGATGATACTGAATTGTGAGATCATAGTCCTTAATCAGCTCTAACCATCTCCTCTGTCTCAGGTTCAAATCCTTCTGGGTAAAGATATATTTCAAACTCTTGTGATCAGTGAAGATGTCACAAGACTCGCCGCATAAATAATGGCGCCATTTTTAAAGCAAGAACCACTGCAGCCAACTCGAGATCATGAGTCGGATAATTCTGCTCATGCTTCTTCAACTGTCGCGACGCATAAGCAATCACTTTGCCCTCCTGCATAAGTACACAACCGAGACCAACTATTGACGCATCTGAATAAATGGTGAACCGCTTCCCGGGCTCGGGAAGAGTCAAAATCGGAGCAGTCACCAATCTTTCCTTTAATGCACAAAAACTGCGCTCACATGCTTCCGACCACTGAAATTTAACTCCTTTCGTGTCAATCGACATTGGTCTAGCAATAATGGAGAAACCTTCCACAAACGCCGTAATAACCCGCTAATCCCAGAAAACTCCTCACCTCCTTGACATTGGTTGGTCTTGCCCACTCTACCACCGTAGAAATCTTGCTAGGATCAACTGATATACCATCTTGGTTGATAACATGGCCTAGAAACCCCACCTCAGAAATCCAGAACTCGCACTTCTTCAATTTGGCATAGAATTGATTCTTTCTCAGTGTTTCAAGTACCAACTTCAAATGTCGAGCGTGATCCTCTTCCGTTTTGGAATAGATCAAAATATCGTCAATAAATACGACAACAAAATCATCGAGGTATTGGTGTAGCATACTGTTCATGGCCTCCATGAAAATTGCAGGAGCATTCGTCAGTCCAAAAGACATAACTTTGTACTCATAATGGCCATACCTCGTGGAAAAAGCTGTCTTCTCGATGTCCTGCTCCCGGACACGAATCTGATTGTACCGATCAAGGTCAATCTTGAGAATATTTTGGCCCCCTTCAATTGGTCAAGAGATCCTCGATACGGGTAATGGATATTTATTCTTCACCGCTGCTTGGTTAAGAGCCCGATAATCCACACACATGCGCCAACCGCCATCCTTCTTCTTGGTGAAAAGCACGGTGCTCCCCAAGGTGAGACGCTACGCTGAATCATATCCTTGGACAACAAATCGTCCAACTGCTTCTTCAATTCCTCTTGAAATGGTCGTGCCAACCGATAAGGAGACATCGATATGGGTCGCGTTCCCGGAATAAGATCAATCCGGAACTCCACTCTCCGTGCACGGAGGCATCCCGCGATTCATGAGGAAAACATCGTAAAACTCATTCGCAACTGGTATCTCCTCAATACGCAATGAAGAGCCAATCTTTTCATTGAGGGACCAAAGCAATCCATAGGTTGATGCACGCGGCTAGGGTACGACTAGCCAAAGACGAACGCTTCATCGACGGTGCACTCCTGGAATACCAGTTCTTCACCGGAAGGAGCTTGCGAGTCACCGTCTTCCGTATAATGATCTTGGCCCGGTATTGAAATAGCCACTCCATACCTAGAATGACATCAAAAGGTGCCAGTTGAATCACTATAAGGTTAGCAGTGAAAACCTCCCCATCGATATCAATAGAACAGCCCGGACAAACTGTAGAGCTGGAAATAAGACCCCCCGGAGAACTGACTACCACGGACTCGGAGATGAACTGCAGACTCAAACTCGCTCTTCGACAAACTCGGGGACACAAACGAATACGTAGCACCGTAATCAAACAATATGAAAGCATCATGCGAGTCAACTAGTAAAGTACCGCCACCACGTCCGGCCGCCTCATAGTATCTGGAGTGGGCATGGCGTGACTCTGGCGGCGTCGGGCGGAGGAAGCTCCGACACTCGCGAAGGGTGCCCAAAACCGCCGCAGAGCAACAGCACGCACGGAGGTGCGGTCGGAATGGGGTTCCAATAGAACCTCGCCGGAGGTGCACGAGGAACCATCAAGGAGGAATCCACCACGAGTGAGCGTGGTGCGTAGATCGCGCCAGAGTTCGAATCAACCACCGTGAACGCTGGAAGATGAAGGCTGAACGGCTCCCACTGATGATACTCGTCGGGTTACGCGCAAACCGACGCTTTGTGGCCATCCCACCACAATGACGACATGACCCCTGAAGGAACACTCAAGCTCGATGCTCCTCACCACACCGAAGTATTTCATGCCCCGTCCCGGAACATGACGTCACTGATGGAATGGAAGACAAAGGACGGGCGCCAAGAGGAAGATCGCCATCGACGGACGGACGAGTGTTGTGACCCTTCGAAACCTCTTGGGAGCGGGTCGTGAAAAGACCCATTCCTCCACCAAAACTCCGTTTACGCCCACCACCGAAATTGCCGTGGTAGACAGAACTAACGGCACGACTTTGCGGGCGTACCTTTCTCCAACTCCATTCCTCTAGCTTGCTCGACCACCGAGCTGAAATCACGCATCTGCCGCCTCGAATCCGGCGATATTTTGGTTGAGGCCCCACGAACCTCTCACCTTCTCATTATCATCATTCGCCACCGTGGTACAAAGCGCACCAGGTTATTGAACCCAGCCTCGTACTCAGATACCGTCATCTTTCCCTGCCCAAAAGTCAACAGTGTTTGTTCCATCTTCTCAACAAAGGAGTCTGGATAGAATTGCGTCCTGAATTTCTCCACGAACACTTCCCAAGTGGCAGGACCCTGAACTGGAGTCCTAGAAGACAGGACTCCTTCCCACCGATGTCGACTTGACCTTCAACTGAAAAGCCACGAAACGCGCCCTCTGCACTGACGTCAGCTCTAATGCCCCAAACTGACGCTCCATATATCTCAACCAATCCGCAGCCTGGACCGGTGTGCCAGCTCCATCAAAAGAGTCCAATCGAAGCGACATCCACTCCCGAAGATTCATCCTAACCTCGGGTGGAACGATGGCGACAATGAGTTACTGCCGCGGTGTGCATTCCGCAGAATGGTCGTCTGCGATTCTTTGGCGGAGTAGCTGGTTCTCTCTCATAAGGTTCTGGATAAGTTCTGCAGACACAATAGGAGGCTCTGCGACCGGAGGAGCGGCAGAGGCAATCTCCTCCGTGGCAGCCTCAGCAAGTTCCTCAGACTGAGAAGAAGACACGGCCGGACCGCGTCCCCGACCCCGACCACGGACCGGTGGACGACCACGGCCACGGCCTCTCGCCATCTAAACACCACCACACAAAAGATCAAACAATTCAATTATCAGAACATAAGGGAATGACTTGAAAGAAATGCGGAAGCATAGATATACCCAACCCTTCCTACTGTGCACAGTGTGTCAAGTTTTAAGTTAATAAACTGTTGACAAATTTTAGTTTATGTTGACAACCTTAAACTAGTTTTAGTAAATGTTATCAATCTATTCACCACGGACCTGAAGCCCGCTCTGATACCAATTGTAACACCCTGACCCAAAATCGGCTCAATGCCCAGCCTACCGTGGGGCGGACCCGCCACACATAGCACCTAACTTACACTTTCGTCCTCGCTTCGTGTAAAAGGGTTAACCCGGAGGTGCTACGTTTGGATCCAACAGGCATTATATACCACTACAACTCACTTGAGACAAGCAATACTAATCCCACCACACAACTCCTCATGGGCCACATGGGCCACGCTACAAGCAGGCCGGGCTGATACCAACTGTAACACCCTGTCTATTCGGAAGACAAGATGTCACCTAACAAGACAACCTACTATTCAATTCTTAAGATTAACATCGCATTCAATGCTAAAGAAACGTTTAACCATGATAACAATCTATAGCTTAATAACAGTTCATCTATAAATTTAAACGAGAATTAACCAAAGCGATAATAATGGACCTCCAAGTGACAATTATTACAGTCCATTACATTATAAATAAAACTGAAGAGATGTAAATAGAACTTTAACGAATGACTATTTATTTCATGTGCATGGAACGTCTTTGACTACACCCTCCCGCTAGCAAACCGCTTTCACCGAATTCACCTAAAAATAAATAAAAGCAAGAGTGAGTCGAAACTCAAGAAGCACAACATATACATTCACATAGAATACTGAATCGAAACAATCTACCAAGTACATCATTTACTTCATGAATTTAAGAAAGCACGGTATGAATGAATGAATGCATTGAAGGAGAATGGACTTTCCACATGTTTATACCGGTATAACTAGTGACACACCCGTCGGTGTTCACTTAAGCCCTCTTAACCAAGAGCGGATCCAAGTCCGTATGAAGAACGTTTCATACGGAATATCCAAATCGCCTACATTGGAATGGTAGGTCTTACATGCCCATATTGGAATTAATGGGACTTAATCAAGTTTCCACTCCCGTGACAAAGAATCAATTATGTATGCATGGAATGAAAAGCATAACTTGGCGTATAACTCAATGTATCATCGAATAAGGTATTGAACTCTACCACATCATACTCAAATCACAGGAATATTCATAATTTACCAAGTTAACAAGCAATCAATGAATTCACACAAATTAAACATTGCACTTGCCTTCCGTGTGGTGACGTGTTGTGAAACAACGAAGGTGTCCTTCCACCCACCGTCTCACCGCCTACACAAGCATTGCCACGTATTATGGATAATCGAATATGGCACAGCTACAAGTGTTCTACGATGCTCTCTAATCAACCCACCCATCCCAAGGGTTCAATTTGACATCTACTCCAAAAGTCCAGATTATCGTTCTACGGGCAGTTGCACAAGAAAATTCGCCATTAATTATCTGTAACTCTAAACGACCTGAAACCAGTGCTCACTGATTCTTAACTGATCAGGCTACAAAATATTAGTTGGTGGAATCCCCTGATTCGGCAAAAACAGATGACTAATTAACTGCTAAACCCAACCCATCTACGTCTGTCCAGAAAACAGATCAGCAGTAAAGAAAATGGTGTAACTTTTAGCTTACTGATCCAAATGGAATGATATTTATCAACTTGGAAATATAATTTCGAGATCTACAATAACTTAGTTGGGTGAAGATTCTTATTCGGCCTCTAATTTGAACAAAAACGAGGGACAAACCTACTGACCTCAGATTTCAGACAGATTGAACAGTTCATATTCAAAAATTCATATCTCCCAAACTACTGATCGGATTTTCCTGATCTTCATGTCAAAAGAAAGCTAACGAAACCAGGAACAAATCTGTAGAAGGGAAAAACCCCAAATTCGGCCTCTAAAGTACTGTAACATGCCACGCAACATTCTGATCCAATCTGTAATTTCTGGAACTCTAATCCGACGCGAATCAATTGATCTCTACCGCAACAAAAATCGATCAAACAAATAACCGGGGTGCTCGTTACCCTTGAAGACCCGTAGCACGACGAAGAACCGCTCCCCGCTGGTCTCCCTTCTTCTTCCTTGGCCGGCCACACCACAGCGAACAACCGGCGAAGAAACGACCCGCCGGAGGACAGATCGGAGGAGAAGCGCCGGGGATCTTGAGACCAACTCGGAGCACCAAAGGCCGCCACCAAGGGAGGAGGCGCCCAACCGAGGGAGAGGGAGGGGTGGCGGCTAGGTGGGGAGGGATGGGGGCGGCTAGGGTTTGGGGAGTGGCGCCCCCTTTATGGCGGCCACTTCATGGGCGGCCGGCCCTCTTGGGCCTCCTGGGTCGCGGACTGCGGCCCAGGTTGCCGGAAAATCACGATAACCCCCCTGCTAAATAGAATTTCTGACGAAAACTATTTCTTTTTCTCCCTCGGACTTCTTTCTTTTTACCGAATGCGATTCCGGAACTTTTAAATCTCGTTTTCGACTAACTTCCAACTATACGAACTAGCTGGATTTATGAGGTATTACATATCATTCCACTGCTCAGGAAACTCTATTATTCCACTCTCTCTACACACAATCATTGAGTGACCAAAGCTCTAGCATGAAAATGCAAAGCCCAGATTTAACCTGCAAGACTTCTACTACAAATTGCAATTATAACAAATAGGGAAATCAATGGATTGAATCTACAACATTCCCACAATTCTAACATATTCACTTATTGAAATCCTCAAAAATTACCCACATAATCTCGCAATCTTATCCAATTGCGTTACTCTATAAAATTAATCAAGGTCTCCATACCTTCAATAATCCTCAACCTTTTAACATGAACTGAAGTTCTGGAATTTCTCTATACCATAGGTTCTACTCAATCGTAACACTATTCAGACTTACTTCGAAGCCAAACATTCCATGTGAATCAATATTTTTTTTTTCAAGAGATACAGATCAAATCTATTTCACATTCTTCTACTCCTCCAATAACTTGGTAGCAAAATATCACCACTACCAAAACTTAACCACCACCAAACAGTTGCCAATAAACGCTTTGTAAAACCCTGCAACAAAACTTTTGGGTCTTTCTCAAAAGAAAGAGGCGAATAAGGACAAGCTTCACACACGTAAAAACGTTGCCCATCACGGCGAGCAAGAAACCATAAGAAATATTCTGATAAAAGGTGACTTTAGAAAACGTAAATTGAGTTCACAGTTGAGGGAACACATCCCTAAGAGAGATTAGCAAATAGCAGTCGATACGAAAGAAAGATACTGTGATTGAAACTCGACATCTCTTGAGCGGGAAGAGCAAGAAGTTTAGGAACGACTCAAATAACCACAAGTTACAAAACTTGACTCAATTCTCAAATTCCCCTACTACACTCGTTCCGTTAACAATAAAATTAATCCTTTGACTTGAAACGCTTTGCCACAACGGTCAAGCTAAGGTCGTTAGTCCAGACCACAAGTCTAATTAAGAACCAATAAAATCTTTCGACAAGACAAATTTGCTCGGAACAAATCATCTACTTGGGAAAACACGGGATCCAAATGATCTCAGCCACAAAACTCAAACATTTCCCTTTACAGGATTTCACGGAAAGCAAATGGGTTAACTTCGTCTCGAAGAGATCGACGAATTTTTTTTCTTTGATTGCAACCTCACTTTGCAGACTAAACCAAAGAGCCTTTCGGACTAAATCACACGAAACCTTTAAGAAGCAATAGGATAATCCAATTTCTTAAGTTATCCAAATGATTTCAGTTAACCGGTGATTCGCGATCTCCAAGGTACCGCGAAAGCTAAACTGGAAATATTCTCATTTGAACGTTATCACAAAAAGGCGATCAATTTACTACAAGTAATAACATCAAGCTCACAACCATATTTAGAAAACATTTCGAAAGACCCATGTGAAAAAAATGGGTTGAATACTTCTCAAAAGAAGAGGCACATAAAAACGCTTTTCACCAATCGGGAAATCACTTACCACTCGCAATGAACACGTAACCAAGGGAAAAACCATTAAAGCGATGAACTCATTGAACATAAGTGGAGTCCACAGCTGAGGTCACATGACCCGCACAAGAAGAAGATCAAACTTCAAATGAGAAGAAGGTAATCGACTTGAAAGCTAGAAATCTCAATGTGGCAAAAGCATAAGATTCCAACAATATTAGCCACCAAAAAAATTAGGTAGATCTAGCTAACCAGATTCGCTCTCGGGGACATCGGTCAAGATAAATTATGCATCACGCTAATAATCTAACTTGAACTCATAGATTATTTACTCACAACCCCTCACAAAACAACAGAAAACCTGACAAAGGGTTGCGGCACTTTTCTTTTTCAAAGGGAGGTTCTAAACTCCAACGCTCTAAATATTCTAAAGGAAATGAACATAGTCGAAATTTCTTCAATGAACTTTGTGAAAGAAAATTCCCATTCTCCGAAATGCCCAACAGATAACCAAGTTGCCTCTATCAACAAAAAGGATGAGGCTATCAAAAGAGAACGATCCTCAACAATCACGCTCACAAGTAGTAAAGGAGCTCAAGAATAAAAGACAAGAACTGTTTTGAAAACCCCTAGGGTCCAATAGAAACCCAAAGCCCTCAATTTTTTTATTTTTTTTTCAACTTCCGACTTAATCACAACCCAGCACCACAAATGGTTTTAACATTTTTCTTCGGGAAAGAGATATATCAAATTTCAACAAGCGGAGAGATCCAAGAGAAATACATGGAACCAATGCTTTCTCATGTTAACGAACTTACAACAGGAACTCTCATTATGCAAATTATCAAACGAGTAACTGGGTCGCTCTTTTCCAATGAGAAAGAAGGAACAACCATGGAAATATCAATGTTGCCAATTTACAAAGATCACTCGTAGTAAAAGCAATTCAACAATCGAAAAACAGTAATATTTTCGGAGTACCATTAAAGGCCTACTTAAACTCGTCTACCAAGAATCATGAACCCAAGAGAAATTCATCAATCACCACCGGACAAGAATTTGTCAAATTCGAAAATCAAGGAAGAGAGCGACTTACTAAAGCATCCCTAGAGAAATATGCAAGATCAATACACACTTAATAAAGAACTTGCAAAAGAAGTCTTCGATCGAGATTCCAAGCGAGCGAATGAGTTAAATTTCCCCACAGGTAAAGCAGTCTTTTGTGAAAAGATAAATCTTGTAATGGAACTATGCCCACGTGGAGCGAAATTTCACAAGAATCAAAAGAACCCTAATCGTTCAAAGAACGATCGAAACCTACGAGCTTGCTATTTCATTAAAACTCCAAATTCAAAAGAAATTCACGAACCGCGTAAACTACAACCAGAAACCAGATACGCTTCTAGAAAGGCGACAAGTTCATCAATGAGCTCATGCTCAACACAGAGCTTATGGAACAGAGGTAAGAACTTCTCTAATTTTATACCACAAACAGTGGTGTAGCCTGGCAAAACCCAGGACAACAACCACGAACTCAACTTATCGACGTCCGCTACGAAACGCATAACTAATGCAATCAATTATGAATATAAATATGTATATATATCGGATCATCTCATGGAAATCATAGAATAATTTCATAGATAGAGGTTAACACATCATATCGTGGATTAACACATCATAGCACAAAACAATTTAACAACGACTCATTACTCGTGCCACCACAATCGAAATGCGGAAGCAATAGTTTACCCAAACCCTCCTAGTGTGCACAGTGTGTCAATTTAATATATTTGAATGAACCACGGACCTAAAGCCCGCTCTGATACCAACTGTAACACCCTGGCTATTCGGAAGCCAAGATGTCACCTAAGGATACAACATATGAACAATTTACGGAATAAGATTCAATATGCATCTATCCAAATATCAATAACAAGATAACGAGGTGAAAGCAGCCAATACATTAGTGGCGAATAATCAAGAAACTAATCATGGAACGACATGACATGAAGTTTAAACATTACTTAATACAGTCCTTCTCTCATCAAGGAATATCAAAGTTGAAACCATTAATGAAAATTATCGAGTAATGTTCTGTGTGCAACGTGTTGGTCTACTCCCTTCCCAAAATCATCAACATCAGGGTGGATCACCTAAATAACATTGAAAGCAAGGGTGAGTCGAAACTCAAAGAAGTACCATATTAGAATAATCAATCAAATAGTGGATAAATCAATTCAATTGAATTATGAACAAATCTTGCACCACATACATGATTGAATGGAATGAATACATGAATGGATGGAATGAAAGAATGCACTGAAGGAATGGACTAATCACAGCTTATACTGGTATAGCGAGTGTAACACCCGTCGGTGTTCACTTAAAGTTACCGTATGAAGAACGTTTCATACGGGTGTCCAACGTGGCCCACATTGGAATGGTGGATCACACGTATCCATTCTGGAATTCATGGGTTTTCAAATGCCCATACTGGAATTGATGGGTCTTTCAAATGCCCATACTGGAATTGATGGGTCTTTCAAAATTCCACTCCCGTGGACGGAAATTAAAGCATGTATGAATGGAATGAAGCAAGTAATATGAATGTCATCATCTTTTCTCAATTATCAATTTGAAACATATCAACATCATGAACAAGTGCAAGAACATACACGTATAAATCACATTATCATGCATTCAATTGAAAACACCACAAGTTAATATGCAGTACTTGCATGTACTGGAATATGAATGTTGAGTAAGTTCGTTGATTGAAAACATGAATCATAGAAACATTAGCATGAACACAAACACATCATTCATCAATGTAAAGGATTCAATGTACTTGCCTTTCGCGTTGCGACGCGCTAGCAAGCAATGAAGGTGTTCCCACACGCGATGCCTCACCGCCTACACAAGTGTTCCCGAAATAAGAACAACGTGGAAATACATTGCTACCGGTGTTCTACAATATCTCCTGACTACCCAATATACCGCACAGACCCGAATTGAAAATAAACTATTTAGCCAGATTTCAGCCGTTCTGATCAGCGGTACGAGAAAAAAACATATTTAATTATCTGGAATTCGAAATGACCCGAAACCAGTGCCCAATGAATCTTAACGCACGACACTACGAAACTCTAGTTGGCGGGGTTCTCTGATTCGGCCAAAACAGTGGCCTAAACAACAGTTGAAAACACTAACAGATATCTGCCCAGATTTCAGAACAGTGGTAAAGAAAATGACGTAACTTTTATTCTACTGATCCAATATAGGTGATCTTTATCAACATGGAAAGATAATTTAAAGGGCTACAATAACCTATTTGGGTGGGAGTTCTGAATCTGACTGTAACTAGATCAAAACCGATGAGCAACCGACAGTCTCCAAAATCTCTGACAGACAGAGTAGTGTGCAGTTAAAAATTCATATCTCCTAAACCCCAGGGTGGAATCTCGTGATCTCGGTGCCAAAAGAGAGCTAAGGAAACCAGGAACATAACTTGAGGAGACGAAAACCCGATATTCGGCCTCTAAGTAATTCATAATGGCCCGACAAGAAAATCTGCCAAAACACGTCAGCTGTCCAGGACAGGCGCGGTAAAACTACAATATCTCCTAAACCGTAACTCCAAATCAGATGATCTCGGTGCCTAAAGAAATCTAAGATCAAGGGCTACAACTTTCTAAGAGGTGGGAAGATCAGAAAACGTACGAAACTTACCTAAATCTGATGAACAAGTCTGGCGTACGACAGGGAGGAGGGTGGCGGCCGGTTGGAGAGGGGGAGGAGGGGGTGGCGGCTTGGGAGGGAGTGGGAGAGAGGGGATAGGCTAAGGTTTGGGGATGAGGAAAAAACCCCCCCTTGGTTGGGCCCTCTCATGGGCCCCTCCTAGGCTGCGGCCCAGGCCCAGGTTGTCGGAAGATCGCTGAAACCCCCCCGTAGATTCAGGAAATTTCAGTTCTTGTTTGAATTTTCCCTCCCCAGCTGCTTTTGTAATTACCCGATCCGAATCCGGGGTATTACAATGAGATCGGCATGCATGGGAGAAAGGAAGGGCTAGAGTAGTTGCACGCTCGCACTATATACACACATGAGAATAAAAGGAAAATTAATTCAGTAGATGGATGAATTATCTAAAATTCTGCTTATGATCATTACTTGATTGGATTAGACTGTAATAAAGGAGTTTAAAAAATTGGATACTTATGATCTACTTTCAGGTGTCTATTTGATAAAGATGAATAGCCTATGTGGGTTATGTTTGGATCATTTTTTTAAGTAGACTACCTCTTGTTATATTTGCTTGTGGGAACCTCCAATATAGTAACTATACAATGGAGGTTCTGCCGAAATTTGGTAAAGTGTTTTAGTTAATTATGTTTATCTTGTTATTTTAGTAGCATTCCAAGCTCATGTTGGGCTGGGGTGTTACAGTTGGTATCAGAGCGGGCTTTAGGTCCGTGGTGAATAGGTTAGCAACTTAGGTAACTTGATTTGTAAAAAAAAATTTGTTAATGGTTAATTAACTTAAAACTTGACACACTGGTGCACAGTAGGATGGGAATGGGCAAAGCATTGCATTTACGTTTCCGTTATGTAGCATTGATTATTGCTCATATGAATTGATTATGAATGCTTATGATTTGGTTACGTGATTGTTATATGTGATGATAGTAGATGCTGAGAGGTAGAGATTGTGGTTATGGCCATAGGTATGGTCAGGTTGTACTACCGTTGGTGGTAGGGGGAAAGGTTAGTGTTTACTATGAGGAACTTTGTTATGAAAGTTGGGGATGGTTCTCCTTGGGAAGCTTGTTGTGTTCTTGAGTTTTCATTGGGATATTCTGATTAGCCATTGTTTGTTGATGAATTTTCATGGATTAGTGGGTACAAAGCGACGTGTTGGAATGTTCTATTTGGTCCTTGAGAAGTTCATTGTGGTTGATGGTTGCTTTGAGAAAGATTAATGTGTTTCCGTTGGCTTAACTTGTCTCTTAAAGCAATTATTGTTTTCCCAATTGTTGAGTTATTCTTGCTACTGGTGAGCTTGGTTAACTGTCAAGGTTGACCTTTGAATTGGAGTTTTGTCTTTCTTATTGGTAAACCTGACACATGTATTTCGCTTGATGATTTGGATAATGAAGGTCTGCTTTTGCGAGTCTTTTAGTATGTGAAAGCTTTGACTCAATGTAACTCTTTTGGGTATTCTGAGCGTTGAAGTTGAAATGTTCTCTTTTATGAAAGAAAATGTTAAATCCTTTTAGCGATGTATTCTCATGGATAAGTGAGAGGTTACAATCAAAGAAATTAATGGGTATGATATGGGTTATCAGCCTGGGTTTGCGGTGTGGTGCATAATAAATCTTAACGAGTACCCCTGGAAGTGAAATCGGATAAGTCGATATTGTCCTCTAGTAGTTCTTGATGAGCTGTGAATATGAGGGTGACTATACTTGGTTGGAATCAATAGAGTTATTAAAAGTGTGGAATATTGATGAAATGGTTGATTATTAGAATTGTGTAGTTTGCTACTTGTTGGATTATTTGGTCTCGATAGGCTAATCTAACGATATAGAATGAAAGACATAAGGATTTGTTCGACTGTTGTCTCAGTAGATAATGATATGGAACTTTCTTTGATTGGCTACTTGATGATCTTGTGTATGCCCGAGGGAATACAAATAGAGAAAGGACCATAGATTCATCCATGATTGGATAACCATTAATGGTTTATGATAACCTCCAGATTGGAATTAGTGTGTACTAGATTAGTGCGAGCATTGTTAAGAGGTAAAGGGTTGAAATTTAAAAGTAATTTATTCATGTGTGTTTTATGAGGATAACCTGCGGCTGCATGGCCTTGTTAAAAGAGGTTTGCTTTGATAGTGTGGTTATTAAATTATGTAGTAGAATCCCTCTAAAATAAAGTGGTTGTTGTAGTGAGGTTGCATGATTTTAGTATACCCTCAATTTGAAGTTGAGATCATAAAGTGGTATATACCAATTCGGTGAACTTTTGGAGCTTTACAATGGAAGAGTTGACGATAAGGAATCATGTTAAAGAGTGTGTTATTCTAAATATTAGTGAGATTGTCTGCAATGGATTGTGACTTGCGGGAGCGGTGATGATTCTTTTAGAAAGAAAGTAATTTGACTGCCTTGTGTAATATCGGATAAATGAAAAGTTTAAGAGTTTTGTATTCATGAACTTTAAATCATGATTACTATGGTAGCTGAAATTGTTGAGCAAAAAAAAATCGAGGTGTGAGAATGTTCTACGGGGTTCTTAAGTGATTAGTGTGATCTGGTTTTAAGGCAGTTCTTGTTAGAGGTGGCAAGTGATGTCTTACACAAAGAAAATTATTTTCGTTGTTAAGGAAAAGAGTGTGGTAGTAGTATTTGGAGTTGGAGTTAAGTTTTGCAGCTGGCAAACTTAATAAAGTGCGTTTAACATTTTGGTTGTTGTCGCTTAAGAGTTTCTTGAGTTTCAATGGCAATGTTTTATTCTTGTTTGTTGCGGGTTGAAAATTCGCTTCTAGTGGAATTTGTGCACTCAATTGTGGTCTCGTACTCAATTTTCTGAGATCTTGGCTATTTGACTCTCTCCATTGGTTTTGTGTCTACTGCGAGTGGTAAATGTTTTTACGTGCTGAAACATGTTTCTACCTATAGCTTCTTTTGAGAAAAAATTAACCGATTCGTATTGCAATATCTTTTAGGATGTATAATGGCAACTTGATAGTGGTGGTCAAGTAGATGATTTTGGGAGAGACTCTGGGTGTCCATTTGTTTGAGATGCATTGAGTGATAAGTTGATTTATTGGAGTAGTCCTTGGAGAGGGTTTACCTTAAATAGAAATTTTGGTCTTTGGGGCTAAACCGATGGCAATATTTGTAACTAATAGAATTTATAGTGGTTTGCGGTCAAAGATCATTTGTTCATGTCGAGTGGAACATTAGAATTGTTGAAAACATGGAAATCTTGGTTAGTCTATTACAGATGAATTGAGTAATGTGCCAGATTGTATAGGCAAAAATATGAAGGTATAAGTTAATGAGAGCAGGATTAGCAAAGAAATCTGATTGTAATATCAATTGATGGGATAGTAGGGATTGCTGAATTATTACCAGGTACGACTTGGCTTCAGTGAGTAACCCTCTAGGAGTTATAATCTCTCTAAAGATAATTTGATTGAGAATATGTTTTCATGTAGTTGTTAATGAATGAGTATGTTTAGATGGTGAGAATCTTAGTAATCGGATTGGAGAGTTTTCGTATCAGTTGCATCGAAATACATTTACATGAGCCTTGGAGATTGAAAATTTTGGCTTGGTGTTTTATGGTAGGGCCTTGGAGGCTAATGAGATTGTATAGAAATAGTGGAACAAAGTGGATTTCAAATAGTACGATGATCATTGATAGCATCCTTTGGGTGTAGTAAATGAGGGTGTGTGCTGCGAATTTTAAGTTGATTATTCTTAAAGGATCGAGAAGATGTGCTCGTGGGTGCAATCTATATTGAGGTACGTTGGAAATTATTTATCAAAGTGATTCATTTGGTAGAGGAGTTGGCTAGAGTATGTATTTGTGGATTAGTAGAGTCTCTCTACATGAGTGTGGTTGTTGCTTTCGGGTTGAGCAACGCTTTGAGGCTGTTGGATAAGAGAAAGGAGCAGAGTGTTAATTGGGAATCCCAGAATCTAAATGAATGCTTATTCCTAAAATAAGGATTGAGGAAGAAGAGTGTTTTCTTGGGTAATAGAATACTCTCTTAATCCTTGTTCGAGCAACGTGTCATGACGGGTGTCATTTGCAATTTGATTTGGCTTTATGCGGGTATGTGTGGTTCTTTCCGATTCATAAAGAATAAAGGAAGAGATTGATTCGAGCATTCGAGTGATTTTCACTTTGGCTTGCGTGGTGTTTATTTTACAAATTGTCTACTTTGGAAATGGAAAAGGTTATTCAGATAAATCTTCAACTTTGGATTTGATTCTGTTGGTAGGGAGTTGTTAATGCATGGTTACGATGAGAATCTTTTATTTTTCAAGTTGGGATCTATTTGCAAAATAGTTGTTTAAAAACGAGTTCTGTTTTACGTTCCTGGTTTACGGTTGTGCTCCTTGTTAAGGTGAAAGAACTGATTGAGACGTGGAACAAGAGTTCCAAGTGTTTTGTATTGGTTGTGTTATTTGGCACCGAAGAGAAGAGTGGCCTAAGGTACAAAGGTTCATTTTTGGAAGCTGCAGTGATTTTGGAAGGTGGAGTATCGCTAGGACCGTCTCGAGTCCTGGCTCAGGGTATACAATGTTTTGTGCAACCTAGTGTCGAGGGAGTACTTGAGGCATCTGGAGCATGAGGTTTCATTAGAGCCGTCGAACCACGAGTCAGACCGTGCTATCGAGTCCTGCCTGTGGAGTGGCTCTGAAAAGAGCGGGACGAATAATCTGACATAATCGTTAGTTAGTAAAGGTGCGGTGGGCGCATCGAAATAAAAGCGACTTGGGAGCTGGAATCCCGCGTGCTAATTGTAAATGTCCTTCGAGTAGAACGACAGAAAGAATTCGGGGTCGAATTCTGTTTAAGGGGGGTAGAATGTAATACATCGGAATCGAATCGGGTAATTAGACTATCAGCCGGGAGAAGAAAGGGCAAAGAAAGGAGTACAAATTCTGAAATAAGAAGGGGTTTTTCATATTATTTCGACAACCTGGGCCCTGGGCTGCAGCCCATGAGGGGCCCAAGAGGGGGCCGGCCATGGGGGGATCCCCCTCCCCAAAACCCGAAAATCCCTCCCATCCTCCCCTCTTTCCCCCATTGAGCCACCACCCCCTCCCTTGTTGTGTGCCACCCCCACCTCTCCCCTGTGCCTCTGTTTCTTGTCCGATTTGGGTACCTTGCGTTCATTTTCTGACCTGATCACCACTTAGCAAGTTGTAGGTCTCGTCTTTAGCTTTCTTTTGGCACCGAGATCATCTAATTTGGACGTACGGTTTAGGAGTTATGGTAGTTTTACCGCGACTGTCCAGGAGGGTAGACGTGAATTGACAGATTATCTTGTCTGGCTAATTTGAATTTTTTAGAAGCCGAATCAGAAATGCATCCCAAAATGAATGTTGTAGATAATTCTGTAGGCTTTCCATGTGGATAAATAACATTTTTTTTAGCGTTTCCAATCAAAAGTTATACAAGTTTTACCATCGCTGTTTTCTGTCTGTCAGATTGTTAGGACAGAGATATTCACCTGAACATTAGGACTAGTAGGGGACCGAATCAGGGGACTTGCCCAACTAGATTATTGTATCTGGTTTTGTCGTGATTCCATAGAGCCCAATATCACCCTGTTCCGAGTTGCGTAACAAAAGTTATGGTAGTTTTGGTGCTCTGTCCAGAGAACCCGACGTAAAAATTGATATTCTGTAGATTGGCTTGGTAGGGGTAGTTTATGGCAGAATCAGAAGGGCTTCCCAACTAAGTTTATTTAGGTAATTTAATTACCTTTCCAGAAAGTCTGAGAACACGTAATTTGGTTCTCGGTAATGAAAGTTATGAATTTTATAAGTTGATTGTCCACTGAGGGGACAGATCGACGTTTAGGATTTGGGGTTGGAATCGAGTTAGACCCTTTCACGAGTTCGAGTAGGTTGTTATATATTTTTTTGCTTTGACCCACTGTTGTCGCCTTAGTGTGCGTTAACTATTTATTCAAGTGGTGGACGGGTCCCGGGGGAAGCGCCTTCTCCACGTCCCACGTTCTCTCGCGGTTAAGGCAAGTGTGATCATGGTTATATTAGATATTATCGAATGATTTGACTGATACACTCTATGGTTATTTATATTATTTATATTGTTCATGATTGATTTGGTGATATGTCTTGTAATGAGTATGGACTCTATTGTTACGAGTTACGTGTTTATCATGGTTGCTTTGAAAGTTGGAAGAACTATGTTTGTGAGGTTTGTAGCATGAGTAGGATATTCATATGCAATGTTGTTATGGATGTATATTGTTGTCAAATGGAGAATTCATACATATGCATCATGTAGTTATTGAAGTGTTGGTCATGTGTTGATCAAGCCAGAGTTGGGTCCCCGTCATGTTGGTGACGGGCAATAGGTCCCCATGCTTGAAGAGCATGGGCAAAGGTCCCTGTGCCAGATGGCACAGGCATGGGTGTGCATCGACGGATGCGCACTTTGCATTGCCAGTAAAATGCAAAAAGACAAAGATAAAGACAAAGAGCATAAAGAGCATATAAGCAGGTTGCATATCATGTGAATGTGGTTTATTCGGTGAATAGATTTGTGATGTATAATTGATGGGTTTCTTTCTTATACTGTTGTTACCAATTATTATGCTTGCTGAGTCTTTGGACTCACCCCTTGTTGTTTGTTGTGTTTTAGGTACCTGTATGAGATCAACATGCATGGGAGAAAGGAAGGGCTAGAGTAGTTGCACGCTCGCACTATATACAGACATGACAATAAAAGGAAAATTAATTCAGTAGATGGATGAATTATCTAAAATTCTGCTTATGATCATTACTTGATTGGATTAGACTGTAATAAAGGAGTTTAAAAAATTGGATACTTATGATCTACTTTCAGGTGTCTATTTGATAAAGATGAATAGTCTATGTGGGTTATGTTTGGATCATTTTTTTAAGTAGACTACCTCTTGTTATATTTGCTTGTGGGAACCTCCAATATAGTAACTATACAAAGGAGGTTCTGCAGGAATTTGGTAAAGTGTTTTAGTTAATTATGTTTATCTTGTTATTTTAGTAGCATTCAAAGCTCATGTTGGGCTGGGGTGTTACATAGCCACTCTCCCTCCTCCCCGGTACGCGCCAAGAAGAAATGTTGGTGAGGTTCAGTCGCTCAACAGTCAGCACAATCCAACCAGAGGAAGTAGACGATGTAGAGAGGAATGGAGGAATACAGTGAGTTCTAAACCTGGACCTCTTCAGGTCCTTTTATGGACACACACCATTACTCTCTAGTAACCGTCATCGCTAACACAAATTAAATTGAGTTATTACAGATGTTTGAAATCGCATTTAGGCAAAATTAAGAAGTTAATTGCATGATTCAACAAAATAAAAGTTGGATTTTATGTGCCAGGAACATCTCTACAGCCTATCTCGCAAGTAACAAGTCAAGCGATTTTCATGTGAAAATCAGCGAATACGTGCACGCACGTGCGCGCGCATCTGTATCTGTTTAGCTATAGTCCTTCTAGTGCCAACCCATGCCATTGTCATATGTTTTAAGTCATGGCAGGGACTCCATCTTTTATATTTCTCTCCTCTCACTTGCCCAAGAAATGTGGTACTAAACCATGCCATGCTTTGGAATTAAGAATGAATGTGCCTTTAGACAATGGGCCCAATTCTAACAATCCCTCACCAATTTGGAAGCAAGCAACAAAAATGATGAAAAATTATTGTCCTGAAATGTTGTTGATATATAATTCTTTTAGTGTAAGTCTCATAAGGGTTCAAGTTGCACCATGATTAGCAAGATTAATCTTCTCACAGTGGATGAATGGACCACGCCTTGAATTCATAACTTTTCGTGATCAGACTTCACTAGAAATCTCAACTAATACTAGGCGGCCAATGAACCACACCTAAACGAAGCGTTATAAGGTCATACTCCCTTATCTTATCATGAGTCAGGAACTGCGACCTCATAGGTAGGCTCAAGTAGGTGTATTCATTTTAGGTATTCTGTAGGCCAATACATTTGTTGGGACCGAGTCTGAGCGGCCAATTAAAATGTATCATGTGTGGATCTGTTACTCCTGATACTGATAATTGTGCACTAGAATTGACAAGATCTGAGCTGGCACAGACTATCTCAAAATTACCGACATGGTTGGCTCCACTGGGGCTCTGCATCTGTTGGTTGACCAAGGCTTAATAGATGAGAGGGAAAAGCACTAGATAAGGGAAGACAATCTACTGAGGGGAGCAGGTTTAACCCAAGGAACACACAAACATCCGAAAAGCTTTTAAGAAGTATAAAACTCATAGCTAAACTACACACAGGAGAAAGAAGACAAAAAACTAATCATCTAGTTGATTAAAACTCCAACTTAAGTAGGTGTCTTGGCTCAACACATGAGAGGATCCTATGCTGATCTATCCTATATGGCTGGTTTGAAGGACACACTGACTGATCACAATCTTCATCAAACATTGACTGTTTGCGATCCTTGTACGTGAATCTTGGAGAAAGACAGGGGCGACGTACAACTTCTTCTCGATCTTCAACTCTTTGCGACAAACTTGTCTTGAACATCTGGAAAGAAGTCAATGCATCGTTGTTTGTTGCATGGTCTTCAAAGAGTTGTCTGAAATACTTATGAGTATGCACCATGACATTTTTCACAAATATCGATAAACTATAGAAGTTATGAGGAGAGAGAGTCCAATTTAATACTCAAAATGGTGAGGAAGAATATAGGTGAGAAAGCAATATAATAGAAGAGTATAGAAGCTGGACAAGATAAGAATAGCACATCATTAAGATTTTCCATTTGTAAAATAAGTTTTGAAGTTTTCATTAAAATGACCATTCTAACTAAGGTCAAGACCTACTTGTCGATATGACACTGATACCACCTCTGTCGGGACCCAAATATGCAAATCTGGACCCTCTGTGTATACTACACTAGTCCAGGATCACGCTAGCGCACACAGTGACAACATCGATGAAATATTATTCCACATGTAAAGATAACTAAGAAATGGGCAAATAACAATAATTATCAGAGTAACGACTTTAAGGTCAAAGCTTACAATTAATGCCTTAGAGGCGAATAACTCAAATAAGCTGTAGTGGAAGGAAATATAATAACTTCAATGAAACCCATCCTTATGCCCACAGGCAATCAACTAGGGTAGCGCGACCTATTACACCACGATCCTTGAAGTACACCTTGTTGACCGACGATGAACTGTTGTAGCTTTCTCAATTGAACAACATTGTTTATAGCAAGAATGAGTATATGAGTACTGAGCAAGTCGCACCAAGGAATACAATTATAGATGATGGCTTATTCCAAAGGATATGACATCTATGGTTCTTTTGGATAAAAGCAACCGATGCAGCGGAATATGAATAACAGATTGGAAGCCTAAGTTCAAACAAATAAGAATAATAATGTTAACTAGTATTTTCACAAAACTCACCTCATCTAATCAATTTCTTTCACACATCCATATGAAATAAATCACACAGTTGTTCCCTCGTATGAAATCCCCGAGCATGTCAATGACTGTGGACGTGGCTATTCGAATAGAATATTAACACTCAACAAAGGTTGTACACTTTACTCATAAGATAGAATTAACTCATCATGTCTATCATGACTCGTCATACGGAAGTATCCGATTGAGCAATCTTAACGAAACCTTTTAGAAATTTCATCTCAACAATGGTCTCTCCCGATGTGCATACAGTCAACCCTACCCTCACTCGTTGGTCCAACGCATATCGTTGGACGTAGAAGCGGCGAACAGTCCATCGATGTGACTTTTCATAGTAGTCCACACCTCCACCCATTACTAACCTACAACCTAAGTAGTCAATGTCAAAACTCCACAACTTAGTAAGTTAGGCACATCCCATTAGGCATGTGGTTGTACAATTGTGACTATATTCAATGGCACACAAAGTTAAGTCCTTAATTGACCGAGGCGAGAGTGCCAAAATTCTAACTAAGTAATCACCATTCCAGTTTTCCTAGTCACACATCCACCATATCACCAATCCTTTCCACTCGCCTCAGTCTAAATCTTTTTCCCACCCTGTTGATTAAGTGCATCACATGCCATCAACGGGTGACAACATAGAGCACACAATATTTTCAAAACATGCTCCATAATTATTTAGTAAAGTATGAGATTAACATTTCAAAATGATATCAATGACTCGTTGCAAGGCTAGGCATACTAATCATGTGTAACCAACCCATGTTGGTGTTACGATAATACCAACTAGTGATTAACAAAGCTAGGGTGACAAAAGATTGTGGTAATACAACGAGAAAAGTGGATATAATCACATAGGTGAATAGCTAATCACAAAATATTTAAATAAATACTTAAATTAAAATACAATAATTTGAATCAAGATAATTCTGGAAAACTGGGTTCAACATGTCCAAAGGTACAACTTGCCTTTCTATAGCAATGATGTTCGTATTTTATCTTCGATCTTCTACTTTCTTGACCTTCAGCTCATTCGGACTATTCCGGAATGACAACGTCTAACGAGAGGGAAAGCACAAAAACAAACAAAAGACAAAAAGACAAATAAAATTAACGAGGATCTAGAAATCCTCATTTAATTATTTATCTGTAATCCTTATTATGGATAATGACGCCATTATATGGTTCTTGCGTATACCCCTTAATGTTCATAAGGGAGAAGCTGGAGTCGTATGATCTTCTACGACTACCTCATGATCGTAAGTTCTTCTACGATAACCTCATGGTCGTAAGTTCTTCTACGACCAGGTCAGCTACGAGCAATCCATAGTTGTATGTTCTTCTACGACTAGCACATAATCGTAAGTTCTTCTACGATCACCTCATGGTCGTAAGTCTTTCTACGACAAGGTCAGTTACGGTCACCCTATATCGATTAAGCTTACAGACAAGTAGACCCAATTGATTAAGGAATGTAAATAGTCAGTATAGACTATTATTCTCTAGAATAGCTGCACGATTAATCTCTCTGTCCTAGTGATAACTGTCTGGCGACGTGGGAACGTTACTTCTCCAACATTAATCACTGGTAACTGCGCCATCATATAAAGCATTGATACGCCACTTCGAGCACGCTATAAAAGGAGGAATCACTAGACGGCAAGGAGCATAAAAGAAAGGAGGAAAAGAGACACAATCAGGAGTACAAACATTGCATTTCTGTCTCTCTTGTTATGTAACCAGCATCCTCAATATAGCCACACAAGAGTAGGGTTGTTATGCTCCTCAGAGAAGGCCTGAACCTGTATAAAAATCCATGTGTCATTCTTTCTGTGTGATTTGAGTCTTGGAAACCCCCCGAATCAAACAATCATTACGTAATTTCAGTTCTAAAACACCGATAGTTGGCGCTGACCATGGGGATCTTCTGGTCATTAGGTTTCCTTCATTTTCTTCGAACTCTAATGCTTCCATGGCAGGAGAGTGGAACGAGGAGAACTGGTTCAACTTGGCTAATTACACAGATATCGACATGGATGTCGGCTTCGACTATGAGCTAAGTATTGTATCATCAATGATGATGTCGCCTCCGGAGATCATTCTCCAAGAAACCATACCACCGATGGAGTTGAGGAGGGCTGTTTATCCCCCACAACGTTACGTCAAAATAAGGAACCAGCTTCCTCAAAGGGAAAGTGTCAATCCGACCATAATCCGGATTGCTCCGAGGCAGACCTAGGACATGGCGAAGTCTCCCCCTCCAAATATTCAAGTTCTCCTAAGGCAGTCCGACCTAGCACAGCAAGTCCTGGAAGCCATCTTTCCGGAGCTTCATCAGCACATAGTGGTACTGTCTCTCTAGTTAGCCCCACAGAGGATGGGGTCAAAAATACTTTTCCTGCGAGTTCGACCATCCTATCGTAGGGCTCATTTGCGGATGGAGACGGTTATTACCGGGAACTCCCCTTCCTAGAGGGGTTTACTCCAAGTCGCCATATGGTATCTTTCGACTACTCCTCAATCGAGGAGGCCCCGAGCGCAAGTGGAGGTCATCAACGAGAGGTCTTCGTCCTTCCCTCAGATGATGATTAATCTCCTAGAGACAGGACTGGGGACACTCCCCGACGATCACACATTGCGACGCCTCGTGGCAATGGTAAGGACACCTCCAGTGATGAACAGGGTCAACACTCTGATGAGTGTGTGAGAAATCCTTGAGATAATCACACTTTATTGAGGCAAACTCAAGGATAAAACATGGACGATTCTGAGACAACTCGATAGAGAATACTAGCAGCTCAGAGAAATCTGCCTGAGTGCTTTCAATATCAGTCAGAGGAAGCTCAAGAACTCCAACATATCTACAATCTACTCGAGAACCCAACTTGAGAGCTTGCCCGAGCACCTGGATGTGCCTCTTCACGCAAGATATCGCATGAAGGCTTCGGAGCACAATGACCAGACTCAAGCACCCTTGCCATCATCATTCTGAAGGTCGTAGCAGTACGCCTCCATTAGCTTCTAGTCGTTCGAAAAACTCACCGCACGAAGATCGGTGTGAAAACAGGTTAGGTCGTTGTCCTAATTGGGAAAGGTTCTTCAAATGCCTGAACATAAACAAGCTCTCAGGAGAGGTGATCGTTCACCACTCCGACAGAGAGGTCTGCAGCAGCAGATGAGATATGAGGAGTATTACCCTCGTAGAATCAAGACCTATCATAAGTCGGGTTCACCAACTACCAACTATCGTCGTGTACGATCACCTAATGACGACAATACTTATTTTCTGCAAAGGAGGCGTTACGAAGTAATTACCGGATGTAGGGCATTCTCGCATGACCTCCTTTGGAACCCGGGAACGAAGGATCCCGAATTCTCTGTGTTTTCCACAATAGTCCAGGATTTCTAGTGTACACAGTCCAACAAAAGTGTCATCACAATTATATCAAACATTTAGTTAATATAAAATAGAGTTTATTAAAAAAATAGGGCCTGAAGCCAATTAAAATAACACAACGGAAAATAAATAAGTTGTAGACCACACGATGCGCCACAGGCAATCGTCTGGAGGCGTAGTCCTAAACGTCTAGATCCTCACCCTCTGGATAGAAGTCTTCTCCTGAATAAATATTATTCAGCGAGAGTGAGCACAACTACCGTGCTCGCAAGTTACACCAAATAAAGAAATATGATGTATGCATAAGTAAACAAGTGAGGCTGATAGGGTTTATTTGCGTAAAGAGCATTTTTAGTTTTCAATAACCATACTAAGTTTCAAGGCACATTTTTAATTCATAACTAAAATCAGATGTTCAATTGATAGTTTTATAGTGGATAACCTCCAATGAAACATGGTGATGGATATCCTCCTATCACATAGCTAACCGCCCAATTTTTCCACAAAGATTTGCCATCCAAAAATTATTTTTCTAAAATTATTTTTTAAACCAAAAATAAAGTCTAACTTAGAGTGGCTTTGCTCAGCATGTCCATGATCGTGGACACGGCTATTCGAATAGTTTTACACTCTGCAAAGGTTGTACAACTTTACCCACAAGAGATAATCAACTTTTAATGTCCGTCTGACACACTTCCGTAGGTGTGCGACTAAGTGATATCACGAAGCCTTTACAATGCGTTATTCCAAAGTAGTCATGCCCGCTAAGGTTTCACTTCCTTTGCATTAACCATCCGCTAGAAGCCCCCTCTTGCGCCGCTAAGGTTTCACTTCCATTGGCCTAACCACCCGCCGGGAACCCCCTCTTGCGCCAAGTGGGAATACTGTCTAACCGACAACCACACACCAAATTGGCACAACTAACAATGGAGTGTTGCAAATTATTCAGCCTAGCCTATCCCATTCTAGGCTTGTAGTAGTACGATGGAGTTTTGCAAGATGCGGCTCAAAGACTGGTCCTTAACTGACTTGGGCGACTTCCAAAAATAACCCCTGTGCCTCAACACTACCCGGATTGAGCCCGTCCATAAAACTGCACCCACCAAGTATCCATTTTGTCCAAGTTCAAACCCATTTTTCACTTTTATTTTTCAAAGATATTTGCAAAAATCCAACATGACAAAACAATGTCATAGACTTTTAATCAATGCTTGCTATTTTGGCTAAAATTCTCCAAAATTAAATATTTGTGATCTAAGCAATATCTAAGCACATTTGTATTTTCAAATTTTATTTGACTAAGGTGACAATGGAATGATGATTCAACATTCATGTTTGGCCATACAAAGGAAATTGGACTAACTATAAATTTAAAATAGGGACTTAAGTTAACTATATAAAATTATACGTGCAATAGTAATTTAAAAATAGAATTAAATAAATTTAAAATACTAGGATCAATATGATCAATGGTATAACTTGCCTTCCTCGAAGTCCTGATAATCTAACTCTTCAGATGGATCGAGCTCTCCGGAGACGTCAAAATTTACACGAGAAAATAAGCCAAATTCAAATAATATACAAATAAATTCAAATTAATTGTAACACCCTGGCTATTCGGAGCCAAGATGTCACCGAAAAGAACTAATAAATACTAAGTATGTACAACAAAGTCGGGTTAAACAGGCTTAAATAACCAAATTCCATAAGGATCAACGATAAACGATAACAGTTTCATGAGAAGGAATAGAAACATTCATAATAAAATGTACGATGGGCGATACAAAATTGGATTATTACAATTTGGAAATTTAACAAATAGTTGACATGAATGAAAGATAACAATATTATTTCTTATTTGATAAAGGTGATGTGCAGCGTGCTGGACTACCCCTCAAAAGGTCTTGCCTTCCTCCTCATTTACCTAACTAAAACACACAAAGCAAGGATGAGCCAAAGACTCAGCAATTACTTTAATAGACAACAGAGACATTAAGCGAGCAAAGCAAATCACAATCTGCTTGTGAAAAACATCTCTGAACACATATGGATATGAATGAAATGGAATAATGCAATAAAGAAATGGACTGCTCACAACTTATACCGGTATAGTGAGTGACACACGCGTCGGTGTTCACTTAAGCCCGTACTTAACAAAGTACGGGGACCTCAAATACCGTATGAAGAACGTTTCATACGGGTGTCCAACATTGCCCACATTGGAATGGTGGGTCTTACGTGCCCATTCTGGAATTGATGGGGCTTACAAATTTCCACTCCCGTGGTTCAATTGAATCGATGCATGAACATAATGCATTTTCATGAAATGAATGTCTATCACACATCAATAGAGAGTAACACATGGCATACAAATAAACTCATGAAAACAAGTCTAGTGGTACAATCACAAGCAATAACGTCATTGAATAATGACGGACAGGGTACTTGCCTTCCGCACTGTGACGTGTTAGGAGGCAACGACGGTGTTTCTGCACTCACTGCCCCACAGTCTACACAAATATTTAATCGAAATAAGAATAACAAGACATGACGTGGCTACAAGTGTCTTACCAAAACTCTCTAACTCCCCAACATAACCAAAGACTCAAAATGGCGAATTAACTAATCACCCCATTTCATTATACGATAAGCGACGAGAAAAATCGTAATTAAATATCTATGAATCATAATGACTTGAAACTAGTGTTCAAATACTCTTAACGTATTAGGCTCTGAAACTCTAGTTGGTGGGGCTCTTTGATTCGCCAAACCAAAGGCCTAAACAACGCTTGAAAGCAAGCGATGGACATCTGTCTAGATTGCGGAAACAAGAGCAAAGAAAATAATGTAACTTTCAATCTACTGATCTAATTGAGGTTATATTTATCAACTTGGAAATATAATTTAAAGGGCTACAATAACCTATTTGGGTGGAGGTTCTGAATCTGACTCTAACTACATCAAAACTGAGGAACAAACCGACAGTCCCCAGATCCAAGACAGACAGAGCAGCGTGGGCTTAAAAATTCATATCTCCCTAACCGTAAGGCGGAATCTCGTGATCTTGGTGCCAAAAGTGAGCTAACGACCTGAGGAACAAAACTGTTGCAGACGGAAACCCGAGATTCGGCCTCTAAAGGGTCAAAACTGGCCGCGCAAGGTGATGGATGTGTTCTGGAATTTCCAGAATAGAAACCGATTTAAATCTAATCAACCATTAAGCAATCAAATCGAACCAAACTACGACTTGGATCATTCGTTACCCTTGAAGACCTGTAGGGAGATGTTGATCCACCTCCCGAAGATCTTCCCCCTTTCTCCTCCCTTCCTTCTCCAACGGCCGGCCACCACGGGGACGACGGACGACCGGAGACGCCGGCGGAAGGAGGTGACTTCGGGGATCATCGGGGGCAGCAACCAGGGGAGGAGGAGATGCCGGGGAGGGGAGGAGGCACCAGATTTGGGAGAGGATAAGATGGGGGTGGCGGCTTGGGGAAGGGAGTGGGGGAAGAGAGGGGAGAGGCTAGGGTTTGGGGAGAAACCCCCTTGGCCGCCCAGTCATGGGCCCCTCCTGGGCTGCGTCTCAGGCCCAAGTTGCCTAAGATCGTTGAACCCCAGAAAAACTAAAAACTCCGACTTTCTGATTATCTCCTTCTCCCGCATTCTTTTCTTCTTTCCTGACTAAATTTTTGGGTATTACATTAATAATAAAATTAACTCCAAAGAAAATAATTTTAGTTTAGTTAGCTAGATTTTGAATTTATACAAATTTAGAAATTTGATTCACCTAAATCGGAGTTCGTATGAAGAAATACGAGCTCCTGGAAGTTTAAAACTAAAGAAAATACTAAAATCAGATTTTATTATTTTTCCTGGATTATTTTTCTAAAGGATATTTGAGTTATTGTGCAAGCTGCCACGTTGGCGTCCACGCGGGAAGCCACGTCGGTAGAGACGTTGAGGTGGTGCTTACGCGTCTTCACGGTGGCGGCCACGTCAGCACTGGTCGGGGTCGGCACTCGGATCCCAATGGTACCGGCGAATGGTGGCCTGACGAATGGCTATGCGATGTGCGCCGGAGAGAGGGAGTGATGGGGAGTCTAATGCGCTCACCCGATTGGTCGGAGGAGGAAGGAGGTGACAGGCGGTAAGGAGGGAGCGGCGGAGCGATTCGGTTGTCGACGGCGAAGGTATTCCGTTGGTCTCTTGGCGAAATGAAGGTGCGCACAAGGATCACAGTGAAGCTACGATGCTGATGATTCGGTCGGGGCGTGTAACATCCCAAATGTGGATTAGTGTTTCCAATGTATAAAAATGAGGAGAAATTAAAACTTTTCTCACATCAGGATGTTTTTTATCAGGTCCATAATTCTTGTACAGGGATTGTGGAAAAATCAAACTCAAAATCCCCAATTCTCTTAGGTCCTAAACCTCCTTGGTAAAAATCTTGTGTTCAACCCCCTGGAAATAATTTTCCCTGGATCTAGGACTGGTGTGTGACACCTCTGAATTATTTCATAATTTTTAGAAATTATTTGATAATTTGGAGGCAAGTCAAACCAAGTCAAACCATGTACAAACCCTAACTCAAACCTTCTGGAATTTTTGGAGAATAATGCAGTGCATGAAAATCTCTAGAAATTTTATGTAAGGTTAATCCTTAAGTCAGCAACCTCCAGTTAAAATCTCATGATTTTTGGAGCTTTTTTTCTACCTCAGCAATTCCTCAAAATCTCAGATTTTAATTCAAACCCTAGTTGGCTTTCACTGTTCCTTGGGCGCGAGTCTGACTCGGACTCGAGCCAAGTGATTTGGTTCAATCAACTAACTGCACCGCCACGGTCGATCGAGCGCGAGCATTGTGGATCGTTGGATCGGCATCGAACGGCCCGGGATCGCGTGAACGTTCGGACCATCCGAACGCGTCGATCCATGTGTACCGTAGGATTCTAGATCGATGGCTCAGACAGATCAACGGCCTGGATCAAGTGAATGTTCGGACCGTTCCAATCGTCCCTTTCAGTTGAACCGTTCGATTTAGATCCAACGGTGGCCGCGTCGTCTCCTTCCTCGCGTCTGAGCAAGCGTGCGGTTGAGTCAAAGCCATGGCGTGCGCAGAATTGGAGCAGCGTGGGGTCACCTCGGTGACCACCTTTAAATGGCTCCTTCTGCTCGCATTAAATGCCCGTCGTGCACCGCCCTCAAATGTCCATAGCTCAACTGCTCCCATCACTCTCAGAGCTCTCATGGCAAGTTTGACCCGAGGGGGATTATTGCCGTTGCTCTCTGCCATTTCCTCTATTTAAGCTCCCTTGTTTCCTCTCTTTGGTTTCCTTTAGCATTTTCGCAACTCTAGCTAGCACCTCGGTGTTTGTTTGAGGTGCATTCTCCTGAAAGCACTTCTGCCGCCATTACGGAGCTTCAAGCTCACGGGGAAGGTGGTACCTCAGTGGCTCTCACTCTCTATTTCGTGCTCCCTCTACTCCCTCTTTATTCACTCAAGCTTAACCCTCACTTAATTTCACCTATCTTTATCAGGACTTGGCTGAATTTGGATTTTCTCTGTTTCGACCGAAGTTCATCCCCGTTCTTCTTCCTCAGCGCCGGAGCAGCTCCAACCTTTCTCTGTGTCTCTCCCGTGCTCAAGTAGCTCCACTTTAGTCCTTAGATGCTTGGCACTTGCTTAATTGGACCGCAGCGGAGCTTCTTTGTATTTTTCGTTTTCGACCGTTTTTTGTCACCTCTGTCAATTCCGGTTTGCCGGCGTTCTAGATCGTCACAGCCACAAATTATGGTCCCAGTGTGTGCGCAAAACTATTGCGGACCCATTTTGGGCCTTAGCTCGCGCCGCCGTAACCAGAGTCGCCGGCGGTGAGCCTCCTTTCGCCGTCGGGTTTTGTCGGATAAGCTGTGCGCGGGCCTTTGAACGTCGTTCTCGGGGGACCGTTGATCTTTAGATCAACGGTCCAGATCCGCGTGAACGTTCCGACAGTCCAAACGGTTCGATCCGCGTGGACCGTCGGATCCAAGATCAACGATTCCAGTTTGCGCGAACGTTCGGACTGTAGTACCCTGGAAATCAAATCGGTAAATCACAGATATAGCCGAGAGGAGAAAAGGGAATAAGAGGAATAGTAAAACATGAAACGACAGGGGGTCATTTGATATTTTTCGCCAACCTGGGCCTGGGCCGCGGCCCAGGAGAGGCCTCCTTGTGGCCGGCCAAGAGGGGGGATGCCCACCCCCCAAAACCCTAGTGCCCCACCCCTTTTCCCCCTTTTCCCCCTTTCCTCCCCCTAGCAGCCACCGGCTCTCCCCACCCTCCCCCTGCGCCATAGTGGTTCGTCAGATTTGGGAGGCCGAGTTCCAGAGTAGAGACACCAATTTTGCTTCCTTGTGTGCCGTAGCGGGAAAGAAAAAAAAAAGGCAAGTGCACCTATAATGTGGTTGTTATGTGATTGTTCTATATGATGAATCATGGTAACATATGCTTGTTCGATGTACTGATTTAGTGTGATATGTATTTGTTCATGATGGCTAGATTATTAAAATTCGATTACTGTCATTTTATTGTTCATCATGTGCACTCATGAATGCAAGTTGTGGACTTGCGACACCCATGGGAGTGGGTGGTGATTGTAAGACCCACCATTCCAAAGTGGACATTGTGGATCCCCGGTTGACTTGTTCTCAAACGGGCTTTGGATCCCCGCGTGTTGTAGAACGCGGGCATAAGTGAACACCGACGGGTGTTCACTCGCTATACCGGTATGAGCAAAAGAGAAGAGCATGTGCATTCATTCATTCATTCATTCATATGTTGATTTGATTCATGATGTTGATACACTGTTGGATAATGAATGATTTTGTTATGTTTTGTATCATTGAACTTGCTGAGTCTTGGACTCACCCTTGCCGTGTTGTTTTTTTAGGTACATCGTTTGTGGACGGCATGCATGGGCGGGAGTAGAAATTATTATGGTTGCACACTGGCACGAATAAAGTTGAACAAAACATTTAAGTCATACCTTCAATTTTGAAATGTCTTATGTGAGGCTTATTTCTTTACGTCCTATGTTGTAGTCAACCTACTTTTGAGATTGATAGTGTTTTATGGTTGTTTCTTTCATGAACATGTTTAGTACGCGCGTTTGGATATTTGCTTATTATTGTTGTTATTTGCGCGATTGTCCAGATAGTTCGATTTACAAAGGAGACTCTGCCGAAATTTATTGTAGTGTCTTAGATTTGTATTTGTTATATTGTTATTTTAGTAGCATTCCAGGCTCATGTTGGGCTGGGATGTTACAGTTGGTATCAGAGCGGGCTTTAGGTCCGTGGGGAATGAGATTGTGACTTAAGTAACTTGTTTTGCTAAAATCTGTTAATGGTTAATTAACTTAAAACTTGACACACTGTGCACAATAGGTTGGAATGGGTCATTGCATTTGCGATTATGATAAGCTTGTTTTTCTGAGATTGTTTTACTGATTTGTTATGATATTATGTTTATTTGCTCTTATTATGTCAAGTGGATAGCTTATTATCTTTGGAATTCAGAATGGCGAGAGGAAGAGGGCGTGCTCGTGGCGCGGGCCATGGACGTGGTCGTGGGCGTGGTTCGGTTGCATCCTCATCCCCGGCCGAAGAGGCTGTTGGTGGGGTGGCTGAGGAGGTTGCATCCGCCACTCGTCCATGGGTCAAACCCAGCCGCTCTACTCAGAGTTCTGAGGGAAGTTCAACAACTTCGACAAGAATGCAGCCCCCTCCTACCGTGGGTGCACCTGCTAGGCTCGGGAGGCAAGACTGGCCTCCGCTGAGGCTAGAATGAGCCTCCGGGAGTGGATGTCCTTGCGTCTTGACACCTTTGACGGAGCAGCACCCGACAGCAGCGGTGGTAGCTCAGACACATGGAGAGGCAATTCGGCGTATTGGAGATGACCTCCGCGCAGAAGGCGCATTTTGTGGCTTTTCAGCTGAAGGGTCAGGCAGACATTTGGTGGGAGGGGGTCCTATCAGCCAAGACTCCGTTGCAGGGCCAAGTTACTTGGGAAGATTTTCTGGAGCAGTTCAGGGCTAAGTTTTACCCTGATTCCTTCCTTGAGAGGATGGAATATTCTCTGGCAACTTTTGTTCAAGGGAAGTTGTCTGTGGCGGACTATGAGGCTGGTTTTAACAACCTAGTCCGTTTTGTGCCAGCTGTGGCTAGCAATGATAGAGAGAAGGCCAAGAGGTTCCGTAGGGGACTGAATCCAGAGTATCGCCACATCCCGAGGCGACGGTTTGCTTGACTTCAACAGGGTGGTTGAGCAGGCCAAGGGTATGGAGCTGGAGCGGGAACTTACTAGAGAGAGACAGACTCCTAGTAGCTTTGCTCCCACTGGGGGATCAGTCAGTGGACACAAGAGGAGTTTCGGTGGTGGAAGTGGGTCTTCTCAGCGACCCACTTCTAAGAGATTTCAGGAGGTCGGCGCCTCGACCATCTATGCGTTACGCCACGTGAGGCGGTTGCTTCTCCTGCCCAGCATATGTTTACGCCAGCCGTACGTCCAGTTCCAGGCCAAGGAATGATATGCTTCAAGTGTGGCGGCGGTCACCGTGCTTCTGAGTGTTCCTTCACAGGGGATTGTCGCCATTGTGGCCAGTCGGGCCACAAGATGATAGTGTGCAAGAAGAACCCAGCAAGCATTATCAAGTGGGAATCAGCCCCTGCTACGTCTTCGGCCGCTACACCTCGAGGTTCAGTTCAGACTCTGGTAGCAGCTCCCACACCCCAGTACCCTCCCGGTTGGGCTCTTCCTGCGGCGCCCTCGCCAGTACCACCGCCAGGGTTCTACTGGAACCCCGCTCCATCTGTGGCACCATCATTTGCTCCGCCGGCGGCAGTTCTTGTAAAACCCTCGCAGAGCATCGGGGCATCTTCTGTACCAATGCCACAGGGAGTTTACGCCATGCCTACCCCAGCTACTGCAGGCTGACCCGATGTGGTGACAGGTACCCTACTAGTCGATTCTCTTGAGGCGTTTATCCTTTTTGATTCTGGGGCTACCTACTCGTTTGTCTCTACGGCATTTGCTAGAAGGGCGAATTTAAGTATGCAGTGGATTTCTCAGTCAGTGTTGATTAGTTCTCCTGGGGGTATGATTGCGAGTTCAACTGTTTGTCCTGGGTGTTCAATTGTTATTGATGGGGAGAAGTTCACGGCGAACTTGATAGTAATCCAGATGGAGCCGTTCGATGTTATATTTGGGTATGGATTGGTTGCATGCTTATCGAGTGGTGATATCCTATTTCATGGGGGATGATCTCTGCAGCGGACCTGCCTGGGAGACTTTGACCTTCGAGGAGCGCGCCTCGGCGCCACTTTCGATGTTGGCGGATTGTTCGGGTCGTCGTGCGATGAAGACTCGATTTCTTTTATCTCTTGCCGAAACCGAGTTTAGTCATGGATTGAGGAGATTCCGGTGGTAAAAGATTATCCGGATGTATTCCCGGATGAGCTTCCAGGCTTGCCACCCGCGCGGGGCGTGGAGTTTCGTATTGACCTTGTTCCGGGTACACAGCCCATCTCGATGTCTCCATATCGTCTGACACGTCCATTTCAGGACAAATTGAAGAAACAGTTGGATGAATTGTTGGCTAAGGGTTTGATCAGGCGGAGTGTGTCGCCATGGGGAGCTCCTGTTCTGTTCACCGAAAAGAACGATGGGAGTTGGCGCATGTGTATTGATTACCGTGCACTTAATGCGGTTACGATCAAGAACAAATATCCTCTACCCCGCATTGAGGATTTGTTTGATCGGTTGAAGGGAGCCCAGATGTTTTCCAAGATTGATCTCCAGTCTGGATATAATCAGATTCGAGTGCGTGAACAGGATATAGAAAAGACTGCGTTGTCCACCAGGTATGGGCATTATGAATATACCGTCATGTCGTTTGGATTGACTAATGCGCCAGCTGTCTTTATGGAAATCATGAACAGCATGCTACACGAGTACTTGGATGATTTCATAGTGGTGTTCATCGACGATATCCTTATCTATTCCAAGACTAATGAGGATCATGAGCGTCATTTGAGGCTGGTTTTAGAGACTTTGAAAGAGCAAAAGTTCTATGCTAAGTTGAAGAAGTGTGAGTTTTGGATTTGAAGTGAGTTTTCGGGTCATGTGATAAATCCTCAGGGCATTGTTGGTTGATCCTAGCAAGGTCTCTACACAGTGGTGGATTGGAAGAGGCCGACTAATGTGAGGGAGGTGAGGAGTTTCTTGGGCTTGGCTGGTTATTATCGGCGTTTTGTGCAGGATTTCTCTGTCATCGCCAAACCGATGTCTCAACTTACTCAGAAAGATGTGAGATTCCAGTGGACTGATGAGTGCGAGCGCAGTTTCTGCACTTTGAAAAAGAGGTTGGTGACCTCTCCTATTCTCACTCTTCCCGAGCTAGGAAAGCGGTTCACAGTTTTTTCAGATGCGTCTCGAGTGGGTCTTGGCTGTGTTCTCATGCAAGACGGCAAGGTGATTGCTTATGCGTCAAGACAGTTAAAGAAGCACGAGCAGAATTATCCCACCCATGACTTGGAGTTGGCGGCGGTTGTCTTTGCTCTTAAGATTTGGAGGCATTATCTGTACGGCGAGCCTTGTGATATTTTCACAGAT
Organism: Hsuehochloa calcarea; assembly: GCA_036346395.1. Classification (NCBI taxonomy): domain Eukaryota; kingdom Viridiplantae; phylum Streptophyta; class Magnoliopsida; order Poales; family Poaceae; genus Hsuehochloa; species Hsuehochloa calcarea. Next base: position 18,073,826 of record CM070614.1, on the reverse strand, counting down.
CACAAGAGTCTCAAGTATATCTTCACTCAGAAAGATCTTAATTTGAGGCAAACGAGGTGGTTGGAGTTGATCAAGGACTACGATCTCACTATTCAGTATCATCCAGGCAAGGCCAATGTTGTTGCTGATGCTCTTAGTCGCAAGGCGACTCCTGCTACCCTAAATTGCCTCCTCGCTGATTTTGATCGCATGGGAATATCTTATTGTTATGCGGGCATAGCAAATATTGAAACACAGTTGATTCTAGAGTCAGCTTGATGAGTCACAGCGGCCCGATCTTCCGATAGGTTCGATTTGGTTCGTTGTGAGGACGCTGACGCTTTGAGGCTTCCGACCAACAGATCGTCACCTCGCAATTCGCTACACCCGCACGTCTGTTGTTATCGACCACGCTTGCACGCGATCGACCTTACCACGAAGGTTATTGTTCCTGCAAGCAATCGAAGCAACTCACAAGAACAAGGTAGATGCAATCTGAATTGTATTGCGGATATGGATGAAGTTTACAAGTGGGGTTCCTTAAACCGATAATCGCGAAACCGCAATTGGCGTAATAATCTAAGAAAAACCCGCCTCTAAACTATGGCGGCTCTCAGATATATATAGGGGAACGTGGGAGGTCGACCTAGGGTTGTGCGGTAGTGGGATGAAGCGTACACACCTCGGACTCCGACCTCGTTACGTTTACAAAGTCTTATTAGTTTCCAAAGCGGTGACACAAAGACCTTGTGTTGCGTATTTACAGTCGAAGATCCGGTCGTAGGATCGGGTCCTAGGGTGGTCTTGAGGAGTTCATGCTATCTTTGGTCGTAGATTGTGTCCAACGAGTACTGTGCTCGCTTTTCTGGTCGTAGATTGCTCCAATCGAATCAACTACTCGTAGGTCTTCTTGTAGTGGTCGTAGACCTTCTTGAACTGGTCGTAGTCCTAGATTCCTGAGTACAAGTAAATCATCTCCATTAGGCAGCATCATAGAGTTCTCAAATAATACACTCACCTAGAAACGACTTTACGATCGATTAAGTGACGTGCTCTAGCTCTTGTCATAGGACCGTGTAGTTCAGCACCCAGATCTGGAGGGTCTTGTGTCGTGCGTGTATCCGAAGGAGGGATGTCCTCATCACAGCTATTCCATACCGGGTGCGGGAAGCTGTGAGTGTGACAGACACACAGGAGGTCAGGAAGCGTCTGGATGAGGGCAAAGAGAGTGAATTTAGCTTGGACGACTCTGGTGCCTTGAGGTTTAAAGGCCGCCTCTGCATGCCGCAGAAGGCGGAGGTCAAAGATGATATCCTGAGGGAGGCACACCGCACTCTGTACACTGTTCATCCTGGTAAGACTAAGATGTACCGAGATCTGAGACAACACTTTTGGTGGAAAAGGATGAAGGTGGATATTGCTAATTATGTAGCTTCTTGTGGTGTTTGCCAACAAGTGAAAGCGGAGCACAAACGCCCTGCAGGACTGCTGCAGCCATTAGAGGTTCCGTAGTGGCCATGGGATGATATCTCGATGGATTTTGTAGTGGTATTACCTCGTTCGCAGCGAGGAAAGGATGCAATTTGGGTAGTGGTGGACCGATTCAGCAAATCCACACACTTCATACCTGTTCGCACAACCAGCTCAGCGAGTGATCTAGCTCCTATTTATGTGCGAGAAATTGTGAGACTACATGGGGTGCCCAAGACTATTATCTCGGACAGAGATGCCAAGTTCGTGTCCAAATTTTGGGAGAGCCTGCAGAGTGCCTTGGGCACACAAATCTTAGTCTGACGTTCCACCCCGGACAAATGGTCGATCAGAGCGTACCATTGGACTGGAAGACATGTTGCGTGCTTGTGTCTTGTCATGGAAGGGCAGTTGGGAGGATCAATTGCCACTTACAGAGTTTGCCTACAACAACAGCTACCATTCCAGCATTAGAGCTGCACCGTTTGAAGTTCTATATGGGCGGAAATGCAGATCACCTCTCTGTTGGGATGCAGTGGGTGAGAAAACCGTCTTGGGACCGGACTGGGTTCAAGACCGTGGGCGTGTAGCAATGGTGAGACAGAATCTATTAGCGTGCAGAGGCGAGAAAAAGTTACGCAGATGTGAGAAGGCGTGACATGGAGTTTGAGGTGGGAGACGGTGCTTCGAGTGTCCCCACCAAAGGCATTGTCGATTCGGTACTAAAGGGAAGCTTAGCCCAAGATACGTCGGACCGTTCCGATTATGGCTAGGATTGGGAAGTTAGCCTATCGCTGGACCTTCGAGTCCATGCGAGAGTCCTAACGTGTTTCACGTTTCGATCTTTGAAAGTTTTGAAAGACCCGAGCATAAGATCTCCTTGGAGCCGCTGACTATTGAATAAGACCTCACAGTTGAGTCACGTCCGGTACGTATACTGGAGAAATCAGAGCGAGTACTGAGACACAAGACACTGGTTTATGTCAAGGTTCTCTGGACGCATCAGTCAGAAAGAGAGGCCACTTGGGAGTTGGAATCTCGTATGCGTGAGCAATTTCCAGAATTATTTACCAGTGCATGATACTATGGTTTTAGTAGCTTCTGCTCTGGCGTGTTAACCTTGGTAGAATTCGGGGTCGAATTCTGTTTAAGGGGGGTAGAATGTAATACTCTGGAAATCGAATCGGTAAATCACAGATTTAGTCGAGAGGAGAAAAGGGAATAAGAGGAATAGTAAAATATGAAACGACAGGGGGTCATTTGATATTTTTTGCCAACCTCGGCCTGGGCCGCGGCCCAGGAGAAGCCTCCTTGTGGCCGGCCAAGAGGGGGGGTGCCCACCCCCCAAAACCCTAGTGCCCCACCCCTTTTCCCCCTTTCCTCCCCTTAGCAGCCGCCGGCTCTCCCCACCCTCCCCCTGCGCCATAGTGGTTCGTCAGATTTGGGAGGCGGAGTTCCAGAGTAGAGACACCAATTTTGCTTCCTTGTGTGCTGTAGCGGGAAAGAAAGAAACAGGCAAGTGCACCTATAATGTGGTTGTTATGTGATTGTTTTATATGATGAATCATGGTAACATATGCTTTTTCGATGTACTGATTTAGGGTGATATGTATTTGTTCATGATGGCTAGATTATTAAAATTCGATTACTGTCATTTTATTGTTCATCATGTGCACTCATGAATGCAAGTTGTGGACTTGCGACACCCACGGAGTGGGTGGTGATTATAAGACCCACCATTCCAAAGTGGGCATTGTGGATCCCAGTTGACTTGTTCTCAAGCGGGCTTTGGATCCCGCGTGTTGTAGAACGCGGGCATAAGTGAACACCGACGGGTGTTCACTCGCTATACTGGTATGAGCAAAAGAGAAGAGCATGTGCATTCATTCATTCATTCATATGTTGATTTGATTCATGATGTCGATACTCTGTTGGATAATGAATGATTTTGTTATGTTTTGTATCATTGCACTTGCTGAGTCTTGGACTCACCCTTGCCGTGTTGTTTTTTTAGGTACATCGTTTGTGGACGGCATGCATGGGCGGGAGTAGAAATTATTATGGTTGCACACTGGCACGAATAAAGTTGAACAAAATATTTAAGTCATACCTTCAATTTTGAAATGTCTTATGTGAGGCTTATTTCTTTACGTCCTATGTTGTAGTCAACCTACTTTTGAGATTGATAGCGTTTTATGGTTGTTTCTTTCGTGAACATGTTTAGTACGCGCGTTTGGATATTTGCTTATTATTGTTGTTATTTGCGCGATTGTCCAGATAGTTCGATTTACAAAGGAGACTCTGCCGAAATTTATTGTAGTGTCTTAGATTTGTATTTGTTATATTGTTATTTTAGTAGCATTCCAGGCTCATGTTGGGCTGGGATGTTACACAAACCGCCCGAACGCGCTGATCCGCATGGACCGATGGATCCAAGATCAACGGTCCGGTTCGTGAGAACGTTCGGATCGCTCGAACACTTCGATCCATGGACTGTTGGATACGAGATCAACGGTCCTGATTCGAGTAAACGTTCGAACCGTCCAAACGCTTCGATCAGCGTGGACCGTTGGATCCTAGATCGACGGTCCAGATGCGCGTGAACGTTCGGACCGCCCGAAAGCCTCGATCCACATGAACCGTTGGATCCAAATCCAACGGTGGAGTGGTGAGCTGTGCGCGCGCGGTGCTCTGTGCGTGTGGGCCATTGGATTTCAGATCTGCGGTCCATGTTTGTCCACGTCGATTTAATTTCAGATTTTCCCGAGTGGGATTATTTGTCAACTTAAAAATGAAATTAACTTGAAAAATACCTAACTTTGTCATTTTAATTCCTTTTCGGTTGATTCAAATTTTGTTAGTTATATTTTTAACTAAACTTTAATCTAAAAATGGTTCTAACCTCATTTTAGCTCCAGAAATTTTTGCGGAAATTTTAGTTGCAATGAATAGTAGCATTTGGGATTTATAAGGCTGAGCAGATTTGTTTTGCTCCTATCTTTTGCATTAAGAATCCAAATCAATTGGTTCTTGTTGCTAAATTCCTTATAAATCATGCTCTTACTGCTGTAAAATTTTCAAAGCTTTCGGAGAAAGTTTGCTGTTAAGTCTTTGTGTTTTCTTCATTCTTATCGGTTCTTTTTCGCTTTCTGGTTAGGTTCCGAAGAGCACATTGATAACCTAAGTGATCCTCAGCAACATATTGAACATCAGCAACCAGGCAAGCAGTTTTATCGTGTTAATCCCAGTATTTTTCAAGTCTAATATATTGTTAGGAGCCGAAGAGCACATTGACCACATAACTGATCCCCAGCTACATCTTGACCCACAGCAAACAGGCAAGCAGTTTGATCATGTTAATCCCAGTATTTTTCAAGTCTAATATATTGATTTCAACTTGTATGTATGCATTGCTATTTTGTTGTTAAATTATGGTTAGTATCCTATAGTTGCATAATCTGTAGAAATTGATTATCCTCTACTACCTGAGCCTAGGTTATTTGCTGTGATTGGAGTTCGTTGGATGAGCTCTTGTCACTTAGTAGATTGCGATTTGAAATTGCTTAGAAATGCTTAGTTTTGGTAGTAATGGGCGATCATCGATTTAGTCGATAATCTTGATCACACAAATCTAATTATTATTCCATTATGTCCAGCACTTGTGCTTTGTTACTTTGTAAAGTCAAAAACTAAAAATAAAAATGTTTTAGACTTGGGCACAATGGTATGTGGGTGTGATCTTTGGGTGTGAATGGAATGGTGCCTAAGTCATCAAGGATCGAGTTACTTGTGTCACTAAGCCAAGCGCTTTTCCGTGCTAACCACACGAGACGGATATGGGACCTCTCTTGACTTAGTACTTTGGCGTGTGTTATCTCCTAGTCGCAGGAGGGGGTTGTGTGTGTTGTGTGAAAAAGGATCTGTGTTAATGTGTTGGGTGTGCGGTGGTGGAGATTCTAGGTAGGTTCTCCACCTCGAGGGGCATCGTAGTTGTCCGAGGCTTTACCCGCGATGGGTAGTTGACCGAGGCTTTACGATGACTCCGACACAACGTATGGGTTTCTATCCATACGGGTGACTCATAGTTAATACACAATATTGGAAATGTCTCGTAGGACTTAGCCGTGCCGGCATACCTAAGGAAGTGTGCTTAATAGCTTGGCAAAAAGGCGGCCTGGCGTGTGCGTACATTGGTACACCCCTGCAGGGATAAAACTATTCGAATAGCCTCATCCTAGGTCATGGACATGCTTGGTAAGGTCGTGCAAGAACTAGACTACAACCTTTTAAATTAAAATTTGACATGGTTGGCATGAATGGGTAATTCATGCAATTGTTGTGGTGACTAGTGGTTAGTCACTTCCAGGATGTTGTTGTCATCTATCTATTGTTATTATTGTTGTCAGCTGTCATTTGAACAATAAAAACAGATTGTAAACTTACTTTCAAATGTACTATCTTATTGCAAATAAAGATTGCTTCATGCTGAAAATGAAACATACAGCCTCCACTCAAATAAGCTTGCATGTAGCATATGTATAGGTCTGTTATTCTACACGTAAGTCTTACGGAGTACAATTTTTGTACTCATTTGCTTTGCTTAACTATTTGTTGCAGAGGAGGAAGGTGAGCCCTAAGGGCCTCACTTTTGTGAGATGTGCTGCGGGTTTGACGACTAGCTTGGTGGCCCGGTCGGTTGCCTTGTGGGTTAAAGGCACACTGATTGGCTCTTTTATTTTTGGCCATCTTATGGCACTTTTGCTTCTGTTGTTTAAATTATTTGTATGACTTTGGGCCGGTCGGCCTCTCTTTTGTAATAACTTTACTATGTATGTCTTTGGATCTGTTAAGTTCTGCTTCGGTTCTATGTGAATGAATGGAATTGATGCATGACTTTTTGTAAAGAGGTGTGTATACTGCATTTCTGGGAAGTATACATGTCTCAAGTCTCGGTTTATTTGATTTGTGATGCTAGAACCGAGTGGATGGTTAAGCATTACAAGCCAGATAAACTAGGGTCTCACAGGGCGGTCAGAGTGGGGTCGTTGGCGACGGAATCGGCCAAGAACCGAGCTTCAGGGATCACATGAGAAACTCGAATTGCGAGCGCTAGAGAGAGATTAGAGCGAGGAGAGCTGGGGCGCTAGGTGGAGGAGACGTATGCGCACCCGGGGCTACCTTTTATTGGCCGAGGGGAGGTCGAGAGGCAGAGATCATGCGTGGAGGTCACGGCGGCGACGGCGAACGCCCGGTGTAAATACGCATGAACGTGTAGGAAACGGCCTGGAATGAATGCTATTTTCGGAGGCATCTGGAGGCATACGGGCTAATCAAGTCATGTGGGTAAAGTAGTACACCCCTGCAGGGTATAAATCTATTCAAATAGCCGTGTCCACGGTTAGGGACGACCACTTGAGTTACATGGTTGCTATTGTTAGTCTTGGAATTAAAATTTTGTGGTTAAAACTTGGTATTCGTCATGAATGGGATGTTCATGTATTTCGTTGTATCAAAGTGGACAACCACTTTGTTATTTGTATGATTCATTTGTTATTCAATTTGCTACTTATTCACATGCTTTACTTCTACTTCAAATCTGATTTCGAAATGGCACTTGAAAAACTAGTCTGTGTAGGTTGTAAATTGTTGCGTCTCTTTTGCAAAACTAAGCCACTATGGGCCATCCTTTTGAACAACCTCTAGCATAACTAATTTTTATTTGTGTAAGACTTGCGAGTACCTTTGTACTCAACCCGATTGCTGCAATTTTAGGTGAGGAAGGGTTTGAGCCCGTTGAGGTTGTTAGCGCCGATTTTGGCGACGCTGACGAGAAATGCTTTCATTTAACTCCCAGTCGGTTGCCGATGGGATATGGGCATACCACTGCTGGTCGTTTGGTTTATTTAGTTGTTTCCGCTGCTACTTAATACTCTTATTTGAATTTGGTCGGTCGGCCATTTGTAATCGTTGTAGACCTTACCTACTATGTCATATGTCTTCTGGACTAATAATGTATGATTGTTGTATGGATGTAATCAACGTTGCATGAGAGTATGAGCATATTGGTCGCTGATCTTGGGAGCCAATATGAGTTCATGCTCGCTGTCCGTGGCTTCCGTTTTGACACACTATGTGGAGTGCTTGGCTTATTGGAGAACCGACAATCATGTAGCGCTCGCAGAGGAGCGACGCGCATGATCGTTGGGGCTCTAGTTTGCAGTTGAGTCTCTCGCTTGGATGGAGTTAAATTGGAATTCATTTACTGGAGGTCCAGAGTTATGTCCCTAAGACCATGCTTAGTCTCGGTCTTAAGGAGATAACCCAGGGGTCCTCACAGCCATGCCACTACTGGTCGAAGTGTCGACCACATGAAGATATCTGACACTCGATCAAGAAAGTATTGAACAGTCCAAGGATGACACATCATCTCACCTGGAGTTCAACAAGATATTGTGAGGCAAAGGGAGAATGCATGAGTAGGTCGCTTAGTTCGATCAGTTACGAAATAGTCGTATGGAGATACGTGCTGGTCGTAGACTAGTGGAACGTAATCACATAATGGTAAGAACCTGATCGTAAGGAGTTAGGAACTGGTCGTGACCAAATACAACCTGGTCGTATAGAGGTACGAACTGGTCGTAAGTGATGAGGACCTGGTTATAGATCATATTACATCAAGGTTCGTCTGATATATTCTATGTGTATTTAGGAATCGTTATGTACTGCTAGGTACCGCTAACGACTGGTGATCAGAAAAAATTTTCCAAGTCATAACCGATTACACATGAACCTGTAGGGTCGCGCACTTAATGGGCTAGGATTTGATTTGAATGGCGATCCGAATTCATATAGGCCACGAGTTCCTAATGGACCTCAAGGTCGAGACCCATCATGGATGCCTATAGAAAGAGAGGCGGTGGCATGGGGTAAGGGGTCGAGGATGATTTTTGGAAGAACTTTCGAAACCCTAATAGCCACGTCTTCTCAACCACGCTGCCGGTGCTAGCACTCCAGCGCGTGGTGATCCTGCCCCGTACGTGTGGATACCTCGGATGTGTTATTGCGAAGCATCAGCACTCGGATGATATGCAAATCGTGACGGTCACCGGAGTCGTAGGAGCAGACGCGCGGCGAGTACGACCACTCGAAGGAGGAGACGCGTCGTGAGTACGACTACGACTGCATCAACTCGCTACAACGACTCTACTTCCGCTATGAGTCAGCGCGTCTAGCGGGAATCTCGTGATCTATCACTAGCGGTGGTTCCTTGGTTGCGCGGTAAAATTTTTGTTTGTGCTATTGTAGCATTGTCGCGATCCTTTCAGTAAGAGCTCTAGTCCATAGACCCAGTCCAATGTAGACAGTGAACCGAGCCCGTGAACCTAGTCCATAGACCGTGGGTCCCATCTTCCACTGACTCATTTAATTTATGGGAATTATTATAATTTCCAGAAATTATTATTTTCAATGGGTCCCACTTGTCAACTTCTAATAGCCCATTCTTCCCCATACGAACTCCGATTGAGCCCGTTCAAGTTTCTAAATTTATTTAAAATCAAGATATGGCTTCTAGTATTTCTAATATAATTTTTGGAGTTTATTTTCTCTTTGTTTTGTATTTATTGGTGTTTCTTCTCTCTCATTGCGTTAGACGTCAATACTTTATGAGAATTCGAGGAAGGGGGATTTGCTCAAGATCAAGGCCAAAGTCAAGAGAAAGAGTTGTACGAAGGCAAGTTATGCTTTGATTATGTTGCAACCAGATTTAAAAAATTACTTTGACATCAATTATTGTATTGCTAATTCAAATATCAAATATTTTATTACTTTGGGATTAGTTATGCAACCCACTGGCCTATGTCACCCTTGTGAATTGTATTGTCATGATCATTTGTGACCCCTAGCTTGGCTAAACTATTAGTTGGTATTATCGTAATACCAATGTGGGTTGGTTAGACACGATTAGTATGCTTAGCCTTGCAACGGGTCATTGATATCATTTTGAAATATTAATCTCATACTTGACTAAGTCATCATGGAACATCTTTGTGAAAAGACGTGTGTCATGGAACATCTTGGTGAAAAACGTGTGTTGTATGTTGTCACCTGTTGATGGCATGTGTTGCACTTAATGAACTCGGTGGGAAAAAGGTTTGTACTGAGGCGAGTGGAAAGGATTTGTGATATTGTAGGCTTTTGTGCTTGGGAAATGTGAATCTTGATGACTTCGTGTAGTTTGGTAGTTCCGCCTTGGTTAATGAAGAACTTAACTTTGTGTCTAATTGAACTGTGCCATATGGTACAACCATAAGCTTGGTATGAGACAGGTCTAGCTTAGTAAGCTATGGAGTCTCGACATTGACTACTCAGGTAGTAGGTTAAGTTTGATGCTAGGGTGGAGATGTGGACTTTTTCTTAGTGGTAAGTCACATCTATAGATGGTTCACCATTTACATGTCCAACTGTGTGCGTCGGACCAACAAGCTGAGGGAAGTTTGGACCTGGCTGTATGCACATCGGGAAGGTCAATTGTCGAGATTAAGTTTTTGAAAGGTTTTGTTATGATTGGTGTTGGCCGCACTGGTTATATCTTATGGGTAAAGTTATACAACCACTGCATAGTGTTAATAACCTATTCGAATAGTCGTGCCCTCGGTCATGGACATGCTTGGTGATTTACCCGAAGGGTATATTTTTAAAAAACCATTGTGGAAGGGAACTTGTGTGAAAGAATTGGTTTAAACTTTGTGGAAACTTTTGATTACTTATTATTATTATTACTATTATTATTTTAACATACGCTTTCAATCAATTATTCATATTCAGTTGCAATTGTTGCTTTTCGCAATATAACCATAGAAGCCACTTTCTTTGGAATAAGCCATCATCAATAATTGCATTATGTGGTGCAACTTGCTAAGTACTGTGTGTGCTCACTCTATCTATAATCATCATTTAGAGCAAGGATTGGAGGAGTCAACTTTTTCTATGGATTGGAGGTCTTGTTCCCAGTCGGTTCCCTGTGGCAAGTGATGGGTTCCCGTGAAGTCACTTTTCATTCCGTTGTGGCTATTTCTCTTTATTTAAGACCTGCATAGCTGAATAAGTGTAAACTCGACCATAAGGTCATTACCCTTATTTGCTTATCAATTTGAGCTCATTTATTTATTTAAATCATTTGTGTGGATTGATGTTCGTCCATGTTACTACTGTGTACGCTAGCATGATCTTGCACTAGTGAATACAAAGAGAATCTAGATTCTCATATTTGGGTCCCGACAATAACCCAATGTCACATACTAGTGATTCGCTTATCAAATTTAGCTTGTTTATTCCTTTCAATCGTTTGTGTGGATTGATGTTCGTCCATGTTGCCACTGTGTGTACTAGCGTGATCCTACACTAGTGCAATATACACAAAGAGTCTTGATTCTCATATTGAGGTCCCGACAATTACCTTAGGCCACATACCAGTGATTTGCAAAGTTCTTCTCATGCTTGACTTATCTTATCTCTTTCTACTCGTCCTTATTTCTAAAATTCTTTCCTTTGCCAGTTTTAAATTATTCCCTACCTATCGTTTGTCTCTTTTTCTGCATTGGTATATTGACTTTTGTCAAATACCATTCAGTTCGCAGAAAAATTGACATTGGTTTTTCTATCCTTCCATCCCTCGTATGGAATAATCTCACACTTTTTAGTGATTACTCCGTGTAAGATGAAAGTTGTTGTCAATATAGATTCCCCCACCGTATCTTAGGTATACCGACACTCTCCAACGTGGCATTTGTCATGTCTGTCAGTTTTAAGTTTTTGCTCTTAGCTACCCTATTTTATTAGGGTGAATCTCATGGACTATTCCATGCTTAGGATAGAACCGAGAGAATTCAAGAGTGGTATACTCTCCTCCACAATCAGACCTTAATCTTTTAATTTTTCTTTCTACTTGGTTCTTAACCTCGTCCTTATAATTTTTAAAGTAATTCGAAGCTCCATCTTTTATTTTCAGTAAATATACATAAGAAGATTGTGATGCACCATCAATAAGAGTTAGAAAGTATCTTCTGTCTACTTTTGTTAACAATCCATTCATCTCATAACGAATGGACAAGATCTAATGATGCTAAATTTTTTTTATGCCTTTAACCCATCAAAGGGTTTTCGAGGTTGCTTTACTTGAACACTAGTTTCGTACTTTGATCCTTTGACAATTACATATTTTGGAACTTCTTCTAATCTGAATATTCGATCAAAACTATCAAAACTAATATAAGAGAAACGAGAATGCAAAACATTAGCCTCACAAGTCATGCGGTTTCCACGTGAAAACCCGCGAATACACCCGCACACGTGTATGTAGCCATAGTTTTTCTCATACCACCACATGCTATGTGTCGTATCTTTAAGTGGTGGTATGGACTTTATCTTTTATATTGCTCTCCTCCCACTTAGCTAAACAATGTTGTACTAAATTATGCCATGTTTCGGAATTAGGAATGAATGGCGTTTAGACAATCAGTCCAGTTCTAACAGAGTGCAAGGAACTATATAATGGACGAGACAACATCCGGCAGCATGCATCTTTCTTGTCATAGTTTGTTCAATCACGCGAACTGTATTCACTTATCTTCCTTACAGCTGCCGGAAATGTACTGTAGCATCATTTCCATCTTAAAAAAGTGCCTTTCTTAAGACGTGCATGAGTTTAAAAAGATAAGAAAAAGTAGAAAGATGTCTGGACGCTAGACAGCCAATGGCCCAGTGAGAGAGCCTTAGAGGGACGTGACTGTGGATGATACGCTAGTGTTCTTTCAGCTCTTTGCGCCGAGGAACGTCATTGGCGAGTTCAATTCAAACTATTATTTTGTAGATAAATATAGAATCATATTAAATAATACAAGAATACAAAAACAGTATAGTAGATTGAATACAGAGATGTATGAGACTTCTTACTTCTCTTTATTGTTCTTCAAGATATCATACTTTTACAATGACTAGTACCCCCTATTTATACGCTAGAGACTCTGCTAAGAATTTGGATGGGGCGCTCATACATGGCTCCGCTGCTGGGCCAAGCCTATGGTTTTCCAATACTCCCCCATGGGCATCCATTCTCACATATTCATGCCTCATCAAAAACTCCATAGAACCTAGTGGAAAAAAATTTAGAGAAAGAATACATGACATACGTTCTGTTGCGTTGCACGAATTGCCTCGTTAAAAACCTTAGCCGAGAAACTTCAGAAAAACTCGTCAAGAAAAAAAGAGTACAATCCACCCTATTTCATTTAATATATGGGATTTATTCTTTAGGTACTCGATCTTCGTGATCAAGTTTCAATATTGAGTTTGTGAAGATTCTCCCCCTGAATTCTGCACTTTTTTAAGTCTCATCATTCCAATTCCATGTATGCACCTTTCAAAGCTAGATGCTGAAAGTGACTTAGTGAATAAATATGCAAGATTTTCACAAAACTTAGTATGTAGTACTTTAATTTCATCCATCTTTTACAATTCATGAGCATAGAAGAACTTGGGGTTGATATGCTTTGTAACAGGACTCTTCACATAACCCATATGCACTTGTGCAACACAAGTGGCATTATCTTCATAGATAAAAGTGAGGGTTTACGTAGTATTCAATCCACATGACTGCTGGATGTTGTAACACCCTGACCCAAAATCGGCTCAATGCCCAGCCCACCGTGGGGCGGACCCGCCACACATAGCACCTCACTTACACTTTTCGTCCTCGCTTCATGTAAAAGGGTTAACCCGGAGGTGCTATGTTTGGATCCAACAGGCATTATATACTAGTACAACTCACTTGAGACAAGCAATGTGGGACTAATCCCACCACACAACTCCTCATGGGCCACATGGGCCACGCTACGAGCAGGCCGGGGTATTACATTCACCCCTTAAGGGGCGCCCTCGGCGAAAGATACCGCATCTGCGCAAATGCCCGAACCACCCCTCGGTACACGTCCGTGCGTCCAGTCGGCACATATGCCATACCATGTGTCCACTCCGCCCACATGCGCTATCGCCATATGCCCGCCCCTGCCCCCACGCGCCTGCGTCAAAAGGTGATGCTCGATACCATCGTAACACCTGACCCAAACTCGGCTCAATGCCCACCCCAGTGGGCGGACCCGCCACACATAGCACCTCACTTACACTTTTCGTCCTCGCTTCATGTAAAAGGGTTAACCCGGAGGTGCTATGTTTGGATCCAACAGGCATTATATACTAGTACAACTCACTTGAGATAAGCAATGTGGGACTAATCCCACCACACAACTCCTCATGGGCCACATGGGCCACGCTACGAGCAGGCCGGGGTATTACAGATGTGGTGAATCATCCGTCAAAGCCAAACACATAATTGTGAGGACTCGTACAGTGCTATGATTTCCAAGTGGTTCGTCGAAGTCGATACAAAACTTTGCTTAGATGATTTCCATGGAATTGCAGTTCCACCACATAGGAATACATAGCCATTTGCGACTTGGTTGTATGCAAGTCCGACAGGTTCCTGACATTTGCATAGCCATTCATAGACATATATTGGTTCTTTTTTGTAGAATATTTTACTTCCTTTGAGGTATCGAAAGATGTCCTTCATTCCCTACTAATGTCTTTTTGTAGGTTCTGCACTATACCTTGCTAATAGGTTCATGGCAAATGCAATGTTCGATCTAATACAATTTGCTAAGTATATGACTGCTTCTATTGCACTTAAGTATGATAATTCTGGTCCCAAGATTTCCTCCCCCTCTTCTCTAGATCATCTCGATCCTTGTCTTCTTTGCAAGGATCATCGGACCATTGGCACTTTCGAAGGGTATGCCTTTTTAAAGGCGAATATTTCTAACAACTTTTGAGTGTAGGTTGACTGATGCACTAATGTCACTACAGGGGTAGACTCAAGTTGCAAGCCTAGGTAATATTTAGTTTTACCCAAATCTTTTATTTCGAACTCTGACTAGAGGTAAGACCTTGTTTTCTTAATACCTTCCAGGGTTCCAATGATGTTCATATCATCTTCACACACTGAGATTATACAAAATCCATCCTGAGATCATCATATAAATACCCAGATACAATCCTCATTGTTCGTGTACCCTTTCTTACATAGAAAGTCACTTCAAGTGATTATACCACATCTTGTCTGGTTATTTAAGTCCGTACAGTGACTTTCTGAGTTTCACATTGTACAGATTTCCATTTACTCTGTCTTGGTTCGGGACATGGATACATTCACGTACCTTCATATAAATGTCCGAATCTAAATTTTCATAAAGGTATGCAGTTACCATATCCATCAATTTCATTTTAAAATTCAACTTAGCTGCCATTGGGATTAAATATCTAAAGGGTGGTTCAGCTCATGACTAGGGAATAGGTTTCTTCATAATCATCTCATGAACGTTAAGTAAAACCTTGTGCAACGAGCCTTACTTTATGTTTTACAACTTCATTATTTTCATTTCTGTTTCGAACAAATACTCACTTATGCCTTATGAGGTGCACATGGGGAGGCGTGTGGCTTACATGCTCAAACATCTTTCTTTTATTAAGAGATAATAATTCTGCTTCTATTACCTTCTTTCAATCTTCCCAATCTAATCTTTTCTTACATTCAGCGAGCGATGCAGGCTCCGGATCAAGATCGATGCCTATAGCAATTTTCTTTGCAAAATAAATATCGACATTGGCTGTTGTTTTATTCATAGATTCTCTCGTGGTCACATAATTTATAGCTATTTCTTCATAGGGAAATTCCTCTAATGTTTCTACTTTCTCACCGTTGCTTCCAATTGCGGGACAAGTCCCTTTATTCTTTATGCTCCGATGTTTGCGCACACATCCATGCCGATGCATCTCTTCATGGGGATATTCAAATGTGGTATATCTTTTCTACAGGTTCCATACTAGCGCCAGGTCTCAACTGGGTCCCCTTCTGATTCTGGGGAACTTCGGGGATTGGCTGTGTCAAGTCCTTATCCTTTTTTCACGAGGTATCCCTAGTTACATCGGATTCGAGGGGCCAGAGTTCTCGTTCTTTCTGAGGCCTTACGGCGCGATGAGGGATACCTTCATCGGTATTTCAACCCTCTCTGGTGCATTGCGTACAGGCATGTGCAACTTGGTCACGCTCTTCAAATCACTAAAGTGGTTAGGCATTTGATTCACTAATACTTGCAAATCAATTAACTTCTAGACTTAAATTATCTTCTGTACTTCAATTATCTTCTAGACATCAATTCTCTTCTGGACATAAATTATCTTCTGGACTTCTCTATTTGCTTCACTAGTGCGCGGGTCATTATCATGGATTTCAATTATCTTCTAGACTTCAATTATTTCCTAATATTTTTAATAAAGGGGTTGACTTCCTCCATCTAATAACGGTAAACAATCCTCATCAAATATGCTATCAGTGAAGCG
The DNA here is from genome assembly GCA_036346395.1 of Hsuehochloa calcarea. Taxonomy (NCBI): domain Eukaryota; kingdom Viridiplantae; phylum Streptophyta; class Magnoliopsida; order Poales; family Poaceae; genus Hsuehochloa; species Hsuehochloa calcarea. Next base: position 18,057,923 of record CM070614.1, on the reverse strand, counting down.
GGCTGCATGCAAATCTCCAGTCACGGGGTCAAAATACCTGATTATGGATATTGTCTCATAACTAATGTATATTCCAGACTTTTGAAGAGGGCACATTGCAGTTCGCTGTGATGGTGGTATAGGCACATAAATTTTATAACCAAATATGCGAAGATGAGAAATTTTCGGTGGTGACCCTTGCGCTAGTTGCATAGGTGAATAAATGTTATATGCCGGTGGTCTAAAATTGATAAAAGTTGTTGTGTGCAGAACTACGTGTCCTCAACATGTAGTTGATAAATTACAATTCTGTAAAATCTACTAGTCCATGCTGGGTGTAGACATGCGGTACTGAATACTCAAAGTTAAGTCCCATTGCCATACAATAGTCATCAAATGCCTTCGAAATAAATTCTCCGACGTTGTCCATTCTGGTGGACTTCACATGATGATCAGGGGAATTATTCTTAATATTAATTATCTGCGATATTAGCTTTGTAGAAGCGTGGTTTCTCATAGACAATAAACATACATGCAACAATTTCGAGGAAGCATCGATGAGCACCATAAAATACCTAAATGGCCCTGACAGAAGCTGTATAGGACCGCAAATATCTCCCTGGATATGATCTAGCAATGCAGAGATTTCATCCTTCACTTTCAGAATAGAAGGTCTAGTAATTAATTTCCCGGTGGCACATGCAGGGAACACAAAATCTTCCTGATTTGGGAAATTCTTTACATCAATATTATGTTCCTGTGAATTGTAAATTATATTTCTCACCATCCCAAGACCTGGGTGGCCCAATCTATCATGTCAGAAATAGAAAAATTAAAAGCTTCTAAATACGGTGTTGTATAGCCCAATTTCGTATGAAGGAAGTTGTCTGTAACACCCCAGCCCGGCATGAGCCTGGGATGTTACTAAAACAGCAAGAAAGTTTTGGACAGCAAGGTTCCTAGATTCTGCCTTCTTCTACCCCTACTAAACAGCTTAAGCAACCTATTAAATCACGTCAGAGGTTTTAGACAGCAAAACCAAAACTTACGTAACTTCCAGTATAGACCTTCAAAAAATGTGATCTTTAGCTCTCTGGAAATATTACAAAAATATCCACAACATTCATGTTGGTGCAATCCTCTAAAAAATCATTATCTAACTCCTATTGACCAATTTCTACGATCTGTCAGAATCCCGACAGAAATCTGGAACAGCAATAATGTAAAATTCATAACTCAAGATACCCAACTCCAAATTAAGTGATACGGATCCACCTAGTTGATTAGATGAATCCTGATTGTTGGCCCAATCTTTCACGGTACACTCGAAGATCAGTAGCAATCTCACAAACCAATTCGGTGAATTGAATTGTAAGAAAATCAATATACTCACAAACCAATCTAATAGATTGAATTGCAAGTAGAAGCGTTAGGTGAATAGTACTCCGAAACAAGAGATATATATCTTGATCTTGCTCTCAATCTTTCTCCCTCAATCTCTCCAACTCATATCACGACTCAAGAACACACGATATGCGCCAAAACGGCTTTTCTGATTTTTATTATCTAAATCATCACTTGTCCTCCCATATGGTGCGGCCATGGGGGGTTTATATAGCGTCCCACGCAAGCACAAAATCGAATGAGCAGTACCGAGCTGTTACAGTAAATCGTATCGGATACTATTCATGTGAACAGTAATCCGAGTTAGTTACTATTCACGTGAACAGTAATCCGAACAAAAAAATACTTTTTTTAATTAGAATTTAAACTATTCTAGTTTTGGAATAAAATATTAATCACCAATTGGCTGTCTGAATTGGATCCAAACTGAACCAACCCACATGCCATGTTCCTGGCGTCCTCTCCATGCATGGCCAAATCTCCCTCTTGGTTTCCCTTGTGTTGTGGGCTTTCCTTCTCTTAGCTTCTTGCACGAACTTGTTCCATGCACTTGATGCTTCTTCTGATGCCAATGCAACCCTTGCTGCCATACCACCACATATCTTTCTTGACTGCACGCACGCGCTAGGGTTTTATCCCGAGAGAACGTTCCCTCTCGTTGGCTAGCATCCCCATCCACCCTATCGGCCTTCACAACATTTTGTTTTACCTTTTGCAATGCTTTGGTTGTAGATATGGCCATATCATCCTCCCTTTCTTCAAGAAAAGACGTCCTCGTCTTTTGTGTAACCTCAGGAATCTCTGTCGGGGTAGTCTTCACGATCGTCTTTTTAGCTATGATCTCCTCAGCATGAATAGAATTCTCTGGCATAGGACACAGGGTATATGATCTTCCCTGATGCACCAAAGAGTACTTGTTGGACCTCCCGTGGTGCGTAGCATTGCGATCACACTGCCACGGACGCCCCAACAACAAGTGACATGCATGCATAGGCACGACGTCACACTCCACTTTGTCGTGATAGTCTCCTACTGAAAAACAAACTTTGTCACGATGAGTAATTTTCGCCATCGACATTATGTAACCATTGTGCATAATACGGTTCGGATGTCGCCAGTTGTCAACCCCAAAGCTCGCACCAAATCGTTGCTAATGATATTGTTGTAGCTTCCACCATCAATGATAAGCTTGTAAACTTTGCCATTGATTTTGCACTCAGATTTGAAAACGTTGGTTCGCTGCCCCGTTGTGAGAATGGAAGTGTTGTCAACTCGAACCGTCTTGGTCAGCATATAAAGACCATCTTGTGGTCCCTCACTAGTAGTTTTGTCATCACGAACGACACCTCTTGCTGTTTTTGGGTAGAAAGAAGGGTCACCAATTCTAATTTCTTCGTTCTTCCTCGCCAACCGTTCTTCTTCACGTTTCTTGGCCTTTAACCTTTCTTTTTGCTCTTTAATGTCTCCTTGGGCCTTGTCTCGTCATTGTCTATCTTCAAAGTACCTTGACGAGGACCAAGATGTAATGTCCTTCGTGTTCCTCTCCATGGAAAGGAGTACCGCATGACGGGCGTGATGCAACTCGACGTATGTGCTTTTTCTTTCAACCAATATGCACCAATCACCAACGAACATGCTCTCATATGCATAGGAATCACGTCACAAGTAACAACAAAGATATACCCATCCAAAGAAAATTTTACCTCCACTTGTTTTGTGATCGGAATGTGCTTGAACCTCCAAAGCAATAGATATGGCTCGGATGTGGCTTTGTGATCAACCCCAATCATCCACAAGTGTTTGGCTTGCGGCGTTTGTCAAGCTTCCCGTATCGATCATCATAGCACAATCTGTGTTCCCACTCGACACCGATTGAAGAATATGTAGCTCGGATCGTGGAGTGGATCCTCCTCACATTGATCTATAGTGTAGCCGAATTGCATGACCAACTTCATGTCGCCGTTCGACGCCATGTCGATACTTGATCTTCGTAGCAACGAAGTACCGTGAGCAACTGAAACTCTGATACCACCTGATACGGATCCACCTAGTTGATTAGATGAATCCTGATTGTTGGCCCAATCTTTCACGGTACACTTGAAGATCAGTAGCAATCTCACAAACCAATTCGGTGAATTGAATTGTAAGAAAATCAATATACTCACAAACCAATCTAATAGATTGAATTGCAAGTAGAAGCGTTAGGTGAATAGTACTCCAAAACAAGACATAGATATCTTGATCTTGCTCTCAATCTTTCTCCCTCAATCTCTCCAACTCATATCACGACTCAAGAACACACGATATGCGCCAAAACAGCTTTTCTGATTTTTATTATCTAAATCATCACCTGTCCTCCCATATGGTGCGGCCATGGGGGGGGGGTTTATATAGCCTCCCACGCAAGCACAAAATCGGATGAACAGTACCAAGTTGCTACAGTAAACCGTACTAGATACTATTCACATGAACAAGATGTGAGAGTCATCTGTTCACGTGAACGAGAATCCGAACAAAAAATACTTTTTAAAAAATTAGAATTTAAACTATTCTAGTTTTGGAATAAAATATTAATCACCAATTGGTCATCAATTGGATCCAAACCAACCAACCCACATGCCATGTTCTGGCGTCCTCTCCATGCATGGCCAAATCTCCTCTTGGTTTCCCTTGTGTTGTGGGCTTTCCTTCTCTTAGCTTCTTGCACGAACTTGTTCCATGCACTTGATGCTTCTTCTGACGCCAATGCAACCCTTGCTGCCATACCACCACATATCTTTCTTGACTGCACGCACGCGCTAGGGTTTTATCCCGAGAGAACGTTCCCTCTCGTTGGCCAGCATCCCCATCCACCCTATCGGCCTTCACAACATTTTGTTTTACCTTTTGGAATGCTTTGGTTGTAGATATGGCCGTATCATTAAGTGATTCAGGACTCTATAGAAATATAATACAATTATCTACAATAACCTAGTTGGCGAGATTCTCTAGTTCTACCATTAACATGATCTAATTTACAATTGAAAACTTAAAGTTAGAACCTGACGATTTGAAAGAACAGCAGTACAAGAAAAATCCGTATATTTTGAATGGCTTATCCAAAATTTATGATCTTTATCAATCTGGAAAGCTAATAAAAATTTTCACAAAAGTTGTGATGGAAACTCCGCTGAATCGGCCACTATCCAAGCCTAATATATTAAACAAGGTGACTGCTGTAGTCTCGTCAGAATCTCTGGACAACAGTAAAGAATCTAACGTATCTCCCAAACACAACTCTCTAGGAGACCGTATCCTTGGATTCAGACATTAACTATGTGAAAACTGATGAGCAAGACGAGTACAGATTACTGACCTTGATTGGCGCCCTGGACAGCAGCGATGAAGATGCACCAATGGAGGAAAACTGCGCTGGGGAGTTGCCAGACTAGGGTGTGACGGCCTTGGGGAAGGGGCTGCACAAGGAGGAGGAAGAGGTGGCAGCGGCGGCTGCTCTGGGGGGAGGGGGTGGCGCACAAGGGGGGAAGGGGGTGGGGCAGCTAGGGTTTAGGAGGGAGTGGCGCCCCCCCCCCCTTGGCCGGCCCCCCACTTAGGCCTCCAGGGCCGTGGTCTGAGGCCCAGGTTGGCAAACTTTCTTGTGAAAAAACCCCACATAAAATTATTATTCTCTCGTGTTCTTGCTTTCTTTCTTTAAAAACAATAGGGGTATTACATTGTTCCAATACCCTTTTCACTTACTCCACGCTTTGTAGTTAGCAAGTATTCCTTACCTACTTTTCTTCAGTCTCTACGAGAAAACCATTAGCGCGAATGTCCTTGAGAGTTCTAATCAATTCTAGGTATAGTAAGATTTCTTCAATGACCAAAGTTGTACCCATCGGGAGTATAATTGTGGACCTACTTGAGCTTATTATACTAGTATCGCTGCCTGCGATTTTTTAGGACTATCAGTATTCTTGCTAATCGGCTGAAAGAATTTTATCTGTCTTAAGATGGTATTCGTTGTGCCGCAATCCGCTAAGCACGTTTCCTCCATAGGGCTCCACACGCATTCTAATATAATTTACTTTATTAATATGCAGCAGGAAGCAAGCAACACGTAAATAAAATACTTCAGATATCATAACATAATTTGCTATTATAAATATGGGAAAATAAGCCTTGCAGGACTCATCAAAAGAATTTAATGCTTTGCGCTCCTAGAGCTTACAACCATTATTCAAAATTCCATAACAATCACAAACTGCAAGTGACTGTAAACAGATCTAAGTGCAATGTGTGCACTAGATCGAATCAGCGAAGTATGTAGAAACTTATACTTGAATTTGCTCCATAGCGATTTTCTCCTCTTGGGCAACTACGGCTGCAGCCGCTCCGATGTCCAAAGGATTGGTGATGGGCGCTGCTATTGGGTTGTCCACATCTATGAGTGCATCTAATGGGTGTGGATCCTCTGTGCTTGTAATAGTGAGGTGTACCTCATGCTGTCCTTTGACCTTCTTCTTAGATTGGAAAGCATTAATAACGTGTGACCCATGACCTTACCCTTCTTGCTCCTCTTCTTTATGAGAAGTTCTCCTTACCTTCTAGTTGCTAGCATTGGCTTTATGACCAACATTGCTACTAGGCGGCTGTGAGATGTAGTTCTTCATTCGAACATCATCCGCAACATGTGATGAGAATATGACCCCTATGGATACAACCATATTTGCTATGCTTGTTGTTTCGATTACAAAAGCTCGTACGCGTCACTTAGATTATCAGGTGAGCTCGTTTTTAAGAGTACTTTTATATTACATGAACTATATGATATTGCCTAATAAATGTGATGTTATTTTCAGGAATAAAAGACAGAGAGTGGTTGATTTGCAAGAGCTCGAGCTGTACCTATTTTGGAATCCAATTCGGCCTCTAGAGACAGCACCGACTTCAAACGTGCATAACTTTCACATACAGAGTCCGTTGGAGGTCCACCAGTACTTGATGAAAATATTATCTCGTCATCTTTCCAACGGATCCAGCCCTACCTTCAAATTCCTTTTGTGCAGGTCGAAATCGCTGAAATAATTCAGCACGGTGACAGCCCAACAGGCTCATAGTAAAAAGGCCATAAAGTTTGCAAACAGAGTCCGATTCGGGTGTTCTTGAGCTTGTTGGAAAGCTTATTCCGAGAGATTTCAAATGGATCTAGCCTCACCTTCAAATTATTTCTGTAGACTTCAGAATCGTCAAAATAAGATGCTACATCCCCTATTTGGGCCAAATTGGGCTTTGTAATCATACTCAACTTGGCCCATAGGCTGGCGGCCCACCTAGGGGTGTGGTTACTATTCATGTGAACAGTAATCCATGGGTTTAGTCCCACCCCATCATTTCTTTTAGGTTTGTGGCTTCCCCTTCCCTATATAAGAAGGTCGCACCCCTCTAGTTTTCTCGGATTTCGTTGAGTTAAGGTTTAGCCCTTATGCAAACTATTGTTCTTCAGTTGTGTCGAATGACCACCTGTTAAGACATCCTTCGGAATCCCACCTTATAAAATTTCATAAATATTTGCAATACATCATATTGTGTTTTATCCTGTTCTTGCGTGTTCTTCGATTGCATGCAGGAATAGACATTCGTGGTCAGGTTGATCGTGCTTCCAACAGGTCAATAACATCTCGGAGTTGGTTTAGCGATTGCTAAGGCGCAAGCGTTGTCGTACGGTTGTAGTCGGATTACGAGAGTCGCCTCCACCAAAATCGATATTTATCAATCTCATCGAAAGATCGAGCACTCCGTCTTCATCAACATGCATGATGTCAATTAATTCGGCATACCCCTTATAGCCGTTTTGATGATAGTTGCGTGCGAATTGCATCGCATTCGGGTGAAATGTAGAGAGAGTCTTCTCAATCTTTTGCTTATTCGTGATTACCTTACCACAGAGTTGAAGACTGCTATAAATTCTGTACAAATTCTGGCCATACTGTGTCAGCTCTTTCGAACTTCTGGTTCATGATCCCAGTCATCTACATATTCATTCAAAAAGTTCATAAGATTGTTGCTGGTTATTTGGATAAAATGGTTGCAAAGTTCTCAGTTCTTCGAACTCTCGGTTCGTGATCCCATATTTTTTTTCTATGCATTTTTCATGATTTACAGCTATTTTTAGTGATTAAAAGCAAGATAAACAATCACAGATAATCAAAATAGTTAATACAATAAATAAATTACACAGAAATAATAATAAGAAAGTTAAACATGCTTTAAAAACTAAAACTGATTCAAAAATTGAATTCTTGAGCCCCTTTTCTGCTGGAAATGAATTTTTAGTGAATTCTAAAAATTTTAGGGATGAAACGATAAATTTCAATTCTGAGAAATTTTTTGTGCAATTTTCAAATTTTTAGAGGGTTTTTCTGCAAAATTTTCTTATCCGCGAAATTTTCCTATAATTTTTAGAATTTCAAGGGTTTCATTGCAAATTTCATGGGACTTTGTCTCTTTTTATTTTTCAGGAATTCAAATGGGCCGGCCTGGCCGATTTCTTTCGGCCCAGTCGACCCAACAGACGGCTTCAAAACTAGGTGCTTGGGTTTCCCAAGCACCCCTGGGTGTGACGGTGGGAGTCAGCGGCCGGGTGTGGCGCACGACTCGTCACGCGGTGGCCGGTGGCGGCTGCAGGCCGGCGGTGCATCTGTGTGGCGGCATTGCGAGCAAGGTGGCTGCGAGCCGTGCAAGGTGGTGCGGGCGTGCGGGGAGGCGGTGGCACGTAGATGGGATGGTAGTGCGGCTGGTGAGTGCACGACTTGGCGGCTTTAGGCGGCGTGGGGCCACATGCGGATGGCGGTTGCCAATGGCGAGGCACCTCGTGCGGTGCCGGTGGTGGTTCTTCTTCGCGACCGCAGAGTGGCGCGCGGCGGCGACTTCTAGGTGATCGCGCGCGAGGCGGCCGCTCTGGTAGAGTCTTTGGTCGCGCGCGGCGTGACCATGCGGGCGGCGCTTCTTTGCTCAACCGGTGGTGCCGTCTCTAGGCGGTTGTCGCGGCTTTGCGCTTGGTGGCGTTCTGGCCAGAGGTTGTTGCCCGGGCGGTGGCGTGGCGCCAAGCCGGCGGGGAGGCGCATGCGCGAGGCGGTCGTGCCGTCGGAGGCAACCAAGGCGGCAAGTGCGCATGCGTCGTATGAACCCGCGCGAGAGCACACAACGGCCGGTCCATGGCGAGTTCGACGGCGTGGGGCCGACGGTGGCTCACCCGTGCTTTGCCCCCTTTTTCTTTTCTTGAGCGGCGTTGAGGCCGCGATTGCAGTCGGGAGGCGCGGCGATCGGTGCTCGATGGCACGTCTGCAGGATCGTGCGCGGGGCCACCGGCGGTGTGCTCGGCCATTGCTTCCGACGGCGCCTGCCGTCTGACGGGCCGCCGCCAACTTTTTGTGTGTACTATTCATGTTCGAGTTCATGTTCACTGCTCATCCGAGTCTTCGCTCATTCGAGGTATAATCTATAGTGCAATCATCATCTACTCTTTCATGCAACCCACCGATCGGCTTGGCGGACGACTTCAAGTCGGCTCGCGGTAGATTAGAGCGGATTTACACTGTAGAAAAAACTCCAGAAAGCCAATTTTGCAGAATTAAAAGTGATCTAGAAAATACGATTCGATCTACGAGCGTCGTGCTATGACGGTTACCTTTCGATCCGAGTAGAGTAGGCCTAGAGAAAGGCCGGAGTCGATCGTGCTGATAACGTGTTGAGGAACCGTCGCTGGCGAGTCCAGTTCGAACGATCGCCTGATAGACAAACATATAATCACATCAAACACTGCAATAACACATGAATATAATAGTAGATTGAACACGGAGATTTAAGGGATTTCTTGCTTCTCTTTATTGCTTTTCAAACTATCAGTATTTTACAATACTGGTACACTTTATTTATAGGCCAGAGACTATACTAAAATTTTAAATAAAAAATTTATACATAAATCACCTATCGGACTAAACCCATAGTTCCCCAGCACTTTGTACCATCCTCCAACACAGCAACGTCTCCAAGCGAGCCGACCCCACGATCCGGACCAGTTCCCACCGAAGATTTGGTCGGGCCGACCCATGGCCATAAAACTTCGTCATGGGCCAAGCTGTGGGCCGGACCGCCCGCCCGATTTGCATTCCTAGGTATTCTTCTCAAGGTCGTCCTAATGAAGGCTGAGAATGCATTATACACATAAGGCTCATGAACAATATGTACATGCTAGTTATCAATCGTTTCAGCTCGAATCGTTGATTTCTCACAAGATATCTAATGCTTGATTGTTCGACCAGTATTCGCTAAAAAGGCCGTGAAGTACCAATGTGTGGTTAGCACAACATTGCATTTACACGACTTCCTTTCATTTTATTATAAAAGGGACCCTTATAGGCGTGATGATCATTAAGTAGCACTTGTGTCTCAATCACTAGAGAGGGTGCAAACTTGTATGTTGTAACCCCAGTGTAACAGTATGACAACGACAAGCTACCTGCCATGCCATTTAGCCCTACAGTGCCTACCATGAGACAGTAAACTAGCTAAAAGCAGCACTCTGTAACAGATACTTCTATGCTGGATGGAATCTTCTCCATTCTGTAACCCAATACCTACCTTCCCCTTTGTTTTTTGCCTTCCTTCTGTTCTGTCCTGTAAAAGAGGTGTCCACTGAACAACAAAGCACAATTTTTTTGGGCTTTTTTTTTCCCAGCCCATTTGGTTAACTAATCTTGGTAAATCTTAGAGCAAGTAGAGACCGATTTCTCGATTAAAAGGGTAACACACATATTAAGTATTTTTCTTATAAAATAATTAATGCCAAGTTGCGAACATATATAGAGATGTGACAATGCGATATTTTTGTGAACGGTTTTAACCGGATTCCATTAAACTGATAACATAATTTACATAGCCACTGCGACTTCTTTTAGTTCGCATTATAGGTTTTTTTCTAGACAGACCAAACCTAAGAAAGAAATTGGTTGACACGAAAGGAGCCCAAAAAAACAATTGCCAATATCAAACTTTGCAAATCATGTCGGCTCGGTCCATCATGCACCAAAAGACCTTTCTGCCGTGCCAGCAGTTTGGTGCTTGGGAGAATAAAGAGTAGGTACATTTTCGCCCTAGATTAGTTGTCTTAGCTCACTAGATGAGATTAAAAAATTTCAATCATACAGAGAAGCAAGACACTAAAGGAGCTTAAGATTCTGCATGGAGTTGTTGATTCCAGCTCACACAGCTAAAAGACTGATGCGAAGGAGAGAGCAAACAATGTCACCTACCAACACAAACTAAAGCAGCAGCAGCAGAAGCAGCACTAGACATGATATATATAATCTCAACTTGATGTCTAAAACCATTACATTACATTAAATTGCGAATTGCGAATTGCAAATTCCTCATGGCAACAGAGGAAAACACCGTCTTTTTCGCCTCTGCTGCCGTGCTACAAATCTTCAGCTGAGGCAACGAGCAAGTAAGAGTCCCCCCTTCCTGCCTATGCACGGGTGTATGTACAATCATGGAGAATCCAATGATTGGAGCTCGGCCCTCGTGTTGAGTGGCCCTGCACTAGACATGCCCCCCCAGCGATCATTTCTTGACTTGATTGGTGAAACTGAGTTGCCTCCGAATCCGAGCGGCGATGATTAGTTCCATTCCATCACGTATTGCCGCGGAACCCCATCTGAAGCACACTGTGGAGGTCGTCTTCCCACAAGCCCCCAAGCTGAAAATCGACCACAACTCTCGCGTTTTAAGATCAGGCGGTCCGAGAAATAGGAATGCGCACAATTTGCCGTTTGAGCTGACATATCTGGACATGATATTGTACCTGAGAATTAGCACTCTGAAATCCATCAAGGGAAGAGCCTCGGATGCCATGGTTCACAAACGACGGCGGCATTTCGAAGCCTTTGGCATTGGTCACAGCGCTCTGCATAGCGGCCCCTTGAGACGACGCGTAGCACAACTCCGAGCTCGAGCCCTCCAGTGAGTAGGCTGGCGGCAGCAGTAGCAGCGATGACGGAGCTGGCGCTCTGGGTTGGTTAGCCTGCACAATTCACAGCCATTAGCAAGCTGATAGAGGAATTCATAAGCTCATCAACCAGCTACAAAGCTTGTTTCAGGGAGTTCAGGGTAAATTACGTCTTTGGTGGTGAAATTGTCCACGTCGAAATCCAGCCGCGGGTTGACAGTCGCGAGCTTCATTGACAGGAACTGTTGTAATGGGAAATCATCTTTCTCAAATTGACAAGCAATCATAACATTTCTCAACTTTGTTCAGCTGATTAATTACAGAGATTGCCACACCTCAACTTGCCGTTGCAACGACTGCACGTAGTTTATGATCTCGTCGAGCATTACTGCTTTTCCAGTAACCTGCATTTACAAACATGCAAAGTTACTAATATCTCTGTCAAAAAAAGTTTTCTTCTGAAGTTTTTCATGTGCTCGCTGCTTTTTTTGTTGAACTTGGTTACCTTGTTGCAGCCAGGCACGAGGTCTTGAAGCAGCTTCATGCGCTCGCTGATCTTTTCTCTCCTCACCTGAAGAGAAACCACAGACGGCAATCACGTCAACAACCACAGGCGTGAAAAGAAATGCGTAATTGACGCAATTGTGGCGTTGGACGCTGCCGGCATACCCGCTCGGCGAGGCTGTGGCTGTCGGTGGCCTGACCGCGGCGCGCGCGCACGTGGATGTAGTCCTTAGGCGACTCTGCGGCAGCCTCCTTCCTCTTACCATTGCCATTTCCTGCCTCGCCGGCCGCCGGCTTGATCGGCTCCTCGTCTTGGTTGGCGTCTGTTGATAGCTTGCACTTCTTGGCTCTCGTCTCCGGTCCCGGCAACTGAGGAAAATTCACTATTGTTTCAGTCTGTTTTGGCATTAAAATTGGAGTAGTGAAACAGAGACGAGCAATACCTTAGTAGTGGCCGTGGTGACCGCGTCCTTGCCGTTGGCTTTTGCGCCCGACGCCTTCCGCTTCCGGCAATGGCCGTCGCTGCTCGATCCGTCGCTCGCGGGCAGGTGAACAGCACCAGGAGCGGCCGCCGGCTCGGCGAGGAGCGACTGGCTGCTCGCCACGCGCGAGAGCTTCCTGCCGCCGGGTCGACCGGCTGCCGGCAAGCACGACAGCCGGTGCAGAAGAGCAGGCACGGGCGGCGCCGGCTTTGACGGGGAGCCCACCGGCGTGCTGTAGCAGGACGCGTAACGCGACGACGGCACGCCAAGGCCGCCGCAGACTCCACCAAGCCGGCTCGCGAGCTCCTCCATCAGCATGGCCTCATGGGATCCTCCGGTGGCCGCCGCAGCGAGCGACGACGGCGACGACACGAGCGAGCTCAGCGCCGAGTCGAGCACGCGCGCGCTCGCCTCGTGCTCCCATCCGGCGCCACCCCCTCCCATAACGACCTCCTGCAGCTGCAAGGCGTCGAGCGGCGCGGTCACGGCGCCGTGCGTGAACGGCCATGCCAGCCCGTGGAAGCTCCCAAGGAAGCCGTCGTGCGCCATTGCTGCCACCACAAAGCAGGGGACGGCGTGTGTGCGTGTGTGAGCGCGTGCGTGCGTGCCGGCGCGAGGACGGCAAAGGCGGGAAGTGCGCGTCGTGGTGCGGAATAAGTGGGCGCTTTCGGGGGGCGCTTCTTGGTGCGGTATGTCTGTCTAGTCGTCTAGACTCGAGAGAGAGAGAGAGAGAGACAGGGCGAGGAACGAGGAGAGAAGAAATAGAGAGGGACACAGGGCCGAGGGGAGGGGAAAAGGCAAGACGCTAGGTGGAAGAATATCCTCTGCCGTCCCTGTTATAACGGCACAGTGTGCCTTTATTTATCTTCGTTGAACCGTTCTTTTGGAAGGCATCGGCAAGATTTTTCAGGCCCACCATCTCCACCGTATCTCCTCTGAAGTACTTATCGGCGAGGCAAGAAGAAATGGCCATGTCCGGGATGAACGCGTTGTTGGGCGGCGGTGGTCTCCTCGCTCGATGCGGTCGGGCGTAGGTCACAGCTGTGCAAAGAAAAGGTCGCCGTGGCTGTGGTTCTGTTCTGCACAAAGAACAGCTTGCTGCTAGCTTGTAGCAAGGATCTGATCAGGAGTCAGCACTTGCCGTGGCTGTGGCTCTCTCTTCATTGAGGATTTGTAGTGACTCCGATGTACACGAAAGAGAGAAATAACTTCTCCAGGAACATGATGATATCTGCTCCGTTGTTGTGCAACTCACGATCGGATGTAAGGAAACGCACGGTGGTGCCCTTATAGCAACAATGGCAGAGGACATTCTTCCGAGGCTGGGTACTGAACATTCTTCCACGACTGTTCAATTTTATAATTTCACAAGGGAAGAAAGATCTTTCTGAAACAGGAAATTTCATGGGAGTCTTTTCTAGGGTATAGCTGAGTGGTGAGGATCAACTGAAACAAAGATTTCTCGATTTCAAATAGTTTTCATATTTCAAAACTAATTTTAATTTTTTTTTTGGGTATAGTTTTTCAAAATATGTACTTCTTGTGAGGTGTCACGGAGCTAATTTTCTCGAAGGTTATTTCAAACCGAACTAATTTATCGGATTCAATTTTCTAAACCGAACTAATTTCTTGTATTCAATTTTCTAAACATAGTAACTTGCTCATAGAAAAATGTATTGCAATCCCCGGTGTTACTGTGTAAATCATCATTCCAATATTTCCTTGAAACCAATCTAGTTCTTTGATGGTACTCCCGGCCTGTTTCAATATAACTGTTGTTCTTTGATGGTACTCCCGGCCTGTTTCAATATAACTGTTGTTTAAGGAATGCGAATACTCAATTTTCCTACTTCAATTATACAAAACGTGTTTGGATTGTCCATACGAAAGTAATGTCAATCGACTTCCCATCAAACATACTTTCATAATTAAAAAAAATCCATTTCGCAATATTTAGCTTCACAGGTACGAAATTAGTAGATAAACTTGTATTAGAGACCAGATCGATGAAAAATTGCAGTATTTAACAGAATTTTGGACAGTACGAATACTTTCTTGTACGTATCCGCCGCCGTTTCTACGAATATTATCAACAAGTGCAGGTTATCCTTTTTATATTTTTTTACACTCGATCTATCATTTCATTGAAAAAAGAAATTTAGGCTGAACTAAGTTGTTTCCGGCTTACCAGTTGAAACTTTGCTATTAACGCAAAGCTACACCACCAGAGAGCAGCTAAATTGTCCATTCCAAATGGTAGCTCTGAGCTCGCATTATGTTTGGCAAACCTAACCGAAGGCAACAGAAAAGCAATTTCCATTAGGTGTCACGGATCTGAACAACCATTGCATAACCCCTAACCTTTCTGCATAGACTAACTAATTTGCCTAGTGCGAGGTGCTAATCATCGATGGTTCTAAGCGTGCTGATTCCGTGGTCCATTGATGGAGCCACAGGAAACTAATGAAGCATTATCCATGGAAGATTTTCTCGGCCTAGTGGCTATTATCACCTGCAATTCATATTGTAGGTAGGGGGGGTTCATTCATGCTTTGAGAAAGAAAAAAACATTATGTGCGCCGTGAACTACCAGAATTTCTGTTATATGCTCTTTAAACCATCAAAGATATCACATTTTCATTGATTATACCATGGGTAACGCTACAGATGTCAGACCTTAGGCGTGGAATACCCAAAGACCTTACGTGTGTACTGTACTAATCTCATAATCAGTGGTTATTACACACATTTACAACATTTTGGTATTGATATACATACATTCACATATAAAAATTAAGCAAAATGGTACTTAACTTAAACGATTACAATATTTACATCACAAGGGCCGACATGCCAAATAAAACATAAGTACCAGCAGTTGCAGAGCAACATCGGAAGCAAAAGTGATGAAAGTAACTAATTCCAACGATGTGTCCATCCATAACCCAAAGGCAACCGACAAGGAACAAATCCTAGATAGTCTCGTCACCGAACCCACCGGTTCCGAGTGCGAAGAAAACGTCGCCTGGTATTGGTTCATCTTCATACTCTGAACAACAAATTAAGTAAAATTGAGTACAATACGTACTCAGCAAGACTTGTAGTGTATCGTAAATTTTATATTTATACAAGGCTAACAAAGGATAAAGCTCTACTCTACAAGTTATTTTGCTTAAAGCCATTTTTATTTGCAATATACATACGTAATAATTTGCAATAGAAGTTTAAAAGTAGTTAAATAGATAACAGGACAGTAAGTAAGTAATTGAATGGACATCATATAATATTAACTACAACTCACAACCCTCCTTGCCCGCGAGCACCATTTCATGTTCAGTCATAACTCAGCAGTTAACTCAAAAAGAAACTATACACCATTCCCTCATTTTCCAATAAGACAGTTTTGTGAAAATCGAGTCTATACCCATTAAATTGACAATTTTAGCACTCTCACGACCGCGAGCACGGCTATTATAATAGATTTACACTCTATAGAGGTGTACAACTTTACTCACATAACACGACTTCTCTAGTTTGTCTGATACCTATCGATGTCACTGCTTACTACCTTAGGTAAGCAGTGTAGAGCACGTGTTGAAGCTTTTACATCATGTAGCCATAACCATGCACTAGCCCAACGAATGTATACCCTCACTAAACCCCGGGTTATGCCTGTCTAAGTGTAGCACTGGCAGTTTTGTCAGCAAACTTTATTCCCAACACCTTGGTGAGGGAGCCCCTTCGGACATGTTGGTCCTTTGGCCATGTCTGCATTACAACGGCCTACCTATGTGTAAGGCTAGTTCTCAATAACTTAATTAGCTAAGGACGTCCCAGTGCATCATATGTAGTTGTACTCTTTGGCTTAGATTAGAGTTGCTAGCGTTCAGTCCATAATTGACCCGGGCGAAAATCGCCCTCTATCAACGAGTGAAACTCCTTTTCCACCCTTTTCACAACATAATATAACTCGCCCATGTCCGAGAGTAGGTTTTTCATTTTATTTTTCTGCAAAATAACAGAGGTACATGTAGCGTCCCGCTTTTTCAGAGTTTTTGAAAATTTTAAAAGAAAACCATTTGCTTCTATTTGCCAAAAGCTTAATTGGAAATTTCAGAATCCATTTGCAGTTTAATATGAATTAATCAAACTTTAAATAAATTAAAGTTGGTTTAATTGAGTTTTCTGGAATTTAAAGTCAAAATTATTATTTTAAGAATTTTCTTGGGTTTATTGGATTTTAGAAATTGATTTTCATTTTACCCGAAATGGAAAATTAATTTATTCGTAAAAGAAAAAGAAAATTTAAAGTTAAAAGTATTTTTATTAAGTCTAGAATAATTCAAGGAATTTCTGTGAATTTTTCTAGAATTGTTGGACTCTATTTGCTATTTTCTAAATTGCCTTTTGATTTATTTGAATTTCTGAAAATCAAAAACTATTTTAAATCCCTTTACTGTTTGTGGGCCGAATCCTTTCGGTCCATCGCTGTTTTCCCGGCCGGCCGCCTCCCGCGGCCGCCTCGCCCCGCCAAACCCGCTCCGCAAGGCCGCTTATTGGTCGTCCGATCGCCATCGCGACGGCCTCGCTTCCCGCGCTCCTCTCTTCTCCGCCGTCCGATCGAAATCGGACGACGCTCCTCGCCAGCGCCTCCTTTCCTCCCCACGTCCGACGAATCGGACGGCGCTTGCGTCGTCTTCCTCTCGCGCCACCGCTCTCTCTCTCTGTCGCGCGAATCCGCCGCCGCCGCGAATCCGCCGCCTCGGTTCCCCGCCCGTCCGTCCGTCCACAGCCTCCGCACCCGCCGCCCGCCCCGCCCGTCCGTCCGCCGGTCCGCGCGCGCCCGCCTCTCCGTGAGCCCTATAAAGCGCCGCTTTCTCCTCTCCTCTCCCCCTCTCTCCTTCCTCCTCTCGCCCGCCTTCGCCGCTCCTCCCCTCTTCTCCTTCGCGACGCCATTGTCTTCCGGGCGCCGTCGCCGCCATCTCCTCAGCTCGGCCGCCGCTTCGCCTCCCTCTCTCTCTCTCTCTCTCTCTCTCGCCTGCCAGTGCCCGAAAGCGACGTGGCAAGGGTCAGCGCCACAAGTCGGCGCTTTCATTTGTCGTGGCAACAGCGTGCTATGCTGCATAGCGCGACGCGTAAATGGGAGTTTTCAATAGAAAAATAATTCCAGAAAATCCGAAAAACCCTAATCTATCATTTCATGTGATTTCCAACTTCTTTTGGCCATAACTTTCACATCCGAACTCCGATTTGGGTGATCCAAATTTCTAAATTTATATAAATTCAGCCTCTTTCATTTGGTTCTAGTTTTGCAATTTTTGGAGTTCATTTGGAGCTGTTTTATTTATTGTTGCTATTCTCGCACGTGTAGATTCCGGCATTTCGGAAGATTTCTTCGACCCGACGAACGAAGACCCGCTCCTCGTCAACAAAGGCAAGTCGTAGGCCTTTGACCATGTTGAACCCATTTTACAAATGTATATTGTATTAAATTATCATGCATGGCTAGTTTTATTAAAAATAGTTTTGGGAGTACATAATTACCAAATTGCCATTATGCCTCCTTGATGAATTGAAAATGAAATGTCTCCTTGAATGACATATATCCTTGGACACCTTAGGATGGTTAATACTAGTTGGACAAGATTGTATACCAACTTGGGAGCGTAGTATTGCATAGTCTTGCTTTAGTTACCCGCGAGACTTTCGATCACATGTTCATGATGAATGAAATTTGACTAATGGAACTATAGAATTGTGGTGTGACGCCACTGTAATTAAAAGATGTTGTGCCATGGCAGGGATTGCCATTTGGTCGGGAATGAACAAAAATAATTTATGCTCGGGCTTGTGCTAGGGAGTGAAGGTGGGTGTGTGATGCACATTGGGTTGTGGTAGTCTTGTCTGAGCAGCCAACTAAGGACTTAACTTTGCAAGTCATTGATCTGGGTCACCTCGTGCAACCATAAGTCCGGTATGGGACGGACCTGGCCAACTAATTGGGAAAATTTTGAGTCGGTTCTGTTGTGGTGGTTTAATGGCGCAAGAGGTGGCTGTGATGGCGAAACCTTAGCGGGCAGAACCGAGGCAAAAGGAAACTTTGTAAAGGCCTTGTGATAATCACTTAGTCGTACACCCTCGGAAGTGTGTCAGACGGACATTACAAGTGATTTATCTCTTGTGGGTAAAGCTGTACAACCTCTGCAGAGTGTTAAAAATCTATTCGAATAGCCGTGTCCCCGGTTACGGACATGCCTAGTGATTTCGCGCAAGGGGTAGCATTTTCTAAAATGTGGTATTGGTTCGATGGAAAGGTTTGGTTGGAATGGTTGGGAAGTGAACGGGATGTTCACTGTTTGATTCAAAAGAATTTGGATATCTATGTACTATTCTTTTAAAATCCTGCTTTGCAATCTAATTATTATATTTACTGTTAAACTTGCTTTCTGCAAATTAACCATAAAGCCATCCTTGCTTAAGCCTGTCATGAATACTATGTGCATACATTTCTCTACGACTTGCTGAGTACTTTATGTCCTCACGGCTTTATGCCCTTTGTTGATCAGTCCCAGCAGAAGAATCAGGAAATATTGAGTTCTACGAAGAAGGCTACTTTGAAGACTTCGCCAACTAGGTCACGTCCTTCACTCGATTGCCTGTGGGCATGTCGATTGGGCTCCACGTATTTTGAGATTTTCGCTGCCAAATACTCTGTTGTTGCTAAGCCCCGTGAGGTCTTTTGTAAGAACCTTGACCATAAGGTCTTTGCTGTTTTAACTAATATTGCTTTGTCTGCTTCATTAGTTCGTTGTTGAATGGTTATGATTACATCATTGTTGCAACTGTGCGAGCTAGCTACTGATCATGGGACTAGCTTGGTATGCACAGAGGGTCTCGGGGTTGTGTGAATCCCGGGGTCCGACAGTACATCCCTCTAAACATTTTTCATAAATCTCCCAAATTCACATTTATTATATTGTTCCCTTATAACCTTTCAGGAAAATCTATTGTTCTTTTTAGCAGTTGTGCGATAATCACACTTGAAAACTCCCAAATAACATTATATATTGCCTAACCCATGTCCTAATGGCTACAATAGTAAGGATATCAACATATCAATGGGATTCATGCATTGAATAGGATTTACTACTACTAACGTCCCAAACATAACAGTTTAATATCAAACATACATGTATGCATAATATAAATTGCAAAACAAAGTACAGTAAATAAAATACTGGGATCAACATGATTAAAGGGGTGGTGCTTGCCTTGTTGTAGTTGTTTTGAGTATGAGGTTGGTTGGTCGTCGAAGATATCACTCGAGAAATCAATGTCTATAGCAAAAAGAGCTGGAAATGAATTAAATATTGCAAATAAATTCAAACAATAACCAAATACACATATATTTTTGCATATTCAGGTAGATTATGATTTTAGACGAAGTTAGAGATAAAAATAATTCAATTTGGAGTTTATAGCAAAAGTTATTAAGGTTTGAAGTTGAGTTGGTTTGGAAATTCTAGAAAAAGAAAAGGGGGAGTGAGTATTTCTCGAATAGGTGGGACCTGCATCCCTTTTCTTTTCCTTTTCATTCATTTTTTTAGCCAAAAGCGTTTTAGTGTATGACAAGTGGGCCATAATGATTTTCTTTTCTTTTTCCAATTAATTTTCTAAAGGAAAACTTTATATTACGAGTGGGACCCATGTGTGAGTGATACGGTCCACCAAACAGTGCATGGACCTTTGGTCCACACACCACAGTGCTTTGGTTTATGCGGTGGTTTACCATGCAATTAATTACGCTCAGGCTTGCACGTCAGTGTCTCAGTGCAAAAATCCAGGTTTTAAATGACCTCATTAACTCGCTTGGGTCCACACGTCAGCTGAACAACGTTGTAATTAAACTCAAATTTATACAACTAATGGCTCTTAGGACATTGATTTCGCTTAATGATTGGCGACAGTACCGGTCTGCTCCAGACATGGTAGAGGAGCTCCCGCCGCGAACTTGCCGGGCTCATCGCCAGCGAGCGGAACTACGGCGGTGCGGCCGGGTGGCCAAAATGGAACCTCCACACGCTCGCACACCTGATGGTGCTGGCGGCAACGTCCATGGCGGTGCAACGCGGTAGTGCGACGTAGGTGAGCAGTGGCGAGCTACGGGCTACATGCCATTTCGTAACCCAGCTGTGCCCTTAGCTAAATAGCATGTGCATGGGCATCTAGGGGTCACAAGGAACTTAACGAAGTGATGAGGAAGGATGGAGGCGGCTGGAGTTGAGCTAGCAGCTGTGGACAGTGATGGCGACGGTGAGGTTGACATGGGGAGGACGACCTAAGTAAAAGAAGAAGCTGTGAGTCGCTAGGGAAGCATGACAGAGATGAGTAGGATGTTGAGGAGGGAGGAATTTGGTCAGGGTAGACCGGAGGTCGTTCGTCAGCTGGAATGTGATTAGGGCCGGAGATGAAGAAGAAATGAGCTACGGCGAGGTCCTATGGATGAAGTGTAAAATCAACTTGGGGTAAACGTTGCCCGTGCCCTGGAACACATGGTGAAACGCACGGAGTGGCTTAGAGTTCACCGGAGCATAGATGAGGAAGTGGTGGTGCCGCGACCAAATGCTGGAGCTCGACCTTACCTTGCACTTGGCTTGGTCGAGGAGAGGAGGGGGTAGAGGAGGTTGGCTAGAGGTATTGGGGTGGCTAAAGGTTAATGCAGAGTGCTTGGAAGGCTACTTATATGCGATGGACAGAGAGAATGCAAGGAGGAGCTCAGCCCTGGCACTGATGCACTTGGAGGCGCACAACATGGCATTGATGGGTGAGTGACTGGGAGAGGATAGGGCATGGCTAAGCAGCAGCTGATGCGGCCGGGGACGAGTGAAATCCACTAGCATGCGGTGAAAACCGATGATTAGCTCAGGTGGTGTGTTGGCGCTATGCATGCGCCGCGTGGGAGGGAAGGCCTGCAAGTGGGGTCGGGCCGCCAGTGAGAGGTAAGAAAGAGGGTTATGGTTTTTAGCATTTTCTAAAAATGTCTAAGAGGTTTTAGGAATTTGTTTGACACCATTACCTGACTATAAAATAATGAAAAATTTTAGGGTAGGTTACTGACATCGTGTAGATTATTGTTTCTAATTCTTTGTGGGTTTCTAATTTTACATATTTCTCTCCAAAAATCTTTCATTTTTTTGTTTGCTTTATCCTTTATTAATTGTTTTAAGGAAATGTTCCACAACATGTGTGAATTAGGTTTCCATTTCATGTTCAGTATAATTATGCTAAGCTTGGATTTAATTATCAACTTTCTTTTTATTTCCATCCATTTTATTTATCCATTAGGTTTATGATTCAAAGTATTGGTATTTTAGGTTTTAAATCAACAAAACCTTAAATACAAATCCAAATAAATTAAATGACAAAGGAATGGAGCAAAAGTTTTAAATAGTTTGAATCACAAGCCTATTTTTGGGTTGTTATAGACCTACCCCCCTTACAAAGTATCTCGACCCCGAGATTCACTAGGCTCGGTAAAGAAAGAGGGGAATTCGGCTCTAAGACTATCTTCTTGTTCCCATGTGGCTTCATCTTTAGTATGGTTGCTCTACTGAATTATTAGCATCTTGATGGCGTGATTGTGAGTATGTCTTATGGTTTCGTCTAAGATTCAGATTGGGTGCTCCCGATAAGATAGATTTGGTTGGAGATCAATGCTCTCCAACTGAGTGAGTTTGGTTGAGACTCGACGACATTTCTTGAGCTGTGATATGTGCAAGACGTCGTGCATGCCTGATAGCTGTGGTGGCAACTCTAACTGGTATGCTACTTCGCCTTTTCTTGCGAGGATTTGGTACGGTCCGACGTACCGAGGTGCTAGTTTCCTATGGACATGGAAACGGCGAATGCCTTGCAGCGGTGAATGTAATATCCCGCTTAAACATCAACAATTTGGAATTAATAAATTTGTGTTTAGTAGTTAAAATTCAGAATTTTGAGAGAGTTTTGGGCTGCCAACCCATAGTGCGGGGGAAAGAGCCGGCCTTAGAGGCCCATGGCCCATGGGGGGCTAGTAGCCCACTTGAAGGCAAGAGAGGGGGCATCAAGCCACAAAACCCTAATTTGCTACAGTGTTTTTGCATCTGTCACAGTACCACCGCCACTGCTACAGTTTTTCCGTACTGCTATAGTACTTGCCTCTCTTGGCCCTTGCTGCCATCTCCTTCGAGGCGCAGCCCTGCCGTTCTTGTGTGCTGCCGGTCAAGCAACAAGAGGAAGGAAGAAGAGAGGGAGGGAAAGAAGGGATAAGAGAATGGGAGGGATCACAGCCTGGGTTCACGTTCTTCAGCGGTTCATCAAGGGTAACCTCGATCCCCATTCGATTGGTGGTGTATTTGATTAGTTTGGCGACGTCGGTAATAGATTTATTTAGGACAGTCAGAATTGGCCTATGTTTTTGAGGTAGATAAGTGCAGTTCCTGGTCTGGACATCTCCTGGAAAGTTGTGGGCGACGTCACTAGCTTTCCGTAGAGTATTGGATCAAGTTGTTTGGATGAGTGGATTGGGAGATATGATTTTTGTAGCGCTGCTGTTCTGCAGTTCTGTTTTAATTCTGATAGATATTGGTAATCAGTCATTATCGATTAGTTAATGGAATAATTAGGGTTCTCACCATAACTAATGTTGTAGATATTTTTACAAGCTTTCCAGAAAGCTAAAGATCATAATATTTGTCCTTGTGAACTGAAAATTACGTTGGGTTTTGTGCCGCTGTTCAAAAATCCTGACGAGAATCATATATTATGTTAATCAGTTTGGTAAGGGTAGAAGATGGCAGAATATGAAAATCTCACCAACTACGTTTAGGTGGGGTATTCGATAAGCTTTCTAGAGGGTCCAAGAACACCTCATTTGGACTTTTGATCAATAAGTTATGAATTTTTTAGTATGACTATCTGTTGAGGGGATAGATCGGTCGGCTGGGTTAAAAATGGAGGGTTAGATGGTTTTATTAGAAGTCTTAGTAATTTAAGAAATTATGAGAAATTTCATGAAGAATCCAGAACTGGGCGGTTTGCCATAATCGGACTTTTGAGTCACAGGTTGCGCTCGTTTTAGTACCAGAGTAGCAAAGGGGTTACTGTTCAGTACCGGGAAAGCGTGGTAGACTTGGAAACGTGTAGAAGCGATGCCGATTGGTGAATGTTCTTTTTTTGCTGTAGCTTGTATTGAAATTTGAGTATTTATTGTAGGAGAGACGTCGTGCTTGTTGCCTTCTTCTAGCCAAATCGCGCGCCACAAGTAGTAAAGGCAAGTGCATGATAGACAGCGATCAATGATGATCACTGTGATTCTTTATCTTTCAGTACCATTATTGTTGTGCTCTTATTTTTATTTAATTGCAAGCAATAAAATGGTATGATTTTATCTTGTTGACGAACATGAGAAAAATTGGATATGATGAATATGATGAAGTTTTGTAGAAGGTCCCCGATCCTTGAGGAGGAACGGGCTTGAGAGTGAATATTGTCGCGAGCATTCACTCATACTATACCGGTATACGCGAAAAGAAGTGCATGTGGACATGTAGAATGGAGTTGCATTGATATGAGATGAATTGATGCGAAAACAAAAGTGAAGAGAACAGCATGAGAATGTTAATAGAAGTGCATGTGATGATAATGAAGTTATTGAATACCCTTTATTCATTATTGTTCGTTGTATATTGATGTATTTGCTGAGTCGTGGACTCACCCTTGCGATTCTGTTGTTTTTTAGGTGATATTCGAGGGCGCCATGTTTGAGAGCGAATAGGGTACATGGGATAGTTTTCTACTTCAGACACATGATTAATTGCCATGAGAACAATTTAGTCCTTATTGCTAGATTACTCTAGGACTTGTTAGACATTGAATAAAATTTAGGTTAATATTCTGGACTAATCTATTTTGTTTCAATGCTTCGAATTCATTAGTTTGGTGCAGTTTTGGATTGCTTACCTGGTTATGTTTCCTTTGCCTAGTTGGTCATACTTGATCAATCTTTACTCGGGTTTTGTTGAGACGCGTGGATGGGTTCTATTATTGTTTTGGTTGCTAAATTTTTTTAGTGTGTTGATGATTATTAGACGTTTAAGGGTAGTTTAGTGGCATTCCAGGTTCAGTGTTGGGCTGGGGTGTTACAGTGAAACCTTGAGATAAATACAATCATTAAATTCGAAGGATAACTCACGACTTTGACGATCAACATAGCTCTTTTGTCGTGACTGCACTTCTCTTAAACACCTCTTCATCATGTCAACTTGCTCTTGTGCTTCTTGGATAAAGGCGGTCCAAAGATCGCCTCACAGACTTGAGCGTAGCAGGGGTGTTCGACTTTCTCAGATAGTGCTTCAATGGTGACATCTCAAGACTTGATTGAAATCGTTGTTGTAGGAGAATTCGCAAATGCCAAACCTTTCTCCCAATTCGTGCTATAGGACAGTACACAAGTTGGCAACATATCTTCCAAGATTTGATTTGTCCTTTCAGTTTGACCTCCTATTTGTGGGTGGAATGCCATGTTAAAGAATAGCTTGGTTCCCAATAGTTCGTGTATGCTACACAAAAATCATGAGGTGAACTGAGTACTTCAATCAGAGGTTATTGTTTTTGGTACACCATGCAGACGGATGATGTGATTAATATAAAGTTGTGCGAGTTTGTCTCCACGATAGGTGGTACTGATCGGAATGAAATGAGCCACCTTGGTTAGATAGTCGACAATAACCCATATGGATTCATGTCCATTTTTGGTCTTTGGCAGTCTAGTTATGAAATCCATGCCGATTTCATAACACTTCCACCCGGGAACTTTCAGAGGTTGGAGTAAACCTATGTGTCCCTCCTGTTCTACTATGATGCGTTAACACACGTCACATATGGAAACATGTGCAGCGATGTCCCGCTTCATACTAGGCCTCCGGAACTTCTTTTAGAGGTCCCAAAGATTTCTCAGTTTGGCCAGATACTACAGACGCTTCATAGAAGGATTCTCCAATCTTTCCAAACTGATGACCCATCTGCTTAAAAAGAAAAAGAAGTGTGAATGGAACGAAGCATGTGAAAAGAGTTTCTAAGAATTAAAGAAAAGGTTAACCTCTGCACCAATGTTAATCCTATCGGACATTTATGATGACTTTGAAGTCTATTGTGATGTTTCACGTCAAGGTTTTGGTTGCATACTCATGTAAGTAGGAAAACTTGTAGCTTATGCATCCAGACAACTCCGCCCTCATGAAGACAACTATCCAATTCATGATTTGGAGTTAGTGGCAGTAGTGCATTTCTTAAAACTTTTGCAGCATTAATTGATTAGAATTCATCGTGATATCTTCACAGACAACAAGAGTCTCAAGTACATTTTCACGCAATCAGATCTCAACCTTCGAAGAGAAGATGGTTGGAACTGATAAAAGATTACAATTTGGATGTCCATTACCATCCTGAAAAGGCTAATGTAGTTGCTGATGCATTGCTGTAAGTCCCATCATAGCAGATATTATGGTTCAAGAGCATCAACCTGAGCTCTACAAGGAAATTGAGGCTCTCAACCTTTGTTTAATAGATCAAGGCACCCTAAATGCTGTGGAAGTGTATCCAATTTTAGAAGAGCAGGTCAAGACCGCTCAAGAGGGACATCCCGTAGTCCAGAAATTCAAGCACCTTATGGCCAAAGTAAAAGCCCCTAAGATGATCAAACATCAGCAAGGAGACCTATGGTATGGGAAACATCTCTTTATCCCCCACTAGAAGGAACTCAAGGATTTGATTATGAAAGAAGCTCATAGCTCAGCATATACCCTGCATCCAGGCAGCACCAAGATGTATCAAGACATGAAGATTCTATATTGGTGGCCACGAATGAAAGAGACATCGCCGAGTTTGTTGCTTGTTGTGATGTGTGCCAGCGAATCAAAGCCGAACATTAGAGACCGGTGGGATTGCTTCAACCACTACAGATCCCTCAGTGAAACTGGGAAGAAATTGGAATATATTTCACTATAGGTCTTCCTCGAACCAAGTTCGGTTGTGACTCAGTATGGGTTATAGTGGATAGATTGACTAAAGTCACCCACTTCATCCCAGTGAACACAACTTACAAGGGAGACAAGTTAGTAGAGTTGTATATGGCTGGTATTGTATGCCTACATGGAGTACCCAAGAGGATAGTCTCAGATCGAGGTTCTCAATTCACCTTGCACTCTTGGGCTAGTCTGCATGATGCCCTTGGGACACGCCTTGCTTTCAGCACAGCGTATCATCCACAGACTGATGGTTAGACCGAAAGAACAAATCAGATTCTAGGAGACATGCTTCCAGCTTGTGCTTTGGAATTAATCGTAGACTGGGAGAAATATCTACTGTATGCCGAGTTTGCATACAACAAAGAACTCCTCTGCATTGGTCGGAATCAGGTGAAGGATATATATTCGGACCAGATAATCTCAAGAAAGCAAAAGAGAAAGTTCGACTAATCAGATATCGCCTTCAAGCAGCTCAGTCCAGACAAAAGAGTTATACAGACAACCGTCGAAGGGAATTAACCTTTGAAGCTGGAGATAATGTGTATCTCAAAGTGTCACCGCTTCGGAGAACTTGAAGATTTAAGGTGAAAGACAAGCTCAAACCAAGATGCATAGGCCCGTTCCCGATCACCGCCAAGCGTGGAGAAGTCGCCTATCAACTGGAGCTACTGGAAAGTCTGTCGGACGTTCACAATGTGTTTCACCTCTCTCACCTTAAGAAATATCTCAGAGTACTTGAGAGATCAGACTCTAGTTGTGAGAGACCATCTGAGAAGTGTCCCCATGCGAGTGATGAGTATTTGACGCTGTTGTTGAAAAGTTTGTGATTTGATTCACTCGCCGCTATTCCGCCGCTGTGGTTCTCAGATCGCGCGGAACTTTCGCCACGAATGCGGAAGTACCGATCATCGGAACTTCCGCATTCGAGAAAGCGGAACTTCCGATTGACCTGACCAATGTGTTCTATTTTGGTATTGTGCGGAGCTTCCGCCCTGGGATTGCGGAAGTTTCGATCATCGAACTTCCGTTTGTGCGCAGAACTGAGCAGTGAGTGCATAGTTTTGATTTTGAGTTCATGAATGGTTTTGAGTATAATGCAAATGTTGATTCAAGTATCTAGAGCAATGCTATGTGATGTGTTCCTTGTTTGTGCTGGTTGCAGGACGTCGAGGCGGAGTCGTGGCGAGACACGTGGAGACCGGACTAGACGCAGGCGGCGTTGAGGTCAGAACGGTCAAGGTGTGTCGAACACGACGTGCACTCGAGGTGGTTGCGAGTCGTGGACAACAAGGAACGCGGGACCTTCCAGAAGGTGAACGAGGGGCGAAAGGGTAATTTCGCAAGGAGCACAAGTGGAAGCGGGATCCGTTAGGGTTTAGACGGCGTAACGGGTTGGAGACCCGTTAGCCAAGGGCTATAAATAGAGGTGAATGCCTGGTTGTTTTGGTGGCTTTTTGAGAGAGTATTAGGGTTTGCTAGAGTCAAAAGTGGCTTTGAGAGTTTGTTTTGGCTTTAGGCTTTAGTTGTTGGGAGAGAGAGCAGAGATGTCTGTGTGTGTGTCTCTCTCTTCTTGACCTACTGGCTCTCTTTCTCATTTTGTTTTGTGTGTGTGTGTTCTTGAGATGGAGAGGGAGAGAATGGATTGAGTTCTTTGTAATCATTCCTCTGTGTGTGTCTCTGTAATCCATTGGTGCAAGGAATGAAAAATCTCTTGTTTACTTCCTGTTCATGTCTCTGTTCTTATTAAGGCTTGATTCTTGAGATTTTGGTTTTTGGCTTGATTCTTGTTGGGAAGTGCCAAAATGGGTTGCTCTTTGTTGAGATGATGCCACAAGATCATTTGATCGACTTTTCCCAAGAGCAAATCAACTGTAATCTTAGTTCTTGACTTTTGGTTTTCTCTGTTCTTCTTCCCGTACCTAGGTCTTGGATGAAAATCTTGTATCCCTTCTTGAGATGGCATGAAACTTGGCATGTTGAATCTATAGGCTATTAAGTAGCTATCCTCAAAGTTTCATCACTCAAGAATCCAAGAATCATGCGAATTTCAAGTTTTTTGTCTTTCTTGCCAAATATTCAAGAAATACGATTTTGATTTGATTAATGGATCTTTGTCTGCGATTCCTTCTCAATGAGGTCAAGATGTTGTTTAGGATGATGTCCTGTGAGACTTGACCCGAGAAGAGCAGTAATTTTTGAGTATTTCAGATTTTTGGAATTTTCCAGTACGTGCTGTTCTTCTGTTTGGGACAATCGGAACTTCCGCTATTTACACGCCGGAACTACCGCGTGCGGAACTTCCGCACTGGAAGACTGGAACTTCTGATTGTCGACAGAGCAGCCCAGAATTTTGGGAACTTCCGCCTGGAAGACCGGAACTACCGCAGATCGCGAAACTACCACCGTATAATCGAACTTCCGATATCCGACGTAACCGCCTGCATTTCTTTAACTTCTTGGATTTGATTCACTTCACGTCTTTTGATTATCAGAGGGTTTTGGGTTGCTGTGTGGACACTTGAGAGGGGAGGATCTCAATTTTTAAGGCACCATTCACCCCCCTCTGTTGCCATTTCGGTCCTTCAATTGGTATCAGAGCCGGTTAGCTCTTCTCGATAGATCTTTAACCGGTCTGTGAGCCATGGCAACGGATAAGTATTCCACCAAGCCTCCCGTCTTTGATGGCCTGGATTACCCTTTCTGGAAGAGCCGAATGGAGACTTACATCCAAGCTCAGGGGTATGCCATCTGGCGGAAGGTGAAGGTCAGATTCGTTGTTCCTGCCAATGAAAACATCAATGTGGGGAACATGCCCGATGTTGAGGCCAATGCAAAGGCAAGGAACATTATAATCCTGGGTTTGAGCCGTAGCGAGTTTGATCGCATCTCTCATCTGACATCGGCCTTCGACATCTGGGTGACCCTCGATGCGTACCATGAGGGCACCACCCAGATCAAGACTGTTCGACAAGATCAATTCAAGCGAGATTACAACAAGTTTGAAATGCTCGCTGGTGAATCTCTCGATGAGTGCTTTGCGTGTTTTCACAAGATCCTGAGCAACCTCCGAGCGGTCGGTCTCACATACCCCAACTCGGACAATGCTCGTCAGATGCTCGCGGTGCTTGATTTGCGTGTTTGGGAGATGAAGGTGACTACCATCAAGGACACCACTGACCTTTCGACCCTGACTCTTGACGCGCTGTACTCGCGCCTCAAGACTCACGAGATTGACAATCTCTCGTAGGTCGAAGTCGCAGTCGATGGCTTTAGTCACCGATCCCACTTCTGGATCTTCTTCTGAGTCGCTTTGTGGTTTCTCCTGGTCGCTCTCGTGACATAACCGATGATCGCTAGAGCGACTATGGATGAGCGCTAGCCCTCCTAGCTCGGAAATTTTCCTATGCTTACAAGAGAAGGAGGGATGGAAAAAGAGGAGGACCCGTGATTTGCTTCGAGTGTGGTGGCCCCAACCACATCCGAGCAAACTGCCCCAAGCTGGGGAAGGGCAAAGGCGACTACAGCGGTTCGGGCAAGAACGACTACATCGATAAGAATCGCAACATGAAGCCCTCAGCACCTGCTCAAGGCAAGAAGAAGTTCCGCAACTTTGGAAAGGCCAAGAAGCTCTTCCATCGTGTCCTCACCGCCTTCGACGACCTCAACTTCAGCGACGTGGAGGGATGGAGCGACGACGAAGGCAAGGATGATCAAGATCCCAAGGACGGTGACGACTTCATCGGCATGTGCTTCATGGCCAACGGAACCGACGTCAGCGACAGCGAGCTCTACAGCGACTCCGATGAGGTAGGTCCCTCCTACGACCAGCTCAATGATGCATTTCTTAAGCTTGGAAAGTTCTATGCTAGATCTAGAGCTAGGGTTGTTGATCTTGAGAAGGAAGTAGATAGACTATCACGGGAGCTTACTTCACTTAGATCTGCTTCCTCCCGTGATGATTGTGATACATGCTGTGTCTTGATTGGTGACATGGAGAAATTAAGGACCTCGCATGATAGTCTGACTTCTGAGCTTGATAAACTTAAGGTGGAGAATGCTAGTATGCTTACTGAACTAGAAATGAGTAGGGTAGCACCTATTTCATCGACTATTGTAGAGACTACTTCTTGCACCTCATGTGAGGATAAGGACAATGCTTTTAAAGGTCTTTATACCATGTTGCTTGATCTGCCCGAGATTTGTGAAAGCTGTAATAATCTAAAGATGAATCTAAAACTGGATGACCATAAAATTACTGAATTACAAGCTTTCCTTCTTGAGCCTATTCTTCATGTGTGAATTGTCTCAAACTTACTGCTGAACTTGAATCTGTCTCCAAACAGTTTCAAGAACTAGTTGATGGCAATAACAAATTAGCCAAATTTGCTTCTAAGGACCCTGTTAGCTCACCATGCAGTAACTGTGAAAAACTCTAATATGAATTGATTGTTCTGGATGAAAAATGTGTGAAGCTAACTAAGGACCTTCTAGAGAAGCAACCATCTGCTTGTAATGTGTGTGCTGGGAAGAAGCATGAGGGTTTGGTAGAGACGCCTAGCGACGTAAACCAACTGGCTAGTAGTAGGACTGTTCCCTCAGAGTCGGCTGTGCATGCACAAGCCAATCTTTCCTCTGCTGTTGGTTCTTCGTCTGCTCCCTTATCATCTGTTGTTCCTTCTTCCCCCTGCTCTTCTTGCACCTCTCTCTTTCGGGAGTGCCAGTATCTTATGAACACTCTCGAGAGGTTTGTAGGAGGCAAGAAGAAGCTCAACCTCATTCTAGACCAATCTAAGATTTGCAGATTTAATCAGGGTCTAGGATACGATTTCCATGAGGACATGAGAAAGCATCCACCTGTCGTGCTCAGAACCATAGCACCAGGTGTGATAAAGACTAAGCCTAGGACTGAGAAAGTCAATTTTAAGTCGGCAGGTCTTGTCCAAGGGATCTCTGACAGCAAGGTGATTCCACCTGCAACTTCGGCCTCTCAGAAGGCGAAGTATCATTGCACCTTCTGTCAGAAGGATGGACACTTGTTTGATCATTGTTTCAGGCGCGCCAAGATCGCACGTAGAGACCGTGTTGAGTCTTTTAGGCGCATTCAGGGTCAGCCCCAGACCTAGAGTGCACCTAAGACCAACATGAGGTCTAGGCTTGCTCTAGCTAATGATTTTGGGCAGCATCGAGAACTTGGTTTTTCTGAGTTTTCTAGTTTTTGTCCTCATGCTCCCTTTGGTCGTGACTTCCGTCGTTTTGAGGGTAGATCTCGGTTTCCCTTTCGAGATGGCTACCCGCGGCGAGATCAGCATGTTGCCAGCATTCCGACTCGCTCTTCCATAGCAGCCGATTCGGATTGAATCAGCGACAGTGTCCGCATACGCACCTTCCGCTTGTTGAGTGACAGAGAGCGTAGGGTAGATAGAGGTCAGTCTTGCTTGACTACTTCATCTGTTCGACGTGTTACTCAGTATTGGGTACCAAAATCACTGTTGATGCACCCCAGTATTGAGACTTTACTCTCTGTTTGACTCAAGCTCGCCGGGCAGGGAAGGGAAAGGTTTGGCTTGTAGACTCTGGTTGTTCTCGCCATATGACCGGAGATTCTCGTTGGTTTTCTTCCCTAGCCCGTGCTCCAGGTGATGAGACGATCACCTTCGGAGATGCTTCGTTTGGACGCGTCATCGCTAAAGGTACTGGGCGCATTAATGATTCATTTATTCTAAAAGATGGTGCCTTAGTAAGTAAGCTGCAGTATAATCTGCTTTCAGTCTCTCAGCTCACCGATGACGATTTCGAGGTGAGTTTTAAGAAAAACAATTGCAAATTTTTTGATTCTTCGGGTAGTCTGGTTTGTGGGATTTCTCGTTATGGAAGTATCTTTCGTGCTGATTTTTCCGAGTCTTCTGGTGATCCTCTCTGGTGTTTAATTGCTTCTGAATCCCGTGATTTGACCTTCTGGCATAAGAGACTTGGTCATATAGGATTTGATCATTTGACCCGAGTTAGCGGCTACGATCTCATTCGTGGTTTGCCGAAACTCAAGATGGTCAAGGATCTAGTTTGCGCTCCATGCCGGCACGGCAAGATGGTTGCCGCTTCTCATTCTCCAGTCACAGTGACAATGACCGATGCACTGTGACACCGCTCCACATGGATCAGATTGGCCCATTCAACGAGTCTGCAACAAGCAGAGGGAAGTGGTATGTTCTTGTTGTGGTCGATGACTTCTTGAGGTACTCTTGGGTGTTTTTCTTAGCCTCGAAGGATGAGATGTTTACACATTTCCGTGGCCTTTTTAGTAGGCTTTATGTTGAGCTCCCAGGTGCATTACGAGCAATTCGCAGTGATAATGGCACGGAGTTCAAGAATTCCTACTTTGAGAGTTTCTGTGGTGAGATAGGTGTAGAGCATCAGTTCTCTTCTCCGCACGTCCCTCAGCAAAATGACGTTGTGGAGAGGAAGAACCGTACCTTGGTCGAGATGGCCAGGACGATGCTAAATGAATATTCTACACCTAGGAAGTTTTGGGCTGAGGCTATCGCCACTGCATGCCATGTTTCAAACAGAGTTTTTCTTAGGGCACTCTTGCATCGCACTTCTTATGAGTTGAGATATGGGCGAAAGCCCAGTGTCTCGTATTTTCCTGTGTTTGGTTGCAAGTGTTTTATTCTGAAGTCTGGGAACCTAGATAAGTTTGAGTCACGATCTTGTGATGGGATCTTTTTGGGTTACTCGACTTCTTCTCGTGCCTATAGAGTCTGGAACTACAAGTCTAGCAAAATGGTAGAAACCTGTGAGGTGACCTTCGATGAGGCTAGTCCGGGGACTAGGCCAGATATCTCAGGTTCTCTAGAGCAGTCTGAGTCCATCTTTGTGGATGATGAGGAGGACGGAGATGAGGGTTGTCTACCCGATCCAGTTCTTTCTCCTTCTCTGGAGGTGCCTTCTTCCACCGCACCTCGAGAAGATCAGCCCTTACCTTCTGCTTCTTCTGAAGCTAGTGGCTCTGTTCCTGTCTCATCTGTTCATGAGATAGAGGCCACTTCTTCATCTCATCCTGGACCTCCTAGACACATTCAAAGGACCATCCTTCAGAGCAAATCATTGGAGATCTTTTTGAGCGAGTCACTCGTTCAAAATCTGGCACGTCTCTTTTCTGTCTCCATTCTACCTTTGTTGCCTCATTTGAGCCCAAAGACGTTTGCCATGCTCTCTCTGATGAGTCATGGATTAATACCATGCATGAGGAATTGGAAAACTTTGAAAGAAACAAGGTCTGGTGGCTTGTTGAGCCCCCTCAAGGTCACAATATCATTGGGACCAAGTGGGTGTTCAAGAACAAGCAAAGCGAAGATGGGGTAGTCATTCGAAACAAGGCTACACTGGTAGCTCAGGGCTTCTCCCAGGTTGAGGGTCTCGATTTTGAGGAGACTTTTGCCCTCAGAGCTGACTTGAAGCTATTAGAATCTTGCTTGCCTTTGCAGCTTCTAAGGGCTTCAAGCTTTACCAGATGGACGTCAAGAGTGCCTTACTTAATGGACTTATTGAAGAAGAAGTCTATGTCAGACAGCCTCCAGGTTTTGAGAATCCCAAGTACCCTAATCATGTCTACAAGCTTTCCAAAGCTTTGTATGGACTTAAGCAAGCTCCTAGAGCCTGGTATGAAAGGCTTAAGTCCTATCTGCTGAGTCATGATTTTGAGATGGGTAAAATAGACAAGACCTTGTTCATCCGCCGTCATGGCACCGATCTTCCGCTCGCCCGGTTTATGTGGATGACATCATCTTGGCGGCTCCTCGCATGCTCTTGTTTCCCGCTTTTCCTATGTCATGAGCTCGGAGTTTGAGATGAGCACGATGGGCGAGTTGAGTTTCTTCCTTGGCTTCCAAATCAAACAGACTCGGAAGGTACTTTTCTCGCACCAAGGCAAGTACACTCGTGATCTCCGAGACGCTTTGACATGAGTGATGGCAAGCCGATGTCAACTCCAATGGCTTCTACACCTCACTTGACCTGTATGAAGACGGCGAGCCGCTTGATCAAAAGGAGTTCGTAGCATGATAGGCTCTCTCTTGTACCTCACACCTCGAGACCGGACATACATTTCTCCGTGTGTCTTTGTGCTCGGTTTCAGCTTCTCCTCACAGATCTCACCGCCAAAGCAAGTGAAGCGCATCTTCGGTACCTTCGAGCTACCATTGACTATGGTATCCGGTACTCTTCCTCTTCTTGTCTATCTCTTAGAGCCTACTCCGATGCGATTTATTTGGTCAGAGGATAGATAGGAAGAGCACTTCGCACTTGCCAATTCATTGGCACTTCTCTTGTCTCCCGGTCTTCGAGCAAGCGATCGGTGTTGCATAGTCCACCGCAGAGGTCGAGCACGTTGTCGCAACCGATTCTCAGAGCCATGTGCTTTGATGGTCTCGACCGCAGACTTTGGGTTAGTAATCGACGGCGTGTTCCGCTCTTTTGTGATAACACGTCTGCGATTAGCATTGCCAAGAACCCAGGCAACATTCTCGACCAAGCATATTGATATCGATATCACTTTCTTCGAGACCATGTAGAGAAGGGTGACATCGTGCTCCGGCCAGGAGAGTGAACACCGCTTGGTGATATCTTCACCAAGCCTTTGGATAGCTCCTTTTACTTCATGGGAGAGCTTGGGGTGGTTTGTCCTTATGGATCACTTGTGAGGGGAGCTTGTGCTTTATCACAGATTATATTTTATTATGCTCTTACTCTTTTCTGGTTGCATTGCATTTGGGTGCATTGGGTCTAGTCCTTCCAGCATAGGTTAGAATGGTTTTCTTGCTGAGTTGCTTAGACTGCTTCTTCTTATCTTGTGCTTCTAGGTTGTTTCATATTAGCTGCTTCTTTTCTCACTAGGTTGAGCTTACTCACTTCTTATAGGTTCTAGCGAGGGTCGGGCCACCCTTGGGTAGACAGGGATAGTGTTTGCTCCTTAGTGTGTTAGTTGACTAGCTGATAGTCCTGGAATCATATGGGGTAGATGAGAATCAGTCTGAGCTATAGTATCCTCTATCTCTTATCTATGCTCTAAGGACTGCCTTTTCTGTTTCTCTTGCCAGTTTCTCCTTTTTGTTCCTTTGGTTCAGGGGGAGTTCATCTTGGTTCTTCTAGTTCTTAAATTTGTCATAACTCAACCTGAATTAAAAGTGCATCTCATTCTGAAGGGGATATGGATTTTCTTGCATTTCATTCTACATTGTAATATATTTACATGGAGCCTTGATTATTATCTCTTATGATCTGTTTTCACTGTCTTACATCTTGCCATGATTTGTGCTAAACTGCTAGATTTATCATGACTTTTTATGTATAGTCTAGTCTTTGCCATGATAAGGTGACTTAAAATGCTCAACTTGAATTAAAATCTTGTCATGATAGCTCTTGAGACTAGTCTGTTGAAGTTATCCCTTTATGATTCTCGCCATGTCAAGTAGGCTGAGTTGAGTCTTGAATCTCTATTTAGCTTTAGATTGGGCTATGTCAGTTCCTTAAGAAGCATGACTTATCATTAAATTTTTGGTCTAAATCATCAAAAGCAAAAAAAATGATCTCTTTTGTGCGAAAAAAACTGATCTCACCAACTCTTTCTCATGAGACTGCTTGTCATTGCACTAGGCATGAACTCAGGGTGAGTCTTGGACGACCTAAGATCACTTCCTTAAGTCTGTTGCTTGGAGTGATCGCATAAGGCTTGGGATCTAGCACATGGTTAAAATTTGAAAAATAGTTGAAGCTTAGGAGGCAGTTGTGGATGGCACCTAGTCCAGGACTTGCTTTACTAAGATAAAGCCATAAATAATTTTCAGAAAAAAAAGAAAAATGTGCTAAATTTGCTTCTCTTCAAACAGACCAAGTTCTTGATCAAATGAGTTTTTCTTAAAGCTGATAACTATCTAAACTGCTCAATATTTGCTTCTTGGTTTCACTTAGAGTACTTGACATGGCTTGTATCATCCTTGGATACCTTTAGCTAGACTATAATCTTGGTTGATTTGACATGCTAAGAAATTGGACCAATTCTCAGATTTTGCCTTCCTAGGTTTAGCTACTCTATACATCCATGGTCATGATCTTGAAAGCATTATTATGTGTTATGGCTTGGTGTAATACTCTAATGGTCATTTTGGACAATCTTCATGGCTCCAAATGCTTAAAATGAATAACATATAGTCATTTTCTCTATTTCATGCATCTTGATGTGTTTATTGCCAAAAGGGGGAGAATTTTGGAGAGCAAAAGTCTTCTGGAGCTTTACAGAAAAATTTGCTCTTTCATTTCTAGCTCCGGTCTTTCTCTTTTGTCAAACATGGTCTTGAGCTTTCTGGATTCCTAGTTTAGACCGTGTTTGATCATAATCACAAACTCAACTTTATGCTTTTTCGGTGTTTGTCAATATACTCATCAAGGGGGAGATTGAGAGACCATGTGAGAAGTGTCCCCATACGAGTGATGAGTATTTGACGTTGTTATTGAAAAGTTTGTGATTTGATTCAACGCCGCATTCTTGCTCTTCCGCTGTGGTTCTTAGATCTTGTCGCGAACTTCCGCCTCGAATGAGGAATTACCGATCATCGGAACTTCCGCATTCGGGAAAGCGGAACTTCCGATTGACCTGACCAATGTGTTCTGTTTTGATATTGTGCGGAGCTTCCGCCCTGGGATTGCGGAAGTTCCGATCATCGGAACTTCCGCCTTGGTGAAATCGGAACTTCCGTTTGTACGCAGAATTGAGCAGTGAGTGCATAGTTTTGATTTTGAGTTCATGAATGGTTTTGAGTATAATGCAAATGTTGATTCAAGTATCTAGAGCAATGCTATGTGATGTGTTCCTTGTTTGTGCTGGTTGCAGGACGTCGAGGCGGAGTTGTGGCGAGACACGTGAAGACAGCACTAGACGTAGGCGGCGTTGAGGTCAGAACGGTCAAGGTGTGTCGAAGACGACGTGCACTCGAGGTGGTTACGAGTCGTGGACAACAAGGAACGCGGGACCTTCCAGAAGGTGCACGAGGGGCGAAAGGGTAATTTCGCAAAGCAGCACAAGTGGAAGCGGGATCCGTTAGGGTTTAGCCGGCGTAACGGGTTGGAGACCCGTTAGCCAAGGGCTATAAATATAGGTGAAGGCCTGATTGTTTTGGTGGATTTTTGAGAGAGTATTAGGGTTTGCTAGAGTCAAAAGTGGCTTTGAGAGTTTGTTTTGGCTTTAGGCTTTAGTTGTTGGGAGAGAGAGCAGAGATGTCTGTGTGTGTGTCTCTCTCTTCTTGACCTACTAGCTCTCTTTCTCATTTTGTTTTGTGTGTGTGTGTTCTTGAGATGGAGAGGGAGAGAATGGATTGAGTTCTTCGTAATCATTCCTCCGTGTGTGTGTCTCAGAATCCATTGGTGCAAGGAATGAAAAATCTCTTGTTTACTTCCTATTCATGTCTCTGTTCTTATTAAGGCTTGATTCTTGAGATTTTGGTTTTTGGCTTGATTCTTGTTAGGAAGTGCCAAAATGGGTTGCTCTTTGTTGGGATTATGCCACAAGATCACTTGATCGACTTTTCCCAAGAGCAAATCAACTGTAATATTAGTTCTTGACTTTTGGTTTTCTCTGTTCTTCTTCCCGTACCTAGGTCTTGGATGAAAATCTTGTTTCCCTTCTTGAGATGGCATGAAACTTGGCATGTTGAATCTATAGGCTATTAAGTAGCTATCCTCAAATTTTCATCACTCAAGAATCCAAGAATCATGCGAATTTCAAGTTTTTGGTCTTTCTTGCCAAATATTCAAGAAATCCGATTTTGATTTGATTAATAGATCTTTGTCTGCAATTCCTTCTCAATGAGGTCAAGATGTTGTTTAGGATGATGTCCTGTGAGACTCGACCCGAGAAGAGCAGCAATTTTTGAGTATTTCGGATTTTTGGAATTTTTCAGGACGTGATGTTCTTCTGCTTGGGACAATCGAACTTCCGCTATTTACACGCCGAACTACACAGGCGTGCGAACTTCCAGACCGAAGACCGGAACTTCCGATTGTCGACGAGAGCGTACCAAAATTTTGGGAACTTCCACCGAAGACCGGAACTACATTGTCTTGAACTACATTGGTATAATCGTAACTTCGATATCCGATGAACCGCCTGCATTTTTTGAACTTCTTGGATTTGATTCACTTCATGTCTTTTGATTATCAGAGGGTTTTGGTTTGCTGTGTGGATACTTGAGAGGGGAGGATCTCAATTTTTAAGGCACCATTCACCCCCCCTCTGTTGCCATTTCAGTCCTTCAAGTTGAAGCCATCTCCCTTCAGAAGGAGCTGACTTACCCGGAGCATGCGATCAAGATCCTCGATGTCATCGAGAAGCAAACAAGACGTCAGATCATCCGCCTTTGCAAAGTCAAATGGAGCAATCACTCTGCAAGAGAAGCCACGTGGGAGCGCAAAGACCAATTAAAGCTGGATTTTCCGTTCTTGTTCCCGGAGTAGTTTGAATCTCGGGGTCGACATTCCGTTTAAGGTGGGTAGGTTTTGTAACATCCCATTTTGGGACGACATATATTAACTACTATTCCGTTATCAAAATCCATTTGTATTTCCAAATTAGCATATTTCAAAAACTTTTAGCTTCTATCCAAGCTCGGGTTTGTGTTCCAAAATTCCTTTCCAATTCCGAATTCAAATTTCAATTTGAATTCACCTTTTCAAATTTTTGGACCCTTTTTTCAATTTTACCTCCCCCCACCATTCCGTTGGGCCGGCCCTCCCATCCTGCCGGCCAATTCGGCCCGCCTCCCCACGACCCATTATCCTCAGAGCCCATCTGGCGTGCCTCTCCCCCCGGCCCATTCTCCTCCCAGGGCATCCAGCCTGCCTCTCTCCCCCCTGGCCTGCGCTACTAGCTCTTTCTTATGCCGCTGGCCCGGCTCCTTCTTCTCCCCCCTTCTCTCCTCCGCACCCGGCGCCCACTAGCCGCGCTCCAGCCGACCCACGCCCGTCGTCTCCGCTGCTCTGCCCGACCGACCACCTTCCCCTCCGCGCGCTCCGACTGACAGCGCCTACGCCGCCACCAGCTTCACACGACCCGCCGCTCGGTCGCCTGCTCCATGCCACCCACGCCACACGCTGTCTAGTCCTCTCCCACGGCCGTTGTTCCCGCCGGCCTTCCTCGACTATAAGAGCTCACCCTCTGCCTTCCACCTCCACCGCCTTCCTCTCTTCGCCCTCAGGCCGGGCAGAGACGGCCCCCGCATACTACCGCTGTTTCTTCCTCAAGATTACCACCCCTGTATTCATCGCTCGCTTCGGTACTATCGCCCACGCATTTCCTCCCCTAGTACTACCGCTCGCCCCCCGGGTACTACCGCTCGCCCCGCTGGGACCAATGCACGCAGACCCAGTCCATGCATTGTGCGGTGGACCGAGCACAGTGTTGAGGGCCACTTATCAGCATAAGGCTTTTTGCCAGTTTTCTGATTTTCCATTCCATTTGAAATCTAATAGAAAAACTTCAAAAATTAATATCTCCTTCGTTATAACTCCAAAAATTATGAAATTTGTTCCTAAAATTTTATAAATTCAAGATCTTATTAATGGCACTGGTCTTTTTTTATTTAGGAGTTCATTTGTTATGAGTTTTGTATTTATTTGCTCTCTTTGTTGTTGTGCTTTTTCCCGGTACATTTGTACGATTAGGGTTCGTAGATGCGGGAGACCTCTACTTCGATCAAGCTCAAGAATACCAAGACCCTACCGCCTTTAACCAAGGTGAGTCAATACTTTTATCATTTTGAGCCTACATTTTAGGCAAACTATATTTATTTAAAATATCAAAATTGCATGCTTTAATTCTGTAATCAAATGTATGTTAAAGCCTAAGGTAGTTAAGCACCCATTTTATGATTAATTAATTATTATCTATCCTTTGATAATTGAATCCATTATTCCATGTCACTCTAGTAGATATGTGGTAAATTCTAGCATATGTTGTACTTAAGCGACATGCTAGTCTTGCTTAAATACCAAGATAATAAATGCTCTAATCATCATCTTTTTATCATGAAAGTGGTTTTGGGCAGTCATTGTGGGTAAATGACTGGCATGTTGTGATAATTGGCTTTTCCTCCCAAAACCCTAAACAACCTGGCATGTTGTCATAGTTGGCTTTTCCTCCTAAAACCCTAAACAACTTGCTAGTACCATATCTGGGCGGATGGAAACAGTGGTGGGTGCCGTCGTGTACGAGAGTGGTTGGTAGGTGGTACGAACCGCTCGGATAGATTAATGACTTAATCTTGTCGTGTGCTCACGTGCAAAACAAGTACAGCCGCTAGTCTGCAAAGTGCAACCTGGCTTAGTAAAATTATTAAACCCTGAATGTCATCCCACTAGTCAGTGAGTGTGAACGTGCAAGCGCGTGTTGCGACCGGCTTGAATGGGATACCGTGGTAAGGTGAAGTTGCCAGCTGCGCTAGTCGTTGTGGTGAACATTCCACACAACTTATGGGCATGGCCCATGTGGGTGAGATGACGGAAGGGGCGAGGTTGTTCGAAAAGTCATTGTGACGATCGCTCAACTACATGACTACGAAATGATGTGGGGTAACAAGTTTGATTATCTCTTGTGGGCACAGTGTACAATCTCTACAAAGTCTAAACTATTAATTTAAACAGCCGTGCCTACGGTCAAAGACGGACATGGGAACTTAACTTGGGTTTGTTCTATTTCAAAAACCTTTGTTGGTGGTATGAAAATCAGGTTGGCTCATCTAGCCTGAGGTTAGATTTTTCCTAAGCCGTCGACCTCAGTGGTATGGAGGAGCGGATATAGCTCCAATCAGATATAGCATATGTAGAGTTTCCGATGGAGGAAACATCTACTGTTATTTAATATTACACTTACTCTCTTTAATAAAATGTAATATGTTTAAAATGTTAAGTTATAGGAATTTGTAATTATGATAATTGAAAAATGTTGCTTTAGCAAATAAAAGAACCAAAGCCACCATTGTTAAGCCATGCATGTATATTTTCATCTTGTGTGTTGGCTCGCGAGCATGGAAGTTATGCTTATTCTTACTCTCCCCCAAACCCTCCAATTGATGTGGACCAAGGGGACTACGCGTACTATGAAGACTCGGAAGTCGGCAGACAAGAAAACGATGAGGAGTAGTCTAGTTTATAGTCTAGATCTCGTCTCAATCCAAGTGGACTCGTTCGGTACTTGCGTACAGCAGATATTGTCCAACCCTTTGGGTAATATATGCCGTACACTGTTTACCCTAGTCGCTTGTCTGTGGAGAGATTAGCTCTACCCCTTTTGCTTCCGCTGTAGTTAGGTTGCTTTCTATGTAATGTAACCAATTTGGTATGTCCGGCCCATTTGTAAAACTTAGCCCGACGTGGTCTATTTCACTATGAAGTTGTAATATATTGGATGATTTAGTTTACGCCTTGTATGAAATGATTCAGTAATATGCCTATAAGTGCTATCTACTGATCTAGGGAATAGCACAGTGACTTCACAGAGAATTTAGATTTGCAAAATCCGAATCCAACATGTTGTCTATTAGAGAAGAATTAAGCCCGCAGGATCTAAAGAAAAATACCTCGTAGAAGCAGCGGATATAATAGTTTTCTTTGTCACAGAGAGCGGTGTGCCTTGAAGTTGGATGTTATGTACCAGCAAGCTGTGTTGTGCAAGATCAATTGCAGCATGTTAGAACAGGAAGAGATCACGATTGAAGATAACATAAAACGCTAGCAGGCTCTAACTTTGGTAATGGAAGTAATTAGTATATATCTAGGTAAAGGTAACGCAGTATGAATAGAGATAACAAAACTAATGGTCTGTGTTTTTCGTATCAGGAAGCAAATTAGAATACAGTAAACTAAATAGTGTTGAGGGTGGCGGCAATGGGAAAGTTAAAGCTAAAGAGAATAGGTTATGTACATGTGTATTCTATAGAATAAGTATTGAAAGTAGTGTCTGTATAGTAATGGATGAATTCAATGAGGAAAAGTTGGCAGCATTCTATAAAAATAGATGGCGAACAATTGAGTTCAAAACTATGTATTAGTGTAGTAGTAAGCTACCTTTGTTTTTTTCTTTTTCAGGTTCTGATTGATGCTGGCCAAATCGAGCTAGCTGTGTGTCTTCATGTCTAGGGGATGATGTTTCCGGTTCAACATCGGCGGTCGGAACGTTTGAGTGGGACAGAGTTTTCTATTTCATGTATGACGGGTGCGAGGATACAGGGTTGGTATGAAACTGCGAGCATCTATACTGTGAACCTGGAAATATGGGTTTTGAAGTATGAAGCTCCTATCAGTGACTGAAACAACGAATGTGTAGTTCTGTGACACAATGGCAGCAATATCATTTGGTATGGTGTCGCTTGCATGAGCAGCACGGACCAGGTCATGATAAGTCTCGTGTATTGGTCGGTTTGCACGTACGTAGTAGACCAAGGAGCGGCTTTCGAACACAATTTGCTGTCCAATTTTACAAGACCAAAAAGCACAAACTCGGCTTCGCCGGTGCCATCTGTGCCTATTAAAGAAATTCTATATCTGCGTACAAAAGTAAAGACATAGCGTGGAATATAGTTGTTTGTTCGATACAGGAGCGTGTTTGCTAGAAGATAAATCCATAAGAGACTTACTTAGGTTCTATCATCTGTTGATGTACAGTCTGGATTGGAGCATGTGTAGGATGGGCCAGTTGACATGAAGAGAACCACCAACGCTGACCCTTTCTCAGGAGTAATAGTGACAGTGCACATGAATATGTGCCCTATTTAAAAGGAATCCGTAGAAAATTAGCTGTAGGACATGCTGTGTATGTGCGAACACTGAGTAATGTCTAGGGTTGACAATAGATCGGATAGTTTCTGATCGATTCGAACCGAAACGGATTTGAATTGTATCGGATCGGATTTTTCTAGGATAATTTTTGGGTCGGAAACGAATTCGGATTTTTTTGTCGGAAACGAAACGAATACGGTAGGCATGCTATCCGGTGGATACAGATACGGATACGGATACGGATTATCCGGATAAGACCAAGTTCGGATATCCTGATTTTGGCCCAAAAGAAGAGAATTTCAGCCCAAACGAGAAAATAAGATTTTAATTGATTTCTGAATTTCTGAAAATGCAACAAATCAAATAGCATTTTTTAGAAAATAGCAAATAGGGTTAAAAAAATTCTAGAAACAATCACAAAAATTCCTTGAATTATTTTGAACCTAATAAAATTAATTCCAAGTTAAAGTTTGTTTTTATTTTTGCACATATGAAAAATATTTTTAAAATCCAGAAAATTCAATTAATTAATTATTTTTTTTTCATTTTCACTTTAAATCCAATAAAATCCCAGAAATCTCAATAAATTTTATTTTTGACATTGAAAACTTGTAAATTAAATAATTGACTTTATTTTATTATTTTTTTCTTTTTAACCAAGAAAACTTTTTTAAATCTCAGAAAATCCAATAAAATAATAACTTTATTAATTTTATTTTTGGTAACATACTTTGGGATGTTACAGTCATTTGTGTATAGATTAACCATCCAGCCTGATCAATGTTAGTATAAACTAAGTTTTACGTATGTGATGAACTAAGTGTGAATGTATGCTGACTTGTAACTTTATGAGTTATGACTTATGAACTAA
Source organism: Hsuehochloa calcarea (assembly GCA_036346395.1). Classification (NCBI taxonomy): domain Eukaryota; kingdom Viridiplantae; phylum Streptophyta; class Magnoliopsida; order Poales; family Poaceae; genus Hsuehochloa; species Hsuehochloa calcarea. The sequence continues at coordinate 18,013,808 of CM070614.1, read as the reverse complement.
ATATGGTAAGATAAGTGTTGTTATGTATGGTTGTTGAAAATATGAACAATTCATGAATGTTTGTATCAAATATGGTAAGAAGTATTAAGAATACTCTGAAGGGTAGGCTAACCTTTGAATATCTTTGTCAAAGTTCCTACAAATATCGCAACAATAAGCTGTTTGTCACCAACTGATATTATTGTATCACCATCAAACCTCATTGAACATTCGGCCCACATATCAAGGCGGATTTGACCACTGAACATATAAAGCAATTAGGAGGTGTGTAGTCGCTCTATCCGTCGGATCGGATTTTACAAATCCAAATTTTCTGTGAAATCATTGTACTATTTTATGAATCAGTAGATAGCACTCACAGGCATATTGCTGAATCATTTCATACAAATCGTAAACTAAACCATTCAATATATTATAACTTTAGAGTGACATAGACCACACCGTGCCAAATTTTACAAAAGGGCCGGACAGACCAAATTAGTTACATTACATAGAAAGCAACGTAACTACAACGGAAACAAAAGGGGTAGAGCTCATCTCTCCACAGGCAAGCGACTGGGTAACTTGTGTACGACGGATATGACCCAAAGGGGTTGGATAATATCTAATGTACGCAAGTACCGAACGAGACTACTAGACTGAGGCGAGATCTAGACTACAAACTAGACTACTCTTCATCATTTCCTTGTCCATCGACTTCTGGGACTTCATAGTACGCGTAGTCCCCTTGATCCACATCATCTGTAAGGTTTGGGGGAGCGAGAATGAGCACAACTTCCATGCTCGCGAGCCAACACACAAGATGCAATAATATACATGCATAGCTTAACAAGGGTGGTTCGAGTTGTTTTATTTGCTAAAGCAATATTTTTCAATTATCATAATTACAAATTCCTATAAGTTAGCATTTTAAACAAATTGTATTTTATTAAAGAGAGTAAGTGTAATATTAAATAACAGTAGATGTTCCCTCCATTGAAACTCTACAAATGCATCATTTGATTGGAGCTACCTCCACTCCTCCACACCACTGAGCTCGACGGCTCAGGAAAAATCCAACCTCAGGCTAGATGAGCCGACCTGGTTTTCATACAACCCACAAAGGTTTTCGAAATAAAACCAACTCAAGTTAAGTTCACATGCCCACCTTTGACCGTAGGCACGGCTGTTTAAACACTTTAGACTCTACAGAGGTTGTACACTGTACCCACAAGAGATAATCATACTCATTACCCCTACAAGATTCTGTGGTCAAATAGTTGAGCGATTGTAACACCCTGGCTATTCGGAAGCCAAGATGCTACCTAAAGAACTATCTTACAACCAAACTACAAAAGATTTTAGACTGTAACTTGTCTAAGTACATATAGAGACCAACTTTAATAGAATCATGGCAGGAATAAAGACTGAATTCATCAGAACATAATCAAGGAATGATTAAAACGAACCAATAGCATCATTTGACAGGACAACATAACATGGAGAGAAATATCATGCAGTAGTAATCTTATTTATTACAGTTCCTCGATTAGCAAATGAAAGACATCATCGACATTATCAAGGAAAGTAAATTATGGTGAACTGTGTGAAATGTGTTTGCCTACTCCCTCCCAACAGAGTCATCATCAACGATCACCTAAATAAATACAGAAAATAAGAATGAGTCGAAACACAGCAAGTACAGTAAACAATTAAACATACAAGGTTAGGAACAAGTCTATCTCAATACGAAATCTGAACTTATCTCTGAACACTTATGAGTATGAAAGGAATGAATGGATGCATTGAAGGGAAAGGACTACACACATGCTCATACCGGTATAGCGAGTGACACACACGTCGGTGCTCACTTAAGTCCGTACTTAACAAAGTCTGGGGATCCAATCACCGTATGAAGAACGTTTCATACGGGTGTCCGAAATTACCCACATTGGAATGGTGGGTCTTACATGCCCATACTGGAATTGATGGGTCTTAACAATTCCACTCCCGTGGACGGAACACGAAGCATGCAAGAATGGAATGAATATATGCCATGAGTGTCACCTCTTTCATTCACATGGATTTTCAACTAAGAACGAATAAATATCATAAAGTTTGAATCATGGATCATAGAAATAACATCACATCAAAAACATTCAACTGTAAAACATGAAGTATGAACGTGGATCATAGAAGTAACATCGCATCAACAACATTCAATTGTAATCATCATGTCTTAACACATTGTACCTGCCTTCCGCGATGTGACGCACTAGGAGGCAACGAAGGTGTTTCTCCACTCACTGCCCCACCGCCTACACAAATAATTAATCGAAATAAGACTAACAAGACATGACGTGCTACAAGCGTTTTACCGAAACCCTCTAACTAAACAAACATAAACAATGGCTCAAAATGACGCCCTTATTAATCACCCAATTTCAAATTTCTTTTGATCGCAAGATGCGAGAAAAATCGTAATTAAATATCTGTAACTCATAATGACTTGAAACTAGTGCTCAAATACTCTTAACACACCAGGGTACGAAAATCTAGTTGGTGGGGTTCTTTGATTCAGCCAAACCAGTGGCGTAAACAATAGTTAAAAGCAACTGACATATATCTGTACAGATTGCAGAACAATAGCAAAGAAAATCATGTAACTTTCAATCTACTGATCCAATTGAGGTGATTTTTATCAACTTGGAAAGATAATTTAAAGGGCTCCAATAACCTATTTGGGTGGAGGTTCTGAATCTGATTCTAACTAGATAAAAACCGAGGAACAAACCGACTGTCCCTAGATACGAGACAGATAGAGCAGCGTGCGGTTAAAAATTCATATCTCCCAAACCGTAAGGCGGAATCTCGCGATCTTGGTGCCAAAAGAAAGCTAACGACCTCAGGAAAAAAACTCTAGAAGACGAAAACCCGTTATTCGGCATCTGACAACCCTCAATTGGCCGCACAACAGACTAAACCTAATCTGGACAATCTGGAACAGCAATCTGATTTGACTCTAACGAACAATTCGCATCTAAAACTGTGGATATCGTGAGGATATGTGCACGATCTCAGGATGATGAGTCAATTGGCAATGGCGTTGTTGGTTTGCAAAATCTCGCTGGGTTTGCTCCAAGGTCGCTGCACCACAAAGCGGTCCGATCGTTGTGTCGGGCGGTCAGACCGCCCGTGGAGGAGTCCGACCGGCCATGGTGGCCGGTCCGACCGCCATTTTGAAAATTGGTTTTTGGAGCTGAGCCAAAAATAGGTTGTGTAGGCAAGTGAGGGGAGTCTCCGGATGTGGTCCAATCATTTTGGAGCTCCTAACAAAGTTCTATTGAGTTGAAAATTCCGAAGGTTTGGATTTTCACGCTTGAATTTTAGTTGTTTGACCGGTCCGACCGCCGCTGTGGGAGCGGTCCGATCGCTCGAATCGGCCTGACCGCCCTGTGGGGCGGTCGACCGGCATTGACTTGGAGGTTAGCCAAGTTTGCATTGATGAGATTTGAATGTGTTTTATGTATGAACTTCAATACTTTATTGTTGTATATTGCATTGCGGAACTAACGTGGGTCAAGTTGTGAAGAACTTGTTCCCTAAACGGTTTGTTTGTCTATTGTCGCGCGTGTGGCTTGCGTGTCAACGACGCCAACGGTGATCGGATCGACTACGCTTGGAGAGCCGAGGTCCGTAACGATCATGGATACCGGTGAGGTCGTGTGACTCAAGCATGGTGCAGATGGGCAAGATGGATCGAACGGTGGTTCGGTGCACCGTTGGATCAAAGTGCGGATATCGCGAAGAGTCTCCGGAGGTTCCGATGGGATTCTGACAAGAGAGGCTTGGCGACGTGATGAGAACCGCTGATCAACCTACACGTGGTGAAGCAGGCGATTGCTTCAATAGTTATATGTGTGTGGGTCCCATGTGTAAGAGGTCCCAAAAGTGAAACCCTAGCCCTCTAGTATAAATAGAAAGGGGGGAGATGGAAAACCCTCCTAAGCACTCATTTGGCATTCTTCCTCATTTTCTAGGGTTTGGAGGAGAGGAGAGGAGAACTAGTGTTTGGAGAGTTTGGAGTGTGCTCCTTGTGTGAGTGTAACAGCCCAAAATTTCAGTTTCAGTTAAAAATAAGACTTTAATTATTTTTTTGGATTTTCTGGAAATTTTAAAAGCTTTTCTCTAAGTATTTTAAAGCTAAAATAATTTATGTGCAAAGTCTATTACCAACTAAAAGTTGGAATTATTTTATTTAAGTCCAGAATGCCTCATAGAATTTCTGTGAATTTTCTCAAAAATTTTGGAATTTATTTGCTAATTTCTAATGCCTATTTGAATTTCTGGAATTAAATCAATTGAAAAAGATTTAAAATTCCTCCATAATAAGATCGGGTGAAGCCCAAGATCAGACACGCTACCCAATTTCTCCTCACAAGACGATGGATGCGGGCCGTCCGATCGAAATCGGACGGTCGACATCAATCCACCCCGCGCCCTTCTCCCGCTCTCTGTATAACCGACAGGTGGGACCGCCCCAAGCCACGTCACCGTCTTCAACCTCCCGTTCTTCCTCGCGCAACACCGCACGGCCCGCCATTACTACGCAGACGAAAGTTTCCAAAACCCGGCAAATCAACTCGGATTCTCCGGATTTTTCGCATTAATTCCCGAATCAATTCCGCTCAATTTTGGCATTAGTTTCGCTTATCATCAGAAATCCTCGAAACTTCGGCGGCGACCTCTCGACCCTCGCCGCTTCCACGCCACCCCGACCTCGCCCGATCGTTTTTAAGCGTGCCTCGACCGCGCCATCCATCCCGCAATCCAACGCACTAAGTCTCCACCTCCCTTCCGCAATCGCCGAATTTCAAGCTTTCCGCGGCAACCGGCTTGTTCCTTGTCTTCTCCGGCGACGCCAAGGCCACTCCGGTGACCCCAACCTCGCCTCCAAGATCGCCTCGTCACCGCGAGTCTAGTGCGCACCTCCTCGCCCTCGGGACATCGCCGAGCTCCTTCGCCGCCAACGATCGAACCACACCGCCGCCTCTCCGTCGCCGACCATCTTCCGCCACGCCCTCGCCGCGTAATGCATCGAGATCGGCATCACCTCGATTCTTTTGCGCCGCCGAGCTCCGCCAGACCGCTGTTCACGGAACCTCGCCTCGAAGCGCCGCCTCCCGGCGCCCGATGTGGCCGCCAAGTTAGCGCCACTGGCGCCACATGGGCACTTTGGCCGACGAGCGACCACATAGGCGCCAACAGGACGGCCGGCCAGCCGCCCTCGCCTCACACTGCAAGTGCGCGCCGAGTCCACCGTGGATTCGGGTGACGCTGTGGATCGAGTCCACGATCGCGAGCCCACATGACAGCCTCAGGCACAAGACGACGACGAATAAATGGAATTTCCTTTAGAAATTTAATTCGGAAATTCGAAATTCTGATTTTAGGATTTAATTTAGGTTTTAAACTTCCAGAGCTCGTATTTCTTCATACAAACTCCGATTTAGGTGATTCAAATTTCTAAATTTGTATAAAATTAAGATCTAGCTAACTAAACCAAAATTATTTAATTTGGAGTTAATTTGTATTTTCATTTCAATTTATTTGAGTTCTTTTGAATTCGCTTGAATTTGGATTATTCTCGCAGATAGATTTTGACGACTCGGAGAGCTTGATCCTATTGAAGAAGTAGAATACCAAGATTTTGAACAAGGCAAGTTACACCATTGACCATTTTGCCCCAATATTTAAAATTATTTAATTTCTTTTAAATTATTATTGCATGCATAATTGTATTTAATTATTTTAAATTCTGCTTTAAATACTTAATTATTCCAATTCCTTTGTATAGCCAAATTTGATTGTTGTATTATCAATTCCTTGTAACCTTAGTCAAATGAATTTAAAAATAAATATATGCTTACCAAATGCTTAGACCACGAAATATTTGATTTTGGGAGAATTTAGCCAAAACTTCATAAATTGATAAAAAGACTATGACATTGCTTTGTCATGGTGGACTTTTGCAAATGTCTTTGAAAATTATAAAATAAAAGAAAATGGTTTGTACTTGGGCAAACATGGACCGCTGGTGGGTGTTTATGCACTGCTCGTCTCGTTAGGATCGAGACCTGTGGTTTTTATTGAAAGTTGCCCAAGTAGGTTAAGGACCGGCCTTTGAGCCGCATCTTGCAAAGATCCACCAGTACTACCACATGTTCAGATGGGCGTAACTGGCTAAATAATTTGTCTTACCTCATTATTGTTTATGCCATTTTTGTTGTGTGGGTGTCGGTTAGACTTTATTCCCACTTGGCGCAGGAGGGGGCTTCCGGCAGGTGGTTAGCCTAATGGAAGTGAAACCTTAGCGGGCATATTGGTATTGAGGTAATGCATTGAAACGCTTTGTGATAATTGCCTACCACACGCCTAAGGAAGCGTGTATTGGCCGACATAATGCATAAAATTATCTCGTGTGGGTAAAGTTGTACCCCTCTGCAGAGTGTAAATCTATTCGAATAGCCGTGTCCACGGTCATGGACATGCTGAGCAAAGCCACTCTAAGTTAGATTTGTTTTTGGTTTTAAAATAACTTTGGACATGATTTGAGGATGGTTAATCCTTGTGGTAAAATTGGGCGGATAGCCTTGTGATAGGAGGGTATCCTTCACCATGTTTCATATGGAGGTTATCCACTATAAAATGATAAAATCTGATTTTAGCTATAGAATAAAAATGTGCCTTGAAACTTAGTATAAATATTTAAACCAAAAAGGTGATTTATTTAAATAAACCCTACAACCTTCCTTTGAATAACTTATGCATGCATTCTAAATTTCAGATTGGGTGTAATTTATAGCACGCTTGTAGTGCTCACTCTTGTCAATATTATTATTCAAGAGAAGACTGCTATCCGGAAGGTGAGGAGAAGGACGATTAGGCAGCGACCTCTAGACGATTGCCTGTGGCGTATCGTGTGGCTTACCATTATATTTTGCTTCCGCTTAATGTTTTATTTGGCCTCGTGCCCAAAGTGTAATAAACGCTATGCTTATTAATAAATACGCTGGATATGTTTGTGATAACATTTTTGTGACTGTGTACACTGGAAATCCTGGACTAGTGTATGAACACAGAGAATTCGGGATCCTTCGTTCTCGGGTTCGACAAAAGTGGTATCAGAGCCATATCGATCGTAGGTCGTGACCTAGAAGGAAATCGACTTAAGGATTTATTTTGAAAATTAAAAATAACTTGGTCTTCGAGTCATTTCTCAACTTTTCTCTTGAAAATATTTATTAACTCATCTCCTTCTCAAAAATTGTAGATGGCTGAAGTTCCGAATGCCATTTCCCATGGAGTCTTTGCTGGTCATTGGGCCGCAGTTCTCTGGAAGATCATGCAGCACTTGGACTTTGAAGAAAGATCGACGTATCAAGGATACAAGTATAAGGTGGGAAATCAGAGTCGGTGGAGGGTAGAGGTGATCCTCTACTCCAATCTATCGCCGAACACAGACTTTCACATCTTCGATGCCCCAATGCGACGGGACACTTTCGCCGAAGGCATCCAGGATGCAGCCAGGGAAGCCACCCGCCGACTTCGCTACATCTACGATCACCGCCTCAACGGCACTGGATTCCACTATTACCCGATGCACATCCCAACCCAAGATGACAAGATTTTCGCTCAACTAGAGATGAAGACCGCCCCGATCTCACGATCGTGGATCTGGCCAGAGCCATGGATTACGCCTACGGGAATACCCTAGATGAGCTGTCTCTCATACAGGAGAAATTACAAGACGCAGAAGAAAAGTTGAAGGCTCCAGAAAAAGAACTGGCCTACTACAAGGCAGGCGAGGCTAGTTCTAGTGAGCCAGATTATACCCCAGTAACCCCATAGATATGTCCTCAAATTGTCCTTTAGATGCGAATTATGAGCTATAATACCTTTGTGGTAGCCATAATGAATTAATAAAATAAAATAAATTATTTTGCCGAAGTGTTTTTGCCTTGCGTTTGTTGATTTCGGGCTATTTTAGACCTATACCCCTTAGAAATTCCTGTCTCTCTTGTCTAATCTGTAAAGAGTCCACCAGATGGTGACCACCCGCACTGGAGTGGCAGTGCCAGAGGGCAGGGAAATGAGAATGCTGATTATCAAGAAAACCCAGTTCATCAGCCACCACCTCCTCCAACTGAAGCTTCTGACTGGCGCCAAATGATGGCCAATCAGACTCATCTGATTGAGTTGCTAGCCCAGTCCCTTCACAACAACCAGAATACTCAAGCGTCAGCAGCCTATCATGCTCCTCCACCTCCCGCAAGAGTAACTTTGTCAGAGTTCATGAGGATGCATCCGCCGACGTTTTCTAGTAGCACGGAACCCATGGACGCAGATGATTGGCTCAGGGCTATTGGTAAGAAGCTGGGTATTGCTCAATGCACAGATCGTGAGAAAGTTTTGTTTGCCTCTCATCAGTTGATTGGTCCCGCATCAGAATGGTGGGATAACTTCAGCATGTCCCATGCTAATGCCCAAGAAATCACTTGGGATGGGTTCATGCAAGCTTCCCGCCGATCTCACATTCCATCTGGCATGATTACACTGAAGAAGAAGGAATTTCGCTCTCTTCGCCAAGGAAACCGTTCAGTCAGCGAGTATCTGCATAAGTTCAACCAACTTGCTCGCTATGCCCCCGAGGATGTAGCCAGAGATGAAGACAGGCAAGAGCGATTTTTGGAAGGGTTGAACGACGAACTCTCTGTTCGTTTGATTTCTCAAGATTTCACTGACTTTCAGCAGTTAGTAAATAAGGCCATATGCCAGGAAGGCAAACATCAAGAAATGGAGAACCGTAAGCGGAGGATGGCCACTCAGATGTTTAACTCAGGAGGACTACCCAGGCCTCGTTTCACTCAGTCTCAGCCACCTCAGCGCGGAAGGTTCCAGCCTACTACACCAAGAGTTCCAGCTCCAGGTCCGCGCCCAAATACTCCCGGATTCCGTAGTAGTTCATCTGGAGGTCAGTTCCAGCAGAAACCAGCTATTCCCGCAGCAGGAATCACTTGCTTTTATTGCAACGAGTTAGGTCACTATGCCAATAAGTGTCCCAAGAAGCAGCAGACTGCCACCCCCGTCAAGCCAACTCCCGGAGCTTCAGTCTCCGGCGGTCCCTCAAAACCAGCTGGTCAGTTCATGAAGGGACGTGTGAATCACGTCACCGCAGAGGAAGCCAATGCAGCACCAGACGTTGTCCTCGGTACGTTCCTTGTCAACTCAGTACCAACATCAGTTTTATTTGATTCCGGAGCTTCACATTCTTTTGTGTCAAATAAGTTTATGGAAAAGTATGGGTTATCTACCTCCCCCTTAGTTAACCCCATGTTAATCCATTCCCCGGGCTCAGAAATGAGGGCTAGTTTATTCTGCCCAAATCTTACCTTTGAAATCTCTGGAGTAACTTTCTCGGCAAACTTAATAGTCTTGCGTTCGCAAGGATTGGACGTAATTCTTGGAATGGATTGGCTTGCCAAAAATCAAGGCAGGATAGATTGTGCTAGTAGATCTATCAACCTCATCAATGAACAAGGGATTTCAGTAGAGTTCCGACCTAAGACTTCTACGGGAAGAAGTTCTATCTTGACCAGTTTAAAGGAAGTAAAACTGGAAGACATACCCGTGGTACAAGAATATCCAGATGTTTTTCCAGAGGAATTACCTGGTATGCCACCAGTCCGGGACATAATGTTCTTAATTGACTTAGTCCCAGGGACTGCTCCAATTTCAAATCGACCTTATAGAATGCCAGCGAATGATCTAGCAGAGTTGAAGAAGCAGATCGAAGAATTGCAAAGCAAAGGTTACATTCAACCAAGTTCATCCCCTTGGGGAGCTCCAGTACTATTTGTCAAAAAGAAAGACAATAGTATGAGAATGTGTGTGGACTATAGATCACTCAACGAGGTAACAATCAAAAACAAGTACCCGTTACCTAGGATAGATGATCTGTTTGATCAACTTAAAGGAGCCAGTGTTTTCTCCAAGATTGATTTGAGGTCAGGCTACCATCAGTTAAAAATTAGACCGGAAGATATTCCGAAGACAGCCTTCACCACAAGATATGGACTGTACGAGTTTACAGTGATGTCGTTCGGACTGACAAATGCCCCTGCTTATTTCATGAATATGATGAACAAAGTATTCATGGAATTCTTGGATAAGTTCGTGGTAGTATTCATAGATGATATTCTCATCTACTCAAGAGATGAGGAAGAGCATGAAAAACATCTCAGAATTATTTTGGACAAACTCCGAGAACATCAACTTTATGCCAAATTCAAGAAAAGTGAATTTTGGCTCACCAAGTGGCTTTTCTTGGACACATTGTGTCGCAGGAGGAGTTGCAGAGACCCTCAAAAGTTGAAGTCAGAATGGATTGAAGCAACCCAACTCACACGTATGAGAAGTTTTCTGATTAGCCTGGTATTACCGTAGATTCATTGAAAGTTTCTCCAAGATCGCCAAACCCATGACACAACTTCTGAAGAAGGAAAAGAAATTTGAATGGACAAGTGCATGTGAACATAGTTTCCAAGAGTCAAGAAAAGACTAGTCTCTCGCACTGCTAGTCTTACCGATATACGTAAGGATTTTGAAGTTTTCAGGACGATCCGCCTGAGGGCTAGGATGTGTACTTGATGCAGAAGGAAAGGTCGTGGCTTATGCATCTCGCCGCTTAAGGCCACATGAAGGAAATTATCCAACTCATGATCTAGAGTTAGCGGCAATTGTGCATGCTTTGAAAATCAAGGCATTATCTCATTGGTAACCACTTGTGAGATTTTCACGCATCATAAGAGTCTCAAATATATCTTCACCCAATGTAACTTAATCTCAGGCAAAGGAGATGGTTGGAGCTGATAAAGGATTATGACCTTGGAATTCATTATCACCCGGGTAAGGCCAACGTGGTAGCAGATGCTCTGAGTAGGAAGGCATACTGCAACACGGTGTTAGTTCAAGAAAATCAACTAGAATTGTATGAAGAATCAAGCACTGAACTCGAAATTGTCACCAAGGTCAGATCAACACAAGGAAGTCCAACCAACCATACAAGGTCGATCGAGAGAAACAAATAGAAGACGAAGACATCAAAGAAATCATGAAGAACATGAGAAGAGGCAAAGCCCGAGATTTTCTCAAGACGAGCAAGGCACAAGATGGTTTGGCAACCGCATCTGTACCTAATCACCATGAAACAAGACAAGCGATTCTCAAAGAAGCTCATGAATCACCTTACTCTATCCATCCCGGAGTACCAAGATGTACCAGATCCAAGGAAAAGTATTGGTGGGTCAAGATGAAGCGGGAGATTGCCGAGTTTGTTGCACGCTGTGATGTGTGTCGTGTTAAGGCGTAACATCGAGAGACTGCGGGATTGTTACAACCATTACCAATTCCTGAGTGGAAATGGGAAGAGATTGGTATGGATTTTATCACCGACTACCTAGGACCCAATCAGGTTGTGATTCCATTTGGGTGATAATTGACCGATTAACTAAAGTGGCTCATTTTATTCCAGTCAAGACCACTTACGTAGCGAGAAGTTAGCGAGAATTGTACATGGCCAGGATCGTCTGTCTACATGGTATACCCAAGAAAATTGTGTCTGACAGAGGTTCGCAGTTCACATCAAGATTTTGGCAGAGTCTACATGAAGCTTTGGAAACCAGACTCAACTTCAGCACAGCATATCATCCCCAAACAGATGGCCAGACCGAACGTGTAAATCAGGTCCTAGAAGATATGCTCCGAGCGTGTGCTATAGATTACGGAAGAAGTTGGGATAAGAATTTACCCTATGCAGAATTTTCCTACAATAACAGCTTTCAAGCTAGCCTGCAGATGTCGCCATTCGAAGCATTGTATGGCAGAAAGTGTAGAACCCCTCTCCTTTGGGATCAAGTAGGAGAACACCAATTCTTCGGACCAGAATTGATAAAAGAAGCTGAAAGTAAGGTAAAAGCAATAAGAGAACGTTTGAAAGTGGCTCAATCCCGACAAAAGAGTTATGCCGACAATCGTCGGAGAGAACTATCCTTCGAGATAGGAGATTTTATCTATCTCAGGGTAACTCCACTCCGAGGAGTTAGGAGATTTCAGACTAAAGGAAAACTCGCACCCAGATTTGTCGGACCTTATAAGATTTTGGCAAGAAGAGACGAAGTTGCTTATCAGTTGGAACTACCAGCATCTCTGTCAGCTGTTCACAACGTCTTCCATGTATCCCAGTTAAAGAAATGTCTCAGAGTGCCAAAAGAAGAAACACCACTTGAGAACATCGACCTTCAGGAAGATCTTACCTATGTGGAGCAACCAATTAAGATTCTTGATGTGGCAGAACGCATCACCAGAAGCAAAGTCATTCGTTCATGCAAAGTTCAGTGGAGCAATCACTCAGAAGAAGAAGCCACCTGGGAGCGAGAAGAAGTTTTGAGAGCCGAGTACCCCCACCTCTTTGCTAGCCAAGTCTGAATCTCGGGGTCGAGATTCCCATTAAGGGGGTAGGTTGTAATGACCCAAAATTTCAGCTTGCTTAAAAATAAGACTTTAATTATTTTTGTGGATTTTCTGGAAATTTTAAAAGCTTTTCTCTAAGTATTTTAAAGCTAAAATAATTTATGTGCAAAATCTATTACCAACTAAAAGTTGGAATTATTTTATTTAAGTCCAGAATGCCTCATAGAATTTCTGTGAATTTTCTCAAAAATTTTGGACTTTATTTGCTAATTTCTAATGCCTATTTGAATTTCTAGAATTAAATCAATTGAAAAAGATTTAAAATTCCTCCAACAAGATCGGGCGAAGCCCAAAGACTGCACGCTCGCCCAATTTCTCCTCACAAGACGATGGATGCGGGCGTCCGATCGAAATCGGACGGCCGACATCAATCCACCCCGCGCTCTTCTCCCGCTCAGATCACCGACAGTGGGACCGCCCGAGCCACATCACCGCCTTCAACCTCCCGTTCTTCCTCGCGCGAACACCGCACGGCTCGCCATTATCACGCACGAAAGTTTCCAAAACTCGCAAATCAACTCGGATTCTCGGGATTTTGAGGCATTAATTCCCCAATCAATTCCGCTCAATTTTGGCATTAGTTTCGCTTTCATCAAGAAATCCCGAAACCGCGGCGACCTCTCGACCTTTGTGCGCCCACGCCACCCGACCTCGCCTGCCCTATTTAAGCGTGCCTCGACCGCGCCATCCATCCCGCAATCCAACGCACCAAGTCTCCACCCTCCCTTCCGTCAATCGCCGAATTTCAAGCTTTCGTGCAGCAAACCGGCTTGCCTTGTCTTCTCCGACGACGTCAATGCCACTCCGGTGACTTAACCTCGCCTCCCAGATCGCCTCAATCACCGGAGTCTAGTGCGCACCTCCTCGCCCTCGGAACATCGCCGAGCTCCTTCGCCGCCAACGACCGAACCACACCGCCGCTCTCCATCGCCGACCATCTTCCGCCCACGCCCTCGCCGCCAGTAATGCATCAAGATCGCGATCACTCCTCGATTCTTTTGCGCCTCGCCGAGCCCGCCGATCATTGTCGCGAACCTCGGTTCCGAAGCCGCCCCTCCCGGCGCCGATGTGGCCGGCCAAGTCAGCGCCACTGGCGCCACATGGGCACTTTGGCCGACGTAGCGACCACATAGGCGCCCGGCGTGGGCCAAGGCCAACAAGCCTCCGCGCCTCACACTGCATTGCGTGCGCCGAGTCCACCGTGGATTCGGGTGACGCTGTGGATCGAGTCCACGATCGTGCGAGGGCCCACATGACACCTCTAGGTACAAGATGACGACGCAACAAATGGAATTTCCTTTAGAAATTTAATTGGAAATTCGGAAATTCTGATTTTAGGATTTAATTTAGGTTTTAAACTTCCAGGAGCTCGTATTTCTTCATACAAACTCCGATTTAGGTGATTCAAATTTCTAAATTTTTATAAAATTAAGATCTAGCTAACTAAACCAAAATTATTTAATTTGGATTTAATTTGTATTTTTATTTGAATTTATTTGAGTTCTTTTGAATTCTGTTTGAATTTGGATTATTCTCGCGTATAGATTTTGACGACTCTGGAGAGCTTGATCCTATTGAAGAAGTAGAATACCAAGATTTTGAACAAGGCAAGTTACAGCATTGACCATTTTGCCCCCAATATTTAAAATTATTTAATTTCTGTTTTAAATTATTATTGCATGCATAATTGTATTTAATTATTTTAAATTCCTATTTTAAATACTTAATTATTCCAATTCCTTTGTATAGCCAAATTTGATTGTTGTATTATCAATTCCTTGTAACCTTAGTCAAATGAATTTAATAATAAATATATGCTTAGCAAATGCTTAGACCATGAAATATTTGATTTTGGAAGAATTTAGCCAAAACTTCATAAATTGATAAAAAGCCTATGACATTGCTTTGTCATGGTGGACTTTTGCAAATATCTTTGAAAATTATAAAAATAAAAGAAAATGGTTTGTACTTGGGCAAACATGGACCGTTGGTGGGTGCAGGTTTATGCACGGGCTCGTCTGGTTAGGACTGAGACCTAGGGTTTTTATTGAAAGTTGCCCAAGTAGGTTAAGGACCGGTCTTTGAGCCGCATCTTGCAAAAGCTCCACCGTACTACCATATGTTCTGTATGGGCGTAACTGTGCTTAATAATTTGTCTTACCTCATTATTGTTTATGCCATTTTTGTTGTGTGGGTGTCGGTTAGACTTTATTCCCACTTACGCGCAAGAGGGGCTTCCTACAGTGGTTAGCCTAATGGAAGTGAAACCTTAGCGCATATTGGTATTGAGGTAATGCATTGAAACGCCTTGTGATAATTGCCCACCACACGCCTAAGGAAGTGTATTGGCCGACATAACTGACAAATTATCTCGTGTGGGTAATGTTGTACCCTCTCTGCAGAGTGTAAATCTATTCAATAGCCGTGTCCACGGTCATGGACATGCTGAGCAAAGCCACTCTAAGTTAGATTTGTTTTTGGTTTTAAAATAACTTTGGACATGATTTGAGGATGGTTAATCCTTGTGGTAAAATTGGGCGGATAGCCTTGTGATAGGAGGGTATCCTTCACCATGTTTCATATGGAGGTTATCCACTATAAAATGATAAAATCTGATTTTAGCTATGGAATAACAATGTGCCTTGAAACTTAGTATAAATATATAAACCAAAAAGGCTGATTTACGCAAATAAACCCTACAACCTTCCTTTGAATAACTTATGCATGCATTCTAAATTCAGTATTGGGTGTAATTTATGAGCACACGTTGTAGTGCTCACTCTTGCTGAATATTATTATTCGTGAGAAGACGCTATCCGGAAGGTGAGGAGCAGGGCGATTAGGCAATGACCTCCGCACGATTGCCTGTGGCGTATCGTGTGGCTTACCATTATATTTTGCTTCCGCTTAATGTTTTATTTGGCCTCAGGCCTAAAGTGTAATAAACGCTATGCTTGTTAATAAATACGCTGGATATGTTTGTGATAACATTTTTGTGACTGTGTACACTGGAAATCCTGGACTAGTGTATGAACACAGAGAATTCGGGATCCTTCGTTCTCGGGTTCGACAGTGAGCTCTTGCCCTCCTTATTGGAGAGGCTTTGTAAGCATCTAGTGTGATCAAACAATCTTGTGATGCTTAATTGAAAGATCATTTGCTCCCTTTGTGTTCTTCTCCCTTTTTGGATGATTTTGGTGCTTCCTTGATTCAAAGGTTTATGCTTGGTCCCTTGGACTATTTTATCCTGCTTTGATGTGTGGGGATACTCCTAGAGTCATCTAGATCATCAACCCCCACGAGCAAGTCTTGAATCAAGATTTTCATATTTCTAGGGTTTGTGCACTTCCTTGTTAAATCCTTGAGAGATCGATTCTGCGAAGTGGATCTGAAGGATCGTCGCTAGAAATAGGTCTCTAATATCATTAGGGAGGTGTGCTCGAAATTTGGTCAATATTCATTGGTTGAATCAAAAGTTGGATCAAATTTCGTTTTGGATTTGGGTTGAGTTTTTCAGCTCGATGAACCGGTCGATCGGTGTTGTAACGGCGTCCGACCGCCTGTATTCGCATCACTGCATCGCTGGTCGAACCGCTGCCCACCGGTCCGACCGCCGCTTAGTTGTCGGTCCGATCATTGGTTGACTGTCGGTCCGACCGCCTGTGGTAGCCTGGGCCGACCGCCAGCACTTGATGCCGTAAGCGGTGAGTTCTTTTCTCCATTTGTGTCGTGTGGTTGAGGGGTTTATCAAATCCAACACAAGACTTCTACTGTGCGCTTACTGATCTTCTTAGCTTTCATAGCTAAAGGAGTAAAGTTCGTGTTGTATTTGATTTAGGCGAGAAAGTTTTGAAAGCGCCTATTCACCCCCCCTAGTCGCCTTTACGGTCCTACAAGTGGTATCAGAGCCGGTTAGCTCTTCTCATAGATCTTAACCGGTCTTTGGAGCCATGGCGACTGACAAGTACTCAACCAAGCCACACATTTTTGAGGGAGTTGACTTTGCATACTGGAAGGCTCGTATGCAAGCATATATCGAGGCTCAAGGGCACGCTATTTGGCTTAAGGTGAAAAACCCTTATGTCGTGCGGTAGATGACGATATGATCACTTGGATGTGGAGGCCAACAAAGAAGGCTCGAATTATTTGATCCAAGGCCTTAGTCGATCCGAGTTTGAGCATGTTGCTCACTTGCGGTTCGCTTCATGTGATCCGCGACACTTTGTGACTATCACGAAGGGTCCATCGCGATCAAGCAAGTGAGATGAACCAAAAAAAGGTTTACTCTAAGATCGAGCAAAGGCCTGGTGAGTCTTTGGATGAGCTGTGGGGAAGATTCTCTAAGATTCTTCATTATCTCCGCGCTGTTGACTTGGTATTTTCTGAGTCTGAAAATGCACGCCAGCTTCTGGGTGCTCTTGATGTGAAGGTCAGGGAATGAAGATCACTTCCATCAATGACAACATCACATGAGTGAGCTTACCATGGATAAGCTTTACTCGAGGTTGAAGACGCATGAGATTGATTTTATCTCGCGTCTCCCCAAGACAGAGTCGATGGCATTAGTGGTCGACAAATCCAAGGGTTGTTCTTCTGATTCTCTTGATTGTAGCTCATCTGGTTTTTCATTATCTGCTTTACATTCCTTAAGCGATGAGCAACTTGAGAAATTGCCCGAGGATGACTTAGCCCTCCTTTCCACCAAATTCACAAGAGCGTACAATAAGGTGAGGAATAGGAGGAGAAGTGGACCTATCACGTGCTTCGAATGTGGTGAGCCAAACCACATTCGCTCCAGGTGCCCCAAGCTAAAGGGCAAGGAGGAGAAGGAGACACGAAGACATCCCCAGGAGAGGGATGCTAAACCCAAGAAGACAAACTATCGCAAGTTTGTCAGCCGGGTCCTTGCCGCTCTAGAGAATGTAAATATGAGCGATGTGGACTCGAAAACGGAGGACGACGAGAGTGACTCTCGTGGCAAGAAGAAGGCACATGACTTCACAGGCATGTGTTTCATGGCCAAGAACAGCCACGACAGCGACTCCTCCAACGATGAGGATCCCTTTAGTGATCCTGATGAGGTATGCCCTTCTAGTGCTGACATGAAAAGGGCTTTGGTGCTTGCTGAACAGAAATTGCATAAGCAAGTAAAAATGATTAAGAAGCAGGACATTATGATTGATAATTTGAACCTAGAAGTTGTTAGGCTTAAATCTATTAATCCTGACGATATTTGTGATTCCTGCACTAGCTTGCTTAAAGATTTGACAAGCTTGAAATCTGCTCATTCCTCTGTTACAAATCAACTAAAAGATGCTCTCGATGAACTAGAATCTCTCAAGTCTAGTTCTGCTTGCTTAGATGCCATTTCACTTGATGTGACTGCCATGGAAGCTATCCCTTTAACTTGCTCAAATTGTGCTTTGCTAGAATTAAAACTGGATAGCTCCTTAAAAGAATTACAAAAGTTTGATGCTAGTCACACATGCTCTCATTGTAAGAATAATAGGATTAAGATTCAAGAGATGACAGAAATGCTGATTTACTCTAGAGTTGCATCTTGTGAAAATTGTCCCAAGCTTACAATTGAGATTGAAGCCTTAAACAAGACTCTTGAAGAAAAGGCTAAAATTGAAAGATCCATGTCTTTTACTGCTTCTAAGAAAGTTATTGATTCTAACTCTTGTGTTTTGAATGCTGAAGTTGAAACCATGATTAATCAGATTCAAGAGGCATTTAGAGTCAAGTTTAAGGAGCACTTGAATAGGATTAAGGAATCCTATTGTGTGTCTTGTGAGGCCTTCAAAGTGGAAGTGGCCCTTCTTAAGAGTAAGCGCAATGAGGTAATCAAGTCTAGCAAGTGCACTAGATGTGAGGGTTTAATGAAAGAGAATGATTACCTCAAGGTGACTCTTGAGAAGTTTTCAGGTGGGAAAAAGAAACTCAACATGATTCTTGATCAATCCAAAGTGAGCGTGAAAAATAGTGGTCTAGGTTTCAATCCCCTAGAGCATTCCAAGAAAAACCCACCTAGGATTGCTAGAGTTGTGAAGAATGGTCTGTTTGAGCTAGAACCTCCTAAGCCATCCGGGTTGTTTTCAAATCACCGTTTTGCTCAAACTCTTTTGGCAAGAAAGGTGCTTTCACTCATTCTGCATGCATGACCTCTCAAAAGGTCCAAGACCATTGCACCTTCGCAAGAAAGAAGGCCATCTTGTTGAGTTCTCGCTCCGGAGAGCAAAACTTGAGAGAAAAGAGACACTACTACGAACACGCCATCACGCATTTGCGGTTGGAATCGTCATCACGCATTTGCTTCCGAACCGCCTATATTTATACGCTCTGTGATAACAGCGATTACCACGACGGTTAAAACCGCTCTGGATAACACTTATCATCACGCACGGTTTTAAAGTAAACCGTCGTGATATGTCTAGTATCACGCAGCGGTTTACTTTAAAAATAAATCAGTGAAGGCTATTACCACGACGGTTTTATGTTGAAACCGTCGTGGTAATAGCCTTCACGACATCGCTTTCAACATAAAACCGCTCGTGGTATCGAACGCGACCCTAGCTACATTGTTTGCTGTTTTTTGGCCAGCCTCAGGAATTGCTAGCCATGCCCTCTGAAAACAAGCATGTACAAAAAACAGATACATCGCAGAGAATCAATTGTTGACAACTCAAATTGACCATTACTCAAAATAAATTAATAAAGATCGAATTTGTTGAAGTATTTTTCTATAGTTGTACAATTGGATTACAATTAAATCAATTGTTTGCATGAATCTGCAATTCGGCGATGGAGTGAAACTCTCCTTTGTTAACTATTTCGTCATGATAAAGGTGCATAGCTGCCTCTCGAACTTCCACGAGCTCTTGCAACGAGTCCATATAAATCTATTATCAAACCCTACCGCTAGGTCAAGAAAAAATGGTAAGGATATATATTTGAATTTACAATTACAAAAAAATTATTTCGAGATTGACAAACCTCCGGATTCTTCATCTTAGCACTAATGATTTGCTGCATATGATGGCAACGTAGAATGCACATAGCTCATCATTTTTTCTTGTCAAGCGATTGCAAAAATAGAATTACATATGTACGTATAGTCAGTTGAAGACAAATTTTTATGAAGTATGATATATATAGGATTATTGTGTTGTAGCGCTCTGGGAAATTTCGTCTCGTGTGTTAGTTGGTATTTGGATCCATCTTTATCTTCCTTGTTGGCTAACATAGGAGATGAACGAACTACATAATTGAAAAAGTTATCCTCGGGCATTTCAAACGAAGGAAGACTACAATAGAGTTATGTATGGAGGAAATGATCATACTTGTCGAGTATTCTTTGCGAGAATCAAGTCGTGATCGCTTCGACTAGGGAATCAAGATATATCACGTTGTTCCTCTTGGGTATAATGACTAAAAGGATCCATGGTACCTACTCATGTATGTCGCTATAACTATTAAACCTAAGTACAAATGAAATTTGAATAGCAAATAGTGAAGCACTTACCCTGGTTGTAGGGCACCAAGATGTAGTCCTTGCGATTCAAGAAGCAATGACGTCGTTATATAGTTCTCGGCGAAGGTCGCGTGCGCTGGATGGTTTGCATAGATACCACGTGTGGGTCGAGGAAACCCACGGTTCTCGCCCTTCCCGCATTTTTCATCATGTATCTATACATAAGCAATGAGTTGCGATATTTATCGGTATTACATGAATGTAGAACTTGATTGTACACACTTACAAAGTCCAACATCGTAGAAGCGAGCGTCCGAGGGCTTCGAGATTGAATAGGTTGAATAAGTCGTTGAACCCCACCACGAAGTTGCCCTACCCGTTGAAGAAATGCTCATCCTTGTATGCGACGGTGATTCCATGATCGCACTTCTTCTTTGCGGTATTCCGCAAGTACTGAACATGCAAAGCCCGACAAGCAAATCCAACGTGGGCTAATTGTGCGTTAGAGCACAACGGTTTCCGATGGAGTACTTCCGTGCTTCGGGACTTGGGAGGCGGCTTAATGTTCGCCGATTTGGCCTTAACGATTGGCGGCGTCTTCTGCGAGACGACTCGGGAACCGATACGGTAGCACGCTTTTGTTGTTCCTTTGGCGCCTTCTCCACGGAACCGGCGAGGTGGCCTTCGAGGCGAAATATGAGGTGGAGTCATGGAGGGTTCCGTTGGAGAGGAATGGTCTGTCGAGATTGCGGCCTTCTGGGTCCAGGACGATGTCCGCCTTGGGCCACCGGATAAAATCGCACACGGCATCCCCTAGTGTTGTGATCTCTTCGTTGGGCGAATGTCCAATGAGACGGCCATGAAATGTTGATGTACCATGTCCACCTCCACCCTTGCGTAACCATGCGCCACCGGACACCGTGTGCGCATCTCCTTCTGGTATGGATGCACCATCCCCGCCCTCAATAGGAATGGACCCAACTAACCTCGCTTGGAGCTTGCAGCCGCGGCTCCTACAAAACGATACACAATTAGCTAAGGCGCCCTATAGGTCTATCTTTGGTGCATTCCATAGATGTACATTACCTTGATGCGGCTCTATCGGTAATTGGTCGTCGTCATGTTCAAAATTATGCGTGGGCGCGACACTACTCGATGTCGAGGACTTGTTCCCGCAATAACAGGGCGGCTTATGCATCGTTGCGAGTACTTGATTCAATTGATCCTGCAAACTTGCTATCCGCCCTTGAAATTACATCTTAGCGCTTCCAACCGATTGTCGTACTCGCCTTGGATCTCTTCCTACTTCTATACATGAAGTAGTTGTGGATATCGTGAGGATATGTGCACGATCTCGGGATGATGAGTCAATTGGCAATGGCGTTATTGGTTTGCAAAATCTCGCGTTTTGGGTTTGCTCCAAGGTCACAAAGCCATCGCGCGTCTGACCGGTTGTCTTGGCGGTCGGATCGCCGTGGAAGCGATCCGACCGGCCATGGTGGCGGTCCGACCGCTGATTTGAAAGTTGGGTTTTTGAGTCGGGCCAAAATAGGTTGTGTAGGCAAGTGAGGAGTCTCTGGATGTGGTCCCATAATTTTGGAGCTCCAACAAAAGTTCTATTCGATTGAAATTTCCGAAGGTTTGAATTTCTCGCTTGAATTTTGGCTAAGTCCTTTGGACCGTCCGACCGCCGTTGTGGGAGCGGTCCGATCAAGATGAATCGGTCGGACCGCCACGTGGCTGATCGGACCGGCAATCACTGGAGGAAAGCCAAGTGTTGCATTGAGTTGATTTTGAGTGTGTGATTCTCTGAACTTCAATGCTTTATTGATGTATATCGCATTGCGGAACTGACGTGGGTCAAGTTGTGAAGAACTTGTTCCCGGAAACGGTTTGTTTGTCTATTGTCGCGGTGGCTTGCGTGTCAACGACGTCAGCGGTGAGTGGATCGGGACTACGCTTGGAGAGCCGAGGTCCGTAACGATCGTGATACCGGGTGAGGTTGTGTGACTCAAGCATGGTGCGAGAATGGACAAGATGGATCGAACGGGTGGTTCAAGCATACCGTTGGATCGGCGGTGCGGATATCGGTGCGAGTCTCTGGGAGGTTCCGATGGGATTCGGACAAGAGAGGCTTGGCGTCGATGAGAACCGCTGATCAACCTACACGTGGTGAAGCAAGCGATTGCTTCAAGAGTTATTTGTGTGTGGGTCCCATGTGTAAGAGACCCAAAAGGGAAACCCTAGCTCTCTAGTATAAATAGGAAGGGAGAGGTGGAAAACCCAAGCAAGCATTCATTTAGCCCCCTTCTTCCTTTTTCTAGGGTTTGGAGGAGAGGAGAGGAAAACTAGGGTTTGGAGTGTGCTCCTTGTTGAGCTCTTGCCCTCCTTGGTGGAGAGGCTTTGTAAGCATCTATTGTGGATGAACAATCTTGTGATGCTTAATTGAAAGATCAATTGCTCCCTTTGTGTTCTTCTCTCTTTTGGATGTTTTGGTGCTTCCTTGATTCAAAGGTTCATGCTTGGTCTCTTGGCCTACTTTATCTTGCTTTGATGTGTGGGATTACTCCTAGAGTCATCTAGATCATCAAACCCCACAAGCAAGTCTTGAATCAAGTTTTTCTCATTTCTAGGGTTTGAGCACCTCTTTGTTAAAATCTCGAGAGATCGATTCTGCAAGTGGATCTGACGGATCGTCGCTAGAAATAGGTCTCTAATATCATTAGGGAGGTGTGCTAGAAATTTGGTCAAGTTTTATTGGTTGAATCAAAAGTTGGATCAAATTTCGTTTTGGATTTGGGTGGAGTTTTTCAAGATCGACTCTACCGGTCCGATCGCCTTACAACGCGGTTCGACCGCCTGTGTATTCGATCATTGGGTTGGCGGGTCGAACCGTATCCACCGGTCCGACCATTGGTTAGTTGCCGGTCGGATCGCTCCTTGACCGTCGGTCCGACCGCCTGTGGTAGCCGGTCCGACCGCCGTGTCGATGAAGAACTTTGAGTTCTTTTCTCCTCTTGTGTCGTGTGCTTGAGGGCTTATCAAATTCAACACAAGGCTTCCGCTGTGTGCTCACCGAACTTCTTAGCTCTCATAGCTAAAGGAGTAAAGTACGTGTTGGTTTTGATTTAGGCGAGAAAGTTTTGAAAGCGCCTATTCACCCCTAGTCGCCTTCCGGTCCTACAAGTGGTATCGAGCCGGTTAGCTCTTTTCTATAGATCTTAACCGGTCTTTGGAGCCATGGCGATGACAAGTACTCAACCAAGCCACACATTTTTGAGGGAGTTGACTTTGCATCTTTGGAAGGCTCGTATGCAAGCGTATATCGAGGCTCAAGGGCACGCTATTTGGCTAAAGGTGAAAAACCCTTATGTCGTGCCACCGATGACGATACGATCACTCGGATGTGGAGGCCAACAAGAAGGCTCGGAATTATTTGATCCAAGGCCTTAGTCGATCCGAGTTTGAGCGTGTTGCTCACTTGCGGTCCGCTCACGAGATCCGCGGACACTTTGTGATTATCACGAAGGGTCCATCGCGATCAAGGAAGTGAGACGTAACCACTCAAAAGGTTTACTCAAGATCGAACAAAGGCCCGGTGAGTCTTTGGATGAGCCGTGGGAAGATTCTCTAAAATTCTTCATGATCTCCGCATTTGTTGACTTGATATTTTCTCGAGTGCGAAAATGCACGCCACTTCGGGTGCTCTTGATGTGAAGGTCCAGGGTATGAAGATCACTTCCATCAATGACAACATCACATGAGTGAGCTTACCATGGATAAGCTCTACTCGAGGTTGAAGACGCATGAGATTGACTTTATCTCGCGTCTCCCAAGACAGAGTCGATGGCTTTGGTGGTCGACAAATCCAAGGGTTGCTCTTCCGATTCTCTTGATTGTAGCTCATCCGCTTTTCATTATCTCGCTTTACATTCTTTGAGTGATGAGCAACTTGAGAAATTGCCCGAGGATGACTTAGCCCTCCTTTCCACCAAATTCACAAGAGCGTATAACAAGGTGAGAAATAGGAGGAGGAGTGGACCTATCACGTGCTTGAATGTGGTGAGCCAAACCACATTCGCTCCAAGTGCCCTGTGCTAAAGGGCAAGGAGGAGAAGGAGACAAGAAGACATCCCGGAGAGAGGATGCAAAACCCAAGAAGACAAACTATCGGAAGTTTGTCACCGGGTCCTTGCCGCTCTTGAGAATGTTAATATGAGCGATGTGGATTCGGAACGGAGGACGGCGAGAGTGATTCTCGTGGCAAGAAGAAGGCGCATGACTTCACCGGCATGTGTTTCATGGCCAAGAACAACCACGACAAATGATTCCTCCAAAGATGAGGATCCTTTTAGTGATCCCGATGAGGTATGCCCTTCTATTGCCGATATGAAAAGGGCTTTGGTGCTTGTTTGAATGTAAATTGCATAAGCAAGTAAAATGATTAGGAAGCGTGACATTATGATTGATAATTTGAATCTTGAAGTTGTTAGGCTTAAATCTATCAATCCTGCGATATTTGTGATTCTGCACTAGCTTGCTTAAAGATTTGACAAGCTTGAAATCTGCTCATTCCTCTGTCACAAATCAACTAAAAGATGCTCTCGATGAACTAGAATCTTTCAAGTCTAGATCTCGCTTGTTTAGATGTCATTCCTCTTGATGTGACCGCCATGGAAGCTATCCCTTTAACTTGCTCTAATTGTGCTTTGCTAGAATTAAAATTGATAGTTCCTTAAAAGAATTGCAAAAGTTTGATGCTAGTCACACATGCTCTCATTGTAAGGATAATAGGATTAAGATGCAAGAGATGATGAAACATTGATTTACTCTAGAGTTGCATCTTGTGAAAATTGTCCCAAGCTTACAATTGAGATTGAAGCCTTAAACAAGACCCCGGAAGAAAAGGCTAAAATTGAAAGATCCATGTCTTTATCGCTTCTAAAAAGGTTATTGATTCTAACTCTTGTGTTTTGAATGTCAAGTTGAAACCATGGTTAGTCGATACAAGAGGCGTTTAGAGTCAAGTTTAAGGAGTAGCGATTGAGTAGGATTCAGAATCCTATTGTGTGTCTTGTGAGGCCTTCAAAGTGGAAGTGGCCCTTCTTAAGAGTAAGCGCAATGAGGTAATCAAGTCTAGCAAGTGTGCTAGATGTGAGGAGTTAGTGAAAGAGAATGATTACCTCAAGGTGACTCTTGAGAAATTTTCAAGTGGAAAAAGAAACTCAACATGATTCTTGATCAATCCAAGGTGAGCGTGAAAAATAGTGGTCTAGGTTTCAACCCCTAGAGCATTCCAAGAAAAACCCACCTAAGATTGCTAGAGTTGTGAAGAATGGTTTGTTTGAGCTAGAACCTCCTAAGCCATCCGGGTTGTTTTCAAATCCGGTGGTTTTGCTCAAACTCTTTACGCAAGAAAGGTGCTTTCACTCATCCTCAGCATGCACTTCAAAAGGTCCATACCATTGCACCTTCGCAAGAAAGAAGGCCATCTTGCTGAGTTACCTTCCGGAGAGCAAAACTTGAGAGAAAAGAGAGGATGAGCGTCCTAAGATCCATTAGAGGAGTCCTTCTCCGATGTAGTCTCTAGAGCTAGGCGACTGTTTATCGCACCACACATAGGCCTAGATTTGTAGAGAACTTTGTAGACTCTTTTGTTGGGTCTAGGCGGCATGTTGGATTAGGACATCGTGAGGAGAGACACTGGTAGCACCTAGACAGGGGAGTATCGATCTTTTGGTAGATCGTTTGGAGAGGTCTAGGTGGTTCTCATGTGCATTCTTATGATTTTATTCTGATCATGTTTCACTATTTCTCTCTGCTGCTCCCGGACATCGTGCTTCTCGATCTTCGGATTCCTCGTTCATTTATCACTAACCCCAATCTCGAGGCACGGATGTTTTCTCGATTGTGCCTTTTAGGTCCGTCGTGCGAGGAAGGAGGACAAGTGGCTTGTTGACTCGGGTGTTCTCGACATATGACCGGAGATTCTAGATGGTTCTCCTCCTCACCGTGCATCCGGAATGAATTGATTACATTTGGGGATGCTTCTACCGGACCGTGATCGCAAAGGGCACCGTGGCGCGTCAACGACAAGTTCATGCTAAAAGACGTCGCTTTGGTGAGTAAGGTGAGGTATAATCTTCTATCTGCTTTCTCACCGCTTGATGAGGGTCTAGAAGTGAGGTTTAAGAGAGGTGAGTGCAGAGTTCTAGATTCCTCGGTGAGCTTGTTTTGAGATCTCCGTTTGAGAAGATTTTACGTGCAAATTTGACATTTCTTACGCTTCTAGTCCTAGGTGTCTTGTAGCCTCCGATTCTCATGACCTTGTTTTGTGGCATCGTAGACTTGGGCATATAGGTTTTGATCATTTGTCTAGAGTCGGTTGCAAGGACTTGATTAGAGGTTTGCCTAGGTCAAGGTGTCAGAGATCTTGTGTGCTCACCTCAGAGACATGGTAAGATGGTGTCTGCTTCCCACCCACCTCTTACTTTGGTAATGACTGATGGACTGGGATGACTTCTTCACTTAGATCTGATTGGTCCTTCTAGAGTTCATCACCGGTGGGAAATGGTATGTCTTGGTGGTTGTGGATGATTACTCCGGTATTCATGGGTTTATTTTCTTACTTCTAAGGACGAAGCATTTGGATTCTTTAAAGATTTGGTCCTTAGAATTGCCGTTGATATACCCGAGCTTTGAGAGCCATTAGGAGTGATAATGGGACGAGTTCAAGAACTCTTCTTTTACTACCTACTGTGATAGGGAATTGAGCATCGTTTTCTTCTCCTAGAGTTCCTCAAACAGAATGGTGTTGTAGAAAGGAAGAACAGAACCCTTGTAGAGATGGCTCGGACCATGCTAGATGAGCATTCTACTCCTAGGAGATTTTGGGTGAGGCGATCTCTCTTGCTTGTTATATCTCCAATAGGGTTTTCTTGAGATCGTGGTTGGGAAGACTTCTTATGAGCTTAGATTTGGTCATTCTCCAAAGGTCTCTCATTTCAAGATTTTTGGTTGCAAGTGCTTCATTCTTAAACATGGCAATCTTGATAAATTTGAGTCTAGATGTTTTGATGGCATATTTCTTGGATATCCCGCTCATTCTCGTGGCTATCGTGTTTTTAATGTTGATACTAACAAAATTGTTGAGACTTGCGAAGTCACTTTTGATGAGGCTAGTCACAGTACTAGACCCGATGCTTGGTACACAGTTTTCGAAACTCAAGAAAGCATCTTAAATCGATGATGATTACGAGGATGAAGACCCAAACCATCCTCCTGCTACCTCTGAGAGGGTGGAGAGCTGCTACTACTACTTGATGTCACCGAGCAAACGCCTCCTATCCCCACCGACGATCCGAGTGGCTCTGTTCCTACCTCCACAACTCATGAGGTAGAGGCCACGTCTGCACCAGAGCACCACTTCATACAAATGACAACATCCACCGAGCGGATGATTGGGGATCTTCAAGAGCGAGTCACTCGCTCGTGTTTATATCTCCGATTCCCATGCACATTCTCGCTTTTGTTGCTTCTTTTGAACCCCGAGATATCACCCATGCTTTATCGATGCCTCTTGGGTCAATGCCATGCATGAAGAGCTTGAAAATTTTGAAAGAAACAAAGTCCGGTTTTTAGTTGAGCGACCTTCCGATTCTCATGTTATTGGAACAAAATGGGTATTTAAAAATAAGCAAAGTGAGGATGGATTGGTTGTTCGCAATAAAGCTAGACTTGTTGCTCAAGGTTATTCAGTGTAGAGGGCTTAGACTTTGAGGAGACCTTTGCTCCAAAGAGCTAGATTGGAAGCCATTCGCATTCTTTTAGCATTTGCAACATCCAAGGGTTTCAAGCTTTTCAAATGGATGTTAAAAGTGCCTTCTTGAATGGCTTCATAGAAGAAGAGGTCTTTGTCAAGCAACCTCCGGTTTTGAAAATCAAAATTCCCAAACCATGTTTTTAAACTCTCTAAAGCCTGTATGGATTGAAACAAGCTCCTAGAGCTTGGTATGACAGCTTAAGAGTTTCTTGCTTGAAAATGATTTCAAAATGGGAATGGTTGATAAAACCTTGTTCACTCTCGTGCATGGCGGTGATTTCTTGTTGGTTCAAATATATGTGGATGATATTATTTTCTGTGGTTCCTCTCATGCTTTGGTGTCTAGATTTTGATTCTATGAGCGGTGAATTCGAGATGAGCATGATGGGAGAGTGACATTCTTCCTTGGTCTTCAAATCAAGCAAGCGAAAGAAGGCACCTTCGTCCACGAGTAAGTATACAAAGGACCTTCTTGGCGCTTCAATATGGGAAGCGAGGCCAATGTCTACTCCCATTGCAACAACCACCGTCTTTGGACCACGATGAGGATGGAGAGTCCGTGGACGGAAGAGTACCGCATATGATTGGCTCTCTCCTCTATCTTACGTCGAGGCCGGACATACAATTCGCCGTATGTCCGTGCGCTCGATTCGAGCTTCCTCGTGCTTCTCATCGTCAAGTCAGACGCGCATCTTCGTATCTTCAAGATACGCTTGATTTTGGACTCGGTATTCTTCTTCTTGGCTCTTTCAATTCGAGCATTTTCGATCTTGATTTCACGGTGTAGAGTTGATAGGAAGAGTACTTACGGCACTTGTCATTTCTTGGGCACATCTCTTGTTTCTTGGTCTTCTAGAAAATGTCTTACATTGCCTGATCTGGTGAGGTGAGTATGTAGCTGCCGCTGGTCGCTCTCGTGTTCTTTGGATTTTATCCACGCCATGGGACTATGGGTTGTCTTTGGGAAGTGTTCCTCTTTTACGTGACAACACTTCGCAATTAATATTGCCAAAAACCCAAAGCAACATTCCAGACTAAACACATTGACATTCGATTTCATTTTACGAGAGACCATGTTGAGAAAGGTGATGTTGTGCTTCACTTTGTAGAGTCGAGCAACGACTTGCGATATTTTCACTAAGGCTCTTGACTCTTGGCGTTTCTTTGCTGCGAGGAGAGTTAGGGTTATTAGTCCTATTGGGCTGTTTTGAGGGGGAAGTTGCTCTTTTTGCATTCATTGTATCATAATGCATGTTTCATTTCATTTGTCTTGCATTGTATATTAAAACTAATGGAGCTTTGATTATTATCCCTGTATGACTTGTTTTCATATTTTATACCTTGTCATATCGAGTGATAGCCTGCTAGACCTCTTTTATGGCTCTTCGTGTTTGGCTCAGCTTTTGCCTTGCTAGCTTTATATTCTTGAGAAATCTGAATCAAATCATGTCTTGTTGGATCTTGTGACTAGTTTTGCTCTAGTGATCCGCTTATGATTCTCGCCATGTCTTACAAGTTGAATTGAGTCTTGAACTTATTTTGAGATGGAAAATGAGCTTTTTATCTTCTTAAGTCAAGCAAAAGAAAAAGAAAAATTTCTGTGCGAAAAAACTGATCTCACCAATCCTCTTTCATGAGACGGCTTGCCATTGCACTAGGCATGAACTCAGGGGGAGTTTTGGATGACCTAGATCATTCTTTTAAGCTTATCGCTTGAGATGGTCGCGCAAGGCTTGAGATCTAGCACAAAAAAAAGGAGAGAAAGAAAAGAGATTTTGCCCAAAAGGGCTAAGTGCTTGAGCTTTGCTTCAAAAGAATTTTCTTAATGCTCAAAATGCCTCAACTCTTGTTTTGAGTCTCTTTTTACTTATAGACATGGCTTGATTCATTTTTGGTTGCTTTGAGTGAATCTATGATTTTGAGCAACTTGTCATGATTGCAATTATGTTAATCTCAGATTTCTGCTATCTTGGTTTTAGCTTTGCGACACGCTTTGCCATGATTGAATATAGCGTCTTCTCCTTATATGGCTTGGTATAATACTTGTCTTGCCTACATGTATAATGGTCATTGCTCCTTTTACTAAAGCTTAAAAATAAAGTCATTCCTTCATGCTCTTTCTTTTCATGCATCTTGATGAATTCATTGTCAAAGGGGGAGAAAGATTGTGAAGAAAATGCTGTTGGAGCTTTTGGTTTCATACATAAAGATTGGTTTCATACATAAAGAACACACATAAAAAAAAAAACTTTTGTGAACCTTTTGAAAATTTGTGATCATGGTGAGTTGAGCTTCTGGGTTTATTGCCTTTTCCTGATTTGATTTGAAATTGAAGAATACTCACAATGATCAAAGGTCAAATAGAACAATGTGCCTTTCATTTGGACCTAAGTGAGATTTTTGGCTACTTTCTGGAATTTGAATTCTTTTGTGCTTTCAATGCCTTATCTCACTTGCTTACACTATTCGAAGCCGACTTGGTCGGTTCCTAGGCTTTTTGTTGCTTATGGATCAAGTTGTGCCTTTATGCGAAAACAGCGTATTTTTACTTTTCATTTTGAAAAACCACATTTTCTTGAAAATTGCCAATGTGTTCATCAAGGGGGAGATTGTGGATATCGTGAGGATATGTGCACGATCTCAGGATGATGAGTCAATTGGCAATGGCGTTATTGGTTTGCAAAATCTCGCGTTTTCGGGTTTGCTCCAAGGTTGTCGAAAGCATCGGCGGTCGATCGGTTGTCTTGGGCGGTCGATCGCCCGTGGAAGCGATCCGACCGCCATGGTGGCGGTCCGACCGCGATTTGAAAGTTGGGTTTTGAGGTGGGCCAAAAATAGGTTGTGTAGGCAAGTGAGGAGTCTCTGGATGTGGTCCCATCATTTTGGAGCTCCCAACAAAAGTTCTATTCGATTGAAATTTCCGAAGGTTTGAATTTCTCGCTTGAATTTTGGCTAAGTCCTTTGGACCGTCCGACCGCCGTTGGGAGCGGTCCGATCAAGATGAATCGGTCGGACCGCCCCGTAAATGATCGGACGGCGATCACTGGAGGAAAGCCAAGTGTTGCATTGAGTTGATTTTGAGTGTGTGATTCTCTGAACTTCAATGCTTTATTGATGTATATCGCATTGCGGAACTGACGTGGGTCAAGTTGTGAAGAACTTGTTCCCGAAGCGGTTTGTTTGTCTATTGTCGCGTGTGGCTTGCAGGTCAACGACGTCAACGGTGAGTGGATCGGGACTACGCTTGGAGAGCTGAGGTCCAGAACGATCAGGGATACCGGGTGAGGTTGTGTGACTCAAGCATGGTGCAGAATGGACAAGATGGATCGAACGGGTGGTTCGAAACAGCTGGTTGGATCAGGCGGTGCGGATATCGGTGCGAGTCTCTGGGAGGTTCCGATGGGATTCGGACAAGAGAGGCTTGGCGCCGATGAGAACCGATCAAGCTACACGTGGTGAAGCGGCGATTGCTTCAAGAGTTATTTGTGTGTGGGTCCCATGTGTAAGAGACCCAAAAGGAAACCCTAGCTCTCTAGTATAAATAGGAAGGGAGAGGTGGAAAACCCAAGCAAGCATTCATTTAGCCCCTTCTTCCTTTTCTAGGGTTTGGAGGAGAGGAGAGGAAAACTAGGGTTTGGAGTGTGCTCCTTGTTGAGCTCTTGCCCTCCTTGGTGGAGAGGCTTTGTAAGCATCTATTGTGGATGAACAATCTTGTGATGCTTAATTGAAAGATCAATTGCTCCCTTTGTGTTCTTCTCTCTTTTGGATGTTTTGGTGCTTCCTTGATTCAAAGGTTCATGCTTGGTCTCTTGGCCTACTTTATCTTGCTTTGATGTGTGGGATTACTCCTAGAGTCATCTAGATCATCAAACCCCACAAGCAAGTCTTGAATCAAGTTTTTCTCATTTCTAGGGTTTGAGCACCTCTTTGTTAAAATCTCGAGAGATCGATTCTGAAGTGGATCGACGGATCGTCGCTAGAAATAGGTCTCTAATATCATTAGGGAGGTGTGCTAGAAATTTGGTCAAGTTTTATTGGTTGAATCAAAAGTTGGATCAAATTTCGTTTTGGATTTGGGTGGAGTTTTTCAAGATCGACTCTACCGTCCGATCGTTTTACAACGGCGGTTCGACCGCGTGTATTCAGATCATTGGGTTGGCGGGTCGAACCGTATCCACCGGTCCGACCGCCGGTTAGTTGCCGTCGGACCGCTCCTTGACCGTCGGTCAGACCGCTCGTGGTAGCCGGTCGGACCGCCGTGTCGATGAAGAACTTTGAGTTCTTTTCTCCTCTTGTGTCGTGTGCTTGAGGGGCTTATCAAATTCAACACAAGGCTTCCGTTGTGTGCTCATCAACTTCTTAGCTCTCATAGCTAAAGGAGTAAAGTGCGTGTTGGTTTTGATTTAGGCGAGAAAGTTTTGAAAGCGCCTATTCACCCCTAGTCGCCTTTCGGTCCCTACAAGAGTCGTCTGCGAATCCATGTACCCAAGGTACGTTAACCCCCTTGCCTCGCGTGCACCAGGTGCTCCTTGTTTCCTAGGGCCGTGAGATAGTATATCCTTCTCCTGTGTTCTTGGAAGGAGCCTTCGGAAGTTTGGGCAATCAATTCACGCAAAGAGGTCATCATTTTATTATAGTCACTATGAAGTTATGGACTTATAAACAAGTAGGTAGTTCGACATATTTACCACGTTGGGACACTTCACGGTCCGCGGGTTTGGGAAAGTGACGCGCCATCGACGAGACTTTTGCCCTCGCTTTTAACTGTGCACGGAACGCGGGTGTGTGATATCGGAAATAGATTCTCCTCCTCCGCCTCCCATTGCGCGGATTTAGCCGCGTACCAGTGATGCCGAAGTCCGTGGGGTGAGTGTTTCGTGCTGGATTGCTTTGTGCGCCGCACTTTGCTCCTTAAATTCATCCGTCGTCTTCATAGCCACAAAGGCGCTCCATGTTTCAGCGTCAAGAATGGAAACTTCGTGAAGGGCGTCTCACTCTTGTTCACGTCTTTGCGTGACAAGAACGCTCTTGAAGGTCCTCCACGCGTGACACATGGAGAGCAAGGCATGCCGCTCGACGCGCTTTCATGTCCTGCTTACGGGATAGTGAACACGCTGAAAGGTCTTCCCACAAAGACGCCTCTCGATCTTTTGTCGAGACTTCCACTTTGGTGTGGTGATAGGACCTTTTCCTTGCAAGTATCCAGCAGATGGTCCGGAATCTCGCCACGATGCCGGGGACTCATAGGGACCCCAACGTCACCGACCTCGTGATGGTTAGTCGGCCACAGAGCAATTTCGATATTCCTCTACCATCTCTCTTATGTATCTGCGCGTCGGTGATTTGGCGAAGACGGCGCCTCTGCCATGTCCGTCGGTGGCCGTGGCGAAGACGGTGCCTCTCGCCATCTCGCTTACTTCCTATCTATATAAGTTACGTGCGCAATTATTACATAGTATATAATATATGGAAATTGCACAAAAATATAAACAAATATAATCAACTGTCATTTGTGTCTCTTTAGCCCGTCTTTCTTATGTTTAGACAAATGAAAAGCTTGTTGATTTCATAGTTGTTTGCATGACTGCATCTTTTCAGTGCTTAAAATTTTCAAATTCTTTGCTCGCTATGCTTCCATTAATTTTCGAACCGAGCACCTCATTTGTATAAGGTGTATTAAGCTATAATGTGTGAAATCGTTTAATGTACACGAAATGGACGGCAACCATTAAGGAACAAGAAAAGGACAGTTGACTCTGTGAGTATCAAGATACCGCTTCCCCACGTTTCTTCCAGATTAATCTTTTAACAACTTTTATAATGCATATTTTTGTTTGGGCGATTGTTGAAGCATTAAGCAATGCATATTTTGGACCTGATTACTCTCGGTACAATGTTTGACCTATACTTGCTTTTCGGATATTGTTAGCTAGATTTGCTTATAATCAATATTTCATACGACCAAAGGATGCGGTGATCATGTTACTTAGTGTTTTCTTTAATTTTGCGCTTGAGAGAAACCATCATCTCAAGCATGGGGTAGAATTCAGTTTGGTCTTTTCCTTAAGGTAATAGTTAAATAAATTAGCTTATAATATAAGATACAATTATGGAAAAAAGGAAAGCGGACGGTAAGCCCTTGTTCTATGTTCATAACTTAAAAGGGTATTGGAGTTGTTAATCACTCTTACAAATGGTCGCTCGAGATTACACTCCATATTCATGTCAAAGGTCATCTCGCAACGCTGGTGTTGGTGATCACCATGGTTGCCCTTATCGACATTTTGGGTATAATCTCATTCTTATAGTCTCCTTTTAGACAATAATTACAGAGTAGATAAGCACTTATCTTTTTGTGGTTACTCTGAACTTTACATTAGCATTAGTTGCTTAACAGTGTCTTAAAATATAATCTAAACTACCATAAGCGCACAATATACATATGAAAAGTGTTAGCTAGCTAATGTTGTATTGCTCGTGCATGGATAATGCACCGCAGAGACGTCTGAATCCATGCGGCGTGCAGCAGCAGAAGACGAGGAAGTGTTTGTGGTGGCCCACGAAAGGATTCTCGAGCGGTGAAGGCGAGCGACTACGGGAGCTATGACCCTTCTCCCACCATGGCTAAGCCTCACTTCAAGGATATACCAAACTAACTAACTAACTAAGATCGACGAATACATCATGAGCTACTTCAAGATCGATCGATCGATCAATTGCTTCCTCATATACATGCGCCACATGTTTGTCGAATAAATCTCATGTACCGTGGATTACATATATGTATGTACACTAGTTTGTGTGGGTCGATCGATGTATATGTGCATGCTTATTTGGAACTCATGATCATTATTCATGAGAGATGTATTGTTGTTGACAAATGAAATTAATGCCTAGTGGCACACGATGACAAGGCTTCCTACACGCATGCATGTGTTAGTGACACATCGATACAATTTGCCAACTCACAACATGTGTATAGTGTTACATATATACTAAGCAATCTTTCTTCCATTTGCATTATTCACTTTACCGGCCTCTTTCATTTGCACTATAGAGACCATGATATCTAGGGTGATATCATTGTCTCATCACCGTGTCTTTGGATAGTGTGTATCCGAAGTGTGTGTATATACGTAGAGAGAGTGTGTGTGTGTGTGTGTTTACGTCAATATCTCTATAATATTGAAGAGCTTAAGTGCAAAAATGCAAGTGAGGTCTCATCGACCTTCCTAGGACCAAATGTCGACCAATGAGGGTAAAAGGCTTATTCAAAGCGGGATTTTTTTATCGGTCAAAAATCACCATACCGATTCTACCTAGCACTCCGTAGAAATACAAATCGGTCCCAAAATTTTGGTTTGGATAAATTTTGTCAAAATAAATTCAATTCTGCTTGGATTTTGATTGAATTTAATTTTTTAAATTTAAAATCAAAAAATCACAAGAAAATCACCCAAAGTTTTTCGCTTTTCTGCCACCCCTAAAAATCCGGTTACAAAACCCCGATTCAAAGTGCATGCATGCTCGATCACCGACAAGTCTCTAATGCAATTCAACATTACCCGCGGTGGAATCGAGCTTACCGGCGGTGGCGGTGGCGGAGGTGGCGGGCTCGGAGGCGCGGGTCGGGGAGGAGGCGCGAGGTCGGGAGGCGTTCGGAGACGAGGCGGCCGGCTCGGGAGGCGCGGGTCGGGAGGAGGGGCGCCGGGTCGGGGGCGTTCGAGACGAGGCGGCGGGCTCGGGAGGCGCCGGGTCGGGGAGGAGGCGCCGGGTCGGGAGGCGGCGAGAGGGCGTTCGAGACGATAGGGTTAGATCAAAACCCTATCGTCTCGAACCTTATATATCAACACGCATCACGCAGGCGGTTCTAGAGGGAACCGCTCAGGATGCTTGTACACATCACGAGCGGTTCCCTCTAGAACAAATGCGTGATGCGTAATATCACTGCGGTTCTTGAGAAACCGTGCATGATGTGTACGCATCCTGAGCGGTTCTTGGGAAACCGTCAGTGATGTTCGCATCACGAGCGGTTCCCTCTAGAACCGCTCAGGATGCTTGAAACATCATCCTGACGGTTTTTGAAGAGCCGTGCGTGATGTTATACATGGAAGGTCAGCGAGGTGAGGTTTAGACTTACACAGAAATCCCGACATTCCACAATATTGCCAACATAATTTCTACCAATCGTCACTTTCAGGATGTACCTGCAAACATAATAAGTATGCATTTCGGTCTTCATAGATAGTGTTAATTTATTTGTTGATCTTTGCACATCATGCAAGCTATTCTTGTTATGAATCGCAAAGCATTGTAAAATGTCGTTCTTACCTCAATCGACATTTGTTCCATTATATGACTCGTATGGCATTTCAATCGTTGAAAACTCAAATGGATATGTCTTTCTTTCATAGATTTCTTGAGAACATCTAATTCACGCACTACATAGACAAAAAGAGCACTTGGTGATGAAATAGATTTACATATAAACAATAGCTAATTTAAATGAAATAGTGCTAAGTTATATGTCATCATTTTTAGTTAAGGGTCACATGAATAAACCTTGGGCACTTCACTAATGCTTTAGTGAGCATATTATACATAAAAGCAGTGCAATATTTCGAAGGCGCGCTTTTGGATGAACTTCAAGATGGTGTTTTTAGCATTAGTTAATTATAATGTAAAGCCCAAAAGTTTAGCAAGATTTAAAGCATGCTAGGCAAAAAAAGGAAAAAGGAATGACAACAAGAATTCCAAAAGCTACACGAATATCTCAACGGAAAATTTATTGGCATATCGTGCAATAGTATGTTCAAAATGACTCCAAGAGAGAACCTACCCAATGAAGTGAAGTCGTAGAAGGGTCAGATCCTAAGGAAGATAGACCTATCACGTAACTTTCTTTGCACGGTGCAATTTGGCGATGCCTCCCTAATCTCCAACACTATCTTTGTATTCTAACAAGTTTGAAGGTCACATCCCAACTTCCTAGGCAATGCAAGGGACAACCAAGGCATGTATGAACTGTTGGATAAGCGAGATGATGACAAGTTTGAGTTCAAAAGTTCATATCTAATTCAACTCAACATTACCATGAATATCCACATTGACATCAATATTAAAGATCACAAGTCCATAACACAACACATGACAATGGAATAAATAAATTAATTACAATGGAGTAATTAAATTCTTAATTAAAATACTGACCCTTCATGATGATCGACGCGCATATAGCTAGCTTCCTCACCGGGTTCTTCCTCGAGCCCGATCTGAGTCTCCGAAAGGTGGCAACTCGTCAAATTGATTGTATTCTTCCTCGTCCACTACATTCTCAACTCCGACAATCCTCCTTTTCCATGAAGAACTACGTGGCGCTTCTTATTTGCCGGTCGGTTACATAGAAGACTTGAACAACTTGGTTAGCCAAGATCAGAATGGTTCGTCTTTGTATCCGACACGTTCGAGGTCCACGGTAGTGACGCCGTATTTGTCGACCTTCACTGTGGAGATGGACCCAACGGCACCAAATAGGGGATCTTGAAAAGCACGTAGTCGATCTCCCATATCTCCTCTATTTGCCCATAGTACGAGCTCCTCAGCCCATCGGTACTGAATGCATCTATGCGGACACCGCTGTTCTGCACTGTGCTCTTCCTATCCTGAGCTGCCGTATAAAATGTGTACCCATTTATGTCGTATCCTTGCCATGTGACAATTGTAAAATGTGGCCCTCTTGCCAACCATAGCAGCGTATCATCACTTGATGACCTCCGAGTGATTCACACCTTTAACCATTCGTTGAACCGACGGTTGTGCTCTCGTGATCCAAACCTCCGACCGGTCTGGATTCTGTTGGCGTACCATGTCTTTGTGCTCGTCGATGTATGGGGACACTTGGGTCATGTGTTGCAAGACCGTGAAATGGGCTTGAGCGTACGTATCGAGATCGGGAGTGATTGATTTCCTTCCGATGGTCCCGATACCATCCAGTCTCCCCTCATGACGAGATAGAGGCACACCAATCGGATCCACCTGAGCCATGTAGTCGACGCAGAACTCAATGACCTCTTCCGTTGCATAACCTTCGATGATGCTGCCCTCCGGTCGAGATCGATTCCGTACGTAGGACTTGAGAATTCCCATGTACCTCTCGAGCGGGTACATATGGCGAGAAACATAGGGCCGCATATCTTTATCTCTTTCACAAGGTGAACAATGAGATGGACCATGATATCGAAAAATGAAGGAGGAAATACATCTCAAGATGACACGAGTCGTCACTACCTCGGCTGCAGAGCATCTAGTCCTTGGGGATCGATGACCTTCGAGCAATTGAGTTGAAGAAATAACACGACCTCAAGATTGCCACTCGGACCTTGTTCGGCAAGATACTCCTAATTACAACAGAAGCATTTGTGTCATCAACCACGACAATCATGCGACTTCATACCAATTAATTTCAAATCTTGCATAGAAACAAGTTTCTTAATGTTAGCGGAGTAACGAGACGGACTTTCACACCGTGCAAGCTCGCACGATTCATTTCTCTCGGCCTTGGGCCAGTGTAGCAAGTCGGGGAAGGTACGTTCGTCTCAGATCGGTCTCTTTCGGTGCTAACTCGGTCCTTATGTTCATATCGACCAAGTCACGCCGCATGCGTTAACACCATCCTTTGTTTTGCCACTAATGTTCACAGAAGAGACCAATCAAGCTATCACATACATTCTTCTCTACGTGCATAACGTCGATGCGATGGCGAACTTCTAAGTACTCCCAATAAGGCAAGTCCCAAAAATTGACCGCTTCTTCCGGATGTTCTTCTCACGGGTTCTTAATTTACGTCCCTTCCCAAGCACAACATCGATATCCTTAACCATATCATAGACCTCTTTCCCACTAAAAGCCCTTGAAGTGAACCGTCTTCCTTATTTCCGTCGAATTGTTTCTTCATCTTGCGGTATGGGTGACTCCTCGGAAGGAACCTACGGTGGCGCTTATATACGATTTTGCGTGAGTTGTTCACCATACACTCTCGTAGCATCTAAGCGGTCGAGACGGGCTTTGGCTCCTTTTGTCTTGAAGCCCGACAGTTACCAAGGGCGGGAAAATCATTGATGGTGCGAGAACAACATGGCGCGTAAAGTGAAGTTCTCTCGTTTATACGCATCCCATACCTGCACCCCTTCGTTCCACAAAGTCACAAGATCTTCCAAAGAATGGTGCTAGGTACACATCAATATCATTCCCAGTGTTGCTTGGCCCTTGGATAAGTAGTGACATCAAAATGTACTTTCGCTTCATCTGAGCCAAGGAGGAAGGTTGTACATACATAGATTCACGGGCCAGTGCTATGTCGGTTGCTCATGTTACCGAAAGGATTCATTCCATCCGTACTCAACCCTAACCTTATGTTCCTCGGTTCGCACCGAACTCTTGAAGCTCGATCAAGTTTCTCCACCGGCGTAATCGGCAGGTGTCTTAGCTTTCCATCTCTCTTACGCTCCTCGAGTGCCAACGCAGCAATCTTGCCTCCTTTGGGTTCGCAAATAAACGCTTCAAATGTGGGATTATAGGTAGATACCACAACATCTTAGCAGAGGTCCTTGCTTCACCTTAGCGATATTTTGGCGCTTGTATCGGGATGCTTTGCACACGGGACAATAATGCATGTCTGCATACTCTTTACGGTAGAGGATACAATCGTTCGGACATGCATGTATTCTTTCTACTTCCATTCCCAATGGGCAAATAACCTTCTTTGCTTGATAGGTGGTGCTGGGCAACACGTTTCCCTCCGGAAGGATGTCCGCTAGGAGACCTAACAACGCCGTGAAACTCTTATCGGACCAACTATTGCTTGCCTTCAATTTCAGCAGTTCAAGCACGGTTGACAACCTTATGTATTCCGACTTGCAGCCAGGGAACAAAGGTCTCACCGAGTCCTCCCTTAAGCCCTCGAATTTACAAAACTCTCTCTCACTGTAGTTCTCTTCTGCATCGCGTAGCATCTGATCCAGATTGTCATCGTACCCCCTATCCTCATCAAAAGCACAGTCCACATCCGGCAAATCGTTGACTTCCTCGGCGATGTCGTCATTATTAACTTCTGGTATAATCTGCTCTTCACCGTGACTGGTCCAACATGTATACCCTTTTTTGAAACCCCTTCGAATCAAGTGCGCTTCGATCTGCGCCGCGTTGTTAAACATCTTCAGATTACCGCAATCAATGCACGGACAGTACATAAAATTTATCCCCTTCTTCAACATATCATGCTCTGCCAATGCTCTTCTAAAAGCAACCACGCCATTAATGTAATCTTGACTCACACGGTTCACACCGTACATCCAGTTTCGATCCATCTACAATACGCATGTAACAAATTAGTGTCAAATTGATTAGCGATTAATTTATAGCAAACGAAAATATGCAATATAAACTCATTCTCCAACATTTGTATCTAAGGTTATTGAAAGAAAACTCTTCACTAGTTATGTACCACACGCGGTGGCATAGCGTAGCCATGCCTACGGCCACAACCATGATCCCTACCTCTACGACACGATATCTATCTCAATTGAACAATCATGCAACCCAAATATAGGCATCACCTCATACAACACTTATTAACCTAAAATACCGGAACCGTAAATGCAATATTTCTTGACTCAAACCCCACCGTACTGTGAACCGGTGTGTAAATTTTATTTTTTTAATCCAATTAATTATCCTAACTCAAATTTTAGTGATTATTAGACCTAATTCAATTTTATAAAGTTACCACTCCTAAGTCAAATTTTAGTTCATTAGTTATAAGGTTTCAAAACTAAGATTTGCAGGGCTAATATTATTTATTCCAACATTGACGGTGCAAGATCATGTGCTCATACCAGTATTAGAGGAGGAGCCGCAGGGTGGAGGAGCTAGGGCAGGGAAGTGGCGCCTGGAGCGGTAGACACAGCGCAGTGAGGAGCTAGGGTAGGGAAGTGGCGCAGGTTGGAGGAGCTAGGGCAGGGAAGTGGCGCTGGAGCGGTAGACACAGCGCAGTGAGGAGCTAGGGCGGGAAGTGGCGCAGTTGGAGGAGCTAGGCAGGAAGTGGCGCTGGAGCGGTATACAGCACAAGATGAGGAGCTAGGGCGAGGAAGGAAGTGGTAGAAACAAAGCAGATCTTGGCGAGAGGATGTCTCGGCTCAATTTATATGAAGCACAGAAATCACTGCATTGTTCTATTTCGAACCGTGCAGCGATAGGCAACAATATCACGCAGCGGTTACGAAATAGAACCGTCATGTAACATCACTGACGGTTCTATTTCGAACCGCTCAGTGATAATTGTTTATCACGACGGTTCTATTTCGTAACCGCTCGTGATAGGCTCGGCGCCCAAAGATAGCCTGACAGACCCAACACGAGGCGGTTCCAAAGGAACCGTCTGTGATGGGCCGTCTGCTATAGCCTCTTTTGTAGTAGTGAGAGGATGAGCGTCCTGAAATCCATTAGAGGAGTCCCTTCTCCAGCTATAGTCTCTAGAGCTAGGCAGCCTGTTTATGGCAACACATATAGGCCTAGATTTGTAGAGTACTTTGTAGACTCTTTTGGTGGGTCTAGGCAGCATGTTGGATTAGGACATCGTGAGGACAGACACCGGGTAGCACCTAGACAGGGAGAGTATCGATCTTTTGGTAGATCGTTTCGGAGAGGTCTAGGTGGTTCTCATGTGCATCCTTATGATTTTATTCCTGATCATGTTTCTGCTATTTCTACTGCTGCTCCCAAACATCGTGCTTCTCAGTACTGGATTCCTAGATCATTTATCACTAACCCCAGTACTGAGGAACGGATGTTTTCTGATTGTGCTCTTTAGGTCCGTCGTGCGAGGAAGGAGGACATATGGCTTGTGGACTCCGGGTGTTCTCGACATATGACCGGAGATTCTAGATGGTTCTCCTCCCTCACACGTGCATCCGGCAACGAATTGATTACCTTTGGGGATGCTTCTACCGGGATCGTGGATCGCAAAGGGCACTTTGTCGCGCGTCAACGACAAGTTCATGCTTAAAGACGCCGCTTTGGTAAGTAAGTGAGGTATAATCTTCTATCTGCTTCTCACCGCTTGATGAGGGTCTAGAAGTGAGGTTTAAAAG
The DNA here is from genome assembly GCA_036346395.1 of Hsuehochloa calcarea. NCBI lineage: Eukaryota > Viridiplantae > Streptophyta > Magnoliopsida > Poales > Poaceae > Hsuehochloa > Hsuehochloa calcarea. The sequence goes on along the minus strand of CM070614.1, from coordinate 17,971,795 downwards.
TGGAGAGTGTAGTGTTCTAGATTCCTGGGTGAGCTTGTTTTTAAGATCTCCAGATTTGAGAAGATCTTTTGTGCTAATTTCAGTAGCTCTTCTGTTTCCAGTCCTAGGTGTCTTGTAGCCTCTGATTCTCATGACCTTGTTTTGTGGCATCGTAGACTTGGGCATATAGGTTTTGATCATTTGTCTAGAGTCGATTGCAAGGACTTGATTAGAGGTTTGCCTAGGTCAAGGTCATAGAGATCTTGTGTGCTCACCACAGTAGACATGGTAAGATGGTGTCTGCTTCCCACCCACCTCTTACTTTGGTAATGATTGATGGACTGTGACGACTTCTTCACTTAGATACTGATTGGTCCTTCTAGTGTTCAATCACCGGTGGGAAATGGTATGTCTTTGGTGGTTGTGGATGATTACTCCGGTATTCATGGGTTTATTTTCTTGCTTCTAAGGACGAAGCATTTGGATTCTTCGAGATTTGGTCCTTAGAATTGTCATTAATATACCCGAGCCTTGAGAGCCATTAGGAGTGACAATGGGACAGAATTCAAGAATTCTTCTTTTTCTACCTTCTGCATTGATAGGGGAATTGAGCATCAGTTTTCTTCTCCTAGAGTTCCCCAGCAGAATGGTGTGGTAGAAAGGAAGAACAGAACCCTTGTAGAAATGACTCGGACCATGCTAGATGAGCATTCTACTCCTAGGAGATTTTGGGCTGAGGCGATCTCTACTGCTTGTTATATCTCCAATAGGGTTTTCTTGAGATCTGTGGTTGGGAAGACCTCTTATGAACTTAGATTTGGTCATTCTCCCAAAGTCTCTCATTTCAAGATTTTTGGTTGCAAGTGCTTCATTCTTAAACATGGCAACCTTGATAAATTTGAGTCTAGATGCTTTGATGGCATATTTCTTGGATATCCTGCTCATTCTCGTGGCTATCGTGTTTTTAATATTGATACTAACAAAATTATTGAGACTTGCGAAGTCACTTTTGATGAGGCTAGTCCTGGTACAAGACCCGATGCTTCAGGTACACAGGTTCCTGAAATTCAAGGAAGCATCTTCGTCGATGATGACTCTGAGGATGAATAACCAAACCATCCTCCGCCTACCTCACGAGAGGGTGGAGAGCCCTGCTACTCCTCCTCCGTGTCAGCTGAGCAGCCTCCTCCTATCCCCACCGACGATCTGAGTGGCTCTGCTCCTACCTCCACAACTCATGGGGTAGAGGCCACTACGCACTGTGAGCACCTCTTCGATTCAAATGACAACATCCACCGAGCGGATGATTGGGGATCTTCAAGAGCGAGTCACTCGCTCCAGGTTTATATCTCCTGATTCTCATGCACATTCTGCTTTTGTCGCTTCTTTTGAACCCCGAGATATCACCCATGCTTTATCTGATGCCTCTTGGGTCAATGCCATGCATGAAGAGCTTGAGAATTTTGAAAGAAACAAAGTCTGGTCTTTAGTTGAGCGACCTTCTGATTCTCATGTGATTGGAACAAAATGGGTTTCTAAAAATAAGCAAAGTGAGGATGGATTGGTTGTTCGCAATAAGGCTAGACTTGTAGCTCAAGGTTTTTCCTAGGTAGAGGGCTTAGACTTTGAAGAGACCTTTGCTCCAAAGAGCTAGATTGGAGGCCATTCGCATTCTTTTAGCATTTGCAACATCCAAGGGTTTCAAGCTTTTTCAAATGGATGTTAAAAGTGCTTTCTTGAATGGCTTCATAGAAGAAGAGGTCTTTGTCAAGCAACCTCCTGGTTTTGAAAATCAAAAATTCCCAAACCATGTTTTTAAACTCTCTAAAGCCTGATGGATTGAAACAAGCTCCTAGAGCTTGGTATGACAGCTTAAGAGTTTCTTGCTTGAAAATGATTTCAAAATGGGAATGGTTGATAAAACCTTGTTCACTCTCGGGCATGGCGTTGATTTCTTGTTGGTTGATTTATGTGGATGATATTATTTTCGGTGGTTCTTCTCATGCTTTGGTGTCCAGATTTTCAGATTCGATGAGCAGTGAGTTTGAGATGAGCATGATGGGAGAGCTGACATTCTTCCTTGGCCTACAAATCAAGCAACTGAAAGAAGGCACCTTCGTTCACCAGAGTAAGTATACAAAGGACCTTCTTCGGCGCTTCAATATGGGAAGCAGTAGGCCAATGTCTACTCCCATTGCTATAACCACCGTGCTGGACCCTAATGAGGATAGAGAGTCCGTGGACCAGAAGGAGTACCGCAGTATGATTGGCTCCCTCCTCTATCTTACAGCGTCGAGGCCGGACATACAATTCGCCGTATGTCTGTGCGCTCGCTTTCAGGCTTCCCCTCGTGCTTCTCATCGTCAAGCAGTACGTCGCATATTCAGGTACCTTCAAGATACGCTTGACTTTGGACTCTGGTATTCTTCTTCTTCTGCTCTCTCAATTCGAGCATTTTCTGATGCTGACTTTGCTGGGTGTAGAGTGGATAGGAAGAGTACTTCTGGCACTTGTCATTTCTTGGGCACATCTCTTGTTTCTTGGTCTTCTAGAAAAGTCTTACATTGCCTGATCTGGTGAGGCCGAGTATGTAGTCCGCTAGTGGTCGCTCTCGTGTTCTCTGGATTTTATCCACGCTGCGGGACTATGGGTTATCTTTGGGAAGTGTTCCTCTTTTCTGTGACAACACTTCTGCAATTAATATTGCCAAAAACCCAGTGCAATATTCCAGGACTAAACACATTGATATTCGATTTCATTTTCTAAGAGACCATGTTGAGAAAGGTGATGTTGTGCTTCACTTTGTAGAGTCTGAGCAACAGCTTGCAGATATTTTCACTAAAGCTCTTGATTCCTCTCGTTTTGCTACTTTGCGGGGAGAGTTAGGAGTTATTAGTCCTATTAGGCTGTTTTGAGGGGAAAGTGTTCTTTTTGCATTCATTGTATCATAATGCATGTTTCAATTCATTTGTCTTGCATTGTATGATAAAAGTTATGGAGCTTTGATCTTTATCCTTGTATGACTTGATTTCATATTCTATACCTTATCATATCAAGTGTTAGTCTGCTAGACTTCTTTTATGGCTCTTCTTGTTCAGCTTAGCTTTTGCCTTGCTAGCTTTGTATCTGTGAGAAATTCGAATCAAATCATGTCTTGTTGGATCTTGTGACTAGTTTTGCTCTAGTGATCCTCTTATGATTCTTGCCATGTCAAATAGGTTGAATTGAGTCTTGAACTTATTTTGAGATGAAAAATGAGCTTTTTATCTTATTAAGTCAAGCAAATAAAAAATGAGATTTTTTGTGCGAAAAAACTGATCTTACCAATCCTTTCTCATGAGACGACTTACCATTGCACTAGGCATGAACTCAGGGGGAGTTTTGGATGACCTAAATCATTCTTTTAAGCTTATCGCTTGAGATGGTCGCGGCAAGGCTTGAGATCTAGCACAGTAAAAAATCCTTTTAAGAAAATGCTCAAAAAGGCTAAGTGCTTGAGTTTTGCTTCAAAAATGTAATCTTAATGCTCAAAATGCATCAGTTCTTGTCTTGAGTCTCTTTTTACTTATAGACATGGCTTGACTCATTTGTAGTTGCTGTTGGTGAAACTATGATATTGAGCAACCCTTCATGGTTTTAATTATGTTAATCTCAGACAACTGCTATCTTGGTTTTAGCTTTGCAGTACATGATTTGCCATGATTGAATATAGCGTCTACTCTTTTTTATGGTTTGGTATAATACTTGTACTGTCTACGTGTATAATGGTTATGGCTCCTTTTTACTAAAGTTCAAAAATAAAGTCATTTCTGCATGCTCTTTCTTTTCCCATGCATCTTGATGAATTCATTGTCAAAGGGGGAGAAAGATTGTGAAGAAAATGCTGTTTGGAGCTTTTGGTTTCATACTTAAGGTTTAATATAAAAGAACTTCATAAAATAAAAAATTGAACCTTTTGAAAATTTATGATCATAGTGAGTTAAGTCTTTTGGTTCTATTGCTTTTTCCTGATTTCATTTGCAAGTGAAGAAGACTCACAATGATCAAAGGTCAAATAGAACAATTGTTTTTCATTTGGACCTAAGTGAGATTTTTGGCTACTTTCTGGAAATTGAATCCGTTTGTGCGTTCATTGCTTTATCTCACTTGCTTATACTATTCTGAAGCCAGCTTGGTCGGTTCCTAGGCTTTTTCTTGCTTATGGACCAAGTTATGCCTTTATGCGAAAACGGCGAAGTTTTTACTTTTCATTTCGAAAAACCACATTTTCTTGATAATTGCCAATGTGTTCATCAAGGGGGAGATTGTGGATATCGTGAGGATATGTGCACGATCTCAGGATGATGAATCAATTGGCAATGGCGTTGTTGGTTTGCAAAATCTCGCGTTTTCGGGTTTGCTCCAAAATTTGTCGGACCACAGCGGTCCGACCGGTCGTGTCGAGTGATCGATCCCTGTGGAGGAGTCCGACCGGCCATGGTGGCGGTCCGACCACCATTTTGAAAATTGGTTTTGGAGCCGAGCCAAAATAGGTTGTGTAGGCAAGTGAGGGAGTCTCCGGATGTGGTCCCATCATTTTGGAGCTCCCAACAAAAGTTCTATTGAGTTGAAAATTCGGAAGGTTTCGGATTTTCACGCTTGAATTTTGGCTAAGTCTTTTGACCGTCCGACCGCCGTGGGTGCGGTCCGATCGGCGTCTAATCGGCTCGGACCGCCCTGTGGGGCGGTCCGACCGCATTGACTTGGAGGTTAGCCAAGTTTGCATTGATGAGATTTGAATGTGTTTTATGTATGAACTTCAATGCTTTATTGTTGTATATTGCATTGCGGAACTAACGTGGGTCAAGTTGTGAAGAACTTGTTCCCTAAGCGGTTTGTTTGTCTATTGTCGCGGGTGGCTTGCGTGTCAACGACGTCAGCGGTGAGTGGATCGGGACTACGCTTGGAGAGCCGAGGTCCGAGCGATCATGGATACTGGTGAGGTCGTGTGACTCAAGCATGGTGCGAGATGGGCAAGATGGATCGAACGGGTGGTTCGGTGCAGCTGGTTGGATCAGGTGGTGCGGATATCAGTGCGAGTCTCTGGGAGGTTCCGATGGGATTCGGACAAGAGAGGCTTGGCGACGTGATGAGAACCGCTGATCAACCTACACGTGGTGAAGCAGGCGATTGCTTCAATAGTTATGTGTGTGGGTCCCATGTGTAAGAGGTCCCAAAAGTGAAACCCTAGCCCTCTAGTATAAATAGAAAGGGGGGAGATGGAAAACCCTCCTAAGCACTCATTTGGCATTCTTCCTCATTTTCTAGGGTTTGGAGGAGAGGAGAGGAGAACTAGGGTTTGGAGAGTTTGGAGTGTGCTCCTTGTGTGAGCTCTTGCCCTCCTTGTTGGAGAGGCTTTGTAAGCATCTAGTGTGATCAAACAATCTTGTGATGCTTAATTGAAAGATCATTTGCTCCCTTTGTGTTCTTCTCCCTTTTGGATGATTTTGGTGCTTCCTTGATTCAAAGGTTTATGCTTGGTCCCTTGGACTATTTTATCTTGCTTTGATGTGTGGGGATACTCCTAGAGTCATCTAGATCATCAACCCCCACGAGCAAGTCTTGAATCAAGATTTTCATATTTCTAGGGTTTGTGCACTTCCTTGTTAAATCCTTGAGAGATCGATTCTGCGAAGTGGATCTGAAGGATCGTCGCTAGAAATAGGTCTCTAATATCATTAGGGAGGTGTGCTCGAAATTTGGTCAAGTTTCATTGGTTGAATCAAAAGTTGAATCAAATTTCGTTTTGGATTTGGGTTGAGTTTTTCAGTTCTGGACTGAACCGGTCAGACCGGTGTTGTAACGGCGGTCCGACCGCCCGTGTATTCAGACCGCTGTACTGTCGGGTCGAACCGCTGTCCACCGGTCCGACCGCCAGTTAGTTGCCGATCCGATCATTGGTTGATTATCGGTCCGATCAGCTTGTGGTAGCCGGTGAGACCGCCAGTACCCAGTTCATAACAGTGAGTTCTTTTCTCCATTTGTGTCGTGTGGTTGAGGGGTTTATCAAATCCAACACAAGACTTCCACTGTGCGCTTACTGATCTTCTTAGCTTTCATAGCTAAAGGAGTAAAGTTCGTGTTGTATTTGATTTAGGCGAGAAAGTTTTGAAAGCGCCTATTCACCCCCCCCCCCTAGTCGCCTTTACGGTCCTACAAAAACAAATCAAACAGGGAGTAGACACGATCATTACCCTTGAAGACTCGCTGAGGGATGAAGATCAAGCTCCCACCAAAACCCCCTTGCTCCCTCTCCCTTCCTACCTTGTATCGACTACCAAAACCGAAGGAAGGAGGAGAGACTGGTTGGGAGGAACAGCTTGGGCCTTGGGAGTCGACGATGGCGATCATCGGAGACCAGCACCGAGGGGAGGAGGAGGCGCTGGTTGGGGGAGGAAAGGGGTGGAGCGGCGGCTCTAGGGGGGAGAGGAGGGAGTGGGGAGGCGGCTAGGGTTGGGCGCCTCCCCCCCTTGGCCGGCCCCCCTTGGGCCGGCCTCCCCCTCTTGGGCGTCCTGGGTGGCGGCCAGCGCCCAGTGGGCCTCCCCTCTTGGGCCTCTGGTGGCGGCTGCGCCCAGTTGGCGAAGAAAAGCGTAAAACCCCACTGAATCGAAATTCGAGTTTGCATTTTTCTTTTACCCCCTCCAGCTTCTTTCTATTTACCAAATTATAATCCGGAGTATTACATTCTGCCCCCCTTAACAGGATTCGACCTCGAATCTAAACATAGATCTATTCGAAAGAAAACTGCGGCTGGAATTTATTAACGATAAACACGTACCAGAAACGAACAGGTCTGGATACTTCTCGCACACGAGGGACTCTAGCTCTCAAGCGGCCTCTCTTTCGGACTAGAGAAACCACAACCCAAAGGCGCAAAACGACGCCTGACCTAACACTCAACCTGAACTTTCTAGGTACACTCATCAGAAGAGGATCGAAGGTAAGACCATACTCGATGGTCAACGTCTTAAACTATAACTCAAACCTTGAATGGTTCAGCTGCCCACTCAGCACCAGAACACACCCGACGTTGCGTACTTCGCGCATGTACCCGAGACGGTCAAAACGAAATGCCAACTTCCAAATTTCTGTAACTTTCGGAAAATAGAGAATCCAACTGGAAATAGAGAGTCCTCATCGCGTCCACGCAATACTAACTCTCCACCAAAAGATTAAATTCTAAATTTGACAATTCATCTCAAAACAAATCTATTTTCTAAATAGCCAGTTTACAAATGAACACCACTATAACCAAATGAGAAATCACTAGAATGTCCAAACCAAACACTTGCGGTTTGTCTAAATTGGAAAGAATCTACACGCCAACACAGCCCCAACTCAAACTGCAGAAAACACCGGTCAACAACACAAAACTCAAACGAGAATCGAGAAAACGACTCATTATCCGATGAAACATTCTTTTCCATAGTTTCTCTCTTCTAGGAATAAAATTTCTCTCGAACCTTGAAATTCGAATTCATCGCATACCACCTGAGATTAAACCTCTTAGTTAAACATCCTCACATTATGTTCAACCTAAAGTACACCATCCACGCCATTGTGGAGAGGCTATATTGAACCCACCGAATAGTCTAGATAACTAATTCTACTAACCAAAATCGATTTGATAGAAGGCGTTCAAAGCACCACAGAATAGGTCCCACACAATCACGTTACCTCCAATTTCCAAGAACAACAACTCAAAATTCTTAGCACGCACGTTCATATACTACATCAGAAGGGTTCTATCAATTATCATTCCACTGCTCAGGAAACTCTACTATTCCACTCTCTCTACACACAATCCTTGAGTGACCAAAGGTCTAGCATAAAAATGCAAAGCCCAGATTTAACCTCCAAGACTTCTACAAAAAATTGCAACTATAACAGATAGGGAAATCAACGGATTGAATCTCCAACATTTCCACAATTCTAACATACTCACTTATTGATATCCTCCGAAATTACCTACATAATCTCGCAATATTATCCAATTACGTTACTCTATAAAAATATATCAAGGTCTCCATACCTTCGATAATCTCCAACATTTTAACATGAACTGAAGTTCTGAAATTTCACTATGCCATAGGTTCTACTCAGCCATAACACTATTTAGGTCTACTTTCGAACCAAACATTCCCTGTGGATCAAATTTTCCTTCAAGAGATACAGATCAAAACCATTTCACATACTACTACTCCTCCAATAACCTGATAGCAAAATATCACAACTACCAAAACCTAGCCACCACCAAACAGAGGCCAATCTACGCTTTGCAAAACTTTGCAACAAAAATGATGGGTCCTTCTCAAAAGAAAGAGGCGAATAAGGACAAGCTTCGTCACACAGAAAAACGTTGCTCCTCACAACGAGCACGAAACCAAAAGAAAGAATCCGGTATGGAGGACCTTAAAAGAAACAAAGGTTGAACCCACAGCTGAGGGCACATATCCCTCAAAAAGGAATTAACAAGTAACAACTAATAAGGAAATATGACATTACGATTGAAACTCGACATCTCTTGAGCGGAAAGAGCAGAAAGTCTAGGCAAGATTCAAATAACCACATGTTACAGAACTTGACTCAAATTCTCAAATACTTCTACTGCACTCTTTTCTTCCTTGAACTAACAACAATTGCCATGACGAACAAGGTAAATTCTTTGGTCCAACCCACAGAACTACTTAAGAACCAATGAAATTCTTCCACACGCTAAATTTGCTCAAAATAGTTCATCTACTTATGAAACATGAGATCTAAATGATCTCAGCCACAAAAACTCAAAATATTTTCCTTTATAGGGTTTCACAGAAAGCAAACGGATTAATTCCCTCTTGAAGAAATCAACAAAAATTTCTTTGATTGCAACCTCACTTTGCGAACTAAAACCAAAGAGTCTTTAAGGCTAAATCATACGAATCTCTTAAGAAGCAATAGGATATTCCCATAAACCATTTTATTTAAAATAATTTTAGCTACCATATTATTCATGAGTTCCAAAAGATCACGAAAATTAAACTTGAAGTATTTTCATTTAAGCGATATCACCAGAGGCGATCAAATTGCTACAAGTATTAACATCAATCTCACAACAACCATTAGAAAACACCTTGAAAGACCCATGTGGAAAGATTGGGTTGAATCTTTCTCAAAACAAGAGGCACACAAAAACGATTTTCGCCAACTAGAAAATCATTTACCACTCGCAAGGAATACATGACCAAGGGGAAAACCAATTAGGCAACGAACTCGGAAAACATATGTGAATTCCACAATTGAGGCCACATGACCCGCACGAGAAGATCAAACTCCAAATGAGAAGAAGGTACTAATTTTGAAAGTTAGAAACCTCAATGTGGCAAAAGCATAAGTTTTCAACAATCTTAGCATGCCAAGAAAAATACATAAATCTAGCACTTATGTAAAATCAGCAAGTAGATGTTTATGGGGTGAACACTCCAATTACTGCAAAAGGAATGTGATGAGTCAAAAATTTCTTCAATGAAGTTTGTGAAAGGAAATTCGCATTCTCCAAAATGCCAAACGGATAACCAAGTCACATTTATCAACAAGAAAGATAGGACTATCATAAAGAGAACGAACTTGTCAATAATAACGTTTACAAGTAGTAAAGAGAGCTCAGCAGTCAGAAAGACAATAATTGTTTTGAAAAAAAAAATTAGGGACCAATAGAAACCCGTAGCCCATAATTTTGTTTGATTACAACCTCCGACTTAATCACAACAAAGCACCACAAAAGTGTTTTAACACTTTTCTTCAGAAAAGAGATGCATTAAACTTCAATAAGCGAAATGATCCAAAAGAAATACATGGAGCCAATGTTTTCTCATTTTAACGAACTTGCAACAGAAAACTCTCATTATTCAAACTATCAAATGAGTAAAGGAGACGCTCTTTTCCAATGAGAAAGAAGGAACAACCATGCAAATATCAATATTGCCAATTGACGAAGATGACTAATAGTAAAAGCACGCAACAGTCGAAAAACAATAATGGTTTCATAGAACCACCAAAGACCCATTGAACCTCATCAACTACCATGAACCATTAACCCGAGAGAAATTCATCAACCACCACCGGACAAGAATTTGTCAAATTCAAAAATCAAGGAAGAGAATAACTTTCTAAAGCAACCCAAAATAAATATGTACGGTCGATGCACACTTAATAAAGAACTTACAAAAGAAATCTTCCAATACCCGAAATTCCAAGCGAACAAATGAGTTAAATTTTTCAACAGGGGTAAAACTGTCGAACCCGGGAACGAAGGATCCCGAATTCTCTGTGTTCATACACTAGTCCAGGATTTCCAGTGTACACAGTCACAAAAATGTTATCACAAACATATCCAAATGTGTATTAATAAGCATAGAGTTTATTACAAGCGGGCCGAGGCCAAATAAAACATTAAGCGGAAGCAAAATAATAATGGTAAGCCACACGATACGCCACAGTAATCGTCGGAGATCGCGCCTAATCGCCCCGCTCCTCACCTTACGGATAGCGCCTTCTCCCGAATAATAATATTCAAAGAAGAGTGAGCACTACAACTGTGCTCGCAAATTACACCCAATACAATTTAGAATGCATGCATAAGTTATTCAAAGGAAGGTTGTAGGGTTTATTTGCATAAATCACCTTTTGGTTTAAATAGTTATACTAAGTTTCAAGGCACATTTTCATTACATAACTAAAATCGATTTAAAATTGATCATTTTATAGTGGATAACCTCCATATGAAACATGGTGATGGATACCCTCCTATCACAAGGCTACCCGCCAAATTTACCACAAGGATTAACCATCCTCAAATCATGTCCAAAGTTATTTTAAAACCAAAAACAAATCTAACTTAGAGTGGCTTTGCTCAAGATGTCCATGACCAGTGGACACGGCTATTCGAATAGATTTACACTCTGCAGAGGTTGTACAACTTTACCCACACGAGATAATTTGCAGTTATGTCGGCCAATACACACTTCCTTAGGTGTGTGACTAGGCAATTATCACAAGGCGTTTCCAATGTACTACCTCAATACCAATATGCCCGCTAAGGTTTCACTTCCATTAGGCTAACCACCTGCTGGAAACCCCCTCTTGCGCCAAGTGGGAATAAAGTCTAACCGACACCCACACAACAAAAATGGCATAAACAATACTGAGGTAATACAAATTATTAAGCCTGGTTCTGCCCATACAGAACATGTGGTAGTACGGTAGAGCTTTTGCAAGATGCGGCTCAAAGGCCGGTCCTTAATCTACTTGGGCAACTTTCAATAAAAACCCTGGGTCTCAGTCCTAACCAGACAGGCCCGTGCATAAACTTGCACCCACCAACGGTCCATGTTTGCCCAAGTACAAACCATTTTCTTTTATTTTAAATTTTCAAAGACATTTGCAAAAGTCCACCATGACAAGGCAATGTCATAGTCTTTTTATCAATTTATGAAATTTTGGCTAAATTCTCCCAAAGTCAAATATTTCATGGTCTAAGCATTTGCTATGCATATATTTATTTTTAAATTCATTTGACTAAGGTTACAAGGAATTGGTAATACAACAATCAAATTTGGCTATACAAAGGAATTGGAATAATTAAATATTTAAAACAGGAATTTAAAATAATTAAATACAATTATGCATGCAATAATAATTTAAAACAGGAATTAAATAATTTTAAATATTGGGGGCAAAATGGTCAATGGTGTAACTTGCCTTGCTCAAATTCCTGGTATTCTACTTCTTCAATAGGGTCAAGCTCTCCGGAGTCGTCAAAATCTATCTGTGAAAATATTCCAAATTCAAATGTAATTCAAATGAACACAAATAAATTCAAATGAAAATTCAAATTAACTCCAAATTAAATAATTTTGGTTTTGTTAGCTAGATCTTGATTTTATACAAATTTAGAAATTTGAATCACCTAAATCGGAGTTTGTATGAAGAAATACGAGCTCCTGGAAGTTTAAATCTAAATTTAATTCAAAATCGAATTTCAATTTCCAATTAATTTTCTAAAGGAAATTCCATTTATTGCGCAAGCATACGTCACGTAACCTTTCACGAGACCGACATGTGGGCCCAAATAGTATGGGTGAGTCCACGGCGTCACCCGAATCCACGGTGGACTCGGCGCCTGCAATATGTGGCGAGGCGAGGCGCTTGGCGCGGCCGTCCTGGCCCAGGCGCCTATGTGGTCGCTCGTCACCAAAGTGCCCATGTGGCGCCAGTGGCGACTTGGCCGCCACATCGGCCAGGAGGGCGGCGCTCGGGAACCAAGGTTCCGTGACGCAGGCGCGGCGAGCTCCGGTGAGGTGCGCAAAAGATTCGAGAGACAATCTCGAGTACGATCGCTACTGGCGGCGAGGCGTGGCGGAAGATGGTCGGCGGCGGCGAGAGGCGTGGCGAGGTTCGATCGTTAGCGGGAGGTGCTCGGGGATCTCGAGCGAGGCGAGGCGCGCACCAGATCGCCGAGTATCTTTGAAGCCGATGGTGCGGTCGCGGTGGCGGAGAATGCTTGTTGTCGCGGAATCGAAGAAGATGGAGCTTGGCCGCTAACGGGAAACTTCAAATGCCGGCGATTGAGAGCGGCGAAGCCGGAGTAGGTGGAATGGAGTGTGGGAGAGAATGCGTGGCCGGGGCACCTTTATAGGCGAGGGGAGGCCGGAGATGGAGATCGTGTCGCGGTAATGGCGGAGGCGAGGCGCGGGCGTTCACGGTTTAAGAAGGGGGTAATGCCGGGGGTTGAATGCGGGAGAAGCGGGTGATGCTAATGCGCGTAAATGCGGGGTTAAGGCGGAGGAATCACGGAGGAAACGAAGCCCTGCGTTGCGGCATCAATGGCGGCAGGAGGGCGATCTCTGCGGAGAAGAAGGGGCGGGAAGAAGCACGATCGAGGCCCACCATCAGTGAGACAGAGGCGGGAGAGAGCGCCCGTGATTAGTCTTGGCCGTCCGATTTTGATCTGACGGTCCAGCGTTACTCATGTGAGAATAGTTGGGCGAGATCGCCTGATCTTTGGGCTTGACCCGATCTTTATGTGAAGATTTTAAATTCTTTTTCAATTGATTTAATTCCAAAAATTCAAATAAGCTTTAGAAAATAGTAAATGAAGTCCAAAAATTTTGAGAAAATTCACATAAATTCTATGAGGCATTCTGGACTTAAATAAAATAATTCCAACTTTTAGTTGGTAATAGATTTTCACATAAATTCTTTTAGCCTTAATATACTTTATTGAAAAGCTTTTAAAAATTCCGGAAAATCCACAAAATTAATAAATTCTTATTTTTAAATGAAATTGAAATTTTGGGCATTACAAACCTACCCCCTTAAAGGGAATCTCGACCGAGATTCGGACTTAGTCGACAAAAGGTAGGGATACTCGGCTCTCAAAACTTCTTCTCGCTCCCAGGTAGCTTCTTCTTGAATGATTGCTCCATCGAACCTTACAAGAACGGATGACTTTGCTTACGGTGACGCGTTACGCCACATCGAGAATCTTGATTGGTTGTTCCACATAGGTGAGATCTTCACGAAGATCGATGCTCTCAGCGGTGTTTCTTCCGTTGGTACTGAGACATTTCTTTAAGCTGGGATACATGGAAGACATTGTGAGCAAATGACGAGAGATCTTTGGTAGTTCCAAGCGATAAGCAACTTCACCTCTTTTGCCAAAATCTTATAGGGTCCGACAAATCAGGTGCGAGTTTTCCTTTAGTCTCGAAATCTCTTCACTCCTCGGAGTGGAGTTACCTGAGATAGACAAAATCTCCCATCTCGAAAGATAGTTCTCTCAAGCGATTATCGGCATAACTCTTTTGTCGGGTTTGAGCTACTTTCGACGTTCTCTTATTGCTTTTACCTTACTTTCACTTCTTTTATCAATTCAGTCCAAGAATTGGTGTTCTCCTACTTGATCCCAAAGGAGAGGGTTCTACACTTTCTACCATACAATGCTTCAAATGGCGACATCGAAGGCTAGCTTGAAAGCTGTTGTTGTAGGAAAATTCTGCATAAGGCAAATTCTTATCCCAGCTTCTTCCATAATCTATAGCACAAGCTCAAGCATGTCTTCTAGGACCTGATTTACACGCCACCGTCATCTGCTTGGGGATGATATCTTTGTCTTTGAAGTTGAGTCTGGTTCCCAAAGCTTCAGTTGGAGGAGGTGGTGGCTGTTGAACTGGGTTTTCTTGATATTCAACATTTTCATTTCCTTGCCCTCTAGCACTGACACTTACGGTGCGGGTGGTCACCATCTGATGAACTCTTCACAAATTAGACAAGAGAGACAGGAATTATAAGAGTATAGATCTAAAATAGCCCAAATTTCAACAAACACAAGGCAAAAACATTTCGAAAAATAATTTATTTTCATTTTATTAATTCATTATGGCTACTACAAAGATTTGGTAGCTCATAATTCGCAACTAAAGGAAAAATTTAAGGTCAAATCTATGGTGTTATTGGGGTATAATCGGCTCACTAGAACTAGCCTCGCCTTCCTTGTAAGAGACCGTTCTTTTTCTCGCACTCTTCAACTTTTCTTCTTGCATCTTGTAATTTCACTTGCGGGAGAGACGGCTCATCTAGTGTATTCCGTAGGCATAATCCATGGCTCTGGCCAGATCCACCTGATGAGTGAGATCGGGGCAGTCTTCATCTCTAGTTGAGCGGAAAGCACTGTCATGCCGGGTTGGAATGTGCATTGGGTAATAGTGGAACCCAGTGCCATTGAGGCGATGATCGTAGATGTAGCGAAGTCTGCGGGTTGCTTCCCTGGCTGCATCCTGGATGCCTTCGGCGAAGGAGTCTCGTCGCATTGGGGCATCGAAGACGTGGAAGTCTGTGTTCGGCGATAGATTGGAGTAAAGGATCACCTCTACTCTCCACCGTTCTGATTCCCCACCTTGTACTTGTATCCTTGATCGTCGGTCTTTCTTCAAAGTCCAAATGTCGCATCATCTTCGAGAGAATGGCGGCCCAATGACCAAAGAAGACTCCATGGGAAATGGCATTGAACTTGACCATCTACAATTTTGAAAAGGAGATGAGTTAGTAAATAATTTTTCAAGAGAAAAGTTGAGGAATGACTCGGAAGACCAAGTTATTTTTAATTTTCAAAATAAATCCTTAAGGTTTGATTTCCTTCTAGGTCACGACCTACGATCGATATGGCTCGATACCACTTTTGTCGAACCCGGAACGAAGGATCCGAATTCTCTGTGTTCATACACTAGTCCAGATTTCTAGTGTACACAATACAAAAATGTTATCACAAACATATCCAGCGTGTATTAATAAGCATAGAGTTTATTACAACTGGGGCCGGAGGCCAAATAAAACATTAAGCGGAAGCAAAATAATAATGGTAAGCCACACGATACGCCACAGGCAATCGTCTGGAGATCGCGGCCTAATCGTCCTGCTCCTCACCTTTGGGATAGCAGTCTTCTCTGAATAATAATATTCAGCAAGAGTGAGCACTACAACTGTGCTCGCAAATTACACCCAATCTGTAATTTAGAATGCATGCATAAGTTATTCAAAGGAAGGTTGTAGGGTTTATTTGCATAAATCAGCCTTTTTGGTTTAAATAGTTATACTAAGTTTCAAGGCACATTTTCATTACATAACTAAAATCAGATTTAAAATTGATCATTTTATAGTGGATAACCTCCATATGAAACATGGTGATGGATACCCTCCTATCACAGGGCTACCCGCCCAAATTTACCACAAGGATTAACCATCCTCAAATCATGTCCAAAGTTATTTTAAAACCAAAAACAAATCTAACTTAGAGTGGCTTTGCTCAGCATGTCCATGACCGTGGACACGGCTATTCGAATAGATTTACACTCTGCAGAGGTTGTACAACTTTACCCACACGAGATAATTTGCCCGTTATGTCGGCCAATACACACTTCCTTAGGTGTGTGACTAGGCAATTATCACAAGGCGTTTCCAATGTACTACCTCAATACCAATATGCCCGCTAAGGTTTCACTTCCATTAGGCTAACCACCTGCTGGAAACCCCCTCTTGCGCCAAGTGGGAATAAAGTCTAACCGACACCCACACAACAAAAATGGCATAAACAATACTGAGGTAATACAAATTATTAAGCCCAGTTACGCCCATACGTGAACATGTGGTAGTACGGTAGAGCTTTTGCAAGATGCGGCTCAAAGGCCGGTCCTTAATCTACTTGGGCAACTTTCAATAAAAACCCTGGGTCTCAGTCCTAACCAGACAGGCCCGTGCATAAACCTGCACCCACCAACGGTCCATGTTTGCCCAAGTACAAACCATTTTCTTTTATTTTAAATTTTCAAAGACATTTGCAAAAGTCCACCATGACAAGGCAATGTCATAGTCTTTTATCAATTTATGAAATTTTGGCTAAATTCTCCCAAAGTCAAATATTTCATGGTCTAAGCATTTGCTATGCATATATTTATTTTTAAATTCATTTGACTAAGGTTACAAGGAATTGGTAATACAACAATCAAATTTGGCTATACAAAGGAATTGGAATAATTAAATATTTAAAACAGGAATTTAAAATAATTAAATACAATTATGCATGCAATAATAATTTAAAACAGGAATTAAATAATTTTAAATATTGGGGCAAAATGGTCAATGGTGTAACTTGCCTTGCTCAAATTCCTGGTATTCTACTTCTTCAATAGGGTCAAGCTCTCCGGAGTCGTCAAAATCTATCTGTGAAAATATTCCAAATTCAAGCGAATTCAAATGAACACAAATAAATTCAAATGAAAATTCAAATTAACTCCAAATTAAATAATTTTGGTTTTGTTAGCTAGATCTTGATTTTATACAAATTTAGAAATTTGAATCACCTAAATCGGAGTTTGTATGAAGAAATACGAGCTCCTGGAAGTTTAAATCTAAATTTAATTCAAAATCAGAATTTCTGAATTTCGAATTAATTTTCTAAAGGAAATTCCATTTATTGCGCAAGCATACGTCAGCGGCACTGTTCACAGAGACTGACATGTGGGCCCAAATAGTATGGACTGAGTCCACGGCGTCACCCGAATCCACGGTGGACTCGGCGCACTTACAATGATGTGAGGGCGGCCTTGGCCGCCTTGGCCGTCCTGCTGGCGCCTATGTGGCCGCGCTCGTCGGCCAAAGTGCCCATGTGGCGCCAGTGGCGCCGACTTGGCCGCCACATCGGCCACGAGGGCGGCGCTCGGAACCAAGGTTCGTGACAGCGGCGCGGCGAGCTCGGTGAGTGCGCAAAGATTCGGAGACAATCTTGAGTCGATCGCTACTGGCGACGCGAGGCGTGGCGGAAGATGGTCGGCGACGGCGAGGCGGTGGCGAGGTTCGGTCGTTAGCGGGGAGGTGCTCCGGGATCTCGAGCGAGGACGAGGCGCGCACCAGATCGCCGGAGTATCTTGGCCGATGGTGCGGTCGCGGTGGCGGAGAATGCTTCTTTGTCGCGGAATCGAAGAAGATGGAGCTTGGCGCTAACGGGAAACTTCAAATGCTGGCGATTGAGGCGGCGAAGCCGGGAGTAGGTGGAATGGAGTGTGGGAGAGAATGCGCGGGGGCACCTTTTATAGGCGAGGGGAGGCCGAGATGGAGATCGTGTCGCGGTAATGGCGGAGGCGAGGCGCGGCGTTCAGGGGTTTAAGAAGGGGTAATCTGGGGGTGAATGCGGGAGAAAGTGGTGATGCTAATGCGCGTAAATCACGGGGTTAAGGCGGAGGAATCACGGAGGACACGAAGCTCTGCGTCGCGGCATCAATGGCGGCAGGAGGCGATCTTGCGGAGAAGAAGGGGCGGGAAGAAGCACAAGATCGAGGCCCACCAACAATGAGACAGAGGCGGGAGAGAGGGCGCCGTGGATTAGTCTTGGCCGTCCGATTTTGATCGGACGGTCCACGTTACTGCGGAAATAGTTGGGTCGAGATCGCCATCTTGGGCTTGACCCGATCTTTAAGTGAAGATTTTAAATTCTTTTTCAATTGATTTAATTCCAAAATTCAAATAAGCTTTAGAAAATAGTAAATGAAGTCCAAAATTTTGAGAAAATTCACATAAATTCTATGAGGCATTACGGACTTAAATAAAATAATTCCAACTTTTAGTTGGTAATAGATTTTCACATAAATTCTTTTAGCCTTAATATACTTTATTGAAAAGCTTTTAAAAATTCGGAAAATCCACAAAATTAATAAATTCTTATTTTTAAATGAAATTGAAATTTTGGGTCATTACAAACCTACCCCCTTAAAGGAATCTCGACCAGAGATTCAGACTTAGTCGACAAAAGGTAGGGATACTCGGCTCTCAAAACTTCTTCTCGCTCCCAGGTAGCTTCTTCTTCTGAATGATTGCTCCACTGAACCTTACAAGAACGGATGACTTTGCTTCTGGTGACGCGTTCTGCCACATCGAGAATCTTGATTGGTTGTTCCACATAGGTGAGATCTTCCCAAGATCGATGCTCTCAGCGGTGTTTCTTCTGTTGGTACTCGAGACATTTCTTTAATCGGGATACATGGAAGACATTGTGAGCAAATGACAGAGATCTTTGGTAGTTCCAAGCGATAAGCAACTTCACCTCTTTTGCCAAAATCTTATAGGGTCCGACAAATGCAGGTGCGAGTTTTCCTTTAGTCTGAAATCTCTTCACTCCTGAGTGGAGTTACCTGAGATAGACAAAATCTCCCATCTCGAAAGATAGTTCTCTCAAGCGATTATCGGCATAACTCTTTTGTCGGGTTTGAGCTACTTTCGGACGTTCTCTTATTGCTTTTACCTTACTTTCACTTCTTTTATCAATTCGTCCAAAGAATTGGTGTTCTCCTACTTGATCCCAAAGGAGAGGGGTTCTACACTTTCTACCATACAATGCTTCAAATGGCGACATCTGAAGGCTAGCTTGAAAGCTGTTGTTGTAGGAAAATTCTGCATAAGGCAAATTCTTATCCCAGCTTCTTCCATAATCTATAGCACAAGCTCGAAGCATGTCTTCTAGGACCTGATTTACACGCTCAGTCTGGTCATCTGTTTGGGGATGATATGCTGTGCTGAAGTTGAGTCTGGTTCCCAAAGCTTCAGTTGGAGGAGGTGGTGGCTGTTGAACTGGGTTTTCTTGATATTCAACATTTTCATTTCCTTGCCCTCTAGCACTGACACTTCCGGTGCGGGTGGTCACCATCTGATGAACTCTTCACAAATTAGACAAGAGAGACAGGAATTATAAGAGTATAGATCTAAAATAGCCCAAATTTCAACAAACACAAGGCAAAAACATTTCGGCAAAATAATTTATTTTCATTTTATTAATTCATTATGGCTACTACAAAGATTTGGTAGCTCATAATTCGCAACTAAAGGAAAAATTTAAGGTCAAATCTATGGTGTTATTGGGGTATAATCTGGCTCACTAGAACTAGCCTCGCCTTCCTTGTAAGAGACCAGTTCTTTTTCTGCACTCTTCAACTTTTCTTCTGCATCTTGTAATTTCACTTGCAGGAGAGACAGCTCATCTAGTGTATTCCCGTAGGCATAATCCATGGCTCTGGCCAGATCCACCTGATGAGTGAGATCGGGACAGTCTTCATCTCTAGTTGAGCGGAAAGCACTGTCATGCCGGGTTGGAATGTGCATTGGGTAATAGTGGAACCCAGTGCCATTGAGGCGATGATCGTAGATGTAGCGAAGTCTGCGGGTTGCTTCCCTGGCTGCATCCTGGATGCCTTCGGCGAAGGAGTCTCGTCGCATTGGGGCATCGAAGACGTGGAAGTCTGTGTTCGGCGATAGATTGGAGTAAAGGATCACCTCTACTCTCCACCGTTCCTGATTCCCCACCTTGTACTTGTATCCTTGATACGTCGGTCTTTCTTCAAAGTCCAAATGCTGCATCATCTTCCAGAGAATGGCGGCCCAATGACCAGCAAAGACTCCATGGGAAATGGCATTCGGAACTTCAGCCATCTACAATTTTTGAAAAGGAGATGAGTTAGTAAATAATTTTTCAAGAGAAAAGTTGAGGAATGACTCCAGAAGACCAAGTTATTTTTAATTTTCAAAATAAATCCTTAAGGGTTTGATTTCCTTCTAGGTCACGACCTACAGTCGATATGGCTCTGATACCACTTTTGTCGAACCCGGGAACGAAGGATCCCGAATTCTCTGTGTTCATACACTAGTCCAGGATTTCTAGTGTACACAGTCACAAAATGTTATCACAAACATATCCAAATGTGTATTAATAAGCATAGATTTTATTACAAGCGGTAGGAGGCCAAATAAAACATTGCGGAAGCAAAATAATAATGGTAAGCCACACGATCGCCACAGTAATCGTGCGGAGATCGCGCCTAATCGTCCCCTCCTCACCTTCGGATAGCGCTCTTCTCTGAAAAATAATATTCAAAGAAGAGTGAGCACTACAACCGTGCTCGCAAATTACACCCAATACGAAATTTAGAATGCATGCATAAGTTATTCAAAGGAAGGTTGTAGGGTTTATTTGCATAAATCACCTTTTGGTTTAAATAGTTATACTAAGTTTCAAGGCACATTTTCATTACATAACTAAAATCAGATTTAAAATTGATCATTTTATAGTGGATAACCTCCATATGAAACATGGTGATGGATACCCTCCTATCACAAGGCTACCCGCCTAAATTTACCACAAGGATTAACCATCCTCAAATCATGTCCAAAGTTATTTTAAAACCAAAAACAAATCTAACTTAGAGTGGCTTTGCTCGGCATGTCCATGACCGTGGACACGGCTATTCAATAGATTTACACTCTGCGGAGGTTGTACAACTTTACCCACACGAGATAATTTGCAGTTATGTCGGCCAATACACACTTCCTTAGGTGTGTGACTAGGCAATTATCACAAGGCGTTTCCAATGTACTACCTCAATACCAATATGCCCGCTAAGGTTTCACTTCCATTAGGCTAACCACCTGCTGGAAACCCCCTCTTGCGCCAAGTGGGAATAAAGTCTAACCGACACCCACACAACAAAATGGCATAAACAATACCGAGGTAATACAAATTATTAAGCCTCGTTCGCCCATCTGTAACATGTGGTAGTACGGTGGAGCTTTTGCAAGATGCGGCTCAAAGGCCGGTCCTTAATCTACTTGGGCAACTTTCAATAAAACCACAGGTCTCGATCCTAACTGAGACAGGCGTGCATAAACCTGCACCCACCAACGGTCCATGTTTGCCCAAGTACAAACCATTTTCTTTTATTTTAAATTTTCAAAGACATTTGCAAAAGTCCACCATGACAAGGCAATGTCATAGTCTTTTTATCAATTTATGAAATTTTGGCTAAATTCTCCCAAAGTCAAATATTTCATGGTCTAAGCATTTGCTATGCATATATTTATTTTTAAATTCATTTGACTAAGGTTACAAGGAATTGGTAATACAACAATCAAATTTGGCTATACAAAGGAATTGGAATAATTAAATATTTAAAACAGGAATTTAAAATAATTAAATACAATTATGCATGCAATAATAATTTAAAACAGGAATTAAATAATTTTAAATATTGGGGGCAAAATGGTCAATGGTGTAACTTGCCTTGCTCAAATTCCTGGTATTCTACTTCTTCAATAGGGTCAAGCTCTCCGGAGTCGTCAAAATCTATACGCGAAAATATTCCAAATTCAAACAGAATTCAAATGAACACAAATAAATTCAAATGAAAATTCAAATTAACTCAGAATTAAATAATTTTGGTTTTGTTAGCTAGATCTTGATTTTATACAAATTTAGAAATTTGAATCACCTAAATCGGAGTTTGTATGAAGAAATACGAGCTCCTGGAAGTTTAAATCTAAATTTAATTCAAAAATCAGAATTTCTGAATTTCCCGAATTAATTTTCTAAAGGAAATTCCATTTATTGCGCAAGCATACGTCAGCGGCACTGTTCACAGAGACTGACATGTGGGCCCAAACAGTATGGACTGAGTCCACGGCGTCACCCGAATCCACGGTGGACTCGGCGACGCATAGCAGTGTGAGGCGGCGCTGTGGCCGGCCGCCCTGCTGGCGCCTATGTGGTCGCTCGTCGACCAAAGTGCCCATGTGGCGCCAGTGGCGCCGACTTGGCCGCCACATCGGCCACGGGAGGCGGCGCTCGGGAACAAGGTTCCGTGAACGGCGGCCTTGGCGAGCTCCGGTGAGTGCGCAAAAGATTCGAGAGACAATGCCGAGTATGATGCGCTACTGGCGGCGCGCGAGCGTGGAAGATGGTCGGCGACGGCGAGAGCGGTGGCGAGGTTCGATCGTTAGCGGGAGGTGCTCGGGGATCTCGAGCGAGGACGAGGCGCGCACGGGATCGCCGGAGTATGCTGAAGCTGATGGTGCGGTCGCGGTGGCCGGAGAATGCTTGCTGTCGCCGGAATCGAAGAAGATGGAGCTTGCCGCTAACGGGAAACTTCAAATGCCGGCGATTGAGAGCGAGCGAAGCTTCGAGTAGGTGGAATGGAGTGTGGGAGAGAATGCGCGTGGGGCACCTTTATAGGCGAGGGGAGGCCGGAGATGGAGATCGTGTCGCGCGGTAATGGCGGAGGCGAGGCGCGGGCGCACGGGTTTAAGAAGGTAATGCCGGGTGAATGCGGGAGAAGCCGGTGATGCTAATGCGCGTAAATCGGGGTTAAGGCGGAGGAATCACGGAGGACACGAAGCTCGTGCGGCATCAATGGCGGCGGAGGGCGATCTTTGCGAGAAGAAGGGGCGGGAAGAAGCACGATCGAGGGCCCACCAACAATGAGACAGAGCGGGAGAGAGGCGCGAGGCGGATTAGTCTTGGCCGTCCGATTTTGATCGGACGGTCCGCGTTACTCATCAGCGGAAGAGTTGGGCGAGATCGCCTGATCTTTGGGCTTGCCCGATCTTTATGTGTAAGATTTTAAATTCTTTTCAATTGATTTAATTCCAGAAATTCAAATAAGCTTTAGAAAATAGTAAATGAAGTCCAAAAATTTTGAGAAAATTCACATAAATTCTATGAGGCATTCTGGACTTAAATAAAATAATTCCAACTTTTAGTTGGTAATAGATTTTGCACATAAATTCTTTTAGCCTTAATATACTTTATTGAAAAGCTTTTAAAAATTCCAGAAAATCCACAAAAATTAATAAATTCTTATTTTTAAATGAAATTAAAATTTTGGGCTGTTACAAAAACAGAACTTCCGTGAAAAGATAAATCTTGCAATTTAACTACGCTCACGTGGAGTAGAAATATCACAATAATCGAAAGAACAATAATTGTTTCAAAGAACGATCAGAGATCTACTGGAGCTTGCCCACTTCATCAAAACCCCCCATTCAAAAGAAACTCATGAACTGCAGAAAACTACAACCAATAAACCAGATAAAAGCTCGAGAAAGACAACAAATTCATCAACGAGCTCATGCTCAACACAGAACTTATGGAACAGGGGTAAGAACTTCTCTAATTTTATACCACGAACAGTGGTGTAGCCTGGCAAAACCCAGGACAACAACCACGAACTCAACTGCTCAACATCCGCTACCAATAGGCATAACCAATGTAGTCAATTATGAATATATATAGGATCATCTCATGAAAATCATAGAATAAATTCATAGATATAGTATATCACATCATATCATAGATTAACACATCATAGCACAAAATAATGCAACAACGACTCATTAATCGAGTCACAACGATTGAAATGCGGAAGCAACAGTTTACCCAACCCTTTCCTAGTGTGCACAGTGTGTCAATTTAATATGTTTGAATGAACCACGGATCTAAACCCCGCTCTGATACCAACTGTAACACCCTAGCTATTCGGAAGCCAAGATGCTACCTAAAGAACTATCTTACAACCGAACTGCGAAAGATTTTAGATTGTAACTACTCTAAGTACATATAGAGACCAACTTTAATAGAATCATGGCAGGAATAAAGACTGAATTCATCATAACATAATCAAGGAATGATTAAAATGAACCACTAGCATTATTTGACAGGACAACATAACACGGAGAGAAATATCATGCAGTAGTAATCTTATTTATTACAGTTCCTCGATTAACAAATGAAAGACATAAT
Source organism: Hsuehochloa calcarea (assembly GCA_036346395.1). Classification (NCBI taxonomy): domain Eukaryota; kingdom Viridiplantae; phylum Streptophyta; class Magnoliopsida; order Poales; family Poaceae; genus Hsuehochloa; species Hsuehochloa calcarea. The sequence continues at coordinate 17,947,629 of CM070614.1, read as the reverse complement.
CGACATAATCAAGGAAAGTAAATTATGGTGAACTGTGTGAAATGTGCTTGCCTACTCCCTCCCAACAGAGTCATCATCAACGATCACCTAAATAAATACAGAAAACAAGAATGAGTCGAAACTCAGCAAGTACAGTAAACAATTGAACATACAAGGTTAGGAACTGACGAGGATCTGATAATCCTCATTTTATCTTTTATCTATAATTGTTATTATGGGTAAATATGATGTCACGTAGTCCCCAGAAGTACCCCTTATATTTATAAGGGAGAGGCCTACCAAGTGATTGTAAGTTCTTCTACAATCACCCCTATAGTCGTAAGTCTTACTACGACTATGTCATGCTCGTAAGTCCTTCTACGACTACTACCTGGTCGTAAGTCCTTCTACGACAATTGTCCAGTCGTAAGTTCTGCTACGACCTGTACCTAGTCGTAAGTCCTTCTACGACTATTATCCAGTTGTAAGTTCTGCTACGACTTGTACCCAGTCGTAAGTCCTGCTACGACCAAGTCAACCACGACCACCTTATAATCAATAAAACCTACAAGCGAGTGGGTCCAATTGATTAAGGAATCCAGACGGTCCACATGCACTATTATTACTGCGATAATAGTGCTTAAATACCCCATTACCTCGAAGATAATCGCCAAGCGGCGTGAAGGAGCCACTACACCGTAATTATTGCCATTATATGCCCATTACTGGCTTAATTAGGCGCCTCTTCAGCAGGGGAAAACGGCTACTCCATCACGACTATATAAAGGCATCAATCAGAAGGACAAGGGCAGGGCAACAGAGAGCCAATCGAGGACAATCAAGGAGAAAGACAAGTACTGTTCTTTGTAATAGTCTTAGTTTCTGGCTTGATTGTTGAGAATCTGATCAATACCACACACACACAGAGTAGGGTTGTTATTCTCCCTGAGAAGGCTGAACTGTATAAAAATCCGTGTCAATCGCTCTCGTGATTTCATCTCTAGGAGACCCCGAATCAAACAATCTTTACGTAAGATCGGTTCTAAAACACCGACAGTTGGCGCCGTCCGTGGGGATCTTCCGGTAATCTCTTGTCAACATACTCTCTTTTTCCAAATCTCATGCACTCATGGCGGGGAATGGAGCGAGGAGAACTGGTTTGACTTGGCGGTCTGTGACGTCGACATGGATGCCGGTTTCAATTACGAGCCGAACGATGCATCCTCTGATGGTGATGTCGCCTCCGGAAATCATTTTCCAGGAAACCATCCCATCAATGGAGTTGGGGAGGGATCCTTATCCCCCACAACGATACGTCCAACAGAGGAGCCAATTCCCTCAAAGGACAAGGGTCAATCCACCGAACCGCACCTGAAGGACTTACAACACGACGCGAGTTTTTCCTCCAAGTGTCCAAGTCCCCTAAGGCGATCCGACACAGTGAGACAAGTTCTGAGGGCCACCATTCCAGGACTCCACCAACATCTGGTGATCCTCTCTCTCAGGATAACTCCAGAGGGAGTGGGATCAAGCATGCTTTTCCTGCAAATTCGACCATCTCTCCGCAGATCTCATTTGCGGATGGAGACAGTTACAACCCAGAGTTCCCCTACCTGGAGGGGGTTACTCCAAGTCGCCAGATGCTGTCTCTCGAATACTCCTCAAGCCGGGAGGCCTCGAGCGCAAGTGAGAATCATCAACGGGAGGTCTTCATCCTTCCCTCAGATCAGGGTTAGCCTTATGGAGGCCGAGATAAGAACACTCCCCGAAGATCACGCACTACGCCCCCTTGTGATAATGGCAAGGGCATCACCGATGTCGGGCAGAACCAATACTCTGATGAGCGCGAGGGAAATCCTCGACATTCTCGCACTCCATTGAGAAGGACTCAAGGATCTGATGAGAAGAATTTTGAAGCCATCCGACGGAGGAAGATTGCAGCCTAGAAGAACCTGCCTGGGCGCATCCAATATCAGTCGAGAGAGGTACAAGAACTCCAGAACATCAAAGACTTGCTCGAAAATCCCACTCAAGAGCTTGCTCGAGCGCGAGATCGATCTCTTATTTGAAGAAATTGCGCAAAGACTTCGAACCGTGATGACAAGACTGGAAGCACCTCGTCGACATCATTCAGGTAGTCGTAGCAATGCGACTTCCTCAGCTACCAGTCAATCAAACATTTCACCACGTAGAAATCGACACGGCCATAAGTCGCATCAATCCACTACTCGGAGAAATATGTTTCGATTGACTGATGATCAAGAAGCCCCTCGGAGAGGTGATCGTTCGCCACTTCGACAAGGAAACCCGCAACGAATGGAGTACGAGGAGTATTCCCCTCGTAGAATTGAGACCTACTACAGGACATGTCAGCCTGTTACTGGGTATCGTCGTATACGATCACCTGGTGACATTAACCCTTCTTTCCTGCAAAGAAGACGTCAAGAAGTTATTACCGGATGCCGGGCATTTTCGCCTGACCTTCGAGTCATGTCATTAGCCACCTCATTTTCAACGATAAACATGGAGAAGTTTGATGGATCTCAAAACCCCATCAATTTCTTCAAATCTATACAACAATTGTCAGAAGCGGCGGGAGGAGGAGAGCATGTAATGGCAAATTACCTTCCAACTGTGCTTGAAGGATCCGCTCGATCGTGGTTATTAAACCAACCACTCGAGTCGATCTACTCTTGGCAACATCTCTGCGACCTTCTACTGGCGAATTTCCAAGGCATATACAACCGCCCTGGAAAGGAAGACGACTTGCACCGGATAAGACAGAACAACGACGAGACTTTGCGCCAATTCATCAAACGCTTTAGTCAGGTTCGTAATTCAATTCCGAAAGTTTCTGACTCATCTGTTATCAGGGCTTTTAAGCAAGGAGTCCGTAGTAGAAGGATAACAGAGGATATTGCTTTGAATCCTCCCAACAACATTGTTGCCAGAGCTCTTGAAATGGTGATCTATATCATTTATACGAGGCGGTCGAGTGGAACAACACTATTGATCGGGAAACAAATACTCCTCGAGAGCCAGGTGAAGTTGGTATAAAAAAGGACAAGAAAGCAAAGAAGTCCAAGAATAAGATAAAGGGTCAAAAACCACAAACCAATGGTTCCAAGGAGGTCTTGGCTGTGAACGATAAAGAGCCACGAACCACCAAGTCGTACCCTGATCAAGGCAAAGGTAAGCGCCCTGATCGAAAGAACGACAAACCAAGGTGGTGTCCTTTTCATAAAAAGGAAGGACACGACCTCCGCAATTGCCGAGTTTTCCAAAGAAAGCTCGAGGACTACTACAACAGCAAAGAACCACTCCCCACTCTCGAGCAGGTAGGGAATACGAGTGGCCAAAAGTCGTCAGATGATGAAGAGATGCCGTTCCAAGATCCGCAACATACCGTTAAACACATCTACGGAGGATCATCGACATACGAGTCAAAACGACAACTTAAAGCTGCTGGACGAGAGGTAAACTCTATAGATGCTCCTCTTGTCAATAATTTACCGAAGTGGTCGGAAGTTATCATTTCTTTTGAGAAGGGTGACTGCCCGATCACTTCGAATCGATCAGGTCGATATCCGAATGTGGTCGAACCCACCATCAACAAGCTGTCGGGTCAATCGAGTTTTGGTTGATGGTGGCGGTTCCTGAACATCTTGTTTACAAATGCCTGGGCGAGATGCAAGTACCGGGACAAAGGTAAGACCGATGCGATACTCTTTTCATGGAATTGTCACGGGGTCTTGGCCAAACCCATTGGCCAAGTTTCTCTTCCTTTAACATTTGGTTCACCAAGTAATTTCGAGACGAGAAAATCTCCTTTGATGTGGTCGATTTCGATCGGCATATAACGCCATACTCGGACGACCGGCTTTGGCAAAATTCTTAATGGCTACTCATTATGGGTATCAATGTCTTAAGATGCGAGTCCCAAAGGAGTGATCACAATTCATTGTGACAAGAAGATGGCGTATAAGCTGCGACCGTTGATCCTCGAGATGGTTGGTCAAATACCAACTCGAGAAGAAAGTCGACCTTCGACTAGCAAGTCGAAGCCTAAAAGTCATATCAAAGCCGAGCGACCAAGTCAAAGAGGTTCCTCCGACGAAGAGAAGCCCTCAAGATTGCATCGGGAGACTTCCGACCCCAAATAGGAAGACACCCTCATCACCTTCCTCCGAGCTAACGCAGATGTCTTCGCGTGGCAAGCATCCGACATGCCCGGAGTCCCCAGGGAGGTGATTGAGCACAGGCTAGCTTTACGGCCTGATAAAGTACCCGTAAAACAAAAATAACGGAGATTTGCCCCTGATCGACGAGATGCTATTAAATCAGAATTGGATAAGCTACTTAAAGCAGGCTTTATAAGAGAAGTCAACCACCAAGAGTGGTTGGCTAACCCTGTAATGGTCAAGAAGTCAAACGGTAAATGGCTTATGTGCGTTGACTACACTGATCTTAATAAAGCTTGTCGAAAAGATGATTTTCCTTTACCTCGTATCGATCAGTTGGTTGATTCTACTGCAGGTTGTGAAATATTAAGTTTTTTAGATGCATATTCTGGATACCACCAGATCAATATGTGTCTAAACGATGAAGAAAAGACCGCATTCATTACACCATTTGGTACCTTTTGCTATGTCAAAATGCCATTTGGTCTAAAGAATACCGGTGCTTCTTTTCAACGCTTGATGCAATCAACTTTTTCATCTCAATTAGGCCGGAATCTGGAAGCCTATGTTGATGATCTAGTCGTAAAAAGCATTAAGAAATTTAATCATATCACTAACCTACAAGAAACATTCGACAACCTCAGAAAGCACTGCTTAAAGCTTAATCCCGAGAAGTGTGTGTTTGGAATTTCTTCAGGAAAATTGCTTGGATTCCTAGTATCTGTACGAGAAATCGAAGCAAATCCTGAGAAAATAAAGGCCATCCTCCAAATGCGCCCTCCAACCCAAAAAGGGAAGTCCAGAAACTCACTGGGTGCATGGCGGCTTTAAGTCGTTTCATCGCACGACTAGGAGAAAAAGGACTATCTTTCTTTAAACTTCTTAGAAGACATGAAAGTTTTGAGTGGTCGAATGAGGCAAACGCTGCCTTCGAGGATGTCAAGAGGTACCTTTCGAGTGCTCCTGTTCTGGTTTCCCCAAAACCAGAAGAGACGCTCTTAATTTACCTAGCTGCCACGCCACAGGCAGCAAGCGCAGTACTGGTTGTAGAATGTGAAAACATACAATGACCAGTTTACTACGTCAGTGAAGTTTTACACGGGCCTAAGGAGTGTTACCCTCAGGTCCAGAAACTTCTATATGCCCTCCTCATGTCTTCGAGGAAACTGCGGCATTATTTTGAGCGCACAAAATAGGCATGTGTCCCGAGTTTCCTTTGGGAGCGATCCTCCATAATAAGGAAGCAATGGGGCGCATGGCAAAATGGTCGATCGAACTTGGGAGTTCGACCTCCATTCGTGTCCCAAGCGGCCATAAAATCCCAGATCTTGGCGGACTTTGTCGCGAATGGACAAATCTGAACACATTCAGGATCCCGATCTGATTCCCACGACCGGTGGATGATGTACTGATGGGTCACTTACTTTAAGTGGCTCGGGTGAGGTGGTCCTGGTATCTCCTACAGGAGAAATCTTAAAGTATGCCACACAATTAAACTTTTAGGCCACTAACAGCGTGGCGAGTCTGAAGGTTTGCTAGGCGGCATCACGAGCTCGAAAGCACTCTCGATTAAATCGACTACTCGTGAGAGGAGACTCTCAACTAGTCGTGAATCAAGTCGGAAAGAGTACCAGTGCTCTAACTTGATAATTTCTCGGTACTTATCGAATCGTAAGCTAGAAAAGTATTTTTAGGTTTGAGGTACAATTCATCCCTCGAAAGGATAATTTCCTCGCACCAACTTGCTCGGATGGCTTCTTCCGATCTGCGGTACCAAAGGAGTTTTCTTGGAGCAACTCCAAAAGCCGTCTCGGGTCGAAGAACCGAGACACCTCCTAATGAGATGGCCTCACCGGATTACGAGGATACGGATGACTCCCATCTCGAGTATCTTCACAAGGGTTCATGCAGAGGATGATCTTGAGGCGGATCGTTTATCGAAAAGCCAAAATGTATACTTTGGTGAAGGAGTCCTCTACAAGCGAGGAACCCAAGGGATACTCATGCGATGCATTCCGCAAAGCGAAGGAATAACACTCCTTCATGATATACACAAAGCATCTGTGGGATGACTGTCGGTAAGGCCTTTCGACAAGGTTTCTCTTGGCCAACTACGTATGATGCTAAAGAGGTGGTTAAAAAGTCATCCAATGCCGCTTCATGGTAGCAGATACACCAACCAGCTCAAGCATTACAAACAATACCTCTTTCTTGGCCTTTTGCGACCTGGGGTCTCGATATTCTATGACCGTTTCCCAAAGCTCCAGGAGGTTTTGAATTCCTTTTTGTGGCTATTGACATGTTCACAAAATGGATCGAAGCGAACACATGAATCGATAACAACTAAGCGACAAAAGGTTCATGATGAGATGCGTAATTAGCCAATTTGGAATTCCGAGTCGGATAATTACAGACAATGGTAAACAATTTGCAAGTGCAAAATTTTAGGAATTTTGCGACGAGTTGGGTACCAAGTTATGTTATGCTTCAGTTGCACATCCCCAAAGCAGCAGGCGGTCGAGCGTGCAAGCGGCCAAATAATGCGAGAATTAAAACCCAAGTCTTGACCCGGCTCGTTAGCGCTCGGGAGCTTGGGTACAAGAATTACCTTCCGTATTATGGGCGGTTAAATGCGACCACTAGTCGGCGACAGGAGAAACACCATTTTTCTAGTGTTTGGGCGAAGCCATGCTTCCTCGAGCTAAAATTGCGGTCGACACGAGTTGAAACCTTCAACAACTCCGACCGGGAACAACCGGCGGATGATATTAACCTACTCGAAGAAAGGAGAAACATGGCCTTAATCCGTTCAGCAGTCTACCAACAAGCCCTACGCAGATACTACGATCGTAAGGTCCGGCCTCGCAGCCTTACTGTAGGTGACTTGGTGTTGAGGCTCTGCCAATCCAAGTCTAATCGGAATAAACTTTCTCCCAAGTGGGAAGGTCTTTACACAGTGGTCGAAGTCACTCGGCCAGGGTCGGTACGACTAGCAATGGAAGACGGACAGGTTCTCTCAAATTCTTGGAACATCGACCAGTTACGCAAATTCTATGTGTGACCAACCTCTCAGGCAATAAAGGTCCAGGTTCCTTCTACCTCTTTTGTCTTATTTTTGAGTAGTGCTTTTATAATGTTTTGACTATGATCCAAAAACACCTAGTTTTCTTTACACTGGTCGAAAGGCAAGTAACATTATCTAGTCGATGTCTTTCCTCTCTGCACGTGGTCCTACCCACTAGAAGGAACTTCCTAGCATCGATCCGTTACTCACTTTTGTTGCCAAAACAGAGAGCTCGGGTTCTATCTAGTCGAAATGTTCTCAAAGCCAACTCATTTCAAAAAATATTCTAAGTAGAGTGCACTTTTTTATATTTATTCTACCACCTTTGGTGTACTCGTTTCGTTTTAACTGGTCGAAGGAAGAGACACACCTAGTCGAAGTCTTTCCTCTCTGCACGTGGTCCTGCCCACTAGAAGGAACTTCTTAGCGTTGCTCAGTCTCCCACTTTTGCTACTAGAAAAGACTTATCGAGTCCATCAGAAAAGGGCAAATGAATTATTAAAGTCCTCTAGACGTTTGCTTAACTCGATTCTTGTTCTTGGTTTGATTAAACTAGTCGGAGATGGTAACATCACCTAGTGAAGCCATTCCTCTCTGCGTGGTCACGCCCACTAGAAGGAACTTCCTAGTGTCGAGTCGTTTCTACTCTTTCGATCGATGCTTGACAACCATAACAAAACTATAAGTTAAACAAACCTCTCTTTCTATTTCACACACTATTTACTTGGATTGTCTAAACAAGCCAAGCAAATAGTCGAGGAGCTAGGATAAAGTTATTAATTTAACTTGAGTTCTTAGTCTTTCATTCGTTAATTATCTTTTGAGTTGCTAACTACTCGACAAGATGATTTGCGAGAAACAAGATGGATCATATATATTTCATTAACGAAACTTGCATCTTACAAAGTTATTCAGATAACTCGAAGAGGAGAGCCAGTTGCATTTCCTCATACCTTTTTGCCAGCGATTGCATTTCTTCAATCAAGCGACTCGCCTCGATTGAGGCGATCGAAGTCGGCTTCGATTGGTTGCACATTAAGGCGGGGTCATGAGCTTTAAGTTTCGCAAAGCATAACTTCTGCGGCTTATTGCCTCCCTTATGGATTCAGTTTGGTTAGCCTTCAGAGTGGTCACCATTTCTTGCAAAGTTCCGACTTGTTCCCCGATGATACTTATGTGAGCAGCTATCGTATCTTCTCGAGAAGTTTTTCCCTCAGTATGTAGCTCACCAAGTACTTTGTTCCGGAGTGTGATGTTGCCTTGAAGATTAGTCTTCATTGATTCCATCTCCTGTTGGGAACGAGTCAAAGCCTCGCGAAGTCTTTTGTTTTCGACCACTTGTTATGAAAAGAATAAAACCGGTCAAACAAAAATAAACTTCTAGAGGAAGAGAACACGAATATAATTATAGGTAAAGTATTTCTTACCTACTAGTCGAGAATCCAACTTCTTGACTTCTTCTTTATGGGAAGTATTGGTTTCAGCGTGCTTTTTCTCCCATGTTCTAACGTCCTCTGCATTCTTCCTAGCAATGCGGATGGACTCGTTCTGAATCGAGTTTTTCATTTATTTGACCTCGAGGCTTCTCAATTCGACGGCAATTTACGAAAAGAAATTAGCATTAGAAAAGGAAAATACTCAAAAGAACAACGGTAAAGAATTGCTTACATTACTCGAGTTTTCATCCCTCGAGTTCTGATCCTTATTCTTGGTAATACGAGAAAACTCCTGAATGACCAAAGCTTTTTCTCCAACTTGATCGGAGCTTCTTCATTTCATCTTCTTTTTACGGAAAAGAAATGAAAGTCAAGTAAAGTCAAAGTCAAAAGCGGTCTTAAGTTCAAGCACTTCTTCGTTTATTTTTTCCCGCAATCTTCTAGTTGCGAGAGATGGCTTCTCGGAGTTTCTTGAGAGGTCTACTACTTCCTCCCTCGCTTTTTCGACTCCTCTTTTTCATAATCGAGCGAGTCGGCTAAGGTCTTTGTGTCACTTTTTAACCTACAAAGGATAAAAGTGGATATGAACATCGGTCAATCGGTTGTAAGTTCTTCTACCACCATCAACACAGTCGTAAGTCTTTCTACGACAAAGCCTCAGTCGTAAGCTTTTTCCAACCAATACCTTGTCATGAGTTTTTCCATGACAAATCTAAATAAGCACTATATAAGTAGTCAAGTCAAAACGACTATGAATATGATGACTTACCATCTCTCCTTTGTATCAGAGTTCCTCTTTTCTGTCAGACTCTAGAAGTTGTCGATGATACTCACCAACAACGGCAATTTGCTCTTGAGCTTTACGCAAAGGAAGGCAGTGAGGAGAAAGGAAAGCCACATATATAAGTATCCTAAAAATACTTACATTCATGGTCGACCTAGCAAATGCCGAATAAACCCGACTCAAGGTATTGACATGTCTACCCTACGCAACTTGTCCCACCAAACCTTCTCAAGGCGCTCATTGTCAAAGATGTTTCCTCTATTGGGAATATCGTTGGGATGGGGACTCGATCGCGAATCTGAAAGCGAAAGACCCTCTGACGGTAGCGGGTCCAAAGAAGTCGACCGCGAGTTGAAGTATTCTTCTTCCTCTGATTACGTAGGCTGCGGCTTCTCTTTGGATCTTTGGAAGGAGCGTCGCCATGATTTCACCTTGTGCGGTGTCTGAGACTCATCACGCCTTGACGGAGGCTTCTCTGACTACCTGTTGTCTCTCGACCTCGATGAGTCGTGTTTGCCACTTCAACGGTCGCAGCCGCTACTTCAAGATCGTAGCTACAACCTCAGCGGTTGTAGGAAACACTCTGGGAGCCACGACTTCATCGGCCACCTGGGCCAAGGATGATCCTTCAACCACCTCCATTGTTACCTCTCCAGCAACTGAAGAAGTGGCAAAGGGCTTCTCAACGGAAGCATTCCCCAAGTAAATGTTGTTCTTACACTTTAGTACATTTCGCATACCTCTGCACCCTGGTCTTAACCAGGAACTTAGGAGCAATCCTCCCAACGGAGGACTTCTTCTTTTCTACGACCACGTCTGGTCGAGGTTCAATAATGGGCCCAGCTACGACCACGTCTGGTCGTAGAATTTGAACAGGAACCACATCTCTGGTTTCCTGATTATCTGGATAGCCGAGACCAGTCTCGACCACTCCAAGAGCAGCACTACCCTCAACTGCAGGCTGTGCTGGAGCAGCATCGTCCTTTACAAAAGACATAAAATCTTTCCAGATTTCCTTTTCCAGTTGCTTAACAAAACTAGGAGTGGCAAAAACTGCGAAAGATTTCTTGTCATAGTAGAAGGGTACCTTAGCCCTACGGGGTTTGTGCTTAAGAGGTTCAACTGCTTCAACCTCCTCGGCTTCGACAGCTTCAGCCTCGGCTTCAATTACGGTTATGTCGCGCGGGCTTTGCGAAAGATCTGGTGAAAAACGAGCTCGAACTTGCTCCTCCCTTGTCAGCGGATCTTGCAAGTCGACGTCTCTTGGACGGAGGAGCCGAGCCTTTGTCTTTCGACAACGCTGCACCAATGGTTATCAGCGCAACTTCCTCGTCGTCTGGATGATTTTCCATGCCTACTTTCTGTAAAGCAAAACAGAAAAAGAAGAATTACTAACCGGTCGTATGTTTTCTCGACCGGTGTCAAGTCGTAAGTTTTTCTCGACATTTTCTTGATCGTAAGATATTCTCGATCACCACTAGTCGTAAGTTCTTCTCGACTATAAAGTCCTAAAGAAAAATCAACTTTTGATTACCTTTAGGCGCTCTATTTTTCATTTGCGGGTAAAGCCGCAATGATTTGAGAATCACCGCTCGGGGTGGCGGAGACTTCTCACGGATGAGTTTGACTCTAGCGTCAATCTCCTTTGTGGAAGATCTGTGTAAGCAGATAAGAACGTTAGATAACTTTGAGAAAGACCAAGCCAGAGCTAAGTCGGAAGTTCACTTACCCTCGTCATAGTCCCCAGGTGGTCTCCTCTCCCGAATATCTCCACATAGGAGATGCTCGTTTCTTCAAGGGGCCGATTCGGCGTGTGATGAAATCATCACCACATGCCATCCGGTCAACCCTCCTCCTTCAAGTCCTTGATGGCTTGAATGTAGGGGGCAATCCGACTAATATCTTTAAGAGTTGAGTCCCATGAAGATTTCTTCTCGTGACCTTCCCCACGAAAGAGGTGTCTTACGAGGTGACTTTCGATAAAACCACCTCTTCCTCCATCCGACCATGAAGACCGAGTGAAACTCGAATATACTCCCTCGACTTCAAGTCGTGGAGCTTGAACCGCAACTTAGGCAATTCCGGTTTGTCGAGCCATCCCATAATAATATTGGAAAAGCTCGAGGTCATGGAATCCCAGTGCGCCTCGCAAAGGTACGAAGACACTCGGCATAATGCGGAATTAGGACCTAGATTCACTAATTCCACTCCAAAGTCTTTCGAGTACCACCGTAAGAAAGGGTGAGCGACGATCGGAGGCCGCACTCACGATGCGCTTGGAAAATGGGGATTTGCCCATTTTCCCCAACGACCTTCTTTGTCAGATGGCGGAAGCCACTTCACGAGCCTTCTCGGAATCTTCCAGCGTCGACCAAGACTTTAATCTTCGCGCATCCATCTCCGACTCTTCCCACTCGAAACTTTCTTGGCCATTTCTCTCGAAACAAGAAGTTTTGGATTGAAAAAGATTGCGGAGAAGACACGATTAGGGTTGGCGGCGGAGAAAGCTCGAAGAGCGATGGGAGCGATTTGGGAGAAGGTAAAAATCAAGTCTAACTCCGGTAAGTTTTATAACCGCACGATTGCCACGCTTGAGAACCGTCTCATCGGCAGTGCAGTGGGAGTCGGTTGCAATTCCCTAGATAGTGCATTCGAGAAAATTAGGTTCGTTTTGTCACCTCCAGCGAAATTACTTTCTTGACCAAGTCTTTACGGTCGAGCAGTATCAATCGGAAAGGATTTTTCTCCGATCGTCCTACTACGACCACTTCACGATGGTAGGGGTTTTACGACTATTTGATAATCGTAAGCAACCTTCGACCAAGCAAATTCTGGTCAAGTAGCACTCAAATGTCGAAGAGTTTTTATTTCAACCATTATTCTGCGACATTTTCATAGTCGTAAGACCATTTGCAAATCCTTCACCAAGTAAGTCACTTTCACTTGAAGCTGGGGGACTAGATGACGAGGATCTGATAATCCTCATTTTATCTTTTATCTATAATTGTTATTATGGGTAAATATGATGTCACGTAGTCCCCAGAAGTACCCCTTATATTTATAAGGGAGAGGCCTACCAAGTGATTGTAAGTTCTTCTACAATCACCCCCATAGTCGTAAGTCTTACTACGACTATGTCATGGTCGTAAGTCCTTCTACGACTACTACCTGGTCGTAAGTCCTACGACCATTGTCCAGTCGTAAGTTCTGCTACGACCTGTACCTAGTCGTAAGTCCTTCTACGACTATTATCCGATTATAAGTTACGCTTTCGACTTGTACCCGATCGTAAGTCACCGCTCGACCAAGTCAACCACGACCACCTTATAATCAATAAAACCTACAAGCGAGTGGGTCCAATTGATTAAGGAATCGAGCGGTCCACATGCACTATTATTACAAGCATAATAGTGCTTAAATACCCCATTACCTCTGAAAGATAACTGCCAAACAGCGTGAAGGAGCCACTACACCGGTAATTATTGCCATTATATGCCCATTACTGGCTTAATTAGGCGTCTCTTCAGTAGGGGAAAACGGCTACTCCATCACGACTATATAAAGGCATCAATCAGAATGACAAGGGTAGGGCAACAGAGAGCCAATCGAGGACAATCAAGGAGAAAGACAAGTACTGTTCTTTGTAATAGTCTTAGTTTCTGGCTTGATTGTTGAGAATACAGTCAATACCACACACACACAGGAGTAGGGTTATTATTCTCCCCGGAGAAGGCCTGAACCTGTATAAAAATCACGTGTCAATCGCTCTGCGTGATTTCATCTCTAGGAGACCCCCCGAATCAAATAATCTTTACATAAGATCGGTTCTAAAACACCGACAGGAACAAGTCTATCTCAATACGAAATCTGAACTTATCTCTGAACACTTATGAGTATGAAAGGAATGAATGGATGCATTGAAGGGAAAGGACTACACATATGCTCATACCGGTATAGCGAGTGACACACCCGTCGGTGCTCAGTTAAGCCCGTACTTAACAAAGTCTGGGGATCCAGTCACCGTATGAAGAACGTTTCATACGGGTGTCCGAAATTGCCTACATTGGAGTGGTGGGTCTTACATGCCCATATTGGAATTGATGGGTCTTAACAATTACACTCCCGTGGACGGAACACGAACCATGCAAGAATGGAATGAATATATGCCATGAGTGTCACCTCTTTCATTCATATGGATTTTCAACTAAGAACGAATAAATATCATGAAGTTTGAATCATGGATCATAGAAATAACATCACATCAAAAAATTCAACTGTAAAACATGAAGTATGAACATGAATCATAGAAGTAACATCGCATCAACAACATTCAATTGTAATCATCATGTCTTAACACATTGTACTTGCCTTCCGCGATGTGACGCACTAGGAGGCAACGAAGGTGTTTCTCCACTCACTGCCCCACCGCCTACACAAATAATTAATCGAAATAAGACTAACAAGACATGACGTGCTACAAGCATTTTACCGAAACCCTCTAACTAAACAAACATAAACAATGGCTCAAAATGACGTCCTAACTAATCATTAATTTATTATACGATCAGCGATGCGAGAAAAATCATAATTAAATATATGTAACTCGTAATGACTTGAAACCAGTGCTCAAATACTCTTAACGCACCAGGCTACGAAACACTAGTTGGTGGGGTTCTTTGATTCGGCCAAACCAGTGGCCTAAATTATAGTTGAAAGCAAGCGACGGACATGCATGCAGTTGCGAGCGATAGCAAAGAAAATGATGTAACTTTCAATCTACTAATCCAATTGAGGTGATCTTTATCAACATGGAAAGATAATTTAAATGGATACAATAACCTATTTGGGTGGACATTCTGAATCTGATTCTAACTAGATAAAAACCGAGGAACAAACCGGCGGTCCCGGATCCAAGATAGGCGAGCACGTAGCGGTTAAAAATTCATATATCCTAAACCGTAAGCGGAATCCCGCCATCTCGGTGCCAAAAGAAACCTAACGACCTTAGGAACAAAACTCTAGGAGACGAAAACCCGTGATTCGGCCCCTAACAACCCTCAATTGGCGCTGTGATGAACCTAATCGGGCGATGCGGAGCGGCAATCGATTTGACTCTAACGAACAATTTCGCATCTAAAACAAATCAAACAGCGAATAGAAACGATCATTACCCTTGAAGACTCGCTAAGGGATGAAGATCAAGCTCCCACCAAAACCCCCTTGCTCCCTCTCCCTTCCTACCTTGGATCGACCACCAAAACCGAAGGAAGGAGGAGAGGCCGGTTGGGAGGAACGGCTTGGGTCTTGGGAGTCGGCGGCGGCGATCACGGAGACCAAAGACCGAGGGGAGGAGGCGCGCGGGAGGAGGAGGCGCTGGTTGGGGAGGAAAGGGGTGGAGGGAGCGGTGGCTCTAGGGGGGAGAGGAGGGAGTGGGGAGGCGGCTAGGGTTGGGCGCCTCCCCCCTGGCCGGCCCCTGGGCGGCCTCCCCTCTTGGGCCTCTGGGTGGCGGCCCGCGCCCAAGTTGGCGAATAAGCGAAAACCCCATTGAATGGAAATTCCAAGTTTGCATTTGTCTTTTACCCCCTCCAGCTTCTTTCTATTTACCGAATTCTATTCCGGAGTATTACAGCGATTGTCACAGTAACTTTTCAAACTATCTCGCACCTTCCGTCATCTCACCCATATGGGCCACGCCCATAAGTTGTGCGGGATGTTCACCATAACGACTAGCGCAGCTTGCCCCGGCCGCAATGACTAATGCAGCTGGCAACTTCACCCTACTATGGTGTCCCTTTCAAGCCGGTCGCAACATGCGCTTGCACGTTCCCACTCACCGACCAGTAGGATGACATTCAGTGTTTAATAATTTTACTAAAAGATGATGATTAGGATATATATTGCCCCGGTACTTAAGCAAGACTAGCATGTCGCTCAAGTACAACCTGTATTAGTATTTACCACATAGCTTACTAGGGTGACATGGAATGAGGGATTCAATTAATCAAAGAATGGGTAAATAATTAATTAATCATCAAATTGGTGTTTAACTACCTTAAGCTTTAACATACATTTGATTACAGAATTAAGCATACAATTTTGATATTTTAAATAAATATAATTTGCATAAAATATAGGCTCAAAATGATCAAAGTATTGATTCACCTTGGTTGAAGGCTGGAGGGTCTTGGTATTCTTGAGCTTGATCGAAGTGGAGGTCTCCCGTGTCTTCGAATCCTAATCGGACGAATGTACCGGAGAAAGGTACAACAGTAAAGAGAGTAAATAAATAGAAAACTCATAACAAATAAACTTCAAATTCAACAAGACCAGTGCCATTAGCAAGATCTTGAATTTAGAAAAATTTAGGAACAAGTTTCATAATTTTTGGAGTTATAACGAAAGAGATATGAATTTTTGAAGCTTTTCTATTGGATTTTTAATTGAAAAGAAAATAAAAACTGGCAAAAAGCCTTATGTTGACACGTGGCCCTTAGCACGTTGTTGGTCCCTTTGCAGTCGTGGGCCGGGTCTCTGCCCCACTATTCCCATGGGGGGCAAGCGGTAGTCTGGGGTAATACCAGGGGGAGGAGGACGGAGTATCGGGGAAGCGGTAGTACCGGGGAGGAGGCGGAAGTGCAGGGGAGCAGAGTACCGGGAGGGAGGAGGCGGAAGTACCGGGAGGAAAGTAGGGCGGTAGCACCAGGGAAAAACAGACAATAGTACTGGGGGAGAAGAAGCACCGGGAGCTTCGACTCTTGGCGGTACAAAGAGGGGAGAGAGAGGAGGGTGAGGAGGAGGAAGGCAGAGGAGGGCTCTTATAGCCGGGGAGGGGAGAGGAAGGCCGGCGGGAACGGCGGCCGCGGGGAGAGGACCAGGCGACGTGCGGCGCGGAGCGGCGGCCGAGCGTGGCCGGTGGTGGGGCGCTTGCGCTGTCGGCCTAAGCGCCACGGAGAGGAAGATGGTGTCTTTGGCGCGCGGCGAGGCGATCAAGCTTAAAGAAGCTAGGAGTTTTTTGAAAATAACAACAAAATTGAAAACGATCAAGACCGGAAATCAAATAGTTACTATTTACTGTCCAAAGCAGGATATTACACTATCTAACAGTATAATACCTTAAAATCGAATGTGTATCTATCATTAGTAGCTTTTGTGTACCTAATATCACGAAGCAAGATGGTACTTTCATACAAGCTACAGGACGTGATACAGTTTGGATATGTTCCACATTTGAGACCACAGTCACAATGTTTATTACATCTGGAACCAAAAACAACAGCATTTGGATGTGCATATAAAGAAGGTAATTGTGGATATCGTGGGGGATATGTGCATGATCTTAGGATGATGAGTCAATTGGCAATGGCGTTGTTGGTTTGACGAATCTCGTATTTTTGGAAAAGCTTCAAGGTATTTGGACCTCGGTGATCGGGCCAGGCATGCCTTGTTGTCGAGCACTGTGGATTAATTCCACAGCGACATTGCGGTCCGACAGGCCGTGGGGCAGTCCGACCGGCTATGTGTAGCGCTCCGATCGGCCAAAACATTTGGTGGAGTTTGGCGCTAGGCCAAAAATAGAGTATGTAGGCAAGAGAGGGGAGTCTCCTGCACTTGGTCTCATATTTTTTGGAGCTTCCAGTCAAAAGTTCTATTGAGTTGAAAAATCCAGAGAGTTTCGGTTTTTCACGATGGAATTTTGGCTAAGTCATTTTGGGACGTCTGACCGGAGTTATAAAATCGGTAAGACCGGTTGAAAATCGATCCGACCGGCCAAGTACGGCGGTCAGGCCGAATTCCACTTGTTCGTCGGCCTTCTTGGCGACGTTGTGTTTTGAGTGTGACTAGTGCATGAATTTCAATGCTTTAATGTTGCATATTGCATGGTTGAGCTAACGTGGGTCAAGTTGTGAAGAACTTGTTCCCGGAGATGATTTCTTTGTCTATTGCTGTGCATGTGGCTTGCAGGTCAACGACGTCAACGGCGTGGAGGATCGGGAGTAAGCTTGAAGTGCTGAGGTCCAGAACGATCATGGATGCCGGGTGGAGTCGTGTGACTCAAGCGTGGTGCAGAATGGACAAGATGGTTGGAACGGGCAGTTCATTGCAGCTGGTTTGATCAAGCGGCGCGGGGGTCATTGCAAGTTCCTTGGAGGTTCCGATGGGAATCGGACGGGAGAGACTTGCCGACATGATGAGAGCCGCTGATCAACCTACACGTGGTGAAGCAGGCGATTGCTTCAACTGAAATGTGTGTGTTTGTGTCCCGTGTGTTTTGGGCCTTAACAGGAGCCCATTAAGTGAACTCTCTCTAAACCCTAGGCCTCACTATAAATAGAAAGAGGGAGTTGGAAAACCTCCCAAGCACTTCATTTGCAAAAACCCTAGTTTGGGTTAGCGTTTGGAGAGGAGAAGAGAGGCTAGGTTCTAGAGAGGAGATTTGTGTGTGTGCTCTTGGATTGAGCTCTTGTCCTCTTTGAGGGAGTGATTTTGTAAGCAACATCTTGAATCAATCAATGGATGTTTTTTCAAAGATGAGGTCTCATGTGTTTTCCTCTCTCTTTTGATGTTTTTGGTGCTTCCTTGATCCGGTTGCTTTTGATTGGTCTCTTGACCTCTTTTACCTTACTTTGATGTGTGGGAATACTCCTAGAACCATCTAAATCATCAATCCCCCACGAGCAAGATTTGGATCAAGTTTTTCATTTTGCTAGGTTTTGGACACTCCTTTGGTAAAACCTAAAAAGATTAATTCTTTGACGTGGATCTGGACGATCGTCGCTAGGAATAGGTTCCAGATATCCTTAGGGAGGTGTGTTCCAAATTTGGTCAAGTTCCCTCGGTTGAATCAAAAGTTGGACCAATTTTTATTTTAGTTTCGTGTGGTCTGCAGTGGCTCTAGACTAAATCGGTCCGACCGATTTCACAACGGCGGTCAGACCGCCGACTATTCAGACCGCCAGTTGGTCGTCGATCAGACCGCCAGATGTTCAAACCGCCAATTGGCAGTCGGTTAGACCGGCCTAGTGAGATCAATTCTCCATTCTTGAATCTTGTGTTTAATGGTGTAATCGGATTCAGCACAAGACTTCCTTTGTGCATTTACTGATCTTCTTAGCTTTCATAGCTATTGAAGAAAAGTGTATATTGAATTTTTGATTAAAGTTAAAAATTAAGAAAGCGTCTATTCGAACCCTCCCCCCCTCTAGTCGCCTTTTCGGTCCTATAGTAAATAAGCGCCTATTCTAGAGGGAAAAAATGGCAGTACAGCAAGCATCTAAAGATAGATATACTGACCATTGAAGTACTCAGGTGTATTGCTAGGTTTAGGAAACTCTGTAAAAGGGATTGGATTGTACGTCCATAGCAGGAAAGCGTTAGACATGTTGAGTTTTTCCTGAACCGTTGTATGCTTTGTAAACCAGTTCATGTAAGCCGCTTGTACATGTTTGAAGGTAGGTTTAGGACTACTCACAATGAATTTTATTAGCTCGTAAAATTTCCCCTCTTCCAGTAGAGTGTCGAACCGGGCAACATGAGCAGCACATATCTCAGCGTACATATGATTGCCCTATGAGAAGGGAGTACGAGATTAACTAGGATACACAAGAAGGTCAGAGCCATGGGATGTTGGGAATTACCTGCTCATCGAGAAGAACCAGGTTAGTGTGATTGATAGGACCTGTGTCACTTCCTCTACGATAGTTCGAGAGCCGAGAAACTTTTTAACACAGATAATCCAATGGCGGTTGCTTGGATTAATATGAGGAACTAATGTGTATTCCATTTAGAGACCTATAAAAACTCATGTAAGAAACAAGCAGCAGAGAGAGAATTGCCCCGAAGAAGATAAGTTATTTTGCTATGCAATTGAACGTAATCTCGAAGTAAAGGACGTACTGAGGAACAAAGTGCACAGCGTTTAATTAGCATACATGAATGGCGTACGGTACGTGCATGTTGTGGGGACTACAATAGATAGATACATAGAGAAAATACCACATAGTTTGTTTCGATAGATCAACGCAAGAGAGGAAAATACCCAAAATTGTATCCAAGTCGTGCGGGAGAAAAAGAAATTCCCACAAATGGTATTAGGCTGAGTTTGAAAAGATAGTGTGCACACGCGTCGAACGAAGGATTAAAACTTGATAAATGCATTCTAAATAACAGAACTAAAACAAATGGCTAGGTATTTTTTTTTTTCGTGGGAATGAAATCAATCTACTAAATATGTGATGAACAAGAACTAATCTAATGCTGGAATTAAGGGTAAATAATCATGTTGAAAATGAGGGCAATATTTTAATTCTATATTTTAATAGAAGACATATATTGCAAAAGACTAATGATGCATAAACAAGTACTAACAGCAGACAACTCATTGTACTTCATAATATATGTGCAAAAATAGAATATAAACAAGTCAATCCGTCACACGAAAGACTTACTGATGAGTTCGATAAAGAACAGGAAGCGGTGCAGACGCAGACTCGATGCAGTGCAGAAACGTAGATAAATCAGCAACATGAGCGGTCGCGCAGATATGTGCTGCTCAGAAACCTTATTGTCGCTCCCGTGCAGGTCTTCACGGCAGCAACGGTTCGGAGATATCGCTCCCCTTCTTCACGGTGCACGTTGCGAAGAAGAGTCGACGAGGTACAGACATTCACGGTGCACGTTGCGAAGAAGAGTCGATGAGGCATGCAGACGGTAGCGATACCACAACACATGTTTTGAGATGAAGAAAAGAAGGAATAGAGGCGATTCGTATCATACGATTACGTTGCGAAGAAGTACCCACTGGTAACTGACACACTTAACCAATCATTTACCCACTAGTAACTGTCTGTCATCATCACCCAATAAAGCCTCAAATTCATGTGATTTTTCACGTGAAAATACGCGAATGCGCGCGCGTGTGTGTTTAGCCAAAGCCCTCCTCTTGCCACCCTCATCCATGTGTCACATGCTTCAAAGAGTGGCATGGACTCCACCTTATATGTTGGTCACCTCCATCCTACCTTAGCAATATGGTACTAAACTATACATGGTTTGGAATTATAGAAAATGGACCTCACTCATATGGGCCTATTTCCAACAATCCCCCACCAATTCCAAAGCAAGAAAGAAAAGAATATCAAAGATATTGTACTGAAGTGTAACATCCCAAATTGGGTTTGTGTTTCAAATGTAATAAAAATGAGGATAAATTAAAACTTTTGCTGCCTCATGTATTGTTACAGTGTTTGAAACCTCTTTCTTTAATTGGTGGAAATTCAAACTCCAAATTTCCCCAATTAAACTCAAGTCGTAAACCTCCTTCATAAAAATCTGGTGCCCAACCCCTTACAATAATTTTCTTTGAACCTAGGAGTGATGTTTAACACCTCAGAATTATTTCATAATTTTCAGAAATTATTTGATAATTTTTTAGACAAGTCAAACATTAGTCAAACTCCTAATGTGGCCTTCTGGAATTTTTCGAGAAAACTGCAGTGCATAAAAGTCTCTGAAAATTTTATATAAGGTTCACCATCCTGTTAGCAAGCTCGATTAAAATTTTGTAAATTTTGGAGTTTGTTTGCTACCTCAAAGAATTCCTCAAATATCGATTATTCAAATTCAAACCCTAAGCGGTTTTCACTTTGTTCCTCGGGTTCAGATCGGACTCGGGCTCGAGCCAATGGACTCGGCCATCAACTAACTGCACCGCCTCGATGCGTTTAGGCGCGGCGTTGTGCGTCATTGGATCGGCGTGAACGGCCCACGATCGCGTGAGCGTTCGGACCATCCGAGCGCGCCCGATCCATGTGAACCGTTGGATTCTAAATCGAGGCTCGATTCGCGGGAATGTTCGGACCGTCCAGCGCCTCGCGCAATATGAACCGTAGGATCCAAATCAGCGGCTCGAACTAAAATGGGCGCTCAAACCGTTCTAATCACCCCGTTGCTTTTGGACCGTCCGATTTCAATCCAACGGCTGATCTCTTTCGTCTTCCTCCGCTCGCGCGCGCTCGGCCATGGTCAACTGTAGTTGGTGAAAATTTCAGAGCGTGGCAGTGCGTCGTCCCTTCTACCTTTCGCCAGCGGCTCTTACGCATTATTGCTCCGTCGCCGCCTCCACGATCGTCGTCTCCATGCATTATTACGCCTTGCGTCGCTCTCGGCCAACCTCAGCACAGTGCATCACCATTTTTCATGCCGTTGCTTCCCTTTTGCTTCTCCGGCTATAAGACTCCTCCAGTGGCCTCCTTATCCTCCTTTGAACACCCCCGAGCTACAGCTTCACTTCTAGCGCGCGGAGTGAGCTCAAATTCGAATTTTCACCTTCGGTCGCCATTGCCACCATTGCCGAGCTTTTGAGTTCTTCGGTGAAAGTGGTTCTCTGGTCTTTCTTTCTCAAATACCTCGCTGCCTTAGCTCCCTCTCCTCTCTGTGAGCAATAGCCCTCACTCAATTTTTCGTTTGCTTGCAGAGAGTAGATTAATTGCGGATTTCCCCCTTTTCGGCCGAAGTCCCCATTCTTCTTCGTTGGAGCGGAATCAACCCTTCTTTGTGCCTTCTTTGGGCTCAGGTAAACCCTCTTTAGTCCCTAGTTGATTGGCACCCGCTTGCTTGGACCGCAGCAGAGCTCAATTGCTATTTTCGTTTTTGACCGTTTTCGGTCATCTCTGTCATCTCCGGCTTGCCGGCGTTCTAGAACGCCGCAGCTGAAATTGTTGGTTCCTTTGGGTGCGCGAGTTTGTTAGCAACCCATTTTGGGCCTTTGCTCGCACCGCCGTGACCAGAGTCGCCGCGGCCCGTTCTTTCCGCCATTTTGTCGGACGAGAACAGGGCGAACGTTTGAGCGTAGGTCATTGTGGACCGTTGGATCCAAGATCAACGGTCCCGATTTGAGTGAACGTTCGGACCGTCCGAAAGGTTCGATCCGTGTGGACCGTTGGATCCAAGATCAACGGCTCTTATGCGTGTGAGCGTTGGACGCCCGAACGTCACGATCCACGTGAGCCGTTGGATCCGGATCCAACGGTTTGCGTTTAGGGTTTGTGAATCGCGTCGGCGCGCGACAATAGCCGGGGTTTGGGCCGTTGGATCCAAGATCAACGTCGAGTTCGCCACGTCGGTTTAGTTTCTGATTTTCCCGAAAGGATTTATTTATCAACTGAAAAATGTGATAACTTGTAAAATGCATAACTATTTCATTTCAAATCCCTTTCGGTTGATTCAAATTTTGTTGGTTATGTTTTTAACTAGACTTTAATTTAAAAATGTTTCCAGACTCAGTATAGCTCCAGAAAATTTTGCTAATGAATAGTAGCATTTTTTATTTATAAAAGCTGAGCAAAATTGTTTTGGCCATATCTTTTGCATTAAGAATCCAAATCAATTGGTTCTTGTTGCATTAGTTCATAAAAATCATGCTCTTTCTACTGTAAAGATTTGAGAGCTTTTTGTTGAAGTGGGCTGTTGGATCTTTTCGGTTTCTTTTGTCTTATTGGTTCTTTTTGGTTCTTTCGATAGGATCCGAAGAGCACATTGATACCGAGAGTGATCCCCAGCAACATCTTGACCCACAACAAGCGAGCAAGCGGTTTGATCATGTTAATCCTATTATTTTACAAGTTTAATATTTTGAACTCAATCTGTATGTATGCATTGTTACTTTGTGTTAAATTATGGTTAGTTGATCCTATAGTTGCATAATCTGTAGGATGTTGTTTATTCTCTACTACTTGAGCCTAGGTTATTTCTTTGTGATTAGAGTTCGATGGATGAACTCTTGTCACTTAGTAGAATCTGAATCTTTGTGCTTAGCCATGCCTAGTTCGGTAGCTTTGGGCGATCATCGACTTAGTCGATGGTCTTGATCACACAAAAATTATTATTCTTCCATTATGTCCACACTTTGTGCTTTGTTAATTTTGTAAAGTCAAAATTCGAAAATGGAAAAATTGATTTGGACTTGGGCAAGTGGTTGGATGGTGGGTTATTGGGTTTGTGGTTGTCTTGCCTAAGTCAACAAGGACCGAACATCTTGTGTCACACTCTCCAAGCATTTTTGCGTACTAACCACGCGAGAGGATATGGGACCTCTCTTGACTTAGTACTTTGGCGTGGGTTATCTCCGAGTCGCGGGAGGAGCGTTGTGTGTGTTGTGTGAAAAAGGAATTGTGTTCTTGTGTTGGGTGTGCGGTGGTGGAGTTTAGGGATGGACTCTCCACCTCGAGGCGTCATGATTGTCAGAGGCTTTACAGTGAGGGGTAGTTGTCCGAGGTGGGCCACGACCCGACACAACGTATGGGTTTCTATCCATACAGGCGGCTCATGAATAATTCACAATATTGGAAGCGTCTCGTAGGACTTAGCCGTCTTGGCATACCTAAGGAAGTGTGCTTAATAGCTTGGCAAAAGGCGATGCAGGCGTGTGGGTAAGTTGGTACACCTGCGCAGGATAAAACTATTCGAATAGCCTCGTCCTAGGTTATGGACAAGCTTGGTTAGGTTTTGCAAGAGTTAGACTACAACCTTTTAAAATTAAAATTTGACATGGTTGGCATGAATGGGTAATTCATGCTATTGTTGTGGTGACTAATGGTCCAGTCACTTCCAGGATTGTTGTTGTTTTCTATCTACTGTTATATTGTTGTCTTTTGCGCTTATTTGAACATTAAAAACAGATTTGTTAAATTGCTTTCAATCTATTATATTATTGCAAATGAAAACTTGCTTTATGCTAAAATGAAACCTCTGATATACATTGATTAAGCTTGCATGTAGTATATGTACAGGTTTGTTATTCCACATGTAAGTCTTGCGAGTACATTCAAAGTACTCACCGACTTTTGCCGGCTGCTTTTGTTTGCAGGGGAAGAAGGTGAGCCCCAAGGGCCTCACTTTTGTGAGATGTGCTTCGGGTTTTGCGACTAGCTTGGCGGTCCGGTCGGTTGCCTTGTGGGTTAAAAGCACACTGGTTGGCTCTTTTGTTGTAGCCATCTTATGGCACTTTTGCTTCCGCTGTTTAATTATTGTTGTCTCTTTTATTGTTGGCCGGTTGGCCTCTCTTTTGTAATGATTCGGTTTAATATTATTAATAATTACATTACGTGTTTGGTTCTATGTGGATGAATGGAATTGATGCATGAGCTTTGTAAAGAGGTGTGTATACTGCATTCTGGGAAGTATACATGTCTCGAGTCTCGGATTATCTGTTTTGTGATGCTAGGACCGAATGGATGGTTAAGCATTACAAGCCGGATAAACCGGGGTCTCACATGAAGTACTGTTAATATATCAGTCTTTTAGTGTAAGTCCCGTATGGGTTGAATTTGCACCTAGAATGACAAGATTCATCTTCTCACAGCTGATGAATGGACTATGCCTTGAATTCACAGCTTTTCGTGATTATATTTCACTTGAAATCTCAACTGATACTAGGCTGTCAAAGAACCTCCCCTAAACGGAGCATTATTTGGACATGCTTCCTTATCTGCTCATGAGCTTTCTAGAGAATGCCCTATTCTCGTGAACTGCGACCTCACAGTTAAGCTCAAGTAGGTGTATTTATTTTAGTTACTCTATAGGCTAATACCTTTTTCCCTCATTGGACACTGAATACATTAAGGCTTTAAGCCACCATTCCATACAGATGAGGGTACTTTGTCTATTAGGACACGGGTACATATATTTTAAAAATGTACTCTCTTGTTCAAACATCAACTTGTTTTTCCCATTACCTAAGTCACGGGATCTCCGATCAAGTACGTATGGGTTACTGTTGAGTTGTAACTCCACTGGGCCTCATTCCCATGTCCATAGATGCAGCAAAAATCGCCATCCATGCTAGCCCCTTTGTGAAAGGGTCTGCCAGATTTTTCTCAGTACGTATATAATTCACAGTAATCACTAAGGAGTTTCTCAGTTTTCTGACAGATTTAAGCCTACGCTTCACATATCTAGAGAACTTCATATTATCCTTTGTACTTGTGACTTTAGACAACACTGTTTGATTATGATAGTACATCAGGATGCCGATATTAGTTTCTCAACAAATAACAAGTTCAACAGAAGCTCTCTTAGCTATTCAGCCTCAACAGTGGCTGTGTCTAGTGGTACAAGTTCTGCTTCCATAGTTGACCTCGTCAATATGGTATGTTTGCAAGACCTCCATGAAACTGCAGCACCAGCTAAAGTGAACACATAGCCACTTGTAGCTTTGATCTCATCCGCATGAGACATCCAATTGGAATAACTGTATTCTTCTAATACAGAAGTATAAAAGTAATTCTAAGAGATGTTGTGTCTTTCAAGTAACACAACACTCTTTTATGTGCCTCCCAGTGATCATCTCCTGGATTAGATGTAAACTGACTTAATTTGCTCCCAGCAAATGAAATATCAGGTCTTGTGGCACCAGCTAAATACATGAGTGACCCAATAATTTGTGAATATATTAATTGATCTTTTTCTGGCCCTTGGTTCTTTCGAAGCTTAATGCTCGCATCATAGGGCGTTGGAGAAATTTTACAATTCTCATAGCCAAAATGACTTAAAAATTTCTCAGCATAATGGGATTGGCTCGAAGTGATCCCATCCTCATTATTGGTCAATTTAATATTCAGAATGACATCTACCTCTCCTAAGTCTTTCATATCAAAGCATCGAGATAAGAAAGATTTGACATTGTCAACTACGGCATTGTTTGTTCCAAATATAAGTATGTCATCCACATACAGGTACAAGATCACTCCTTGACCCCCACCATAACGATAATATACACATTTATCAGCTTCATTCATAACAAAGCCATTGTTTAGGTGCTTGATTTAGACCATATAAAGATTTCAATAATCTACATACCTTTTTTCCTGTCCATAAATCACAAAACCATCTGGTTGATCCATATAGATTTCTTCCTCCAACTCTCCATTAAGAAAAGTTATCTTTACATCCATTTGATGGACATGTAGACCATAAGAAGATGCTAATGCAAGGAGTACTCTAATGGTGGTTAGTCTGGCGACAGGAGAATAGGTATCAAAGAAATCATCTCCCTCTTTATGGGCGAAACCCTTGGCCACAAGTCTCGCCTTGTACTTCTCAATAGTACTATCTGGCCTTTGTTTCTTTTTAAAGATCCACTTACATCCTACAGGTTTACACTCGATAGGACGATCAGTGATCTTCCAAGTCCCGTTAGCCATGATAACGTCCATCTCGCTACGGACTGCTTCTTTCCAATACTTAGCATCAGAAGATGCATAAGCCTCTGAAACAGTGCTTGGCACATCATCCACGAGGTATACAATAAAGTCATCACCAAAGGTTTTCTCAACCATTGGACCCTTGCTCTTACGAGGAGCTTCCGCGACTAGATCGTTATCCTCCTCAGGGATATCACATATTGGTTCAGAAATGGTGGGAAGTTCAGAAGTTTGAATATTCTCAATTTCAATATTTTCAGTTTGAGCATTCTCGGTTCGTGAAGTATTGCCTGCAGTTCTCATAGAAAGATAATCCTCAATGAATGAAGCGTCTCTAGACTCCATTTTTGTGTTAGCAATAATCTCAGAAGTTTCTGATTTAACTACTAAAAATCTATAGGTTGTGCTATTTTGAGCATATCTTAGAAAAATACAATCGACTATTTTAGGTCTAAGCTTTCTCCTTTTCTGCAATGGTATATTGACCTTTGCAAAACACCCCAAGTTCGTAGAAAATTGACATTCGGTTTTCTCCCCTTCCATCCCTCATACGGAGTAATCTCACTCTTTTTAATAATTACTCTGTTTAGGACAAAAGTTGCTATCAATATAGCTTTCCCACCATGCCTTAGGCATACTAGCACTCTCCAACATGGCATTAACTAAGTCTGTTATTGTCTGATTTTCCCTCTCAACTACCCCATTTGATTGGGGTGAATATGGTGATGCTAATTCATGGACTATTCCATGCTCAGAACAGAATTCGAAAAATTCATGAGATATGTACTCTCCTCTACGATCAGACCTTAGTCTTTTTATTTTCTTCTCTAGTTGGTTCTCAACCTCGGCCTTTTAAGTCTTAAAGTAGTTTAAAGCTTCATCCTTAGTTTTTAGCAAAAACACATAGCAACAGCGTGTTGCATCATCAATAAAGTTAAAAAATATCTTTTACCTCCTTTTGTCAACAATCCATTTATTACACACAAATCTGAATGAACAAGATCTAGTTGTGCCAAGTTCTTTTCGTCCTCTAACCCCTTAAAGGGTTGCGAGGTTGCTTTGCTTGCATACACGACTGACACTTTGATCTTTTTATAAATTTCATATTTTGGAATTAAATCTAATCTGGACATTCTAGCAATACTATCAAAACCAATATGACAGAAACGAGAATGCTAAATATTTACCTCATATTTATTTCAACCAGTTGCAACATTAAGATTATAACAAGACTCTAAAGTACTTAGGCGCAACAAGCATCCGCTCTTATAGCCTTTACTAACAAAATTCCTGAACTTAGACACTACAATTTTATTTGACTCAAAGACTAACTTATAACCATCCCCGCATAGTATAGAACTACTAACGAGGTTCTTGTTTATTGTAGGAGCATGCTGCACGTTCTTCAAGTGGACAATCTTCCTTGAAGTAAGCTTCAGATCCACCGTGCCAACACCAAGAACAGAAGCATGCGACCCATTTTCCATTAGGACGGAGGAAGCTCTTACTGCCTGGTAAGAAGAAAATAAGAAAATATCAGAACAAATGTGAACATTAGCACCAGTATCAACCCACCAATCAGTGCATTGATATGCTGAAAAAACAACAGGAGAATTACTATACCGTCCTGAAGTTAAGGCCTCGCCTATGATCACGTTGACAACCTTCTTCTTTGGCTATTCACCATCTCTGCTCTTGTGGAAATGCCAGTCTTTCGCCATGTGACCGTTTTTCCCACACACAAAGCAGGTGATGTTCCTCATATCTTCTTCTCAGTTTTCTTCTTAAAGCTAGTTGTCTTGTTCGGTTTGTTGGATTTGTACTTGTTTGCAACAGTCTTTTTCTCTATGAAATTTGCATTGTTCTGACCAGAAGTGCTGAGTACATCTTTTGCTCTTACCTTTTCTTCCACATCGAGGGCAGCAATGAGATCTTCAACAGAAATCTCTTCCCTCTTGTGTTTCAAGCTAGTGGCAAAATCCTACCAAGAAACAGAAAGTTTGGTGACAATGCCTGCAGCAACAAACTTAGAAGGCAACACACAGCCCAAGTGCGCAATCTCACCAACCAATAGCTGGAGATCATGAGCTTGTCTAACTATGTACTTAGCCTCATCCATGCTAAAGTCGAAAAATTGTTCACACATATAGAGCCAACGACCTACCTCTGCCTCTGCATATTTGTTCTCTAGTGCATCCCACAACTCTGTGGCGGACTTATAGTCCATATACACATCGTAGAGCTGATCTTTCAAAATGGTCAGAATGCAGCCAAGAGCAGTATTGTTCGCATTATCAAACTGCATATACTGGTCAATTGTAAATGGATATTGTGTGTGGATTACCCACCATAGCCCGAAAGACATGAGCCAGAACTTGACTCTACTATGCCATCTACGAAAATTCTGACTAGAAAACTTCTTAGGTTTTGATGAGGACATCGACACTAAGGATACAACCACTGCTTCAACCTGCTGCACTACAACCTCTACTTCCTTTACTTCACCAACATCTTCTCCAATTGGACTTTCGGCTAATGCAATGCCATATTACCCAATTGGATCGAACTACGTCTACATGCTATAGTGCTACGTCTATATGCCATGGTACTATGTGTACATGCCATGGTGCTATTACATGTGCCAAGCAGGAGTTCAAGCTGGATACATTTTGGTCAGATCAGTTCGTAATCAGCTTGACAGCACCAACTTAAAACATGCGTAACTTTTGCAAACGGAATTCGATTCGGGTGATCTTGGGCTTGTTGAAAAGCTTATTCCGACACCTTTCCAACGGATCTAGTCTCACCTCCAAATTCCTTCTGGACTGATCGCAATCATCAAAAGAAGACGTCATATCACTTGTTTGGGCCAACCTGGTATTTGTAATCATACTGAACTTGGCCCATATACCGGCGGCCCACCCGGGGGTGTGGTACTGTTCATGCAAACAGTAACCCATAGCCTTTAGTACCACCCCGCTGGTTCATTTAGTTTTGTGGCTCCTTGTTACCTATTTAAGGAGTTCGCACCCCCCTCTAGTTTTCTTGGATTTTGTTTAGTTAAAAGTTAGCATTGTTGCAACTTCGTGTATTGGCTTGTGTCAACTAGACCAACCATAATAACACTTTCGAAATCCCAATTTCAATATTTCAATCTTTATTTGCAATTTCAGATTGCTTTATCTTGTTCTTGCGTGCTTCTTCGGTGTATGCAGGAATCGACCTTCGTGGTCAGTTCAACCGGGTATTCGTGCACGGTTGATAATGACTTATCAATCATTTCAGCGATTGCGTGGTTTCGAGCCTTGCGTGTTCGTAGCCAGGATCGTAAGAGTTGAGCGACGCCTACCAGACTTATTGTTCTCATCGAAAGATCAGGCCAACAATTCAAACCTTAGGGTTCATCAGGTGGTATCAGAGCTACAGTTCTTCGGTGAGAGTTTCCTGTTTTCTAGTAGTAGATTCGTTTTCCCTACCTAGAGTCCAGAAAATTGCAAAAAAAAAAAATACATCTCTCATCCATACCGAGCCCCTTGAGCCTTTGTAATTTTTTCTTTTCCATTTGTAGATTGCTTCTCGTGTTTTTCCTTCGCGTCGCTTGATCGTTGTTTTAGGGTTCATAGTTTTAAATCTAAACATAAAATTCGTGGGTTAGAACTCCTCTAACCTGCCCCAAAAAAGAGAGAACACTTTGTTGTTTTTTTTGTGACTCGTGGAAAACCCTAGGGCCAGAAAAATAATAGAAGGAGAAAGAGGCCGCCACACAAAACAAAACCCGTGGTAGAAAAAAAAACAATCTTACACCAAAAACTAGTGAAAATTGGTGGAGCCCTTCTACATATAACCACAAGATTGCATAAAAAATTTCAGCAAGATTAACCCATGGAATCAAATGATATAGCAATTTAAAGATTGTAACCGAGTCGGTTTCTAGTCCGAGTACGATTCCGTTTCAGAGAGACCTTCAGTAAAATGGGCATAACTTTTGTATATGGTGTCCGATTTGGATGTTCTTGGAATCGTTGGAAAGCTAACAACGAGGCACATACTTTCCACTTAATGCACTAGTCTACCTCCAGGGAACCCAAAATCGGTCATTTTCGGCTCCGAATTCACATCACAAGTTTTCGGTTTCGGTTTTTGCCGTTTCTTTCAGTCTTCCCTTCAGAATTTGGGGTTCGCCTCAGCTGCAAAGTTGTAGATCTCATCGAAACCTTTTAAACGAGTATATATAAGACATATAAAACTTTTCTTTTTCATCTCTCGAGACTAACTATGATTTTCTACTTAAACTAAAGGGTTGTTTATGCTGCACGTTATTCCGTTTTTGTGCTCTACATCGTGTGAACCATCTTGTGCCCTACAAAGAAGTTTGAGTAGTTGGTTAGCGTCTCTCCTAACACTTGTTGTGGGGTTTTCCATTGCTTACATCAAGTCACATTTATCTTTGCATGTGCGTACATACACATCTCTTAGTGTGGCTTTGATTAGCTAAACTTTGATTAGACTAGGATCAGCACTTGTGACTAGTACTTTGAACTGCTTTTCAACTTTGCATGCTGAATTGAATAATTGCTATTTCTTTGATGCATACTAGCCTTCCGAGCTCCACTTCCTACTAACTCAGTAGGTGCTGTTCCTCGCAATCGTTAGGCTGATCACAAATGAGAGTATCACGAACCAGCCACCGGTTGTACCACTTCCTTGCTGCATTGGTAAGAACTGGGTATAAGCTTGAGTGTGAGCGACTTGTGAAACTCCAGAACCTAGTAGCTCATAGGGATATATACATTGTGATTGGTTCTTTGTTTTCTACTAACAATGATAGGGTCACATGGATCTACACATGGTGTAGACAATAACGACCACTCTTTGGGGCATACTGGTGAGGGATCTTTCACACCTCGCACAAGAGAGCTCATGCGGCACATTGAGCACTCGCTTGGTGAGAGTGTTCGCGATGCCTTGGATAAGATCAATGACAATCTAGTGGCGCTCCACACATGCGTTGCGCTCCTTGAGCGTCAGCCACTTGCTGACAACAAGACCCATGATCATGAGCCAAGAGTGGAGGACCCTCCTGCTCGCCGCGCACCACCTCTTGCTCGCCGCACACCACCTCCTGCGTGTCGCACACCACCTGCGGTCCGCTCTTGTGCAGATGAGGTGGAAGAAGAAGATGTGAACAATTACACTGCTGATATGGAAATAGATGGAGCGAATATGCACAATGATCGTAACCTTCGTCGGCTTCGTCATAATCGTCAAGGTATGGGACAAAATCAATGTGAGGTACGTGACCATAATAATGCATTTGGTAAAATTAAATTCACTGTGCCTTCTTTTGCTGAAAAATATGATCCTGATGCTTATCTCACATAGGAGCTTACCGTAGAACAAAAATTTACTTGTCATAAATTCCCTGAAGATAAGAAAGTTAGAGCTGTTACTAGTGAGTTTTTTGATTTTTGCATCTATTTGGTGGAGTGAATTTGGTCGTACTCTTCAGGACATACCTAGAACATGGAATGCTTTGAAAAGAGCAATGAGACATAGATTTGTACCTTCATATTATTCTCATGATTTGCTGAATAAATTGGAACGTTTAAGAAAAGGTAGTAGTTCTGTAGAGGATTATTATCAAGAATTGTAAACTGGTTTATTGCGTTGTGGTTTAGATGAAACTAAAGATGCTAAGATGACTAGATTTCTAGGAGGTTTAAACCGAGAAATTCAGGATATACTTGATTATAAAGAATACAATTCTATCACTCGTTTGTTCCATCTTGCTTGCAAAGCTGAAAGAGAAGTGCAGGGTCGACAGTCTCACCCTAGGGGCAATTTTGGAGGGTTTTTTGCAGGTCGGACAAGTCAGCAACAACACGTGGCACCCTCCTCAAGCCGTGTGCCCCCTTCTGCCCCTTCCACTCTTATGCGTGTCCCTAATGCAAGCAAATCAACAGAGGTACAAGTCCCTACAAAAAGTGCTTCGTCTGTTGCTTCGACAGGGCCATCTAGAAATATACAATGTCACCGTTGCAAAGGATTTGGGCACTTGATGCGTGATTGCCCAATTCAACGAGCTTTACTTATTAAGGACAATGGTGAGAACACTTCAGCTAGCGATATTGAGAAAGAACAAGTTTTGGTTGCAACTAACAATGCAGGTGATGAAACTAAGGAAGAACATATAAGCCATGAGGCATCTGACATGTACCAAAGCTTAGTAGTCCAGCTTGTGCTAAGTGCCCAAATGGAGCTTGCTGAACAAAATAAACGTCATATTTTGTTTCAATCCAAGTTCGTCATTAAGGAACGTTCATGTAGAGTCATCATTGATGGTGGAAGTTGCAACAACCTTACTAGTATAGACATGGTCGAGAAGCTTGGCTTGACCACAACACAACACTCTCATTCTTACTACATTCAATGGCTGAATTCTTGTGGTAAGTTGAAGGTGACTAAACTTGTGTGTGTACATTTTTCTATTGGATCATATCATGACTATGTTGATTGCGATGCCGTACCTATGCAAGCATGCTCATTATTATTAGATAGACCTTAGCAATATGATAGATATACTGAACATCATGGTAGATCTAATCATTATACTTTCACATATAAAGAAAGAAAAATCACTTTACTTCCAATGTGATGAGGATATCCCGACTATTTACGAGACTGTTTATGAAGCAAGAGCTACACTTCTCAAACAACATGTGTAATTGTTTCTTAACAAGTTACTTTGTGTTTTTCGTGAGAATTGGATACTACGTAAAAGTAATACTTTGTGCATTCTCATGTTTGACATGTTTAAAGTCTTTGGAACCGAGAGGGAGGCCAGAGACAAAGCAATAGAGGAGCACAAGTAGGAGGGTACCCGTATTTGTTGCCTAGTGATAAAGAACAAGAAGGTCAAAGCGGTTGGGAAGGAGAAAGTCAAGCAGCCCATACGGCTGATCAAGGAGAAAGGAAGTCGTGTGACGGGAGAGCAAAAGGGGAGGAAGCCTAATAACTTAAAGCTCAAGTTTTGGATAAGATTTTTAAACCCAAATCAGATCTCCCATAACCCCAACCCAAATCAAATTCGGAATCAACTCAGAATCAAATTTGGATACGGAATCAGCATCAAATTCGGATTCGGAATCAGCAGGACAGTCCGGATTAAAATGGTCATAACTTTCACAAACGGAGTCCGATTCGAGTGTTCTTGGGCTTGTTGGAAAGATAACTTCAAGCCCGATCCAATGGATCCTCCCTCACTCCAAAATTCCTCCTGTGTAAAAATATATGACTGAAAAAATATAATAGTTGTAAAATTAGAGTTTCCTTTTTGTTTTAGATTGAGTCGGAATTGAAGTAGGAGTTCTAATTCCGAATTAGAGTAGGAGTAGGGCTTCTTGGCCACCCATGAGGAGGAGAAGAGGCACTATATATTGAGGGTTAGACCCCCATTGTAACCTCAGACCACGTTTAATATATTTTCAAGGCTTTTGCTTGATTCTCCTATTGTGCTTATAGCCAAAATAGAGGGAATTGGGCATTGAGAACAAGGGGTCGTTCTTGTTTTTCCGCTTGGAATTAAGGGTTCGACGATCTTCGCTTGTGGTCAGCGAGGATCCAATCAAGTGTGTGTTTGGGCGAATTTTCTATAGAGTTGCAAGTCCGTGCATTGGCGCCGGGGATCAGCTGGTGGTTCGTCAGGATACACAAGTTATCGAGAGCTTCTACGTCGAGAAGATCGGGCACCCCGTATCACAATGTCTCCTGCTGCCATATTACAGGATGAATTAGAAAGATATGAGAGAACAAATACATACAGAGAACACAAAAGATGATCTTACGATTATAGCTCCAAGAGAAATTAAATTGAAAGCTCATGTTATGTTAGCTACAAAATCTAATTGCATTGATATGGAAAAACTGCATTGATATGGAAAAACATGAATCTGAATATCATACTATGATTTGCAAAAGAATCTCAGTGTCCATTAGAAGAAGTGCATGTTTCTTTGCATCCTGTTGCTACTAATTTTTTGCAGGACAGTGATGACTTGGTGAAAACGAATGAGTCGAGGACTACTCAAATTCAAGAAACAGAGGATGATGAGGACATCGACCCTAAGGATACAACCACTACTTCAACCTGCTGCACTGCATCCTCTACTTCCTTTACTTCACCAACATCTTCTCCAATTGGACTTTCGGCTAATGCAATGCCATATTACCCAATTGGATCGAGCTACGTCTACATGCCAAGGTGCTACGTCCACATGCCATGGTACTATGTGTACATGCCGTGGTGCTACTACATGTGCCAAGCAGGAGGAGTTCACGCTGGATACATTTTGGTTAGATCAGTTCGGAATCAGCCTGACAACACCAACTTAAAACAGGCGTAACTTTTGCAAACGGAATCCGATTCGGGCGATCTTGGGCTTGTTGGAAAGCTTATACCGAGACCTTTCCAACGGATCCAGCCTCACCTCCAAATTCCTTCTGGACTGATCGTAATAATCAAAAGAAAATATTATATCACTTGTTTGGGCCAACCTGGGCTTTGTAATCATACTGAACTTGACCCATCTGCCGGCGGCCCACCCGGGGGTGTGGTACTGTTTATGTGAACAGTACCCACAACCTTTAGTACCATCCCGCTGGTTCATTTAGTTTTGTGACTCCTTGTTCCCTATTTAAGGAGTTCGCACCCCCTCTAGTTTTCTTGGATTTTGTTTAGTTAAAAGTTAGCATTGTTGCAACTTCGTGTATTGGCTTGTGTCAACTAGACAACCCATAATACCGCTTTCGAAATCCCAATTTCAATATTTCAATCTTTATTTGCAATTTCATATTGCTTTATCTTGTTTTTGCGTGCTTCTTCGGTGTATGCAGGAATCGACCTTCGTGGTCAGGTCAACCGGGTATTCTTGCATGGTTGATAACGACTTGTCAATCAGTTCAGCGATTGCGTGGTTTTGAGCCTTGCGTGTTCGTAGCCAGGATCGTCAGAGTTGAGCGACACCTACCGGACTTATCGTTCTCATCGAAAGATCGGGCCAACAATTCAAACCTTAGGGTTCATCAGGTTTTATAGCATCAGAATCTCCAGCCATAGTTCTTTTGCAACAAAGTTTACAATAATGTTTCTGGAATGTTGAAAATGAGGGCAATATTTTAATTCCATATTTTAATAGAAGACAGATATTGCAAAAGACTAATGATGCATAAACTAGTACTAACAGCCGGCAACTCATTGTACTTCATAATATATGTGCAAAAAAAGAATATAAACAAGTCAATCCGTCACACGAAAGACTTATTAATGAGTTCGATGAAGAATAGGAAGCAGCGCAGACGCAGACTCGATGCAGTGTAGAAACGTAGATGGATCAGGAACACGAGTGGTTACGCAGATGTGCGCTGCCCAGAAATCTTATTGTCGGCCCCGTGTAGGTCTTCGCGGCAGCAACGGCTCGGAGATACCGCTCCCCTTCTTCATGGTGCACGCCGAGAAGAAGAGTCGACGAGGTACAGACAGCGCAATACCACAACACAGATTTGCAAATGAAGAAAAGAAGAAACACAGGCAGTTCGTATACGCGCAGTGCTCTGGACGTGTCTAGGCATATATATAGAGATGCATATTGTAAACTGACCGATTAAATAGCCATTTATCCCGTAACAAGTCATGCGATTTTTCACACGAAGGTACGCGAATGCCCTTCTGCATCTCTGTGTGTGCGCGTTTAGCCAAAGTCCTCCTCGTGCCACCCTCATCTATGTATCACATGTTTCAAAGAGTGACAAGGACCCCACCTTATATGTTAGTCATTTCGATTTTGCTTTAGCAGTATAGTATTAAATCATAAATACTTTAGAATTATAGAAAATAGACCTCACTCGTTAGTCCCTATTTCGAACAAATCATACCGTGTACGGCTCCCCCGTTGGAATCACACCTGGTCGCTTCTCGGTTGGAAGTATCCATATATGAAAAAGGGTACTCAGGAATCACATAATTAGTGGTATTTACTTCTTGACTAAAATTTGTTTGTATATAAAATATTGGGCAGGCATAGGAAAGCCTAGCAAAAGTACATGTCGTGGGAGGTGGCGTTCAACCTCCAAACCACCACCTAATCTACAACTTCCACTAATCTAATTTAATCCTGGTCCTCACATTACTGCCCACATAATTTAATCATAAGACGACTACATCAATTTGGAGATTCCAGGATGAATTATGTCAGCCATAGGGTGGTGTTCCAGAAAGTTTTTTTTTATCTTGCAATTAATAGTGTCAAACAAGAGGAGATATTGCCCCAGGCAACGATCCCCTACACAGCTGGTTAGCGCACCAGATTAGTGCAGGGCTCCACTTGTCATTCTCGTAGCACCACCTAATGCGCGGTAACAGGGGGTTTTTCTCGATCGTGTCGACAATGGGAGATAAAAGTCAAAGGTGAAATGGAAGGCGGCCCGGGATTAAGTAAAGTGATTAAAGAATGGTTTGTTGGATTCAACTTTTTAATTATTAGGCTCTGGATTATATTGTTTTAAGCTTGGACAGGGGAGAAAGGTAAAGGTTACTCGTTGGTACTTGGGATAATCATTGCAATAAATTCCGGTCCATCGCGGCTGACGCGAGATTGGTCGGGTTAGGGCATTCCAATGGTTTAATAATCTTGATACTAGAGTTGAGAGAGTGGTTAGATGGCATTTTAGAAACCACCACTCCAATAGTATGTTAGTTAGGCTTCATACTAGAGGACTCTACAATGATTTCATTCGTGCATGCAATTGGCCCTTACGCAAAAATAGTATCAAATCCTTCTAGCGCACCATTTGTCAATACTGTTTTTTTGGTTTTCAAGACATGTTTGATACTTAGATAAGTATCACTACTACAAAATATGCTATACTAGACACCCCATCACAGACGGTTCTTCGTTAACCGTCTGTGATACTCCAATGGTTTAATAATCTTGATACTAGAGTTGAGAGAGTGGTTAGATGGCATTTTAGAAACCACCACTCCAATAGTATGTTAGTTAGGCTTCATACTAGAGGACTCTACAATGATTTCATTCGTGCATGCAATTGGCCCTTACGCAAAAATAGTATCAAATCCTTCTAGCGCACCATTTGTCAATACTGTTTTTTTGGTTTTCAAGACATGTTTGATACTTGGATAAGTATCAAGCTCATTCTCTCTCTTCTCTCTCTCTCTCTCTCTCTCCTCTACCTCACAAAAAACCCGATGTGGCATAGCTATAGTATCAAGCAAAAATGACTGTTGGGAGTGCCCTTAATTGTTTTATGTTTTTATTTGTGGGAAAATCAATAAACTCCTCCGTAAGTTACCTATTTTTCATTTTGCCCCGTATATAATTATCGTTTATTCCCCTAACTTAAGTTAGCGTTCAAATACCCCGGGTAGTTTGTTAGCACAGTTTCTCGTGGTTTTCTTTATCTTTGGCACTTATTTTAGTGTTGTCAATACTTGTTTCAATGATGCTCGTACTTATTCCAATTATCTGGATAATTTCAGAAGTTGTAATATACCATTTCATTGATAAAGTTTTCAATGCTGAAATCATGTATTAAAGATAGTGAAGTAACTCAAATCATTGAAATAAGCATTGAAATTATTTTTAAAAAGTATTAAAATCAATAAAGCAAGTGCTAAAAATAATTAAAACCATAACAAAATAGTGCGAACATGCAACCTAAGGTATTTGGAAGGCGACTTAACTTATAGCGAACAAAGTAAATAAAAATGAGATATGGGACACTACTACGAAAAGGCTAATACTCGACGCCTCATCACACACGGTTTTTCAAAACCGTCAGTGTTAATAGTAATCACAGATGGTTTTACCACCGTGATCGTCTCTATTACTGGATATGCTAAGAAACGTCTGTGATGAGCTAATATCACAGACGGTTCGTATTAAGAACCATCTGTGAAGAATCACAGACGATTTGCGATAGGAACTGTTTGTGATATAACATCATATAACAGACGGTTCTTGACACAAACCGTCTTTGATAAGTATCTCATCTGTAATACTCTGAAGAAAAAAAATATTAATAATTGCGTCTTAAGGGTCAGAGCGTAATTAATCGAATAGAATACATAAAAGCGTTTTAAGGGTCTGTGTGCAATTAAATAAAAAGAATTTGTGAAAATAGAATTTTAGAATTTTTTTTGAGAGATATATAAATAGATCTTGGATTTTTAGAAAACCCTAGTTTTTATTTTCTTTCCCACCGCCGCCAACCAGTCTATTTCTTGCTACGCCGATTTCTTTTCCTGTAGTATCTTCTTTGGCTCGCTTTGCACACGGTTGCTATTCTCTTTGCTTGATTCGGTAGAAGCCAAGGCTGCGCTTGCTGTGCACTGCTTGCGCCTCTTTGGAGCCGAAGGCTGCTTGGCCGAGAGTCTTTGCCAGCGCCCTGTCTTGCATGTGCGGTCTTCTTGTCCCTCATGCGCTTAGGCTGCTGCTACTGGATCACCCGAGTGCCTCCACTGCGTTCTTGGCTACGCCGCTTGCTTTACTGCGTGGAAGTCATTGGATCTGTCTTGCTAATCGCTGCAGTGGATTTCAGTAGCCGAGAGGCTGCCGATCGCTCTGCGTCTGCTTCCTTTGTTCTTTTCTCTGTCTTGCCTTTGCTTGGATTTTTCTCGGCGCGTGAAAGGCGTGAGTCTCTGGCGTGGAAAACCAGGTGTAATACATGTTCTCTCTGTTTTGCTATGTCAATTAGAGATTATAACTGAGATTAATTAGAGAGGTTTAATTTTTCTAATAGAGAGGTCGATTAATAGATCTGTTAGCCTGCTGTTCGGCCGTACGGTTTATTCGGTTACCTTAATGGCGGATTTTGGAAATCTCATCTACTAGTTAATCGTAGACAATTTCGATATCTTTCTATAGCATATTTTATTATGTCAATCGGACAAGTAGAATTTGAGTTATGATTTTCAGAAGACCGCTGTTTTTACGGTTGTCGTCTTTCGGCGCTG
This sequence comes from Hsuehochloa calcarea, assembly GCA_036346395.1. Classification (NCBI taxonomy): domain Eukaryota; kingdom Viridiplantae; phylum Streptophyta; class Magnoliopsida; order Poales; family Poaceae; genus Hsuehochloa; species Hsuehochloa calcarea. Next base: position 17,907,960 of record CM070614.1, on the reverse strand, counting down.
TTTTGGTAGATCGGTTATTAAAAATAGTAAATAGCTTAATTAGAGTTTTTGATCTACATGAAAGTTGTAGATAATTGTCCAATGATTCTGTAGAATCTGAGAACGCGAATTTTGGTTGAGTAAAACAAAAGTTATGAATTTAGGAAGACCTGCTGTTCCGAAGCGGACAGACCGGCTTTCTGGGCTAAATACGGAGGGTTAGATGATTTAATTAGAAGTCTTCGTAATCTAAGAAAATGTGGATAATCTTGTGAAGAATCCAGAATGGGGTGGTTTGTTGTGATCGGACTTTCGAGTCAAAAGTTACGTCCGTTTTAGTACTAAGACAGCTACGGGTAGCTAATCGATACCGGCGTAACGTGGTATATTTGGGGACGAGTAGGAGCGAAGTTTATTGATTGCTATTCTTGTTGCTGTAGCTTGTATTGAAGTTTGTGTGTTTAATATAGGAGAGGCGTCGTGCTTGTTGCCATCTGCTAGCCAAATCGTGCGTCGCAACTAGTAAAGGCAAGTGCATGGTAGACAGCGATCAATGATCGATCACTGTTTTCTTTATCTTCTATTACCATTATTGTTGTGCTTTTATTTTGTTTAATTGCAAACAAATAATTGGTATGTTTATATTGTTAATGGACATGATGAAAAGTTGGATATGATGTTTATGATGGAGTTTGCATGTTTGCATTCATAAGCATCTTTGCATATGAGAAGGTGATCATGAATGATCACAACTCCACGAGAGTGGAGGAGGTCCCGATCCTTTTGGAGGAGCGGGCTTGAGAGTGAATGTTGTCGCGAGCATTCACTCATGCTATCTGCATATCTGTGAAAGAAGTGCATGTGGGCATGTAGAATAGAGCTGCATTCATAAATGAGATTAATGGTGAGAATATTAATGAAAGTGTCCGTGATGATAATGAAGTTATTGATTCTTTGTTGATTTATTATTATCGTTGTATATCGATGTGTTTGCTGAGTCGTGGACTCACCCTTGCTCTATTGTTGTCTTTAGGTGATCTTCGAGGATGCCGTAACTGAGAGCGAGTAGAGCACATGGACAACACATGATCATTCGCCATAATAATCTTTTCATTCGATATTGGTTTATACTTGGACATGTTAGCGGTTGAATAAAATTTAGGACATCGTTTGGACTAGACTATTTGCTTTAATAATTTGGATTCTTTGGTTGATGCTGCTTTGGATTATTTACTTGGTTATAATTCCCATTGCTTATTTATTACCACTTGATCCATAATTATGCATTGCTCTTTTGTGATCCATGGATATGATTTATTGTTGTTTTCCTGCTGTATTATTATAGTGTGTCATTAATTATTAATTTAAAGTGTAGTGTGGTGGCATTCTAGGCTCAGTGTTGGGCTGGGGTGTTACATCATCACAGACGATTTGTATTAAAAAACGACTCTGAGTTGGAATTTTACCATCGCTTGGAATTTTTCCTACTTTGCGATTTTTCCATGGCTTGGATTTTTCTTACTCCACGATTTTATCATGGCTTGAAATTTTCCTTACTCTCTGATAAAATCCAAGCTATTTCTGTAGCGAACCATGCAAAAGGCCCGGTTGGAGCAGCAGAGATCGAGCTCGCGCCACTCAACACATTTTTTGTCAGAGGAGCCTTGACTTGCTCCATCACTGCATCAACAACCATCAATTCGACCTCTTCGTCATCTTGACGGTCTTCTATGCCTACTTTCTGCAGAAGTCAGGAAAAGAAGTTTTATTAAGCGATCGTAAGTGCTTGTACAACCAGTACTTAGTCGTAAGTTTTTCTACAACAACCCTCTAGTCTTGAGTTCTTCCACGACCATGTTCTGGTCGTAAGTTCTTCTACGACCAGTACTTAGTCGTAAGTTTTTCTACGACTACAAAATCCTAAAGAAGAAATCAGTCCTTGACTCCATCTCCCTCGCTCCCACCTTGCCGGAATCGGCATTTCTTCCTCGCTGGCTGAGCTCCACTCCACCGCCTCTAGCGCCACCTCCAGTGGATCTTCGTCGCCCTCGCCACCACCTCTAGCTTTGCATGGCCATGCTCTACCCAGTGTGCACCTCCTCGACACCGGAGCATCACCAAAAAGCCTCGCCGCCACACAACCGAACCACGCTGCCACCAAACTCTCTATCGTCGGCCATTTCGTCACGCTCCACCGCCGTTGTGGTAAGCCTTGAGTTCGCGACGATCCTCTCTCTCTTTTGCGCACACCCGTGAGGCTCGCCGTGGCATGAAACTCCGGCGAGCCCGAGTCCGTAGCGCCACCCCTGGTCGATCCTACGTGGCAAGGCCACGTTAATGACACGCCAACGCCACATCAACACTTTTTGCCGAGTCATCGCCAGGTGGCTATCGCGTGGCGCTTGTGCCAGCGCATGCGCGGCCTTTCGTGCTGTAGCATGAACCGAGTCCATGGTGGACAGTTGACCGTTCGTGGACCCGGTCTTTGACTGTGGGGCCCACATATCACAGACACAAAAAAGATTTTCAGCAGAAAAATAATTTGACCGAAAAAAATAAAAAATCTGATGTCGGCATGCGCAATAATTCAAATTTTCTTTAGAAAAATAATTCATAAAATCAATAAATTTTGAAATTAGGGTTTTCTTTAGATTTAAAACTTCAAGAGCTCGTATTTCTTCATACGAACTCTGATTTAGGTGAATCAAATTTCTAAATTTATATAAATTCAAGATCTAGCTAAATAAACTAAAATCATTTCATTTGGAGTTAATTTGAATGTTTTTTTGAATTTATTTGATTATTATTTGAATTTGGCCTGTTTTCGCGTATAGATTTCGACGACTCCGGAGAGCCCGACCCTTTAGAAGAGTTAGAGTATCAGTACTACGAGCAAGGAAAGTTATACCATTGATCATGTTGTTCCTACTATTTTAAAGTATTTAATTATTTTTTAAATTACTATTGCATGCATAATTTTATTCGGTTATTTTAATTCCTGTCTTAAATTTCCTAGTTATTCCAATCCCTTTGTATGGCCAATGTTATTATTTAAGTTATCATTTCCTTGTCACATTAGTCAAATAAAAATTTGAAAATAATTATATGCTTAGTCAAGGCATAGATCAAAATCTTGAATTTGGGGAGTTTAACCAAATTAGTCAAACTGGTTTTAAATTGAGTCTATGGTATTGTTGTACCATAGAGAGTTTAGAAAATATTTTACTTGAGAAATAAAATAGCTTAGACTTGGGCATAATGGTTGTGGATGGTGCAAGTCGATGCACATGATCGATTCATTGTTTTGATCGAGTCTAGAGTTTTGGAAGATTGCCCAAGTCAGTTAAGGACCGGTCTTCGAGCCGCATCTTGCAAAGCTCCACCGTACTACTGTAACACCCCAGCTCAACACTGGGCCTAAGATGCTACTAAACTAACTTAACAATTCAATTTACTTCTAAACACTATCAAATAATAGCAAGCTTGACAAAAAAAATATTTTGTTTTAGAAATTTTATTTCTAGGTTTTGAAAAGCCAGGTTGTAACCTATTTACTTTGCAACAAAAAGTTTTAAAAAGGTCAAAAAATTCATAAATGCACAATAGATGCTTAGCTAATCCAACTTAGGGATTTTGGATTGTTACATCTATAATATTAATGCTAAAAGGTTTCAACCTAATGATTTAAACCCACTTTTATTTTTGCATTGTCGTCTAGGTCATATTAATGAAAAGCACATGACGAAGCTCCATGAAGATGGTCTTCTAAATTCATTTGATTTCGGATCATTTGAAACATATGAATCTTGTTTACCTTGAAAAATGACAAAGGCGCCTTTCACAGGTATGGGTGAGAGGGTAATATCTTATCGGCCCTTGTACATATGTATGTTGACCAATGAGTACAATGGCCAGAGGTGATTTTTAGTAGTTCATAGCTTTTACTGATGACTTTAATAGATATGATTATTGATTACATCTACTTAATGAGGCATAAGTCTAAATGCTTTGAAAAGTTCAAGGAATTTCAGATTGAGATACATAATCAACTTGACAAAACAATTAAATTTCTACGATCAGATCGTGGAAGTGAATATTTGAGCTATGAGTTTGGTGATTATCTAAAGCAATATGGAATTGTTCCACAACTAAATCTACCGGGAACGCCTCAATAGAATGAGGTTTTTGAACAACGAAACCAGACATTATTGGACATTCCTCGGTCAATGATGAGTCAATCTGATCTTCCATTGTATTTCTGGGGATACGCTCTAGAAATAGTTGCTTTCACATTAAACAGGGTTCCATCAAAAGAGATAGAGAAGACATTATCTTATATATGGAGTGGGAAGTGTCATTGATTGTCTTTTCTCAAAATATGGGGTTGTGATGTATATGTAAAACATTTGATGTCTAATAAGCTTACGCCCAAATAAGACAAATGCTTCTTTGTGGAGTATCCTAAGTTAACTAAATGAAATTACTTTTATAAGCGAGATGAGAACAAATTGTTTGTTGTTCGAAATGGTGTCTTTTTGGAGAAAGAGTTTCTTTTTAAAGGAGTTAGCGGGAGCACGGTGCAACTCGAAGAGATTCGGGAAATATCTAAAAATATTTCAGCTCCTACTGAACCACTACATAATGAACAAAATATTATACAATGTATAGAAGAGGCATCCGTAAAAAGTCACATTAATTACTATAAGTTATGTGCATGACATTTTATTATTAGATAATGATGAGCTTAAAGTTATGAGGAAACAATGATGGGCCCGGACTCTGAGAAATAACTTGGAGAATACATCAATGAAAAACACGGGAATAGGAAAAGAATATAGGTGCAAAACAAAGAATTAAGAAACACATAAAATTAGTAAGAATAATTTGGATGCCGTTTGGAGGGGCGGCAAGGAAATTGTAGGGAAATAAAATCGTTTGTTAATACATGACTGATGTTACACTTTATTTGCTTGAGAAGCGCAACTCAGATCTTGTTTTTTGAGCTAACTAGCCAAGTGTTAGTGCGTTGCAATGGTTTTTTAATAAACATAATACAATTTATTACCTTAGAAAACCAATATTCATAAAGTAGTTATCCTTTAAATAAAGTTTTATACGTAATTTACATCTAATCAATAAGTCATATATAATTTTATCATAAGCAACAAACATAAATAATTTAATTATCCATAGAAGATCCATCAAATAACTTATATCTATCCACAAAAATTCTACAAACTCAAAAGGTATGAAGAGAAAGTGATAGATGATAGACTCATGACCACTAAATCCTTTTATAATGGTAAAGATTTGGTATTCACAGGTACCCTCTACACCACGATAGTTTATCCTAAATGCACAACATAAGGCCAAAAGATGGCGCATGCTCTCTCTCAGCCCCGTTGGAGAGGTCCTTCGTTGCTCCGCTTATATAGGATTTCAGACTCCGGCGACCTGATCGATCTATGTGCTTGTAGTCTGCACTCCTTCCCTTCCTCTCCTGTGATCCACGGCGGTGCGGTGTCATAACTCAATGCTTTGGCGACGGAAACGCCGGCAGCAACAGACTCGTCTCTTTCTTGTGCGCTCTATCTCGTTCCTACGCGAAAAAAATGAGCTCCAATGGAGGCTTCATTTCATGTGAAATTGGCTGAAATTGGGGAATTTTCCTTTGGAACAGTGTTCAACTTGTGGTTTTCCTAGGTTCCAAACGAAGTTACTGAACCAAATTCCTAAGGAACTCGAATCCCCCAAAATTCTTTTGCTATTCCTGTAATCCAAACGTCCCCTAAGATTATCTCGCTCACTTTGCACAAACCCCATTTGTATGCATCACTGTGCCTCGTAAAGTAAAACACATGTACAATGTACCAAGTTCAATTTAACATAAATTAAATGCATACACCTTAAGAAGAGGTTGGAGTGATGTCAACATATAGATGTATAGTCGATGGATTATACTTCTGGGGACAACTTCTACACGCTCTTTGGATTATTTCCCGGAAAAAATTGTCTGGTCTCGGAAACCTGTCACGACGTAAAGACACATGGCCAAAAAGAAACGGGAAAATGTTTTTTTTTTCTCAAACACAATCTACGAACCGGGTAAATTTTAAATAGCTATCAAAATAGGTTGTACAACTTTGCATACAAGTCCTAGGACTGCACGGCCAGCCTTTGAAGATGCTCACAGAAGACCTGGAAGCTAACATCATCGGTGAATATGATGTCAGAACCTGGAGGAACATCGTTTGCTGAGTTATATGTGGCTGATGGATTCAGCTTTGCCAACAAGAACCTTGCCTGCATAAACAGACGAGTATATGATATGTCAAATATCACATAGAACAAGTTGCTGTCATTTACTTCATACATGCAGTATGCTGTTGCATAAAATTACGAACAAAAATTTTATAAATTTCAAACAAAAAAGGGAACGGTGGCCAAAAGATCAGATCAAAGACTTTATAATTCAAAAACATTTGCTTCAAGTGCATATGCCAAAAGGCATAGGATGTGAGACAGTCCAATTGACTTCGTTGAATTACTCAAGCTAATTATGGCAGTAGCAACAAATAAGAGAATGACAAAAGAAACAAATAAGAACACATACCTGCGAGCCATGTTGGTCACAAACTACTAGTCTTGGAACTGGAAATCGACCTTTTATTATCATCTGAGCCTCCTCGTGAGGAGCTTGCAATAACTGTGCAAATTGCTGATCAAAACAAATATATAGTAAGCATAAAAAGTGTGGGAAGTTCTAGAATATAGATAGAGGATAGTGTTGCAGGCAAAACATCAGCCAACCTGACACATACAGAAGTCTTATCACCAAACAAAGAATGTAAAGTCAACACACTTTACCACATTGTGATCCACTATTTAATGTCCCCAAGAGCTCTGGCCAGGATTTTGAAAACTGAACCTGGTAGGTTCCGTTTTTTGCCTAAACCGGCTGGGGTTGATGTTTGGATTGTCATCTACATGTAATGAAACAAGTATTGTGCAAGAAAAACTGATCAAAATGGGCTGGGGTTGATGTGAACCCGGCAAGGGCTCTAAAAAACAGAAGCTGGACGGTTAGCGGTGGTTTTCAGAACCCTGGCTCAGAACTCTTTCACAATAGATGGCTATGACCAGTAAACTGGTAACTCACCACCACTGGTATACTGTGGAACAGCTAGCGTATCCACTATTCAGTAAGTTAATTAGAGCAACTGGTGAAACCAGCACACCAGTACGTGCCAATTTCTAAAACTAAGGCATTGCTGACAATGCCTTGAAGGCATATCAAATCAATATTTCTTCTCAAGCTACAATAGGATTGATGTGGACCTGTATACCTAACAAATCAATATTTCTTCTCAAGCTACAATAGGATTGATGTGGGCCTGTATACCTAACAAATTATTAGGGAGATATGGCCTGTACAGTTGTGTTTGAAGAATCACAAGGCGAACAAGTTACTATGGACTAGAAAATGCAGAAAGGACCACCCAAGTTACCTGATGCTCAGGTTGGTTCTGGTAACCCATGTTTCTCCATTGAGCTATTGTCATGCCATGGAAGATGACAACACTGAAGTATGCATCGAGCAGCAGTATACGATCAGCTGTTATTGATGCCACATCGAGCAATACAGGAGAAGGAGGTGAATCAAAAGAAAATGAAATTAATGAAGGCTGGATCATGGCAACCGAGTTAGTGATACTCTCACGGTTGAGTAACATCCGGAAATAAGCTGTCTCGTCTGGACTGTTATTGAAAACCTGTGACAAGGAATCTGAGAGTATTAATAAGGCAAGAATTTCCTGAAGAGAGAAAACACGTGTGTAACACATCACCTGAACAAATTGTGAACGCCGCAGATTAAACATAAACTGAGGAAACAATGAGAAATTAGATTGCAGGCTAAACGAAGAGGGGTCATCCTTCCGATAATCCCCAAATCTTGAACAAAGCCGTATGAGAGATCTATCAAGCCACCGTGTTGCATCGAACTCTTCCTATAAAAATGGTTAAAATCAAGATTAATGATGCATCTCAAACACAAACTTGAATTAGCAATACAAAGAATGAAAGAAAAGGGGACTGGGGATGGCGTTGTCATATGGTGCTGATTGAGGCAAGTTGCAAAGAAGATACCGACGGGCTTCAGTTACGGGTTACACGAGAGGATTTTTCCAAGTTCCAACAACACAACTGAAGTTCATAGACTGCACTGTTCTCCCACTCAATAAATAAAAGCACATGCACACAAAGCAAAAGCACACACAAACACACAAAAATAATCTAGTAATCAATCCTAGAATTGAAGGGAAAATGAGCTAGCAGTCATGACTCATGACTTATTGGCAGGAAGTCTGTGTGCACGCGCTTTGGATGCAAGTGACAGGGCAAGACCGGTTTTGTTCCAACAAGAATATGCACCTAGTCCAACATGGTGATTAGGCAATAAATGAAAATATATATGACCATTAGTTTTGGTTTAAATAGGTCATGAATGCTGAGGACCCACAGACATAGTGATGTTATAAGATAAAATCATTCAAGAGGTCAGACATGATTACTGGAGTCATTGTGCATAAAAGAAGTTACCTCCATTTCCATTTTCAAAGAGATGTATCTTGCCAACACAACAGCTGCAGTTTCCTGGTCAAATCCTTCGACTAATTCCTATATTCAAAAAGAAATGTCTGTTAAGTAAAAAGTGCAAATCATTTCCCACTCGCCTATCATCTAATGAAATGCAATTGCCATGCAAGAAACACTTTGGAATCGCTATTCTTATTAAGGAAGGAAGCACACATTTGTTTAAGCAGAATTTAGCACGAGGATTTCAGTTATAAAATAAACAGTTCACAGGCTTAAAGCATCTTTCTCCAAAGCACAGTTAACATTTTATTGGACAAATTTAGATATACTATTCGCTTTGTACCCAATAGAGCCCACAATGTTACTGCTCATTTCTGAATCATATGGGTTGTAACACATGTGCATGAGAAATAATACAATTACAAACCAACCATGTAAACGCATAAGATATTCTATAATCTACCCAATGCAAGGACAACAACAAATGCTCTACACGTTTGATTAGGGGTGGGCATTTATTTACCGAAACCGAAATACCAAACCGAGCCTAACTGATTTTACCGAATGTCTCGGTTAATTTGGTTTTTGGTGATCAGGTCGGTTTTAAATTCGCCAATATTCGGTGTTCGGTATTTGGTTCGGTGTTCAAAACTCAGAAACTGAATAGGCCATATTACCGAATCAATCAACACACACACCACACTCCTCCGCTCCCAAGGCCCAAGCAGCCCAATTCATACTCCGCCCACCCCTCGACCCTCGCCTCTCTCTCTCTCATTCTCTCGGACTCAGAGGCTGCATCGCATGCTCGCACCGCACGAGCACAAAACCAAATTCCCAACTGATGTGGAGCATGCAGGTACTTGTATGTTGATGTTTCTCTCGCCCTTTGGCCAACCTCCCTTTCCTCCCTCTATGGCTCTTCATATCCATATCAGGCTTTATCACCATGGTTGTGGGTAGCATGAGGTGGTACTAATCTTTCTACCCACGTCGAGTTCTTGGTTATCGATTGCTCAGGCAGCATGTCATGTGCTTTGACATGTTGGTGTGCTGCTGTTCGGATTGTCGGTTATGAGCTAGCTATCACCAACACAACCTACGGTTCGTGGAGATCGGGCCAAAAACACAAGGTCACGGTTATTCCCGTAGTCATGCCCGCATCATCAACCCTAGCCGACAAGACCCCAACACGCTTAGTGCCACCACCAGGCGCCGCCATGACTCCTAACCCAACAGGCGTCGCCATGGACTAGGTCTCCATGCTGCCCCCTCCAAGCGCGCGTCATACACCAAGGGTCCGAGGCGAGCCGCAGGTGGTGAGGGGGAGAGGCGGGCAGCAAGGGGAAAGGAAGCGGCGGGCGACGGCAAGGATAAGGCGGCACCACGTGCAAGCTGGCAAGGGGTGGCAACGGGCGGTGGCAAGGAGGCAACAGGGGCTAAGAAGGAAGCTTCAACCTGCCGCCAAGCCGCTCAAGCCCTCAGGTGAAGACATTGTGCAACAGCCCTAGTGACTCATGTTATTGTGCATTTGGTCGTTTAGTCATGTTCATGTGTTGAGTCTTCAATGTGTTGGATTTTTCTGAAATGAAAAGTGAACAGATCTGCACTTTGGTAATGAGTTTGCTTGTTGTACCGATGTGTTGTGCATATTTCAGTGCACCAAAATACCAAAATAACAAAGCCGAATTAATTCGGTTAATTAGGTTCGGTTTCTTATTTTTGTGTGGTTAATTCGGTGGCTACCTCTCAAAAACCGAATTATAATTTTACCGAATAAACCGAATCGAATTAGCCATAAAAACTGAATGCCCACCCCTACGTTTGATGACTATAGATTAGGATTGTTATGATTTAATTTAGCATAGTGCTCAAAATCATAACATACAAACCAAGTAACAAACTTTCAAGGCTAACCTCGGTATTGGTAGAACCATCAACCCACTTTCTGCATATAGTAGTAACTCTTATCCTCATTTGACTTTCTGGGTGTTGGTAACTACAAAAGAATCAGCACGCTTAGTACACTGAGCCATACAAAAAGAAAAAGAATGAAAGATACCTTGTTACAAATTGTATATATAAATGGGGATTTTGATGTCCTGGTTGGCTTGACCGTTCACTCGGTGAGACATCAAAAAATACTGTCAATGAAGTATTTCTATCAAGGCCACACATTTTCCATGCTGTTGTATTTCCTTGACCAACAACTGTGTCTGCGCATAGAGCTCCTTTCTACAAGTGTCACAGTGCAAAGCCAAGTATCAAAATTGGTATTTCCAATTTAAAAGATCTTAGCACATCAAGTAAATGGTATAGATAGGCCTACCTTCTCCAAAGATGTACATGGTCCGATAACACCTTGAACTTTAATGTCCTTCGAACAATTTATTTCGAGTGTACCACTTTTAAAAAAAAAGATGATGCCGAATACAAATACAGTTACAAATATAATCCGATTTTACAAACAAAAAAACAGTTTGAATAATAACAAATTGTGATATTTAGCCAATACAATGTAGAACTTTTAAGACGGTAATGAAATAGTTTTTCTTGTTTTCGGTGGACAATGAGCGAAAACAAATTGATGGGATCTCCTGTGACAATAAGCACAATAAATAACATATCCATGATACAATGGTCCACTAAAATCAGGTAGGCTAGAAATCTCATTGTAGCACTTCTTTTAAACCATTGGTTCAATTTGCGATCCAACAGCACCATTGCACTCCTGGTGTTGAGCTCTACAAAACAAGACTAATAATGTTTTCAAGTATCCAACACATATCTAATTTTAGTTCCCTCAATATCCAAATCCGACGAGGATAACCCCTCTCCCGAATCTGAATTTGTTTCCAATGAAAACTGTCCAAATTTGACACTGACTCCAAACGAATATGTAACTAAGCCCCTACCCGAATTAGATCCGACTCAGATCAGGTATGGCACCGGTCGGGAAATACCCAATCCAATTGTACCCCCGAAATGAGGGGGACAGATTCATATATACCACACATCACATTACATTACAGCTTCCAGCCTCATGTGGTCAAATATACTGCAACCTTTCCAGGAAAAAGACCGATGAAATGGTCATACAGATCTATCCAAATTTCAAACAAACCAACTTCGAATGAAAATGTAAAAAATGAAGAGGAAAAGAGGGAGAACAGACAGCAAACTTACTTGAATGAAAGGCCTAGAGATTGTTCACCTCCCTCAAAAATACGTTTAAAAGAATCCTTAAATACTGCATGACCAAAACTTTCAGATAAGACAACAAGGCCACCTGTTCTCTCAATAGCAACCTTCATCTCGGCTAGTCCAACCTGTTGGTGTTCCAAACATTAGAAAAAAAAGAACATAAAGACAACTTCAAGCCATGTGCATAATGCTGTAACAGAATAAGCAGTTCGGAAATGACTGATGTAAAGAGAAACAGGAGTAGTGAACATATCAACTGAATGACTGATAACTGTGAACCAGCAAGCACAATTATTACAACTAGATCAACACTAACAATTTGGAGAAAAAAAGTAACAGAAAAAGGGAAACAAGACAAAACAGTAATGTATGTTTCTCCAATAGACCATTCTCTAGATCACTCGATTGTACAGGCAACACTGAACCTCAAAAATAAGAAATCGAATAAACAATTGACGGGCTAGGTTTTATTAAACTTATGTTCATGAATCAAAGATATAAAAAATGTCAATATATTAATTCTCTTAAGTCGTCATTACTTGATACAAATGATGCAAGAAACATTTATGCATTTTACATCTTATGCGAAACAATCACATAACTTATTAAGAGGTTTTCATTAGTAATTTGATTATTTGAACAAAGAACTTGACTAAGAAGGGAACTGACGATAACATTCTGGACTTAAATCGTGAGTATACCTCAATAACGACAGTCTTTTCAGCAAACACTAAAAAATACAAGATTTCATCATCATGTAAATCTAATGAGCAAGACAGAAACATTAATTCAAAAATGTAACAATAACTTGCTGGCTAAAGAGAATATTATACAAACCTGATCGAGAGCAGATGCAAAAACATCTAACACGTGACCTTGACTGACCAATTGCTTGGCGAGACCGTCGTAAAATTTCACAGCTTTCTGGAAGTGAGGAGCTGCATCCTTATCAAGATCCTTATGTGATCTAACTGGCTCTGACAAATCTTTCGACACAATCTGCATTATCCAATGGGTATTAAAGCAAGATTTAAAGACAATATGAATACATGTATATAGAAAATATTGAAGAAAAATTATATGACAAAGAAACAGCATGATGTGCAGAAGTTCTACTGAATCTGAAGGACACTGTATTTCTTAGGACAAAGGTATGTTGTTCTTCATTTAAAAACTACTTTCTAAGGAAAAGGAGATAATAAGAGATGAAGGTTTTCCACTATCTGTTTCTGAGTGATGGACCATACCCTTTTTTGCTATGCAAGTATGCAACCTTCTGAGAAAAGCACTACTCCGCCCTCTGTTACACAACTGCAACCACATGCCCATAATCCCACCTCGTACGCACTCCATGCCCCGTGAGTATGGTGAAAGACGCATTTTTAGTTTTAGAGTATTCTTTTGCATCAGGCTTAGGTGATTTCAGCTAAATTATCATCATTATTCATGTCAACTTCAACTTGCCCTAGTGCTCATGTTGACAAGTGACACATACGCATAAACTAAGAAACCAATTGATCAAGCGAACATTATCTATTGCAAGTTCCTGAAATTCACTGCTTCATATTTTCAACAAAAGAGGGCAAAATTTAAACAGAACTCTGTGTCATTGCCTACTAAAGCTATCCCGGGTGTACTTCAGAACCATGCCTCTGATACTTTGTAAACCTGTGTGCCAACCAAGATAATATCATACCTCCTAAAAAGCAGAAATTTCCGATTTCTAACAGGCCAACATTCAAGTACTTGAAGAATCCACCACAACAATCACCAAATTATAACACAATCATATCAAATTGCATAAACCTAAAGTACGGATCTTTACCATTCCAGGACCCTCGGTGCATGGCCCACCAAGCAGCGCAATAATCCTTGCGCCAGTCCCAGGCATGCAAGCCCCAAGCAACCCAGCCGCCACACTCAGCGCAACACCCGTGCACGGATCGCGACGGTTCCCGGCCTCCACCGGCCACTGGTCAGGCTGCAACTCGTCCAGCAACTGCAATGAACCAACAACTACATCAAGTTACACTTGACACAAATTGCCAAATCCAATGGCCCAAATCCTGAATTCCTCACCGTGCTGAGCGTGCACTCACACTCTGAAACCGGGAGCAAGAACCTGTTCACCCCGGCATTCGATGGCGAATGCATTCCGTTAACCTGCAGCCCGCCCGGCTGCTGTGGCATCTTTGGGAACCCCGGCCGCCCGGAACCTGCTAATCCAAGCTGATCCAAAATCTGCTCCTTGGAGATCTCCTTGGTCCCCCGGAACACGTAGATCTTGCTGAGATCGGAGAACCCGAGCTCGTGCAGGTGCACCTGCGTTCCGAACGTGACCAGCCCGACGAGCGCGTGCTCAGGCAGGAGCGCCACCGCCTTCCGCATGGACAACTTGACGAACTCCAGCTCCTCCTCGATGACGCACGTGTCGATCACGAACAGGAACACCGGCGGCGGCGGCGCAGGCGATCCCGGGGCGGGCGCGCCCGGGGCGCCGGCGATGAGGTACTCGACGGTGGAACACTGCGGGAAGAGCTCCGCGGGTACGTTAGACTCCGAGATGGCGGCGTAGTGCGGAGGAAAGTGGTTGCGTGAGAAGCAGAGCGGGCAGATCCAGATCTTGGCGGCGAAGTCGACGCGGGCGAAGGGGTTCAGGAGCGCGGAGCAAGGCTGCTTGCACCGGAGCGGTGGATAGGGGAGCGGCGGCGAGGCGAGGGACTCGGGGGCGCGGACCGGGGAGATGGCGGCCGCGAGCGGGACGACGCAGCGGCTGGCCTCGACCTTGGACCGCGGCCAGGCATTCCACGTGAGGCGGACGGCGTCAGGGCCCTCGGGGTCGGCGGCCGCCGCGGCCGCGGAGGGGTCGGCCGCCATCGGGGAGAGCGCAGCGAGCGGCGAGCGGCGAGCGGCTGAATCGGAGAGAGGGAGGTGGTGGAGCTGCGCCTGCGCGTGCAGGGGTCTTTCTCGATTTGGTTCTCTTATTATTTTCTCCTCGTTTTTTTGGTGTTTATTGATGTGTTGGGTTCGGCCTCGTAGAGTTGGGTTGGATTGGGGGTGTAATTTTTTAAAAAAATTATTATTATTATTATAAAAATTTACAAAAATGAATAATAATATACAGCAGTCATCGCCAGTTGAAATAGTGACAGTAGCCATATCACAATAGAAATAGTTCTGATGCCATTTGAATTGGCGCTCGAAATCTTATCGCCATTTGAACTAGCGATAGTAGTCTGTCGCCAATTCAAATGGCAATAAGAGGTCGAAATTAAAATTAAATTATATTTATATTTATATTTTTCTAATACTTTTAAGTGTCTGCGCAACCAATAATTTTGGAAAAGATAGGAAAATATGAAGTGGAGAACAATTTAGGAGTTCCGGTCTGACCAAATATATTTGGAATACGATTTTGTTAGCGGAATAATAAAAATAGCCATCTTCATCGGCGCAATAGCAAAAGTATTTAAGTGCCATTTTCTAATACAATTGTCTCATAGCTAAACCGATTTATTTTAGAGTACAAAATGAAATCTTAGGCAACACATGCACTTAGGGTTTGCTCTCCAAGCTCACTAAGTGCAACACATGCACATATGAGAGGAAAGACTTGCTCTTAGCTCAAACAATGAGTATGAAACTCAACAACAACTTCAGCAACAACCAGCAACCATCCCCAACCAGCCAAGGTGAGTATTTATAGCCCACACTAAAAAACTAGCCGCTGGGGGAAAGATTTCCTCGAATCTGTGCAGGGCTAGTCTGACCGCCAACTAATGACCGGTCGGACCGCCCATACCACAACGGCTATAAAACTAGCCGTTGAGCCTTCGGCGGCCGATCAGCCTCCAAATCGGTCAGACCACCAAGGTTGGCCGGTCCGACCGCCCGAGCAAAATCACCCCGCACCAAAATGGTGCTTCTCTGGAATAAACGTACCGTGAACGCACCGGTGCTTCCGCACACCGGTAGTTTCGTTTATCAATGGCGGAACTACCACACAGAGAATCAACACATGATAAAATCGGTCGAACCGCCAACAGCACATCGGTCGGACCGATATGCCACTGGTCCGACCGGTGACCACTAGCGGTCTGACCGCCAGACCACAGAGCCAAACACATTGGCTTCGCTTCAAATGGCAAAACACATTCGCCCATTTGAGTGCATTTCCAACAAGGTTTCAAAGATGATATTCTCAACAGTTGCAAAACACATTTGCCAACCTTTAGAATACTCATCACAAGAAATAAAGTACATGGACTTACAACATTTACAAAACACATTTGCAAACTTAAGTCACATGCTACAAGAAATCAAACATGAGCTTCAATTATTTGCAAAACACATTCGTAAATAACAGCATCATGCCACAAGGCTAAGGTGCATGGACTTCAACCATTTGCAAAACACATTTGCAAACTATAGTCCCATGCCACAAAGATTAAATGCATGAGCATCAATTATTTGTAAAAAACATTCGCAAATAATAGCTCCATGCATAGATGAGCTAGAGCAACCACAATGAGCTATCACACATGACTAACTCAAACTACTAGTTAAGACCCATCTTAATAGTACGACAACCTATACTAGTAATCCGGTATTTCAACCAAACACCAAGACCGGTAAAAGACTAGGAACACATCCTTAGCCCTCTTAATTTTTGCACTTCTTTCAAGGCGCTATCTAATTTTAATTCAAGCAAAGCACAGTTTGAGCAAGAGAAAGGGATAGCATCCAAAGCAGTCACATCAAGAGAAATGGCATCCATGTAACAGAACTAGACTTGAGAGATTCTAGTTCATCAAGAGCATCTTTTAATTGATTCACTACAGAGGAATGAACAGGTTTTAAGCTTGTCAATTCTTTAAGCAAGCTAGAGCAGGAATCACAAATATCATCAGGATTAATGGATTTGAGTCTAACAACTTCTAGGTTCAAATTAGCAATCATAGTGTCCTATTTCTTAATCATTTTAGCTTGCTTATGCAGTTTTTGTTCAGCCAGAACCAAAGCATGTTTTATATCAGCAAGTGAAGGGTATACCTCATCTGGATCGCTGAAAGAATCATCATCATTGGAGGAGTCGATGTCGTGGTTGTCCTTGGCCATGAAACACATGCCGGTGAAATCCTGTGCCTTCTTCTTGCCACGGGAGTCATCCTGGTCGTCCTCCGTCTCCGAGTCCACATCGCTCATGTTAACATTCTCAAGAGCGGCAAGGACCCGACTGACAAACTTGCGATAGTTTGTCTTCTTGGGTTTCCATCCCTGGCTTGAGGATGCCTCCGAGAGTCCTTCTCCTCCTTGCCCTTCAGCTTGGGGCACCTCGAGCGAATGTGGTTTAGCTCACCACACTCAAAGCACGTGATAGGGCCACCTCTCCTTCTGTTCCTCACCTTGTTGTATGCTCTCATGAATTTGGTGGATAGGAGGGCTAAATCATCCTTAGGTAATTTCTCAAGTTGCTCATCGCTCAAAGAATGTAAAGCTGATAAAGAAAAACCAGATGAGCTAAAATCCAAAGAATCTGAAGAACTACCCTTAGATTGGTCGACCACTAAAGCCATCGATTCTGTCTTGGGGAGACGCGAGATAAAATCAATCTCATGCGTCTTCAACCTCGAGTATAGCTTATCCATGGTAAGCTCACTCATGACAGTGTTGTCATTTATACATGTGATTTTCATCCCCCAGACTTTCACATCAAGAGCACCCAAAAGCTGGCGTGCATTTTCTGACTCAGAAAAAACAAGGTCAACAGCGCGGAGATCATGAAGAATCTTAGAAAATCTTCCCCACAGCTCATCTAAAGACTCACCAGGTCTTTGCTCGATCTTGGAGTATATTTTCTTGAGTTGGTTCTGTCTCACTTCCTTGATCGCAGTGGAGCCCTCGTGATAATCACAGAGAGTCCGCCAAATCTCATGAGCTGACCGCAAATGAGCGACACGCTCAAACTCATATCGACTAAGGCCTTGGATCAAAAAATTCCGAGCCTTGTTGTTGGCCTCCACATCTGGAGTGATCACATCGTCATCGGTGCACGCATATAAGGGTTTTTGACTTTAAGCCAAATTGTGTGCCCTTGAGCCTCGATGTAGGCATGCATTCGGGCCTTCCAATAAGCAAAATCAACTCCATCAAAAATATATGGTTTGATTGAATACTTGTCAGTCGCCATGGCTCCAAAGACCAGGTTAAGATCTATGAGAAGAGCTAACAGGGCTCAATAGAACACGCTCACTTTTCACAAAGTATGAATTCAACACAATTTCACTCCAATAGCTATGATGAAGCTATGAAGATCAATATACCAGTAGATGCAATGAAGACTAGTATTGAATCCAATTAAACCCCTAAGCAGTGTGACAAAAATCAGCAAGAATCAAATCTAACAGAGGTGGCGGTCGGCCATTGTTATCTTGGCCTGATCGGCCGGTACCAAATCGGTCGACCACGGTGTGGGGGCGATCGGCCGTGAGACTCGAAACGATAAAAACGGCCGATGACGAAGTTGCAATTAGGTCTAACTTTTGATTCTCAACTCCAAACTTCACGAAACTTTGCACACACCTTCTCTATGCTATTGAGGACCTATTCCAATCGAATATAATGATAATTCTTGGATAGATCCTGAACAGTTGTCAATTGAGTAACAGAAGGTCTAAAGCCGGGCAAGAACGAAAACTTGATCCTAATACTTGTTCGTGAGTGATTGATGATCCTAGATAGATTCACACATATCACAGCAAGCTAATTCACGTGAAAGAATCAATCAAAAACTCGCGGATCAAAGAAAACCCTAAAATCACGAAATTGAAAGCAAGAACGAAAAGAGACTTATCTCAAGCAAACCTTGCATAGATTAAATTCGTGATTGCTGTTGGATTACACCCACACCATCATGGATCAGTGGTCAATCCAAGATCATGAAAATCACCTCAAACCATAAAGAGCCCTAGCCTCCACCTCAGCTCCCCTAAGCCAATTAGGGTTTTAAAACATAAAAAGGCGAGAGGTAAAAGAGTAGGTGGTGCAGCCACCACCTCCTCCTATTTATAGTGGAGGCCTAGAACTCCTAGGGTTTGACTCCATTGGGCTCCCATTAAGGCCACTAACAAACGGGTCACACACGCACGCTTCGCAAAGCGCCGTCTTTAACCTTTTGACCTAAACAGCTTCACCTAGCGCCATCTTGCGCCTCAGATTTGCTAATAGGTCACCCTTGTCCATCTTGCATCACGCTTGAGTCATTGACCTCACCCGGCATCGTCGATCGTTCTGGACCTCAACTCTCCAAGTCTAGTCCCGATCCTCCTCGCCGTTGACCGTCGTTGACCACCAAGCCACCTGCACAACCATAGACAAGCAAACACGAATTCGGGAACAAGTTCTTCACAACTTGACCCACGTTAGTCAAAACATGCATCATGCAACACATATGCACTGAAACTCATGACTTTGACCTAACCAACGAACAACACCACCACGACGGGCGACGTTCAAGTGACAAACGGTCGATCGCCCCTCGGGGCGGTCGATGCCGCCCGCCTGCTTGGTCGGACCGCCGACCATAGGCGGTCCGATCGCCGCCGAAGGACTTAGTCGATTTTCAACCCCTGAAATCCGAAACCTACTGGAAACTTTAAACCAATAGAGCTTCTTACTGGAGACTCCAAAAATCATGAGACCAAGTGCATTGGGATCCCCTCACTTGCCTACAACACCTATTTTTGGCCCGGCTGTTCGACCATTTTTGTCACGGTCGGTCGGACCACGCACATGGCCGTCGATCGATTTGGGACCGATCGGACCGCCATGCTATGGCCGGTCGGACCGCCCCTGTCCAGAAATCCTGAAACTTTGTCGAAAACTCGTGAAACGACAAACCATAAATTCCATTGCCAATTGTCACATCATCCTAAGATCTGGAACATATCCCCATGATATCCACAGATACCACTTGTAGGACCGGAAAGGTGACTAGAGGGAGGTGAATAGATGCTTTCTCAATTTTTTACCTTAATCAAATTCAACACGCACTTTTCTCCTATAGCTATGAAAGCTAAGAAGATCAGTAAATGCACAGAGGAAGCCTTGTGCTGAATCCGATTACCCCCTTAACCACAAGCCTCAACAGAAAGAATTGATCTCAGGTAGACTGGTCTGACCGACTGCCAACGGGCGGTCTGAAGACTGGCGGCCCGACCGGCGTTCACCTAGCGGTCCGAATGGCTGGCGGTCTGACCGCCGGTATAAAATCGGTCGGACCGATTTAGTCTAGTAGCACTGCACAATGCCCAAATCCAAAACGAAAATTGGTCCAACTTTTGATTCAACCAATGAAACTTGACCAAGCTTGGAGCACACCTCCCTAAGGATATCTGGGACCTATTCCTAGCGACGATCGTCCAGATCCACTTCAAAGAATTGATCTCTTTAGGTTTTACCAAAGAAGTGTTCAAAACCTAGAAATATGAAAAACATGATCCAAAACTTGCTTGTGGGGGATTGAAGATTTAGATAGTTATAGGAGTATTCTCACACATCATAGCAAGGTAAATGAGGTCAAGAGACCAACCAAAAACAACCGGATCAAGGAAGCACCAAAATCATCAAAAGAGAGAAGAAAACATATGACACTTCATCCTTGAACAAACATCCATAGATCGATTGACTCAAGATGTTGCTTGTCAAAGCCACTCCCTCAAGGAGGACAAGAGCTCAATCAAAGAGCACACAAACAAATCTCTCTCTAAACCCAAGCCTCTCTTCTCCTCTCCAAACCCTAGAAAACTTAGGGTTTTCTCAAATGAATGCTTGGGGGGTTCTCCTCCCTTCTATTTATAGGAAGGCCTAGGGTTTCTAGTGGGCTCCCATTAAGGCCCAATACAAATGGGACACACACACAAATCTGTTGAAGCAATCGCCTGCTTCACCACGTGTAGGTTGATCAGCGGCTCTCATCATGTCGGCAAGTCTCTCCGTCCAATCCCATCTAACCTTCAAGACACTTGCACGACTCTGCGCCGCTTGATCCAACCAGTACAACGAATCATCATTCGAACCATCTTGTCCATTCTGCACCATGCTTGAGTCACACGACTCCACCCGACATCCATGATCGTTCTGGACCTCAGCTCTCCAAGCTTAGTCCCGATCCTCCTCGCCATTGACGTCGTTGACCTGAAAGCCACCTGCACAGCAATAGACAAAGAAATCGTCTCCGGGAACAAGTTCTTCATAACTTGACCCACATTAGCTCAACAATGCAATATGCAACAATAAAGCATTGAAACTCATACAATAGACACCATCAAAAGACAACAATGCCAAAGTGGCCGAAGTTCAAGTGGAAGCCCGTCTGACTGCCATACCCACCGGTCGGACCGATTTCACGCCGGTCCGACCGATTTCATAACGCCGGTCCGACCGCTCCAAATGACTTAGCCTAATTTTCAACTTGAAAATCCGAAACTCTTTGGAATTTTCAAATGAATAGAACTTTTGACTGGGAGCTCCAAAAATTTTTTGACCACATCCAGGAGACTCCCCTCTCATGCCTTCACAACCTATTTTTGGCCTAGCTCCAAAATCCATCATCAAGCGTGGTTGGTTGGACGGCAATGCTGCCGGCCGGTCGCCACGACCGGCCGTCGGCCAGTAACGACAACACAGGAGTATTTTCGAAAACGCGAGATTTTGCAAACCAACAACGCCATTGCCAATTGACTCATCATCCTAAGATCATGCACATATCCCCACGATATCCACAGAAGGTGAAAAGTGTGAATAGTGTGTGTGACTAGTCCCGCCCAGCGTCATTATCAATGATTACATAAAGGGTCAAGTAACTCGTAGGGCCACTACGCAGCATCTCCTGGGGCCACCATACCTGAAAATTCAATGCTTACATTCTAAATACTATGAACATACACAAAAAAGTAATAAGAAGGTTACCACAAACTAACTTTGCAATTAGTGGCAACATAAAATAGATTAACATAGTATCCAAAAGTACCGAACTACACACATCTAAAATGATGTACCACACGATCCTACACCACATCGCTATACATTCCATCTACATTTATGTAATTAATTCAATTATTGCACCAAAAAAATCTACACGATGAACAACATGTCTAGAAGTCAACTATGCACAACTAAAATGATGTACTACATGGTACTACACCACATAGCAATACATTTCATCGACAACTATGTAATTAATTCAATTATTGCACACAAAAAATTCTACACAATTAATGACATGTCTGGAACTGAACCATGCACAGCTAAAATGATGTACTGCACGGAACTACACCACATAGCAATACATTCCATCTAAAACTAACTAATAATTCAATAATTTAGAATTATTTTTTTATAAATATTTTTTAAATAAATAATTAAAAAATAGCCCCCTTTTTTTTACAATAATGGGCTACAATCTCCATTCCAACCTCTGGTACGAACTAGCAGTGCTTTATAGCCTATTTTTGTAATTTTTTGACTATTTAATTTAGTAATTATTTATTAAAATAATATTTTTGAAAATAATAATTCTCAATTATTGTACAAAAAAAAAATTCTACACGATTAACAACATATCAAAAACTGAATTGAAAGATAATACACTACATAACAATACATGAATATCTATACAATAAACTAAACTATACACATCTAAAATGATGTACTACAGTAAACTACACTACATATCAATACATCTAAAATTATCTAATACATTAAATTCCATGTCGTTAGTTTTATTTGCTAAACTATTAGGGTTTCGAATTTATATAGAAACTTGCAAGAATATGTAACTGCAAGGTGGGCGACCGGATCTGCTCCTCACTCTCTCCCATCCTCCACTATAAACTGGTAACACTTCGCTAGGTCACTTTTCCCCTCTTCTCTCTCTTCTCCCCCTCTTCCCTTTTTCACCGAATAAAAGTGACTTTTTGGGCGAATTTTTGGCCATTTTATAGGTGGTATTTTTAAAAATAATATTTTTAATAAAGAATTACAAAACTAAATAGTGTTTTGTTCAAAAATGGCTACTGCCACCATTTGAAATGGCAAAATATTCCTATTGCCATTCCTGCCAGCTTGGAAATGGCGGTAGAGGCTTAATTCGGCAATTGAATTGGCGACAGTCTCGTGAAATCAATTCAAGTGGCGATAGGTGCTAAAATTTTATAAAATTATATTTATATGTAGAGAATTAAGCTTCAATTTTTAGTAGATTTTCCAAAGTGTTGGTAATATCTTTAAGTGTCCGCGTAGTTTGAAATGCGAATTTGGAAAAGAAAACGAAATATGAAGTAGAGTATGCGAGATCGATGGCGCAATTTGGAATGCGAGTTTAGTGGCGCAATAGCACAAATA
This sequence comes from Hsuehochloa calcarea, assembly GCA_036346395.1. NCBI lineage: Eukaryota > Viridiplantae > Streptophyta > Magnoliopsida > Poales > Poaceae > Hsuehochloa > Hsuehochloa calcarea. The sequence continues at coordinate 17,884,776 of CM070614.1, read as the reverse complement.
GCCCCCTTTGGAGCGAAATGACAAAAAATATTTGGGTTTAGGGTTGCCATATGCGCTGTTATCCCGATTGTATTGTTTGTAGAACCGATTCCTTTTGGAAAAGAGTACAAAATTTGAAAAAGACAAAATACTTGGGAATAAAATTTGAATGACTTCATAATGTAATTGTGAATTACATAGCGTGCAAGGTTTGGTTAGGTGCAATAGAAACGATAGCATGCACGAATAAGCAAACCGAAAAACACCTATGATACATGTTCGCCTTTTTGGAATCGAAAAAATGGTGGATTGAAACGAAGTTAATTAGTCTCGGTGGCTCATCGGTCCCTTCCCCTTGTCTCGGAAATGCGCGATGGCGTCAATCTCAAAGTCACCTTATTCTCGCGAGACAGGCTAGATGATTGAATGATGTTAAGATAGCAGAACGTAAGACCAAATCAATAATCAGGATGCAAATTGAACATAACTTACATCTTCGATATGGAGTGCGTTCGGGCGATGGAGAGCGCTAGGACCACCGCTGGTCTCACTAGCAGAAGCCTTCCGCTTGTCCGTGGCGCCCTTGACATGGTCATACTCAGCTTCGTGTTCGGGGGTATTTCACCACCACCCTGCTTTCCTGGGCTCCTATGGTGCCTTTTCAATATGGTCAGGTACGTAAGGTTTCCAGACTTCGAAGGTTTCGGGTCGCTTCGCTGTAACATCCCAATTTTCAGAGCTTTTAAAATCTTTTAAATATTGGTAGCAAGAAAATTCACCATTTGGATTTATTTGAATATTAATTTAAAAAGCTTAATATGGACTTTAAGGACAAATTGATTTAATGTGCTTAATCCCAACATCAACAATTGTCAAAACTATTTTATTTAGATTCTATGTGCTTGGTTATATTTTATAGAATTTTCTGGAATTTTTCCAAAGTCATTTGCTATTTTCTAATTGCTATTTGCATTTTCTGGATTTATTTAAAAGAAAAATCAAAAGAAAATCCTTGAACGATCGGGCGAAGCCAAAGACTATTCCATCGCCCGGCCCACTCCCGCATGCCCATTCCGCCTTGAGCCGGATCTCCGCCGCGTGTCCCCTTCGCGATCGCGACGCTCGCCAGCTGCGCCGCCGCGCTCGCTCCACCCTTGGATCCCGACGCCGGTTGCGCTTCGCGCGCGCGCCGCTCGCTGTCTCTTGCCGCTGGGACCGCCTCGGTCATCGTCTTCGTCCCGATCTCTCCGCGCCCGACTCCGCCCTACGCGCTGCGCCGCCGCTCGTCTCCGCGTCGGACTCTCCCTCCCGAGCCTATATAAGCACCCCTAGCCCCGCCGATCCCCTCGTCTCTCTCTCCTCTCCAAAAACCCCCAAGCGCCGACACCTCTCTCGGTCTCCCTCGCGCAGCATTGCCCGAAGACCGCCGCGGGCCGCAACTTAGTCGCCGCCGCCTTCTGCTGTCATCGGAGCTCCTTCGGCCGCGCAACTGCCACATTTGGGATCGCAATAGCCCCAGCGTTCTGGTGCTGCTCTCACCGTCGTCCCTCGGTGTCTTCCCCTCCGTTGCCGACTCGTCCGACAACACCCTTCCGTCACCGCCGCCGCTGTCGTCCTCGCTGCCGGTGAGTTTCTGCCTTCTGACCTCCGCCACCACCCTCATCACTTTCGCCCTCCGGCGACACATTTGTGCTCGCCGCCACCGCCTCACCGCGTAGTTAGCTATCGCCACGGCCGCCTCTCGCCGAGCTCTCTCTGCGTCTCCCCGTGCCAGGTCAGTGCCAGCGGGCGCCGCGTCAGCCGCCACCTCCTCAACTCAGCCCGCGTGGCAGCCTCATCACGCCTGCGTGTTTGCCGCGTGGCGTTGTCCACCGCCACCCCTCACCCTCGGCTCGGTGGATTTGGTCCACCATGAGCCGAGAGGCTGACAGGTGGGGCCCACCTGTCAGTACGGATTTTAATTAATTTCTTTTTCCCGGCTGACGCAAGCATTGCGCAATAATTCGATTTTCCTTTATAAAATTAATTGGGAAATTTGAGAAAATCCAATTTAGGGTTTAATTGATTTTCCAATCTTCCAAAGCCCATATCTTTTGCATCAGAACTCCGATTGAGCCCATTCAAATTTGTAAATTCATATAAAATTCAGATCTATTTATTTATGAATTTTATTTAATTTTTGGAGTTTGTTTTGCCTCTGTTATTTATTTGTTTTGTTTCTTTTGTCTCGTTTGCGAGTAGACGTCGATACTTCGGGGAATTTTGCAGAAGAAGGAGCACCTCAAGACCAAGACCAATACCTAGATCTATTCCAAGGCAAGTTATACCTTTGATCATTTTGAACCCGTTTTCAAAATACTTTGTTTCAATGTATTGCATTCTATTTCAAGTATTTATTTAAATGCTTTTGGGTGTAGTTATTAATCCAAATTGTTATGCCACCTTGTCTATTGTATGCCATGATCTTTTGTCACCCTAGGTTGATTAATTATTAGTTGGTATTATTGTAGCACCAACGTGGGTTGGTTAGATCTGATTAGGCGCTTAGCCATGCCACGAGTCATCATTTCATGTGAGAGTTGCAATTATAAATTTGACTAAGTGATTATGGAACTGTGTGATGAATCTGTGTGTCTGTGTCTTTGTTACTCGTTGATGGCATGTGTTGCACTTAATCAACGAGGTGGGAAAAGATTTAGGCGAGGCAAGTGGTGGATTACGTGTGAATGGTGGATCTGTGTGATATAAACTTTGTGATTTGGGAAAAGCTGGAAGTCTTACCTTAGTCAATTAAGGACTTAACTTTGTGCGCCATTGAACTGGGCCTTCTTGCGACCACATGCCTAGTATGGGTGGGCTGACTTAGTAAGTTATGGAGTCTTGACATTGACAACTCGGGTTGTATTTAAGGCGTGTGATGGGTGGAGGTGTGATATGTCACATCGCGGGACGGTTCATTGCATCCTGTCCAATGGTGTGTGTCGTTCCAAGAGCCGTGTGTACAAATTGACTGGCATAAAGCACACCAGAGTGTCATTGTTTGAGATGAAGTCTCGAAAGGTTTTGTTGTGATCAACTCGATCCGGTTGGTTTCATCGTGTGGGTAAAGTGTACAAACTCTGCAGTGTTAAATCAATCTATTCGAATAGCGCGTCCTCGGTTATGGACATGCTCGAATTTCACACGAGGGTAGATTTTCATAAAACAAATGGGAAGGGTCACCGTGTGAGATAACTTGTTCAAATGTGTGAAAGAACTTGATTAGACTGTGTGTCCTTTGTGAAATCAATTGTTAACTTATTATTGTCTATTTGTTTTGAATTACGCTTTCAATCTATTATTTGTATTCAATTGCAAATGTTGCATTTCGCAAAATAACCACGAAGCCATTCCTTTGGAATAAGCCATCATGTATAAATGCATTACGTGGTATGACTTGCGAGTGCGGTGTGTACTCACTCTTGCTAAACAAATCAGCGAAGTGGAGGAGTCGTGCTTTGCTTTTGAAGAGGAATTCTCTGAAGGTTGAGCGTTAGGGTCTTGATCGATCGGTTGCTGTGGTAAATTGATGGGAGCTACCGGAGTTTATTTCGTTTCATTGCAGTTTATTTCTTTATTGTCGACCTTGCATGGCTTAATAAATGTAAACTTCGACCGTAAGGTCCCAACAGATTATTTGTTATTTAAATGTACTCGTTTATTCTTATATTCGTTGTATGGATGTGATATTTCATCAATGTTGACACTGTGTGCACTAGCGTGATCTGGACTAGTGCGAGAATACACAGAGGGTCAGTTTTGCATATTTGGGTCCCGACGGAGGTGGTATCGAGCCATCTTGATCGTAGGTCTTGACCCTAGTTAGATTGGCCGTTCTTAGTGAGTCCAAAACTATTTTCTAAAGCAAATATTAACTTGCAAGATTAATTGAACTCTTTAACTCATCTCATGTCTCTCTTGACTCAACTATTCTTTGAAATTCTTTCTCTCCCATTGTTTAAAAGTTGTTTTCATATCCTTGTCCATCTTGACAGATGCCTCGTCTTGAGTTATGGAGGCGCAAGGGAGGACTTGCCGAGCTTTGGAAGTTGCTACAAGTACTTGGAGGGTTCGATCGTCCATTGTACCGTGGCGGTGCTTTGATTGTGAGCGGCCGAGATCGTGGAGTGATCGCCATTTGACCGCTCTCGCCAGCGAAACACCAAGGCGAGCAAACCACTTGAACATCTCGGCTCGAAGGAGTATTTGGATTGAAGCAATCCGAGAGTCTTCACGCCTTGCCATCACGAGGATCTGCAACATCTACTCTCGAGCTTCGTGACACGCTTTTCCGTTATCATCCCGCACTTCCGACGTGGATCTTGCCGCACGTTTTCCGTCTCACGGAGGAGAAGACAACGCCACCGTCGTGCATCTCGCCCGATTCACGTTTCTCGGAGGAATCGTTGGAGTTAGCGCTCTGAGTGGAGTGTACCTATGAGACTCTTGAGAGTGAAGAAAGGATCGCCATATTAGAAGAAACTCTTTATGGGCGACACGAAGAAGACATCAAGAGGAAGACCCAGAGAAGGCGATGGACCGGTGAACCGTAAGCGCGAGAGGCGTGAGCGAAGCACCAAGCGGACTGCACGTGGACACTGCTCCTATTGCACCATCCGGGACATCAAGATCGGTTTGCAGGATGCCACTCACTTTCGAGTCTACAAAGCGGGAGCACCGTCAAGGTGCGGAGGCTATTTGATTGAGTAGTCTGTTCGCGTTGTTTGAGCTTAGCCGCTTTATGTCTTGAGTCGCCCTTTAGGCGGTAGTTTGGTGTGCTTAAGTTCGTCCTTATTTTTGTGTGCAAGTATGAGCCGCAAAGGCCCTTAGACATTTGTTGCAAGCCATACTATTATCTTAATCAATATAAGAGTTTGATTGAGTTTCTTAAAATATGTTGTTGGGTTTTACCTACCCCGCTTAGTTCTACAACTTATCTCGTGCTTGCTACCTTATCTAACCCTTGGAGATTCACGGATGGTTCGGACTCGTCAAGTCTGCTGCAAGTGGTTCCGATACTCCGTTATCGAAGGGCGGGAGCGAATCCCATGACGGTTCCACCACAAGCACCTTGATCGATCTGCGAAATTTTGGAGCATTCATGATAGCTCGGACCGGTGATGTACACCATGATGAATCGGATGCGGGCTATGAATAACGAGCAACAACAATCGACATCACAATGGAGCCCAGGTTGCTCATGGTCACAATGGATCATCAAGTTGGCGGAGTTTATGAGGACCCGCCCACCAACCTTTTACGGACATGTCTCACGGTAGAAGGCGATGATTGGCTCGTGTTATTGAGAGAAAGCTGCGATCACTCAATGCGGCGATCATGAAAAAGTTACATGCGCCTCTCACGGATGGAAGGCATTGCCGCGAATGGTGGGAAAACTTCTGTCAAACGCATGGAACGCCGCAAGACATTACTTGGGAAGAGTTCACAACTGCTTTTCGCCAGTATCATGTACGAGAAGGAATTATGGATCTAAAGAAGGATGAATTCCGTGCTCTCAAGCAAGGAGGAATGTTAGTGATTGATTACCTCAACAAGTTCTCACAACTTGCTCGATATCTTGCGAAGATGTCGCCACCGACAAGGCTCGTCGAGTCGTTTTACGAAAGGATTGAACACTTTGGACTTCAAGTCAACTTGATTGCCCACACCTTTCACGATTTTCAAGAGTTGATCAACAAGGCTTTGATTCTAGAGGATAAGCGCAAGGAATTGGAAGATCATCGTAGCGCGAGAATGGCTCGAGAAGGAAGTCACCAACCCGGTGAGGGCAAGAATGATTCCACCGCGGTTTAGCCGTTTTCCACCACGAGTGCGCGACCACTGCACCAACTTCACCTCGCCCGATTGCTCGTAACTTCCGCAACCACGCACTACCAACCCCAATCCAATAAGCAACCCACGAATACAACGAGTTTGCTTTACAGCCGTCGGCCAGGGCATTTCGCCAACCGATGTCCGCGAGAATGGGACTATCACTCCGATGCGCTTCAACCTTGAAACACACGGCCAAGACACGAGACAAGGCCACCATCAAGGAACTTCTCAAGCTACCGGTCAATCCGGAGGAGCACCGCCATCGGTGGTCGAGGCCGTGTCAACCACGTCACTCTAGAAGGAGCCCAAGAAACACCGACGTTATCTTGGGTAAGTTCTAGTAAATTCGATACCGCATCGATTACTGTTTGATTACGGAGCTTAGCATTCGTTTGTATCCGAATTTTGCAACCAAGAATAAATTGGAAGTTATGCATCTTAAGCATACTCTGTTAGTCCATACTGGAGCGAGCTAAGTTCTAAAGTTGGATGTTTAGGAGCTAGGCTACTCATAGTGGAGTTGAGTTTCTAGCCAACCTAATAGTTCTAGACACTCGGACCATAGATGTCATCCTTGGTATGGATTGGTTATCCAAACATAAGCGATGCTAGATTGTGGCAGAAGAGCCGTGACAATTGAGGATACCACGGGAAAGAAAGTAGAATTTCTAGCCACCTCGATGCGTGATGGACATTTGGTAGTCAACGATTTGAAGATAGTTTCTTTGGAAGATGTACCAGTAGTAAAAGATTATCGGACGTATTTCGGAAGAGTTACGGGAATGCCACCGGACCGTGACATTGAGTTTGTCATCGATCTAGTGCGAGAACGGCACCAATTTCCAAGAGACCTTATCGGATGCCAGTCGATGAACTTGTGGAAATGAAGAAGCAGATAGAAGAACTACTTGAGAAAGGTTTTGTAAGACCTAGTTCGTCGCCATGGGGAGCACCTGTTTTGTTCGTCAAGAAGAAAGATGGAAGTATGAGAATGTGTATCGATTATCGTTCTCTCAGCGAAGTCACCATCAAAAACAAGTACCCATTGCCCGTAATAGATGATTTGTTCGACCGGATGAAAGGAGCCGGAGTATTCTCCAAGATCGATCTACGATCAGGTTACCATCAGTTAAAGATTTGTCCTAAGAATGTACCAAAGACCGCTTTCTCAACCCGGTATGGACATTATGAATTTCTAGTCATGTCTTTTGGATTGACTAATGCCCCTGCCTATTTCATGAACATGATGAACAAAGTATTCATGGAATATTTGGATAAGTTCGTGGTAGTGTTTATTGATGATATTTTGGTATACTCAAAGTCGGAAGAAGAACATACGAGAACATTTGAGATTAATCCTAGAAAAGCTCGAGAGGACATCGGTTGTATGCCAAGTTCAAAAGTGTGACTTTTGGAAGAAGAAAGTTGATTTTCTCGGTCATGTAATGGCAGTAGAAGGAGTAGCAATTGACCGGAAAGGTTAAAGGCAGTAATGAATTGGGAGCGACCAAGGCGGTTACTCAAATTCGTAGTTTCTTGGGAATGGCGAGGATACTATCGTCGTTTCATTGAAGGGTTCTCAACGATTGCTAAACCTCTTACGCAATTGTTGAAGAAAGAGAAGAAGTTTATTTGGACCCCAGCTTGTGAAGAAAGTTTTCAAGAATTGAAGAAACGTTTGACTTGACCCATGCTAGTTTTGCTGGATATTAGTAAGGATTTTGATATCTCTTGTGATGCTTGGCGTCAAGGATTAGGATGTGTCCTTATGCAAGAAGGAAGAGCTGTAAACTTATGCGTCAAGGCAATTAAGGCCTCATGAAGAGAACTACCCTACCCATGATTTGGAGCTAGCTGCCATAGTGCATGCCTTAAAGATTTGGCGTCATTATCTCATCGGTAATCGCTGTGAAGTCTACACAGATCATAAGAGTCACAAGTACATATTCACTCGATCGATTTGAACATGAGACAGAGAAGATGGTTGGAATTAATAAAGGATTATAACCTTGGAATCCATTACCATCTGGTAAGGCCAATGTAGTTCTGCGAGATGCACCGAGTCGTAAGAGCTCTTGCAATGCTCGGAAGCAAAGAGATTTGCCGGAACTTGGGAGGAATTCCGGAAGCTACTGACTAGAAGTTGTTCGGAAGGATTTGTGGCCAATTTGGAAGTACAGTCTACTCGGAGAAACAGTTCGTGAAGCTCAACCTAAGGATTACGAGTTTGCTTGATCTCAAGAAGAAGATGTCGAAGGAAAATTTAAAGACTTCACCATAGATGATCGGGATATCTTGTGGATCAATGGGCGTATCGTATACGGATATTGATGGTTTAAGACAAGCGATTACGAAGGAAGCCCATGACTCTAGGTATTCGATTCACCTGGAAGTACTAAGATGTATCAGGATGTTAAGAGTAAGTTTTGGTGGCCAAACTTAAAGCGAGACGTCGCAGAGTTCGTTGCCTTATGCGACGTGTGTCAGAAAGTAAAGGCCGAACATCAGAGGCCAGCAGGATTGCTACAACCGCTGAAGATACCAGAATGGAAATGGGAAGAGATCGGTATGGATTTTATTACCGGATTACCCAAGACTCAATCAGGTTATGATTCGATTTGGGTAATAGTGGATCGTTTGACTAAGGTTGCCCATTTCTTGCCAGTCAAAACCACTTACTCGAGAGACCGCTTGGCGGAATTGTATATGTCAAAATCGCGTCGATGCGCACGGTGTGCCTAAGAAGATAGTGTCAGATCGAGGATCTCAATTCACCTCTCGTTTTTGGCAGAGTCTACATGAAGCCCTGGGAACTCATCTAAATTTCAGTACTGCTTATCATCCCCAGACAGATGGACAGACTGAAAGAGTCAATCAGATATTAGAAGATATGTTGAGAGCCTGTGCCTTAGCAAATGCTACCAGTTGGGATAAGAGTTTACCGTATGCAGAATTCTCGTATAATAACAGCTATCAAGCCAGTTTGCAGATGTCACCATTTGAAGCTTTGTATGGTCGTGCTGCGAACTCCGTTGAATTGGTCGAGAGCAATTTGAGCGTGTAGTGTTCGGGCGGATATTATTCAGAAGCGAAGAACAAGTTGCTATGATCGAGAGAGGTTAAAGATAGCCCATCCGAGCAAAAGAGTTGTAACACCACGACCCAAAATCGCTCAATGCCCATTTCACCGTGGGGCGGACCCACACACATAGCACCTCACTTACACTTTCGTCCTCGCCGTGTAAAAGGGTTAACCCGAGGTGCTACGTTTGGATCAACAGGCATTATATACCACTACAACTCACTTGAGACAAGCAATATGGGACTAATCCCACCACACAACTCCTCATGGGCCACATGGGCCACGCTTCTGGCGGTAGGGGTATTACATTCACCCCTTAAGGGTGGCGCCCTCGGCGAAGATATCGCATCTGCGCAAATGCCTGAACCACCCCTCGGTACACGTCAGTGCGTCGGTCGCGGCACATATGCCATGCCATGTGTCCACTCGGGCCCATGTGCCATGCGCCATATGCGCGCCCTGTCCCACGCGCCGTCGTGAAGGTTGATGCTCGATACCATCCGTAACACCGACCCAAAATCGGCTCAATGCCCAAATTTCACCGTGGGGCGGACCCCACACATAGCACCTCACTTACACTTTCGTCCTCGCCGTGTAAAAGGGTTAACCCGAGGTGCTACGTTTGGATCAACAGCATTATATACCACTACAACTCACTTGAGACAAGCAATATGGGACTAATCCCACCACACAACTCCTCATGGGCCACATGGGCCACGCTTCAGCAGTAGGGGTATTACAAGAGTTATCACGATAATCGTCGTCGTGACCTTAGCTTTGAACCGAAGATTTTGTGTATCTTGAGTTACTCCGCCAGAGGTGTTAAGAGATTCCACACCAAAGGAAGCTTGCTCCTAGATATGTGGGTCCATTCAAGGTTTTGGAACGCCAGTGGAGAAGTTGCGTGCAGTTGGAGCTACCGCAATCGTTAATGTGAGTGCATGATGTCTTTCATGTCTCTCACCAAGAAGTGTCTTCGTGTGCGGAAAAGCGGACCGTTGGAGTCAATTGAATCTGAAGGAAGATCTCACGTATAAAGAACGACTGTCGAGATTTTGGATGTCGCAGAGCGCCGCACTGAAGCAAGACCGTTCGTTTACGCAAAGTCGAAAGGAGTAACCACTCGGAAGGAGAAGCAACGTGGGAGCGTGAAGAAGAGTTAAAAGCCGAGTTCCCTAGCCTTTTCTCTAGCTAGCCTAATCTCGGGGACGAGATTCGTTTAAGGGGAGGTTTGTAACATCCCAATTTTGAGCTTTAAAATCTTTTAAATATTGGTAGCAAGAAAATTCACCATTTGGATTTATTTGAATATTAATTTAAAAAGCTTAATATGGACTTTAAGGACAAATTGATTTAATGTGCTTAATCCCAACATCAACAATTGTCAAAACTATTTTATTTAGATTCTATATGCTTGGTTATATTTTATAGAATTTTACGGAATTTTTCCAAAGTCATTTGCTATTTTCTAATTGCTATTTGCATTTTCTGGATTTATTTAAAAGAAAATCAAAGAAAATCCTTGAACGATCTTGGGCGAAGCCCAAAGACTATTCCATCGCCCGGCCCACTCCGCGACCCATTCCCGCCTTGAGCCGCTGGATCTCCGCGCGTGTCCCCTTGCGCGATCGCGCTTCGCGTGCGCGCTCCGCCCTCGCTCGCTCCCGACCCTTGGATCCCGACGCCGGTTGCCGCCGCCGCGCCCGCGCCTCCTGCTCTCTCGCGCCAGTGGGACCGCCCTCGGGTCATCGTCTTCGTCCCGATCTCTCCGCGCCCGACTCCGCCCTACGCGCTGCGCCGCCGCTCGTCTCCGCGTCGGACTCTCCCTCCCGAGCCTATATAAGCACCCCTAGCCCCGCCGATCCCCTCGTCTCTCTCTCCTCTCCAAAACCCCCCAAGCGCCGACACCTCTCTCGGTCTCCCTCGCGCAGCATTGCCCGAAGACCGCCGCGGGCCGCAACTTAGTCGCCGCCGCCTTCTGCTGTCATCGGAGCTCCTTCGGCCGCGCAACTGCCACATTTGGGATCGCAATAGCCCCAGCGTTCTGGTGCTGCTCTCACCGTCGTCCCTCGGTGTCTTCCCCTCCGTTGCCGACTCGTCCGACAACACCCTTCCGTCACCGCCGCCGCTGTCGTCCTCGCTGCCGGTGAGTTTCGCGCCTCGACCTCCGCCACCACCCTCATCGACCGCGCCCTCCGGGCGACGCATTTTGGTGCTCCGCCGCCACCGCCTCACCGCCGTTAGCCATCGCCGCCGCCGGCAAATCTCGGCCGAGCTCTCTCTGCGTCTCCCCGTGCCAGGTCAGTGCCAGCGGGCGCCGCGTCAGCCGCCACCTCCTCAACTCAGCCCGCGTGGCAGCCTCATCACGCCTGCGTGTTTGCCGCGTGGCGTTGTCCACCGCCACCCCTCACCCTCGGCTCGGTGGATTTGGTCCACCGTGAGCCGAGAGGCTGACAGGTGGGGCCCACCTGTCAGTACGGATTTTAATTAATTTCTTTTTCCCGGCTGACGCAAGCATTGCGCAATAATTCGATTTTCCTTTATAAAATTAATTCGGGAAATTCGAGAAAATCCAATTTAGGGTTTAATTGATTTTTCCAATCTTCCAAAGCCCATATCTTTTGCATCCGAACTCCGATTGAGCCCATTCAAATTTGTAAATTCATATAAAATTCAGATCTATTTATTTATGAATTTTATTTAATTTTTGGAGTTTGTTTTGCCTCTGTTATTTATTTGTTTTGTTTCTTTTGTCTCGTTTGCGAGTAGACGTCGATACTTCGGGGAATTTTGCAGAAGAAGGAGCACCTCAAGACCAAGACCAATACCTAGATCTATTCCAAGGCAAGTTATACCTTTGATCATTTTGAACCCGCCAAAATACTTTGTTTCAATGTATTGCATTCTATTTCAAGTATTTATTTAAATGCTTTTGGGTGTAGTTATTAATCCAAATTGTTATGCCACCTTGTCTATTGTATGCCATGATCTTTTGTCACCCTAGGTTGATTAATTATTAGTTGGTATTATTGTAGCACCAACGTGGGTTGGTTAGATCTGATTAGGCCTTAGCCATGCCACGAGTCATCATTTCATGTGAGAGTTGCAATTATAAATTTGACTAAGTGATTATGGGCGTGTGATGAATCTGTGTGTCTTTGTGTCTTTGTTACTCGTTGATGGCATGTGTTGCACTTAATCAACGAGGTGGAAAAGATTTAGGCGAGGCAAGTGGTGGATTACGTGTGAATGGTGGATCTGTGTGATATAAACTTTGTGATTTGGGAAAAAGCTGGAAGTCTTGCCTTAGTCAATTAAGGACTTAACTTTGTGCGCCATTGAACTGGGCCTTCTTGTCGACCACATGCCTAGTATGGTGGGCGACTTAGTAAGTTATGGAGTCTTGACATTGACAACTCGGGTTGTATTTAAGCTATGTGATGGGTGGAGGTGTGATATGTCACATCGCGGGACGATTTATTGCATCCTGTCCAATGGTGTGTGTCGTTCCAAGGGCTGTGTGTACAAATTGGACGGCGGTAAAGCACACCAGGAGTGTCATTGTTTGAGATGAAGTCTCTGAAAGGTTTTGTTGTGATCAACTCTGATCCGGTTGGTTTCATCGTGTGGGTAAAGTGTACAAACTCTGCAGAGTGTTAAATCAATCTATTCGAATAGCCGCGTCCTCGGTTATGGACATGCTCTGAATTTCACACGAGGGTAGATTTTCATAAAACAAATGGGAAGGGTCACCGTGTGTGAGATAACTTGTTGGTGTGTGAAAGAACTTGATTAGACTGTGTGTCTTTTGTGAAATCAATTTTAACTTATTATTGTCTATTTGTTTTGAATTACGCTTTCAATCTATTATTTGCATTCAATTGCAAATGTTGCATTTCTGCAAAATAACCACGAAGCCATTCCTTTGGAATAAGCCATCATGTATAAATGCATTACGTGGTATGACTTGCGAGTGCGGTGTGTACTCACTCTTGCTAAACAAATCAATGAAGTGGAGGAGTAAATGCTTTGCTTTTGAAGAGGAATTCTCGAAGGTTGAGCGTTAGGGTCTTGATCGATCGGTTGCTGTGGTAAATTGATGGGAGCCACCGAGTTTATTTCGTTTCATTGCGCAGCTTTATTTCTTTATTATCGACCTTGCATGGCTTAATAAATGTAAAACTCGACCGTAAGGTCCCAACATTATTTGTTATTTAAATGTACTCGTTTATTCTTATATTCGTTGTATGGATGTGATATTTCATCAATGTTGACCTTTGTGTGCACTAGCGTGATCTGGACTAGTGCGAGAATACACGAGGGTCCAGATTTGCATATTTGGGTCCCGACAGAGGTGGTATCGAGCCATCTTGATCGTAGGTCTTGACCCTAGTTAGATTGGCCGTTCTTAGTGAGTCCAAAACTATTTTCTAAAGCAAATATTAACTTGCAAGATTAATTGAACTCTTTAACTCATCTCATGTCTCTCTTGACTCAACTATTGTTTGAAATTCTTTCTCTCCCATTGTTTTAAAGTTGTTTTCATATCCTTGTCCATCTTGGCGGATGCCTCGTCTTGAGTTATGGAGGCGCAAGGGAGGACTTGCCGCCGAGCTTTGGAAGTTGCTACAAGTACTTGGAGGGTTCGATCGTCCATTGTACCGTGGCGTTGCTTGGATTGTGAGCAGTAGAGATCGTGGAGTGATCGCCATTTGACCATCTCGCCAGCGAGAACACCAAGGCGAGCAAACCATTGAACATCTCACTCGAAGGAGTATTTGGATTGAAGCAATCCGAGTCTTCACGCCTTGCCATCACGAGGATCGCAACATCTACTCGAGAGCTTCGTGACACGATTTTCGTTATCATCCCGCACTTCCGGCGTGGATCTTGCCGCACGTTTTCCGTCTACGGAGGAGAAGACAACGCCACCGTCGTGCATCTCGCCCGATTCGCGCTGCTCGGGAGGAATCGTTGGAGTTAGCGCTCTGAGTGAGTGTACCTATGAGACTCTTCAGAGAGTGAAGAAAGGATCGCCATATTAGAAGAAACTCTTTATGGACAACACGAAGAAGACATCAAGAGGAAGACCCAGAGAAGGCGATGGACCGGTGAACGGAAAGAGCCAGCAGAGGCGTGAGCGAAGCACCAAAGAAGACTGCACCAGGACACTGCTCCTATTGCACCATCCGGGACATCAAGATCGGTTTGCAGGATGCGGCTCACTTTCGAGTCTACAAAGCGGGAGCACCGTCAAGGTGCGGAGGCTATTTGATTGAGTAGTCTGTTCGCGTTGTTTGAGCTTAGCCGTTTATGTCTTGAGTCGCCCTTTAGGCGGTAGTTTGGTGTGCTTAAGTTCGTCCTTATTTTTGTGTGCAAGTATGAGTGCAAAGGCCCTTAGGCATTTGTTGCAAGCCATACTATTATCTTAATCAATATAAGAGTTTGATTGAGCTTTCTTAAAATATGTTGTTGGGTTTTACCTACCCCGCTTAGTTCTACAACTTATCTCGTGCTTGCTACCTTATCTAACCCTTGGAGATTCACGGATGGTTCGGACTCGTCAAGGCTGCGCAAGTGGTTCCGATACTCGGTGTCGTAAGGGCGGAGCAAATCCCGCAGAAGCAGTTCCACCACAAGCACCTTGATCGATCTGCGAATTTTGGAGCATTCATGATAGCTCGGACCGGTGATGTACACCATGATGAATCGGATGCAAGCTATGAATAACGAGCAACAACAATCGAGATCACAATGGAGCCCAGCTTGCTCATGGTCACAATGGATCATCAAGTTGGCGGAGTTTATGAGGACCCGCCCACCAACCTTTTACGGACATGTCTCACGGTAGAAGGCGATGATTGGCTCGTGTTATTGAGAGAAAACTGCGATCACTCAATGCGGCGATCATGAAAAAGTTACATGCGCCTCTCACGGATGGAAGGCATTGCCGCCGAATGGTGGGAAAACTTTGTCTTGCGCATGGAACGCCGCAAGACATTACTTGGGAAGAGTTCACAAGCGCTTTTAGCGATATCATGTACGGAAGGAATCATGGATCTAAAGAAGGATGAATTCCGTGCTCTCAAGCAAGGAGGAATGTCGATGATCGATTACCTCAACAAGTTCTCTCAACTTGCTCGATATCTTTGCGAGAAGATGTCGCCAGCGACAAGGCTCGTCGTAGTCGTTTTACGAAAGGATTGAACATCGGACTTCAAGTCAACTTGATTGCCCACACCTTTCACGATTTTCAAGAGTTGATCAACAAGGCTTTGATTCTAGAGGATAAGCGCAAGGAATTGGAAGATCATCGTAGCGCGAATGGCTCGGCAAGGAAGTCACCAACCCGGTGAGGGCAAGAATGATTCCACCGCAGTTTAGCCGTTTTCCACCACGCAGTGCGGACCACCGCACCAACTTCAAGACTCGCCCGATTGCTCGAACTTCCGCAACCCCGCACTCCAACCCCAATCCGATAAGCAACCCACGAGATACAACGAGTTTGCTTTACAGCCGTCGGCGGGGCATTTCGCCAACCGATGTCGCGAGAATGGGACTATCACTCGATGCGCTTCAACCTTGGAAACACACGGCCAAGACACGGTACAAGGCAACCATCAAGGAACTTCTCAAGCTACGGTCAATCCGAGGAGCACCGCCATCGGTGGTCGAGGCCGTGTCAACCACGTCACTCTAGAAGGAGCCCAAGAAGCACTGACGTTGTCTTGGGTAAGTTCTAGTAAATTCGATTACTGCATCGATTCTGTTTGATTACGGAGCTTCGCATTCGTTTGTTTCCGGAATTTTGCAACTAAGAACAAATTGGAAGTTATGCATCTTAAGCATACTCTGTTAGTCGATCGCTGGAGCGAGCTAAGTTCTAAAGTTGGATGTTTAGGAGCTAGGCTACTCATAGTGGAGTTGAGTTTCTAGCCAACCTAATAGTTCTAGACACTCGGACCATAGATGTCATCCTTGGTATGGATTGGTTATCCAAACATAAGCGATGCTAGATTGTGGCGAAGAGCCGTGACAATTGAGGATACCACGGAAAGAAAGTAGAATTTCTAGCCACCTCGATGCGTGATGGACATTTGGTAGTCAACGATTTGAAGATAGTTTCTTTGGAAGATGTACCAGTAGTAAAGATTATCCGGATGTATTTCGGAAGAGTTACGGGAATGCCACCGGACCGTGACATTGAGTTTGTCATCGATCTAGTGCGAGAACAGCACCAATTTCAAGAGACCTTATCGGATGCGGTCGATGAACTTGTGGAAATGAAGAAGCGGATAGAAGAACTACTTGAGAAAGGTTTTGTAAGACCTAGTTAAATCGCCATGGGGAGCACTGTTTTGTTCGTCAAGAAGAAAGATGGAAGTATGAGAATGTGTATCGATTATCGTTCTCTCAACGAAGTCACCATCAAAAACAAGTACCCATTGCCCGAATAGATGATTTGTTCGACCCGGATGAAAGGAGCCGAGTATTCTCCAAGATCGATCTACGATCGAGTTACCATCGATTAAAGATTTGTCCTAAGGATGTACCAAAGACCGCTTTCTCAACCCGGTATGGACATTATGAATTTCTAGTCATGTCTTTTGGATTGACTAATGCCCTGCCTATTTCATGAACATGATGAACAAAGTATTCATGGAATATTTGGATAAGTTCGTGGTAGTGTTTATTGATGATATTTTGGTATACTCAAAGTCGGAAGAAGAACATACAAACATTTGAGATTAATCCTAGAAAGCTCGAGAGGACATCGGTTGTATGCCAAGTTCAGCAAGTGTGACTTTTGGAAGAAGAAAGTTGATTTTCTCGGTCATGTAATGACAAAGAAGGAGTAGCATTGACCGGAAAGGTTAAAGTCAGTAATGAATTGGGAGCGACCAAGGCGGTTACTCAAATTCGTAGTTTCTTGGGAATGGCGGGATACTATCGTCGTTTCATTGAAGGGTTCTCAACGATTGCTAAACCTCTTACGCAATTGTTGAAGAAAGAGAAGAAGTTTATTTGGACTGACTTGTGAAGAAAGTTTTCAAGAATTGAAGAAGCGTTTGACTTGACCCGATGCTAGTTTTGGGATATTAGTAAGGATTTTGATATCTCTTGTGATGCTTGGCGTCAAGGATTAGGATGTGTCCTTATGCAAGAAGGAAGAGTCCGCTTATGCGTCAAGGCAATTAAGGCCTCATGAAGAGAACTATCCTACCCATGATTTGGAACTAGCCGCCGTAGTGCATGCCTTGAAGATTTGGCGTCATTATCTCATCGGTAATCATGTGAAGTCTACACGATCATAAGAGCACAAGTACATATTCACTCGATCGATTTGAACATGAGACAGAGAAGATGGTTGGAATTAATAAAGGATTATAATCTTGGAATCCATTACCATCTGGTAAGGCCAATGTAGTTGCAGATGCCTTTGAGTCGTAAGAGCTCTTGCAATGCTCGGAAGCAAAGAGATTTGCCCGGAACTTGGGAGGAATTCCGAAGCTACTGACTAGAAGTTGTTCCTAAGGATTTGTGGCCAATTTGGAAGTACAGGTCTACTCGGAGAAGCAGTTCGTGAAGCTCAACCTAAGGATTACGAGTTTGTTGATCTCAAGAAGAAGATGTCGGAAGGAAAATTTAAAGACTTCACCATAGATGATCGGGATATCTTGTGGATCAATGGGCGTATCGTATGCGGATATTGATGGTTTAAGACAACCGATTCGAAGGAAGCCCATGACTCAAAGTATTCGATTCACCTGGAAGTACTAAGATGTATCGGGATGTTAAGAATAAGTTTTGGTGGCCAAACTTAAAGCGAGGCGTCGCGAGTTCGTTGCCTTATGCGGCGTGTGTCGAAAAGTAAAGGCCGAACATCGAGGCCAGCGGGATTGCTACAACCGTGAAGATACGTAATGGAAATGGGAAGAGATCGGTATGGATTTTATTACGGATTACCCAAGACTCAATCGGTTATGATTCGATTTGGGTAATAGTGGATCGTTTGACTAAGGTTGCCCATTTCTTGCCACCAAAACCACTTACTCGAGAGACCGCTTGGCGAATTGTATATGTCAAAAATCGTCGATGCGCACGGTGTGCCTAAGAAGATAGTGTCAGATCGAGGATCTCAATTCACCTCTCGTTTTTGGCAGAGTCTACATGAAGCCACAGGAACTCATCTAAATTTGATCTTGCTTATCATCCCAGACGGATGGACGGTGAAAGAGTCAATCGAGATATTAGAAGATATGTTGAGAGCACATGCCTTAGCAAATGCTACCAGTTGGGATAAGAGTTTACCGTATGCAGAATTCTCGTATAACAACAGCTAATCAAGCAGTTTGCAGATGTCACCATTTGAAGCTTTGTATGGTCGTGCCTGCAGAACTCCGTTGAATTGGTCAGAGACAGCTGAGCGTGTAGTGTTCGGGCCAGATATTATTCAGGAAGCCGAAGAACAAGTTGCTATGATCAGAGAGAGGTTAAAGATAGCCCAGTCCAGGCAAAAGAGTTATGCCGATAATCGTCGTCGTGACCTTAGCTTTGAACCAGAAGATTTTGTGTATCTTCGAGTTACTCCGCTCAGAGGTGTTAAGAGATTCCACACCAAAGGGAAGCTTGCTCCAAGGTATGTGGGTCCATTCAAGGTTTTGGAACGCCGTGGAGAAGTTGCGTACCAGTTGGAGCTACCGCAGTCGTTAGCAGGAGTGCATGATGTCTTTCATGTCTCTCAGCTGAAGAAGTGTCTTCGTGTGCCAGAAGAGCAGACCCCGTTGGAGTCAATTGAACTGAAGGAAGATCTCACGTACAAAGAACAGCCTGTCAGGATTTTGGATGTCGCAGAGCGCCGCACCAGAAGCAAGACCGTTCGTTTCTGCAAAGTCCAGTGGAGTAACCACTCAGAAGGAGAAGCAACGTGGGAACGTGAAGAAGAGTTAAAAGCCGAGTTCCCTAGCCTTTTCTCTAGCTAGCCGGAATCTCGGGGACGAGATTCGTTTAAGGGGGGGAGGTTTGTAACATCCCAATTTTCAGAGCTTTAAAATCTTTTAAATATTGGTAGCAAGAAAATTCACCATTTGGATTTATTTGAATATTAATTTAAAAAGCTTAATATGGACTTTAAGGACAAATTGATTTAATGTGCTTAATCCCAACATCAACAATTGTCAAAACTATTTTATTTAGATTCTATATGCTTGGATATATTTTATAGAATTTTCTGGAATTTTTCCAAAGTCATTTGCTATTTTCTAATTGCTATTTGCATTTTCTGGATTTATTTAAAAGAAAATCAAAGAAAATCCTTGAACGATCTTGGGCGAAGCCCAAGACTATTCCATCGCCTCGGCCCACTCCCGCAGCCCATTCCCGCCTTGAGCCGCTGGATCTCCGCCGCGTGTCCCCTTCGCGCGATCGCACGCTCGCGCTGCGCCCGCCCTCGCTCGCTCCCAGCCCTTGGATCCCGATCGCCCGGTTGCCGCTTCGCCCGCGCCGCGCCTCGCCTGTCTCGCTGCCAGTGGGACCGCCCTCGGGTCATCGTCTTCGTCCCGATCTCTCCGCCCAGGACTCGCCCTCTACGCGCTGCGCTGCCGCTGCCTCTCGCGTCGGACTCTCCCTCCCGAGCCTATATAAGCACCCCTAGCCCCGCCGATCCCCTCGTCTCTCTCTCCTCTCCAAAAACCCCCAAGCGCCGACACCTCTCTCGGTCTCCCTCGCGCAGCATTGCCCGAAGACCGCCGCGGGCCGCAACTTAGTCGCCGCCTTACCGCCATCATCGGAGCTCCTTCTGGCCGCAAGCGCCACATTTGGGATCGCAATAGCCCAGCGTTCTGGTGCTGCTCTCACCGTCGTCCCTCGGTGTCTTCCCCTCTGTTGCCGACTCGTCCGACAACACCCTTCCGTCATCGCCGCCGCCGTCCTCGGCTGCGGTGAGTTTACGCTTCCGACCTCCGCCACCACCCTCATCGACTTAGCGCCCTCGGCGACGCATTTTGTGCTCCGCCATACACCTCACCGTTAGTTAGCATCGCCGCGGCCGGCCTCTACCGAGCTCTCTCTGCGTCTCCCGTGCGGTCGGTGCCCGGTGGCGCCGCGTCAGCCGCCACCTCCTCAACTCGGCCGCGTGGCGGCCTCATCACGCTGCGTGTTTGCCGCGTGGCGTTGTCCACCGCCACCTCACCCTCGGCTCGGTGGATTTGGTCCACCGTGAGTAGAGAGGGCGACAGTGGGGCCCACTGTCGATCTGGATTTTAATTAATTTCTTTTTCGGTGACGCAAGCATTGCGCAATAATTCGATTTTCCTTTATAAAATTAATTCGGAAATTCGAGAAAATCCAATTTAGGGTTTATTTGATTTTCCAATCTTCCAAAGCCCATATCTTTTGCATCCGAACTCCGATTGAGCCCATTCAAATTTGTAAATTCATATAAAATTCAGATCTATTTATTTATGAATTGTATTTAATTTGTGGAGTTTTTTTGCCTCTGTTATTTATTTGTTTTGTTTCTTTTGTCTCGTTTACGAGTAGACGTCGATACTTCGGGGAATTTTGCGTAAGAAGAAGGAGCACCTCAAGACCAAGACCAATATCTAGATCTATTCCAAGGCAAGTTATACCTTTGATCATTTTGAACCCAGTTTTCAAAATATTTTGTTTCAATGTATTGCATTCTATTTCAAGTATTTATTTAAATGCTTTTGGGTGTAGTTATTAATCCAAATTGTTATGCCACCTTGTCTATTGTATGCCATGATCTTTTGTCACCCTAGGTTGATTAATTATTAGTTGGTATTATTGTAGCACCAGCGTGGGTTGGTTAGATCGATTAGGCGCTTAGCCATGCCACGAGTCATCATTTCATGTGAGTTGCAATTATAAATTTGACTAAGTGATTATGGGCGTGTGATGAATCTGTGTGTCTTTGTGTCTTTGTTACTCGTTGATGGCATGTGTTGCACTTAATCAACGAGGTGGGAAAAGATTTAGGCGAGGCAAGTGGTGGATTACGTGTGAATGGTGGATCTGTGTGATATAAACTTTGTGATTTGGGAAAAAGCGGAAGTCTTGCCTTAGTCAATTAAGGACTTAACTTTGTGCGCCATTGAACTGGGCCTTCTTGTGCGACCACATGCCTAGTATGGGTTTGGGCTGACTTAGTAAGTTATGGAGTCTTGACATTGACAACTCGGGTTGTATTTAAGCTATGTGATGGGTTTGGAGGTGTGATATGTCACATCGCGGGACGATTCATTGCATCCTGTCCAATGGTGTGTGTCGTTCCAAGGGTGTGTGTACAAATTGGGCGGCGATAAAGCACACCAGAGTGTCATTGTTTGAGATGAAGTCTCGAAAGGTTTTGTTGTGATCAACTCGATCCGGTTGGTTTCATCGTGTGGGTAAAGTGTACAAACTCTGCAGAGTGTTAAATCAATCTATTCGAATAGCCGCGTCCTCGGTTATGGACATGCTCGGAATTTCACACGAGGGTAGATTTTCATAAAACAAATGGGAAGGGTCACCGTGTGAGATAACTTGTTCAAATTGTGTGAAAGAACTTGATTAGACTGTGTGTCCTTTGTGAAATCAATTGTTAACTTATTATTGTCTATTTGTTTTGAATTACGCTTTCAATCTATTATTTGTATTCAATTGCAAATGTTGCATTTACGCAAAATAACCACGAAGCCATTCCTTTGGAATAAGCCATCATGTATAAATGCATTACGTGGTATGACTTGCGATGCGGTGTGTACTCACTCTTGCTAAACAAATCAATGAAGTGGAGGAGTCGTGCTTTGCTTTTGAAGAGGAATTCTACGAAGGTTGAGCGTTAGGGTCTTGATCGATCGGTTGCTGTGGTAAATTGATGGGAGCCACCGGAGTTTATTTCGTTTCATTGCGCTTTATTTCTTTATTATCGACCTTGCATGGCTTAATAAATGTAAACTTCGACCGTAAGGTCCCAACGATTATTTGTTATTTAAATGTACTCGTTTATTCTTATATTCGTTGTATGGATGTGATATTTCATCAATGTTGACCTGTGTGCACTAGCGTGATCCTGGACTAGTGCAGAATACACAGAGGGTCCAGATTTGCATATTTGGGTCCCGACATTCGCGTAGTTAAACATGTACTTCTGCTCGATGAACACCCTATCGTACATGTCTGGGACGTCGATCCACTGGAAGAAGTTGCAACACATCTTTGGCTGATAGTATACACGGATGAAGTTAGTGCTACGTGGAATGCAATTGTAACACCCTGGCTATTCGAAAGCCAAAATTCTACCTAAAGGACTAATATACAACCAAATTACGAAAGAATTTAAACTGTAACTCCTCTAAGTACAGATAGAGGCCAACTCTAATAGTAGCATGGCAGGAAATAAGACTGAATTCATCAGAGCATAATCAAGGAATAATTTAAACGAACCACTAGCATCAATTTAACAAGAAAACATAACATGGAGAGGAATATTATGCAGTAGCAAATTTATTTATTACAGTTCCTCGGTTAACAAATGAAAGTCATATTCGACATTATTAATGAAAGTAAATTATGGTGAACTGTGTGAAACGTGCTGGTCTACTCCCTCCCAACCGAGTCATCATCAACGATCACCTAAATAAATAAAGAAAAGAAGAATGAGTCGAAACTCAGTAAGTACAGTAAACAATTGAATATACAAGGTTATGAACAATTCAATTTCAATACGAACTATGAACTTATCTCTAAAAACAGATATGCATGAATGGAATGAATGGATGCATTGAAAGGAATGGACTGCACATATGCTCATACCGGTATAGCGAGTGACACACCCGTCGGTGCTCACTTAAGCCCGTACTTAACAAAGTCCGGGGATCCAATCACCGTATGAAGAACATTTCATACGGGTGTCCAAAATTGCCCACATTGGAGTGGTGGGTCTTACGTGCCCATACTGGAATTGATAGGTCTTAACAATTCCACTCCCGTGGACGGAACACGAACAATGCAAGAATGGAATGAACATATGCAATGAATGTCACCACTTTCATCCACATGGATTATCAACTAGGAACGAATGTATATCATAAAGTATGAACATGGATCATAGAAATAACATCGTATCAACAACATTCAACAGAAAACAACATATCTTAACACATTGTACTTGCCTTCCGCAATGTGACGTACTAGGAGGCAACGAAGGTGCTCCTGCACTCGCCGCCTACACGAATGCGTATTAAAAATAAGAACACATCATATGACGATGCTACCAGGGATCTACAATACCCCTCTGACTACTCAATACAAACAATAGACTCGAACTGAAAACATACAATTCATCCATCTAAAACAATTCTGGACAGCGACATGGAAAAATTCACAATTAAAGATCTGGAACTCAAAATGATATGAGTCTAATGCCCAATGAAACTTAACGAGCAAACCTACAAAACTCTAGTTGACAGGATTTTCTAAATCTGCCAAAACATTTGACTAAACAGCAGGTGAAAATGCTTGACAGACATCTGTCTTGACGTTCAGAACAACAACGAAGAATATAAGATAACTTTTACTATGTAAGTCCAATTTGAGTGTTCTTTATCAACCTGGAAAGATAATAAAATTATCTACAGAAAACATTTTGGGTGACATGACTTAATTGGACCCTAAACAATTTATATTTCATCAAACAACTAAACTGACAATACTCGTCAGGTTTCTCAGGACAGTAATAAGGAATTTATCATAACTTTTGAACCACAGATCGGATTCTGGTGATCTTGGCGGATATGGAAAGCTAAGAACCGGAGCTACAATTATATAAGAGGGAAGAACCTCCATATCAGCCTCTAAGAGGTCGAAACAGACCGCGCAACATACTGGACAGATTCTGGAAAATCCTAAGATAGCAATTCGATTTCATCCTACTAAACAATTTTGCATCCAAACAGTAACAAACAACGAATTGGATCCTTCGTTACCCTTGAAGACCCGCAGGATGACGAATATCAACCTCCCGAAGAACTCCCCCTTTCTCCTTCTTTCTCCTCTTCTTTGGCCGGCCACCATGAAAGCGGCACCCGGGGAATCGGCTGGATGGTAGAGCAGGAGGAAGCAGCTTAGCGCAGATCTTGAAGGCCGCACTAGTGGCAGTAGGTGCCGACGCCAAGCAGGAGGTGGCGCCCAGGTTAGATGGTGGCGTCGGCCTTGGGAAGCATGGGAGGTGGCGGCTGCTAGGAGGGGGAAAAGAGATGGAGAGGGGGCCGGCTAGGTTAGGGTTGTGAGGGGGAGGTTGGGTGCTTGGGCCTTGGGACTGGGCGCCTCCCCCCCTCCTTGGCCCATCCTTGGCTGGCCATTGGCTGGCCAGGGTTTGCCCCACCCTGGGCCACCGGCCAGGGTTTGCCCCACCCTGGGCCGGTGGCCCAGGGTCCAAGAATTTTTGAAAAACTCAAATTTTCAAAAAAATTCTCTCTCCCGAACAAATTCCTCTCAAAACAAAATTTGGAGTATTACAACAATGTAAGATGTGAAAAATCTATGTGTCTGTAAGATTCTCCTATGAGGATATTCCTGCACGTGCAGTACGCCCGGGTGGCGGTCGCTAGGTGTATGGACTGAATGATCTTCACTAGTTCTTCGCACACACATTATGTTCGTGGAAACTCCGGTGGTACTGGCGCATCCTTCGTAGAATAATCCAGGTAGGGTTTAGGGTGCGGTCTGCAAAAGGTGGCGTCGTAGTGTGTTGTCATTTGGGTTTGCAAATGTTGGTGGTGGGTGGTGTGTGGACTTTTTCGTCTGAGATGAATCTGGGTACAAAGTTTAATTTCATTGTGGTATTGAAGTCTCATTTTGTAATGTAATTGTCTCTTGTCATATTACGTTCATACAGATCCAGTTACCAAAAGTTAAAGTCATCTTGCAATTCATAAACAAGCATACAATATTGTTCATAAATGAATCCCTTATGCAGACAACGACTACCACTTAATATATTGAACACACTACCAGTAGGATACACACACGCATAAGTTTCTCGAGCCACTCTAGGTGGTTAAGAATCCTATCCAAGTGCTCGTCTGTAGGTGGCATCTTCACCGTTGGACCATATGGAGCTACAGGTGGATGTTCAACTGCTCTTTCTATCATGACACTAACAGAGTCTGTCCACTGAATGTATTGGCATTCGCCGGTCTGAAAACCAGACCGAATAGTGAACAAGAAGTGATAAACAAACCCAAAATGCAAATACAACATTCACAGAAATCAAACTCACCGAGAAAAACGGACACTTGTAGAACACATGTCCGCTGTCCTCATCAGTATTGGAGTACATGACATTTGCTTAGACCGCACAGTTTAGGCAGTTCAAGTGCCTTGCATACACCAATGCCTCCGTTGTAATACTCTGATTTATTCTAAGAAAAAAAGCGTTCAAAAGATAAATTAGACATAAGAAAAATAGGGTTTCTGCAGTTCTTCAGCAACCTAGGCATCGGGTCTTGGTCCAGGAGGCCCATGAGGGGCGGGCCACCTATAAAAGAAGGGGGGGAAAACCCTAGCCTGCTACTGTAGCTAAAGTAGTGTCGCCGCCGCTATAGTGCCCGCTACAGTAGACATCCTCCCACTTGCATTCCATTGTCTTTCCCCTCCCTCTTGGTGGTGCTCTCCTATTGCTGTCGGCCAAGGAGAAAGGTGGGGGGAGAGGAGAAGAAGAGGGGACGAGCACCTCACGGGGAATTCAGTGGGATCACATCTTCAAGGGTAATGATCGTCTCCCCGCTGTTTGGATCTAGTTGGATCCTTAATTACCATCGATTAGAGAATCGTTGAACTGCTGTGATTATAATTAGTAATCTGCTCCCTATTGGACGGCAGATTTCATGTAGTTAAAGTCAGAATTTGAGGCTAGGATTTTCTAGAGTTGTCGGGTTTGTCGTCAGGTTTCTATAGGCACTGAGATCACCTAATTCAGAGTTATAGTTTGGGAGATACGTTAGTTTCTTTACTGCTGTCTAGAAATCTTAACGAGATTATAGCGATCGTATTGTTTAAGAATAAAGGCTCACAAGGGTGGCGATTCTAGGAGGTCTCCCAAAACAACTTTCGTAGAAAATTTCTTAAGCTTTCCAGATTGATAAAGATCATGAATTTTGGTTCAGCCATTCGAAAGATATGAATTTTTGAATTTAATATTGTAGTCTGTACTTCTATTGTGGACAGTAGAGAATGACTGGATTGTTGCAACCTTTGTTGCACAATGGAGATAATTGTGATAAATTTATTAAGCAAGCTAGTTTTCTGCAATTTCTAGAATGAAATAGTTCACTGAATTTGGATGTACCAAATTAAAGTTACGAAATTCCCAAGTTAGTAGTACCGAAGATGACAAAATGGTCTTCGAGATTAAAAACAAAGGTTTAGATGGGATAATTTGATCTTTTGGTCACCTGAGAAGTTGTAGCTATGCTTGTGTAGATTCTAGAAAAGTTAGATTCATGACTTTTGGAGTTTTGACTCAAAAGTTATGGATTTTTCTTTGATAGTTATCTGTTTGGACAGATTGGGATTTGTGGGTGTATCAGTTAAGTTTCGAGTTGTGATTAAGAGCGATTGATTTCATTTTGTTCCATTGCTATGCTGTGTACTTTTTAATGGTATATTTAGTATACTTTACAGTTGCTAGGTAGTGGTGAGCACCGGGGTTAAAGCCTTTCCGTCGTCATCATTCCTCTCGCGGTTGAGGCAAGTACAAGTAGTGTAGAGTAAATTGTGATGTTAAACTCTTGATTATTGCCATGGTTTCTTCGTATGAACTTTATCTATGATATTGTCGCTGAAAATTATTATCTCATGATGGATTGAGATTATGAAGTTCATTTGCATCATGACATTCATTCTTGTACCTTGGACTATTTGGTAGCCAAGGATCGTTTCTTTTGAGGTCCCCATCATGCATTGGACAGGCATGCGTCCCCACACTCACGGAGTATGCGCTTGAAGTCCCTGTGCTTGAGGGCACAGGCTTGAGTATGCATCGACGGATGCGCTACTCGACATTACCGGTAATTGCAAAGAAGGAAGAAAGAGTATTCTTGACATATGCATTGCATACAAGCATGAGTGATTTATTATGGTTCCTTGCTGATGTTCATATGAGGATTTGATATTCTCATTGGCTGATCGTAAAGGTTTTTTTATTGTCTCTGTTGTACTTTGCTGAGTCGTGGACCTACGCTTGTCGTTGTTGTTCTTTTATGTACCTCTCGAAGCAGCGACATGCATGGGAAGGGGTAGTCTTGATGCACATCACACTTACACTATCCATAGCAAATAAAATTAGCTTATTTACCTACAATCTAAAGATCATGCTAATACCTTTGGTTTCGGTTGTGTCCATCTTTCGTGGTCGATGTTTCACTTTCGTGGATGATCTGTTTATGTTTTTAAACTTCAGTTCTTAGTTCATTTAATCTTGATTGATTCAATAACTAGATTGATTGGATTATACTTGCATCCCTGTAATTCTGCTGAATCTTGATGCTGGAGATTTATAAAGAGAAAGATCCATGCTTAGATTATTGCAATTGATAGATGACATCCTTTCTCTTGATTAATTGTAGATGGTGTTAGATCTTGATGACTAGTACTATGTCATTCGGTTGAATGTTTTGCTAAGAGTTTGTTAATAAGTTGAAATAAAATGGTTATGTAAGGTTGTTGAGTAGCATCCTAGGCTCTATGATGTGTAATACTCTGATTTATTATAAGAAAGAAAGCTCTTAAAAGAGAAATTAGACATAAGAAAAGGGGTTTCTGTAGTTTTTAGCAACTTTGGGCCTTAGGCCTTGGCTCAGAGGCCCATGAGGGCCGCCACGTATAAAAGGAGGGGAAAACCCTAAAATCACTGTAGCTACAGTGCACCATCACTGTTCACAGGACTGTAGCAACCCCATGTTGCTCTACCAAGATGAGGAGAAGAGGAGAAAGGAAGGAGAGGAAGAAGAAAGGAAGAGGAAGAAAGGGAGAAGGAAGAAAGGGGAGGAAGAAAGAGGAGAGGAGAAGGGCATCCGCATGCAGCGAGGCATCGTTCTCTAGCGATTCATCAAGGGTAACCTCGATCCCCGATAGTTCGGTAGATTATTTGATTCAATTTAATGCTGTTAGTAATAGATCAGTTTGGGTCAGCGACGTTGCTAGTCGGTTTTGGGTAGGTTGTGTGCGTTTTCTGATCTGTCCATCTCTTAGAAACTTGTAGGGCTCGTCCTTATGGTTCTTTTGGCACCGAGATCACCTGATTTGGACTTACGGTTTAGGAGTTATGGTAGTTTTACTGCGACTGTCCAGGAGAGCTGACGAGAATTGGCAGTTGTCTTGTCTGGCCATTATGAATTATTTACAGGCCGAATCAGAAAAACCACCCAAAATGAATGTTGTAGAGAATTGAATAAGATTTCCAAGTTGATAAAGAACACGATTTTTAGAGTTGGTAATCAAAAGTTATGGAATTTTTACCACCGCTGTTTCCTGACTATCAGACTTGTAGAGACAGAAACTTTACCTGCACAGAAGAATTAGTAGGAGGCCGAATCAGGAGACTTGCCCAACTAGGTTTTCGTAGACGGTTTTGTGGTGGTTCCAGAGAGATCGAGATCACCCTGTTCTGAGCTTCGTAGTGAAAGTTATGATGTTTTTATTACTACTTTCCCGTTAAGTTTTATGCTACACTGCTGGGGGAATTGGATAGTACCTCTATTCGAGCCCTAAGTCTCGATGATTTGGGTTGAGGGGCGTAATCAAAGTCCTTTTTCTCAGCGTATTTATTGTTAGCACAATTCTTGTGTAGGAGGCGAAGTTCCGGAGTAGAGGCACCATCCCTACGTCTTCGCGCCTCGTAGCGGGAAAAAAACAAGTACAGTTAGTGGTAGACTATTTATGAGCGATTGTTCATACTGTTACATTATGAGAATATTGCGCTGTGCATAGAAGCTAGAATGCTATGAATGTCAATGATTATGAATGCTAGAGGTACAAGTAATTCTTATTTCTGTATGATGATTTAAAGTTTTGCACATGTGCATCATGCCTGTAACACCCCAGCCCAACCTGAGTCTGGAATGCTACCACCATAACCAGACTACAAATGAAACTAAGACATTTCTTTCTAATTTCCGGCAGAATCTCCTAAGTAAATTGAACCAACTGGACATCCACACAATTAGCAGTAATATTAAGCAATTATCCAAACACGCATACTAAACAAGTTCATGAAAGAAACGACCATAAAACACTATCCAACTCCAAGAGAGGTTGTCCACGACATAGGACGTAAAGAAGTAAACCTCACAAAAAAAAACTATTCAAAATCAAAGCTATAACTTAAATATTTTGTTTAACTTTATTCGTGCCAGTGTGCAACCATAATAATTTCTACTCCCGCCCATGCATGCCGTCCACAACCGATGTACCTAAAAAAAACAACACGGTAAGGGTGAGTCCAAGACTCAGCAAGGCCAATGATACAAAACATAACAAAATCATTCATTATCCAACAGTGTATCAACATCATGAATCAAATCAACATATGAATGAATGACATGCGCTTCTCTTTTGCTCATACCGGTATAGCGAGTGAACACCCGTCGGTGTTCACTTATGCCCACGTTCTACAACACGCGGGGATCCAAAGCCCGTTTGAGAACAAGTCAACCGGGGATCCACAATGCCCACTTTGGAATGGTGGGTCTTACAATCACCACCCACTCCCGTGGGTGTCGCAAGTCCACAACTTGCATTCATGAGTGCACATGATGAACAATAAAATGACGATGTCGAATTTTAGTAATCTAGCCATCATGAACAAATACATATCACCATAAATCAAGTACATCGAACAAGCATATGTTACCATGATTCATCATATAGAACAATCACATAACAACCACATTATAGGTGCACTTGCCTGTTTCTTTCTTTCCCGCTACGGCACACAAGGAAGCAAAATTGGTGTCTCTACTCTGGAACTCCGCCTCCAACACAAGCATAGTGGTAACAATAAATACGATGAATGATGGACTCCGTTTACACCCCTTAATCCAACTCCTCAAGACCTATGACTCAAAGAGAGGTTCTACCTAAATTTCCCGGTAGTCTAGCATAATGCTTCCCGGGACAGCAGTACGAGAAAAATCGTAATTAAATATATGTAACTCCAAATGACTTGAAACCAGTTCTGAAATACTCTTAACGTAACAGGCTACGAAACTCTAGTTGGTGGGGTTCTTTGATTCGGCCAAACTAGTGGTCTAAACAACCATTGAAAACAACTGACAGACATCTGTCCAGAATACAGCACAGCAGTAAATAACATGGCATAACTTTCACTCTACAGATCCAATTGAGATGATCTTTATCAATTTGGAAAGATTATTAAACAGGCTACAATAACCTAGTTGGGAAAGACTCCTGATTCGACCTTCTATTAACCCTAATGTTATGGTGAAATTTGTTGTTCCCTCAGTCTGACAGTCAGACACAGCGACGCTAAAAATTCAATAACTTTTGATTCACACCTCTAAATTTTTTTTTCTTTATCAATCCTGAAAGCTTACTGGAATGGCTACAACTTTTGTGTTGGGTGACCCTTCAGATTCGGCCTAAAAAAATGCAAATTGGCTAGACATGCAGACTGCCAAATCTCGTCAGCTTTCCTGTACAGTCATAGCAAAACGGCCATAACTCCTAAACTATGACTCCAAACCAGGTGATCTCGGTGCCACAAGAAAGATAAAATCGAGGGCTACAACTTTCTAAGAGATGGTAAGATCAGGAAACGTATGCATCTTACCCAAAACTGAAAAGCAACCCACTGCACAGATCTGATCTGCTATCTCCCCTGGTTTGGCCCTCCAAAAATCGCCTCCTCGCCTTCTTTCCAATGGACCAATGCAACGGGCTTCGCCGGGGAGGGAGGAGGTGCTGTGGAGGAGGTGATGGCGCAGGGGGAGACAATGGGGATAGGGGGGTGGCGGCTTGGGGGAGAAAGGGAGGGGAGTGGGGCGGCTAGGGTTTTGGGCGGCCCCCCTCCCTTGGCCGGCCTCCCCTTTTGGGCCTCCTAGGCCGCGGCCTGCGGCCCAGGTTGGCGAAAATAAGCGATAACCCCCTTTTTTCAGGAATTTTCCATTTTTCTATTGTTCTTTCTTCTCCCGACTAGCTGTCTATTTACCCGACTAAATTCCGGAGTATTACATTCTACCCCCCTTTAACGGAATTCGACCCCGAATTCTAAACAAACTTAACACACCAGAATCAAAATCTCTAGAACTTTATCACGTACCTGTTGTGAATAGCTCAGGATATAGTTCGCGCATGCGAGACTCCAACTCCCAGGTGCCCTCTCTTTCTGACTGATGCGTCCAGAGCACCTTGACATAAACCAATGTCTTGTGTCTCAGTACTCGCTCTGATTTCTCCATATCGTCACTCTGACATGACTCAAGCGTGAGGTCTTGTTCAATAGTCGTGGTTCCAAGGAGATCTTATGCTCGGGTCTTTCAAAACTTTCAAAGATCGAAACGTGAAACACGTTGTGGACTCCTCGCATGGACTCTGGAAGGTCCAGGCGATAGGCTAACTTCCCAATCCTAGCCATAATCGGGAACGGTCCGACGTATCTTGGGCTAAGCTTCCCTTTAGTACCGAATCGGACAATGCCTTTGGTGGGGGACACTCTCAAAAGCACCTGGTCTCCCACCTCAAACTCCAAGTCACGTCTTCTCACATCTGCGTAACTTTTCTGCCTGCTCTGCTGTAATACCCCGGATTCGGATCGGGTAATTAGAAAAGCAGCCGGGGAGGGAAAATGCAAACAGAACTGAAATTTCCTGAACAACTGATATGGTAGTTTTACCGCGACTGTCCTGGACAGCTGATGTGTTTTGACAGATTCTCTTGTCGGGCCATTATGAATTCCTTAGAGGCCGAATCTAGGGTTTTCGTCTCCTATAGTTATGTTCCTGGTTTCCTTAGCTTTCTTTTGGCACTGAGATCACGAGATTCAACCCTGTGGTTTAGGAGATATGAATTTTTAACCGCACACTACTCTGTCTGTCAAAGATTTTGGAGACTGTCGGTTGCTCCTCGGTTTTGATCTACTTACAGTCAGATTCAGAACTCCCACCCAAATAGGTTATTGTAGCCCTATAAATTATCTTTCCACGTTGATAAAGATCACCTCCATTGGATCAGTAGAATAAAAGTTACATCATTTTCTTTACCACTGTTCTGAAATCTGGGCAGATATCTGTTAGTGTTTTCAACTGTTGTTTAGGCCACTGTTTTTGCCGAATCAAAGGATTCCACCAACTAGAATTTTGTAGCCTGGTTCATTAAGATTATTTGAGCACTGGTTTCAATTAATTATGAGTTACGGATATTTAATTACGATTTTTCTCGTACCGCTGATCAAAAGGGCTGAAATCTGGCTGAATAGTTTGTTTTCAAGTCGAGTCTGTGCGGTATATTGGGTAGTTAGAAGATATTGTAGAACACCGGTAGCAATGTATTTCCACGTTGTTCTTATTTCGGGAACACTTGTGTAGGCGGTGAGGCATCGCGTGTGGGAATACCTTCATTGCTTGCTAGCGCGTCGCAACGCGAAAGGCAAGTACATTGAATCCTTTACATTGATGAATGATGTGTTTGTGTTCATGCTAATGTTTCTATGATTCATGTTTTCAATCAACGAAGTTACTCAACATTCATATTCCAGTACAGACAAGTACTGCATATTAACTTGTGGTGTTTTCAATTGAATGCATGATAATGTGATGTATATGTGTATGTTCTTGTACTTGTTCATGATGTTGATATGTTTCAAATTGATAATTGAGAAAAGATGATGACATTCATATTACTTGCTTCATTCCATTCATACATGCTTTAATTTGGTCCACGGAGTGGAATTTTGAAAGACCCATCAATTCCAAAGATGGGCATTTGAAAGACCCATCAATTCCAGTATGGGCATTTGAAAACCCATCAATTCCAGAATGGGTACGTGTGATCCACCATTCCAATGTGGGCCACGTTGGACACCCGTATGAAACGTTCTTCATACGGTAACTTTAAGTGAACACCGACGGGTGTTACACTCGCTATCTGGTATAAGCCGTGATTAGTCCATTCCTTGATGCATTCTTTCATTCCATCCATTCATGTATTCATTCCATTCAATCATGTATGTGGTGCAAGATTTGTTCATAATTCAATTGAATTGATTTATCCACTATTTGATTGATTATTCTAATATGGTACTTGGCTTGAGTTTCGACTCACCCTTGCTTTCAATGTTATTTAGGTGATCCACCCTGTTGTTGATGATTTTGGGAAGGGAGTAGACCAACACGTTGCACACAGAACATTACTCGATAATTTTCATTAATGGTTTCAACTTTGATATTCCTTGATGAGAGAAGGACTGTATTAAGTAATGTTTAAACTTCATGTCATGTCGTTCCATGATTAGTTTCTTGATTATTCGCCACTGATGTATTGGCTGCTTTCACCTCGTTATCCTGTTATTGATATTTGGATAGATGCATATTGAATCTTATTCCGTAAATTGTTCTTATGTTGTATCCTTAGGTGGCATCTTTGCTTCCGAATAGCCAGAGCATCAGCAACAACATTGGCCTTGCCTGGATGATACTGAATAGTAAGATCGTAGTCCTTGATCAACTCCAACCACCTCCTTTGCCTCAAATTAAGATCTTTCTGAGTGAAGATATACTTGAGACTCTTGTGATCTGTGAAAATATCACAAGACTCGCCTTACAGATAATGCCTCCAAATCATATTGGAGGCTTGGTCACGTGGTGACCAAGCATTGATTGCGGTCCCCGTCATGAATATGACGGGCTTTTGGTCCCCATAGGAGTATGGGCTGTGGTCCCTGTGCTAGAAGGCACAGGCATGGGTATGCATCGACGGATGCATACTCCGCAATACCAGTATATGTAAAAGAGAGAAAGAAAAGTGCATTTGAACAGTTTGCATCGCATAAGCATGTGACATGTCTATTATTGTGAATTGTGGATGGATGTTGATGGTTACAGTTGCATATGATATTGTCTTACTAATTGTACTTTGCTGCGTATTGGACTCACTCTTGCTGTTGTTGTGTTTTTAGGTACTTCGTTTGTGGACGGTATGCATGGGAGGGAGTAGAATTATGCTTGGTCGCACATTGGCACAAACAAATTTTCCGTTGAATAAACCATTTGAGCAATAACTCATATTTTGAATAAATTGCTTGAGATTTGTTTCATTACGCTTTACGTCTTGGATAAATTCTGTCGGAGTTGGATAGCGTATTATGGATGCTACTCTTATGATTATGTTTTAAATGGTACGTTTGGATAATTGCTTATTATTATTGTTCGCTGTGCGGACTTTAGGATGGTTAGTAATTCAAAGGAGATTCTGCCAAAAATTAGTAAGAAATATCTTTGTTTAATTTGTAGTTATGCTAGTGTAGTAGCATTCCAGGCTTAGGTTGGGCTGGGGTGTTACAGTTAGTATCAGAGCGGGCTTTAGGTCTGTGGTGAATATGTTAGCAACTTAGATAACTTGATTTGCTAAATGGTTAATTAACCTAAAACTTGACACACTGGTGCACAGTAGGATGGGACGGGTCAAGCAATGCATTTCCGTTTCCGTTTTGTTGCATTGATAATCTATGATATGATCTTCTATACCTGTGAATTTATTATATGATTGTTATGAGATGATCTTGTATTATGATTGTTATGAGATGATAATGTATACTTATAATCGATTAAATTGGTTTCGAGCAATGATAGTTTACATTGAGAAGTTGAGGTCGTGGTTGTGGCCCTACGCTTTGCCAGGCTACACCACCATTCGTGGTATGGGATTAGAGAAGTAGCTACATCGATTACCGCAGTTATAGGTGTTGAGGGTGAGCTTCTTTAGAATATTTGTTCTCTTTCTTGAGCTTGAATTTTGGGTAATTTTGGTTATAGTTGCGGTTGATGAATTTTCCTTGAGAAGCCGTTTTCAATACAGCTGGTGAGTTTTCATTGGTCTTACTTGGTTCCATAAAGCCATTACTTGTTCTCCTATCTGCGTACCTATTGTTGGTTTGTGTGAACATCGGTTAACAGCCAGGTTGATCTTTTCATGGGAGTTCTGCCCTTCTTATTGAAAAATATGACTTATTTAATCGCTTGGTACTCTGGATGCTGAAAGTTTTCTGTTGCAAGTTCTTTAACATAAGAAAGCTTTGGCTTTATGTATTTCTTTTGGATTATTTTGAGTGTTGAAGTTTAATATCTCTTCTTCTTAAAAGAGTTAAAATTCTTTTGTAATGTCTTGTTATGTTTAGGCGAGAGGTGGTAAACATAGAAGGTCATTGATAAGTTATGAATTACCAAGTCGGATTTGTAGCGTGATGCATGATTGGTCTTAACCCAGATCCTTGGAATTAAACTTGATTAATTTGATGTTGCCATAGAGTAATTACCTGATGAGTAGTGATCGAGAGTATGCCTATACCTAATTGGAGTCATAAGAGTTATTAAGAAGTATGGAATGTTGATGAACTGGTCTGAACATTAAAATTGTTTAGTTTGCTAAACTTGTTGGGTTATTTGGTCTCAATGGATTAATCTAATCGTGTAGAAAGGAAAAGACAATGATGTGTTAGATTGCTGTCCTAGTAGATAATAATCTAGAAATTTTCTTTAATTGGTCATTTGATGATGTTATACTTGCTCGTGGGAATGCAAATCGAGAAAGGGCCAATAATTCGTCTAGGATTGGACAATCGTCAATGGTTATGATAACCTCTAGATTTCAATTAGTGTGTACTATATTAGTGTGAACATTGCTAAGAGGTGAAGGGTTGAAATTTAAAAGTGATTTATTCATGTGTGTTTTATGCGGATGACTTGTGGTTGCATGCCCTTGTAAAAGAGGTTTGCTTTGATAGTGTGATTCGTGTATCAGATAATCTCTAGGACAGGTTGACCGCTGAGATCTTATTGAGATAACAGAAGTATTATGAAATAATCTATTTTGTTTCCTTTAGAAGGGTTATGATAGGACTTAATAGGTGACCTGTGTTTGCATGATGGTGAAATTGTCGGATAATAGTATGCCTTTGATAAAAGGGTTTTCGTATAACCTTTTAAATTGTGCAGTAGATTCCCTTTAAAATAAAGTGGTTGTTGTAGTGAGGTTGTAAGATTTTAGTATACTCTCAATTTAAGGATGAGATGATAAAGTGGTATATACCCATTTGGTGAACTTTTGGGGTTTTATAATGGAAGAGTTGACGATAAGGAATCATGTTAAGAGTGTGTTATCCTAAATATTAGTAAGTATGACTGCGAAGGATTGTGACTTGTGGTAGTGGTGATGATTCTTTTGGAAAGAAGGTAATTTAATCGCCTTTCGTAATATCGGTTAAATGGAAAAGGTTGGAGTTTTGCATTCGTGATCTTTTGGAGCTCATGATTTTTGGGGTAGCTGAACCTATTTCAAGCAAAGTGACATGTTGAAAGATCTTATTGGTTCTTAAGTGGTCCATGCGATTTGTTCTTAAGAACTTACCTTGGTAAAGCTAGCAGCGTGGT
This sequence comes from Hsuehochloa calcarea, assembly GCA_036346395.1. Classification (NCBI taxonomy): domain Eukaryota; kingdom Viridiplantae; phylum Streptophyta; class Magnoliopsida; order Poales; family Poaceae; genus Hsuehochloa; species Hsuehochloa calcarea. The sequence goes on along the minus strand of CM070614.1, from coordinate 17,848,173 downwards.
GTAGTAATTATAAAAAAACATTCTTTGTTAAAGAAAAAAAATGAAGTAGAAGTGCTTGAGACTGAAATCAAGTTTGTAACATGCGGTTTATTTGAAGGGTACCTAAACTTTCTACTTTTGCCCATATGAGTTTTCCGATTTTCAAAGGTAATACTTCATTCTCATTTGAGATTTAATATTCTCTTCGTGCAGAATTTGTGCCCTCAACTGTGGACTCCCCTTATGTTTTCTGAGTTCATTGCCTAATTAATTATTTCCCTTAGTCATATGCTTATTGCGAGTGGCAAACCTTTTTCTTTGTCCTGAAAATTGCTTTCAATTGCCTTTTACTTTGATAAAAGAATAATAGATTTGTTTTACAAAACCTTATAGGGCGTATAGTAGCAGCTGGTTGGTGGTGATCAACTGAATGACTTTGTGAGACTTTGGGAGTCACGTTGTTGAGACGCATTGAGTGATAAGTTAATTTCTTGAAGTAATCCTTGGAGAGGGTTTGACTTAAATAGAAAGTTTTGTCTTGGGGCCAAACTGATGGCATTATTGCAACTAATAGAACATATAGTGGTTTGTGGTCTAAGATCTTTTGCTCATGATAAGTTGAACCTTAGAATTGTTTAAAGTATGGAAAATTTTGGTCAGTTTATTAGAGCACCACGATTGGGTACCTTACACGGTTGTGTAGAAGAATTGTGACGGTATAGTTTGGTGATGATAGAATTGTAAAAAAAAAATTTCCATGTTGATGTTAATGAGTAAGTTTGTTTAGATTGTGGGAATTTTTAGGGATTTAATATGAGGATTTCCCCGTCTTTTATATGAGAGGTTCGATGTAGGAATCTTGAAAGTTAGTTTATGGGCTTTGAATTTTTATGCTAGAACTTTGGTCACCCAATGATAATGTGTAGAAGAAGTAGAATAAGGGTGGATTTCGAACAGTAAAATGATCATTGATAGAACTCTTTTAATGAAGTACATGAGAATGTGTGATGTGAATTCAAAGTTGTTCATTTTTAAAGGATTGAGGTGACGCGATTACGTGTGAAGATCCATTTTGGAATGCATTTGGAAGTTATCTGTCAAAGTAATTATGTCAGTACAGGAGTTGGCTAGAGTATATTTTTGTGGAAGTCATTAGAGTCTCTCTACAAAGGTGGGGATGGTGAGTTCGGTTTGAGCATAGTGATGAGATTGCTAATTTAAGAGAAATGAGTTAGTGTGATATACGATGAATTGGAATTCTATAATTTGGGAGAAATTTTATTCCTAAAAGGGAAATTGAGAAAAGAATGTTTTCTCAAGTAGTGAAACACTCTTGATTCTTGTTTGAGCTATGTGTTTATGAAGAATGTTTTCGCAAATTGAGATTGACTTTATGATTGGCATGTGTGGTTCTTATCGGTTTAGAAAGAATAAAGGGAAATGATGGTTTTGGCCATTCGAGTGATTTCGCAGTTGGCTTATATGGTGTTTTTCTCCAATTGCCTACTTGGAAAGCAGAAAAGTTTTCATAATGAATCTTTTGATTTTGGATTGGAGTCTTTTGGATAAAAGCTAGTTGTGAGTGGGTTCCATTGTGAATCCTTTATTTTTAGATGGGTTCTGATTATAAATAGTTTGATTAAAAACGAGTTTTGTTTTGCGTTCCTGGTTAACGGTTGTGCTTCTTGTTAAGGTGAAGGAATCGATTGAGACATGGAACAAGAGTTCCGTGTGTTTTGTGTTGGTTGTGTGGTTTGGTACCGAAGGGAAGATTGACCTAAGGTACATTGATTTGTTTTTTGGAAGTTGCAGTGATTTTGGAAGGTAGAATGTTGTTAAGACTGTCTCGAGTCGAGGGCCTACTTGAGAAATCTGGAGTGTGAGGTTTCATTAGAGCCGTTTACCCACGAATAAGACCGTGCCTTCGAGTCCTGTCCATTGAGTGGCTCTAAAAAGATCAGGACGAGTAATAAGGTGTAGTACGTTAGTTCGTCAACGTGTGGTGGTCGCATCGGAAAGCGAAAAAGTGACTTGGGAGCTAGAGTCCGCATGTGCGGCGAAATCGAAAATGTTCATGTCGGGTACGTGTTTATCATTGTTAAACTTCAATCGTAGTTTTCTTTCGAGTAGATCGGTGTGTAGATTCGAGGTCGAATCCTGTTAAGGGGGGTAGAACGTAATACTCTGATTTATTATAAGAAAGAAATCACTCAAAAGAGAAATTAGACATAAGAAAAGGGGCTTTCTACAGTTTTTTTTGCAACCTGGGCCTCATGCCTTGGCCTAGGAGGCCCATGAGGGGCCGGCCACGTATAAAAGGAGGGGAAAACCCTAAAATCACTGTAGCTACAGTGCACTATCACTGTTCATGAGACTGTAGCAACCCCATGTTGCTCTACCAAGATGAGGAGAAGAGGAGAAAGGAAGGAGATGAAGGAGGAAGAAGAAAGTAAGAGGAAGAAAGGGAGAAGGAAGCAAGGGGATGAAGAAAGAGGAGAGGAGAATGGCATCCGCACGCAGGGAGGCATCGTTCTCTAGCAATTCATTAAGGGTAACCTCGATCTCCAATAGTTCGGTAGATTATTTGATTCAATTTGATGCTGTCAGTAATAGATCAGTTTGGGTCAGCGACGTTGCTCGTCGGTTTTGGGTAGGTTGTGTGCGTTTTCTGATCTGTCCATCTCTTAGAAACTTGTAGGGCTCGTCCTTATCGTTCTTTTGGCACCAAGATCACCTGATTTGGACTTACGGTTTAGGAGTTATGATAGTTTTACTGCGACTGTCCAGGAGAGCTGACGAGAATTGGCAGTTGTCTTGTCTGGCCATTATGAATTATTTAGATGCGGAATCAGAAAGGCCACCCAAAATGAATGTTGTGGAGCATTCAGTAAGCTTTCCAAGTTGATAAATAACATGATTTTTAGATTTGGCAATCAAAAGTTATGGAATTTTTACCACCCCTGTTTCCTGACTGTTAGACTTGCAGAGACAGAAATTTTACATAAAAACAAGAATTAGTAGGAGGCCGAATCAGGGGACTTGCCCAACTAGGTTTTCGTGAGCAGTTTTGTCATAGTTCGAGAGAGACCAAGAGCACCATGTTCGAGTTTCAGTAATGAAAGTTATGATGTTTTATTACTGCTGTCCCGGGAAGTTTTATGCTAGATTGCCGGGGGAATTGGGTAGAATCTATATTCGAGTCCTAGGTCTCGAGGATTTGGATTGAGGGGCGTAATCGGAGTCCTTTTTCTCAGCATATTTATTGTTAGCACAATTCTTACGTATGAGGAGGAGTTTCGGAGTAGAGGCACCTTCCCTGCGTCTTCGCACCTCGTAGCGGGAAAAAGGCAAGTACAGTTAGTGGTAGACTATTTATGAGCGATTGTTCATGTTGTTACATTATGAGAATATTGCGCTGTGCATAGAAGCTAGAATGCTACGAATGTCAATGATTATGAATGCTAGAGGTTTAAGTAATTCTTATTACTGTATGATGATTTAAAGTTCTGCACATGTACATCATGTCATCATATTGGAGGCTTGGTCACGTAGTGACCAAGCATTGATTGAGGTTGTAATACCCTGGAAATCGAATCGGTAAATCACAGATTTAGCCGAGAGGAGAAAAGGGAATAAGAGGAATAGTAAAACATGAAACGACAGGGGGTCATCTGATATTTTTCGCCAACTGGGCTGGGCGCGCCCAGAGAGGCCTTCTTGTGGCCGGCCAAGAGGGGGTGCCCACCCCCCCAAAACCCTAGTGCCCCACCCTTTTCCCCTTTTCCCCCCTTTCCTCCCCTAGCAACACAGGCTCTCCCCACCCTCCCTGCGCAGATTGGTTCGTCGATTTGGGTAAGTTCCGTACATTTTCTGATCTGTCCACCTTTTAGAAAGTTGTAGCCCTTGATCTTAGCTTTCTTTTGGCACCGAGATATGTCCGTTTAGGAGATATGTCCGTTTTGTCTTGTTGGTCGAGAGAGGATTTAGATTTGGCGATCTGCATGTCTAGTCGATTGTATTTTTTGAGCCCGAATCAAGAGTCACCCAAAACGAAAGTGGAAGCCATTCCATAAGCTTTCAGGATTGATAAAGAACATATTTTTAGAGGTGTGAATCAAAAGTTATTGTATTTTTACCGTCATTGTGGTCCGATTGGTAGGCGAGGAACAACAAAGTTCATCGAACATTAGGATTATTAGAAGGCTGAATCGAGAGTCTTACCCAACTAGGTTATTGTAGCCTGTTTAATAATATTTCCAAATTGATAAAGATTATATCAATTGGATCTGTAGAGTGAAAGTTATGCCATGTTATTTCTCACTTTGTCTTTGTATTACGGACAGATGTGTGTCAATGGTTTTCAACGGTTGTTTAGACCACTAGTTTGGCCGAATCAAAGAACCCCACCAACTAGAGTTTCGTAGCCTATTACGTTGAGAGTATTTTAGCACTGGTTTCAAGTCATTCGGAGTTACAGATATTTAATTACGATTTTTCTCGTACTGCTGTCCCGAGAAGCATTATGCTAGACTGCCGGGAAATTTGGGTAGAACCTCTCTTTGAGTCATAGATCTTGAGGAGTTGGATTAAGGGGTGTAAACGGAGTCTAGCATTCATCGTATTTATTGTTACCGCTATGCTTGTGTAGGAGGCGGAGTTCCAGAGTAGAGACACCAATTTTGCTTCCTCGTGTTCCGTAGCGGGAAAAAAAGAAACAGGCAAGTGCACCTATAATGTGGTTGTTATGTGATTGTTCTATATGATGAATCATGGTAACTGTGGATATCATGGGGATATGCTCCAGATCTTAGGATGATGTGACAATTGGCAATGGCGTTAACGGTTTGTCGTTTCACGGGTTTTCGACAAAGTTTCAGTCTGTTCAGTCATTCTGGACAGGGGCGGTCCGACCGGCCATAGCACGGCGGTCCGACCGGTCCCAAATCGGTCGGACCGGCCATGTGCGCCGGTCGGACGGCCGTGACAAAGGTGGTCAAAGCAGTGGGCCAAAAATAGAGGTGTAGGCAAGTGAGGGGATCCCATTGTTCTTGCTCCCATAATTTTGGAGTCTCGATAAAAAGTTCTATTGGTTTAAAGTTTCCAGAGGTTTGGATTTTCGGGGTTGAAAATTGGCTAAGTCCTTCGGGCGGTCGGACGGCCTTTGGCGGCGGTCCGACCGGCAAGGCAGCCGGTCGACCGAGCCGAGGCGATCGACCGATCATCATCGAATGTCGCCCTTCGTGGCGGCGTTGCTCATTGGTTAGGTCAAAGTCATGAGTTTGATGCATATGTGTTGCATGATGCATGTTTTGACTAACGTGGGTCAAGTTGCGAAGAACTTGTTCCGGTTTCGATTTGCTTGTCTATTGTTGTGCGAGGTTGCTTGGTGGTCAACGATGGTCAACGGCGAAGATGATCGGACGAGGCTTGGAGAGCTTAGGTCGAGCGATCGGCGATGCGGGTGAGGTCAATGAAATCAAGTATGGTGCGAATGGACAAGGATGACCGAGCAGACGATTGATGATCGGTTTGATCAAGCGGCGCGGAGTCGGTGCAAGTGCCATGGTGGTTTCGGTGGGGCCGATGGGAGAGACTTGCCGACATGGAGAGAGCCGTTGATCAACCTACACGTGGCGAGCATGCGAAGTGCTTGAAGATGGACTCGGTCTTGGAGAAGGACCGAGAAGGGGTATTTTGGTAATCTTACCAAATATCACCTTGGTGACCTTTTGCCTACCCACGGCGCAAGATGGCGCAAGAGAAGCGGTTTAGGTTAAGAGGTGTTGTAGACGGCGCTTTAAAATGCGTGCGTGTGTGACCCGTTTGTGTTGGGCCTTAACGGGAGCCCATTTGAGTTAATCTTCTAGAAGGTCTAAGTCTCCACTATAAATAGAGGAGGGAGGTGGCTGCACCCCCTTCAACCCTTTAATCATTATTGAAACCCTAGTTTTGGCTTAGGGTGAGGATTAGTGGAGGTTAGGGTTCTAGAGAGTTTTGATTTGATCTTGTGCTCTTGGATTGAGCTTTGTCCTCCATTGATGGAGTGGCTGTAAACCCAAACCTTATCAATCAATCCAAAGAAAGCTTTGATCAAAGATGTGTCTCTTTGCCCTTCTTCTCTCTATTTGGTGATTTTGAGTCTTTCTTTGATTCGCATGTTTTTGATTGATTTCTTTACATGATATAGCTTGCTGTGACATGTGGGAACACATCTAAGATCATCTTGATCATCAATCACCCACGAGCAAGTTTTTGGGTCACGTTTTCGTTTTGACTCGGTTTTGAACCATCCATCTCTCAAACTGAAAAATGTCGTAACTTCTCCATGGATCTCCATGATCTTCGATTGGAATAGGTTCCTGACATCCTAGAGAAGGTGTGTTCCAAGTTTCATGAAGTTTGGAGTTGTAGATCAAAAGTTAGACCTATTTGCAACCGTTTTTGGTGATTTCACTGTTCATCATCGGTGGAGGTCGGACCGCCCTAGCTAGAGTCGGACCGCCCCTTGGAGAGGTCGACCGCCCTGATAGAGGTCGACCGCCCTACTCTTAGGAAATTAAGTTTCGTTGTTTTTGGTTGTTTTGCTTGGGTTTTGATTGGATTCAATCCTAGTCTTCCATTTGTCTTGGTATATCGATCTTCATAGCTTCTATAGCTATTGGAGTGAAATTTGTGTTGAATCTAATCGTGGTTGAAAAAGTGAGCGTGCTCTATTCACCCCCTCTAGTCGCCTTTTCGGTCCAACAAGTGGTATCGAGCCCTGTTAGTTCAATCTTGATCTTAGCAGGTCCTTTGAACTGGCGATGGATAAGTACTCCACCAAGCCGCATATCTTGATGGGCACGACTATGCCTATTGGAAGAATCGCATGCGAGTCTTCCTTGAGAGCGAAGGACAAGCTATATGGGAGGTTGTTCGAGCCCGCTCGTTCTTCCCGAAGTTGTTACGGCTTCTAATGACCCTCTTGGCTAACAACAATAAGGCAAAGAACCTCTTGTATGGTGAGCTTGGTAGGCGGAGTATGATCGAATTTGCAATCTTGAGACTGCGCACGAGATTTGGAACACCCTCGAAACCTACCATGAGGGTTCGTCCCAAATCAAGAAAGTACGCCAGACAGTCTATAAGCGTGAATATAACAAATTCGAGATGCGTCCTGGAGAGAGCATCGATGACATTTTCAGTCGCTTCAACAAAGTGATTAATCGGATGAAGGTCGTTGGAATTGAATATTCTCGATCTGAAAATGCCACCCACCTCTTGGCCGCAATCAACACCAAGGAGTGGGAGATAAAGGCTACCGCCATTGAGGAGAACGTCAACCTCTCTGATCTGACTTTGGAGCTGCTCTATAGCAAGCTTAAGACTCATGAGATCAAGAGGATTGATCATCCCAAGAAGGAAAATATGGCCTTGGTAGCAGACCCGCTCAAGAGAGCTTCTGATGGGTCTTCTGAGTCTTCTTCTGGATTTTAAACTTCTTGGTTTATCGCAATCCATGAAGAGGAGTTTGAGAGTCTTCTGAGGCCGAGTTAGCCCTCATAGTCGAGAAAAGCCACACGGGCCTATAACAATATGAGAAACAAAAGAGAGGAGGTCCGTGACTTGCTATGAGTGTGGTGAGCTTAATCACATCAAGACAAAGCGCCCCAAGTTGAAAGGAAAGAGCAACCACAAGGAAGGAAAGCCGACTTGGAAGAAGCCTCAATGGAACAAATCAAGATTTGATGCTGCCAAGCTCACAAAGGCAGCTCACCGGGTTCTTGCCGCTTTTGGGGAACAATCCTTAAGCGATGTGGACTCCGGGAGCGAGGATGACAAGGAGGAGGAGATCCTCAAGACAAGAAGAAGGGAAGGCCAAGGACTTCACCGGTTTGCTTCATGGCCGACTCAGACGGCGTCGGCGACGATGAGGTACCTCTCTCCTATGATGTCCTTTCGATAGATGCGAAACTATCTTTGAGCAACTCATGAGCGAGATAAGGCGTTAGAGTATATCATGGCTAGAAACAAGGACTTAGAGTCTCAAGTAGATAATTTGACTTTAGAACTTGCAAATACTAAGACTCTTGAATCGATGAATGTTCTTCTGCCATGCTCTACACTCGAATTTGCTAAGCGCAATCTGCTCATGATATTGCTTTGCAACAACTTGAAAATGCTAGGACCGAGTTAGTTGAGGTTAAATCTGCTCCTTGTGAAAAATGCTTAGATTCCACAAGTTGGTTGCTCTCAGTGCCGTTGATCCTAGCCTTTGCTCTTTTGCATTGAACGAACATGAAGTTAAAGATATCTTAGAAGCGATTAGAGCTAAATATGCCAAGCTTAAGAACAATGTTGAGTCTTCTACATGTGCTTCATGTCCCGCTCTTAAACTTGAAATTGCTTTATATAAGGAAAAATATGCTAGAGCTATTAAAGGCAAAACTTGTGAGTCATGTGTTAATCTTGAAAAGAAAATGCTTATCTTAAGGATACCTTAGAAAAATTTTCTAAAGGTAAGAAACAATTAAACATGATTACGGACAAATCTAAGACTCCTTATAAGAAGCAAGGATTAGGATACAACTCTGTCCAAGATAATTCTAAGCCCCAAGTAACTCAAGTCTTGGAAAATGGGTTAGTTGAATTTAAAACCAAACTGCAAAAACTACTTTTAAATCTGGGTTTTGCCCAAACTTCTTAAGTCAAAGGGTGCTTCTCCCGGTGGTATCAAGTACCATTGCACCTATTGCAAGAAGAATGGACATTTGGTTGAGTTACATTGGCGTAGGTTGAAAAATGATAAGAAAAATTTTGCTAGAATTTCACTCAATCAACCTAGAGCTTTTATGAGACATGGTAATGTAGAAAAGAGGAAACTGGTTTAGGATTTGTGTCACATGCTCATCATCATGTTCCTAGACAGGATAACTCTTATGTTAAAGTAACCATTGCTCATAATGAACTTCAAACTTAATCAAGGATAGCACTACGCTTTGCATACTACTCATGAGACATGTGTCTCGATCTTTGGGTTCCCAAGTCTTGTTTAACTAACTTGATGTTGAGACACATTGTTCTTCTGTGCCTTGATTTTCGGGATTACCGCGAAAGAGGAAGGACACGTGGTTAAATCGACTCGGCTGCTTCACACCACATGACCGGAGACTCAAGATGGTTCACCTCCTTCACGCGGTCGACGGGTGATGAATTCATCACCTTTGGAGATGATAGGCAAGGGCGGATTGAAGGAACGGGATCGATCAGGGTGAACGACAAGTTCATCCTCAAGGACGTCGCCCTTGTGGACAAGCTAAGGTTTAATTTGCTTTCTGTCTCTCAACTTCTTGATGATGGCTATGAGACTAGATTTAAGAAAAATGCTTGTCGGTGCTTGATTGATTTGGTGAGCTTGTTTTTGGGATTACTAGAGTTGCTAGGATCTTTGGGTGATTTTTACAATCTCTTGCTGGTTCTCTCAAGTGCTTAATTTCATCTTCTTCTTCTGAGTTCTGGCTTTGGCACCGTCGTTTGGGGCACATTGGTTTTGATCATCTGACGCGAGTTAGCAACCTTGAGCTCATGAGAGGTTTGCCTAAACTCAAAGCCGTCAAGGATGCTGTATGTGCGCCCCTGTAGGCATGGCAAGCAAGTTGCCGCCTCACACCCATCAGTGACTATGGTCATGACCGACTGACGGACGGTTGCTTCATATGGATCTTGTTGGTCCCGCTTAGGTTCGGTCGATTGGTGGAAAATGGTACATTCTTGTCATAGTCGATGATTTTTCTAGATACACTTGGGTGTTCTTTCTCACTTCGAAGGATGAAGCTTTTGATCATTATCATGATCTTGTTCTTCGTTTGGCTTCTGAACTTCCAAGTGCCTTGAGAGCGATCCGCAGTGACAATGGCACGGAGTTCAAGAATGCATCTTTGCTTCCTTTGTCTTTGGCGTGGAATTGAGCATCGCTTCTCCTCCCCACACGTCCCTCAACAAAATGGCGTTGTGGAAAGGAAGAACAGGACTCTAGTTGAGATGGCTAGGACAATGCTAGATGAGTATAGCACTCCGAGGAGGTTTTGGGCCGAAGCTATTTCTACTGCTTGCCATATTGCAAATCGTGTCTTTTGAGACCGTCTTTGGGCAAGACTCCTTATGAGCTTCGTTTTGTAGAAAACCCTCTGCCTCGCACTTTCGAGTCTTTGGATCCAAGTGTTTTATTCTCAAAGCAGAAATCTAGATAAATTTGAGTCAAGAACTTTTGATGGTTTATTTACGGGTTATCCTGCTCATTCAAGGGTTTTCGAGTTTTTAATCTTGAAACTAACTCGTTCAGAGACATGCAATGTCACTTTTGATGAGACTAGCCACAGAGCTAGATCGGATATTTCGGTGATACACAGTGACAGAGAGTATATTTGTAGAGGAAGATGATGATGGACTCGATGATACTCTTCCACTGCTTCTTTGTTGACATTCCTATTCTGCACAAGAACCCGCCGTGACTACTTCGCCTTGGTTGAGGCACTGCGATCTTCATCATCGCAGACTACTGAGGTCGAAGAGGTACTTTCTTCTCGGTGCGCCACTTCACATTCAAAAGCAAAGATCCACCGGATCGATGATAGGTAATATCCATGAGCGAGTCACTCGCTCGGTATCATGATCCAAACCTCTATTCTCATTACGCTTTTGTAGCTTCTTTTGAACCCCGCGATATATCACATGCTTTATCCGATTCGAGTTGGGTCAATGCCATGCATGAGGAGTTAGAGAATTTTGAGAGGAATAAGGTTTGGAACCTAGTAGAACCTCCTAGTGGTCATAATGTTATAGGAACCCACTGGGTCTTCAAAAACAAACAAAATGAGGATGGTTACGTGGTTAGAAACAAGGCTAGGTTAGTAGCTCGGGGTTTTAGCGAGTTGAGGGGTTAGATTTTGATGAGACCTTTGCTCTGTTGCTAGACTAGAAGCTATTCGCATTCTTCTTGCATTTCTTTGCCTCTAAGGGCTTTAGATTATATCGATGGATGTTAAGAGTGCCTTTCTGAATGGTTTTATAGAGGAGGAGGTTTATGTTAGGCAACCCCTGTGCTTTGAGAATCCCAAGAACCCACATCATGTCTTCAAGCTATCCAAAGCCTTGTATGGTCTTAAACAAGCCCCTAGAGCACGGTATGATAGACTTAAGACCTTCTTGCTTAAGAATGATTTTGAGATGGGTAAGGTAGACAAGACCTTGTTCATTCTTAGGCGTGGCAATGATTTCTTACTTGCTCAGATTTACGTTGATGATATTATCTTTGGTGGTTCTTCTCATGCTCTTGTTTCTAGCTTTTACGAGACTATGTCCAGGAATTTGAGATGAGCATGATGGGAGAGCTCAATTACTTTACGGGGCTTCAAATCAAGCAATGTAAGGAAGGATCTTCATCCATCGACGAAGTATACTAAGGATCTGCTCAAACGCTCGACATGGGTGATCGCAGTCGATCGCCACTCCCATGGCGACTTCGATCGCTGGATCCAGATGAGGAAGGAGAAGCCGTGGATCAACGCGAGTACCGCAAAGATGATCGGCTCCCTCACATGCTGACGGCATCAAGACCGGACATCCACTTCACGATGCGCCTCTGCGCGAGGTTTCAGCGTCTCGAGAACTTCCCATCGCCAAGCAGTTAAGCGCATATTCAGGTATTTACACTCTACCCTCCAGTATGGCATTTGGTACTCCTGTTCTTCTTCTTTATCCATTCGGGGGTTTTCTGATTCTGATTTTGCGGGCTGTCGGCTTGATAGGAAGAGTACCTCGGGCACTTGTCACTTCCTAGGCACTTCTCTTGTTTCTTGGTCTTCTAGGAAGCAAATCCTCTGTTGCACAATCTCTGCTTTGAGGTCGAGTATGTAGTCTTTGCTAGTTGTCAGTAGTCGATTTTGTGGATGGTATCCACTCTTAAGGACTACGGTTAAATTTTGCTAGTGTTCCTCTTTTACGTGATAACACTTCTGCTATTAACATTGCTAAGAACCCTGTGCAACACTCTAGGACCAAGCACATAGACATTCGCTATCACTTCCTTAGAGACCATGTCGAGAAGGGTGATATTGTGCTACACTTTGTGGAGTCCGAGGCTCAATTGGCTGATATCCTCACCAAACCTTTAGACCCAACTAGGTTTGCCACCTTGAGAAGCGAGTTAGGGTAATTTATCCCTATGGGTTGGTTTGAGGGGAGTTCGATCTTTCCGATCTTACCTTGTTCTTTTGATCTTGTATTGTTCTTTTTATGAACTTGTTGATCTTTTGAACTTTTTAGGTTTTAGGCTTTTATTGCATCACATTGTATCATATTGCATTCATATGTAAAATACTTCAAGTGGTTTGAAAAATCCAAAAGATGCATTGTAATATAAAATTTTCTCGCTTATTTTTAAAATTGATGAAGCTTTGCCTATTACCCTTTGGAGCTTTAGTATTTCAATTCTTGCTCAATGCCATGTCTAGTTCTTTGACTTGCTAGAATTATCATGCTTTTACATGTGTAGCTAAGTCTTTGCTATATGAGCTAGAACTTTAAAACAACTCAAACTAAAAATTGCAATTTGTGGATGTTTTAGCGAGTTGCGCAATTAGTGCTCCTCTTGTGACATTGGCCCTGTCAGAATTGCTTTGTTAACTCTTTGATCTAAAATTGACCATTACTTGAGCTTTTGTGTTCTTGAGATTCTAAAAATGCTCTTGTGAAAAATAAAAATCAAGATTGTCTTATGCTTAAAATGTGCCAAACTATTCTTACGAGACTGCTTGTCAAATGACATGAACTTGGAGATAGTTTGATGAACCAGACGATCTCATGGGGATTGCTTGTCAAAATGACATGAACCTCAAGATTTGTCGCCTCGTAGAAGCTTAGAAAGAGTTTGTGGATGGCTCCTAGTCCAGGATCTTCTTTACTAAGATATACCTTTAATCAACTTTTGGTCGAAGCTTAGGATGAGTTTGTGGATGGCTCCTAGTCCAGGATCTTGTCACTAAGTTAGATCATTAGTCAACCTCAATATTCAATGCAAATGAGAAAAATATTGACAAATGGGCGTTTAAAAGATTGAGCAAAATGATTCAATACGGACTTGATTGACTCTTAATGTGGTCTTTGTTAGATTTTTGATCTCACTTTGACATTTTGACATGGCCAATTTCACTTTAGGATCCTGTTGATGAACTTGGTTGAATTTGAAGCGTTGCTTAAATTGATCAAATCTATTGCTTTACTTTTGAGCCTTGGTGCTTAGCTTTGATATATATGTCTTACCATGATCTTGCTAGCAATCGGGCTTGATATGTTGTTTGTGCAATATTAGAAATGCTAGCTAGTTCTTTTGGGTAATCTCCAAAGCTTCTTGTAATCAAAATTGAAAAATACAAAAATGAAGCCACTCCATTGCACTTCATGCATACTTCTTCTTTTTGCTTCTTTCTTCATTCTGCAAATTGCTATCTCTGGATGAGAGGAAGGCGTGATTCCTTGATGACTCCATTGTCAAAGGGGGAGAAGATATTTCAATGTTGGGAGAAGTTTATACAAAGGGAGAAAGTTGGAGAATTTGAAATTTTCTCAAATCGAGGATCATAGTGAGGGGAGTTTTGAATTGCATTCTTATTGTCTTATTGACTCTTCTGAACTTGAATTGCATTTATTACTCCTCACAATGATCAAAGGTCAATTGAACAATTGTTCTTTCATATGGACCTTAAGTGAGATTTTTGACTTTTTCTGGAAATCAAAGTTTTTATGCTTTCTTTTGCCTTATCTCACTTGCCTATTCTATTCTGATGCCAGCTTGGTCATTTCCATTGTTTTTTCTTGCTTATGGACCAAGTTGTGCCTTTGTCGAAAACGAAAGTATTTTACTTTTCAAACCTCCAAATTATATTTTACGGATTATTGCCAATGTGTTCATCAAGGGAGATTGTGGATATCATGGGGATATGCTCCAGATCTTAGGATGATGTGACAATTGGCAATGGCGTTAACGGTTTGTCGTTTCACGGGTTTTCGACAAAGTTTCATCTCTGATCATTATTCGGGATGGGGCGGTCCGACCGTCCCAAATCGGTCGGACCGGCCATGTGCGCCTGGCGGACCGGCCGTGACCAAAAGTGGTCAAACAGTGGGCCAAAAATAGAGGTGTAGGCAAGTGAGGGGATCCCATTGTTCTTGCTCCCATAATTTTTGGAGTCTCCAAAAAAGTTCTATTGGTTTAAAGTTTCCGTGAGGTTTGGATTTTCGGGGTTGAAAATTGGCTAAGTCCTTACGGCGGTCGGACCGCCTTTGGCGGCGGTCCGACCGGCAGCCGGGCGTCGACCGCCCCGAGGGCTCGACCGACCGATCACATCGAATGTCGCCCTTCGTGGCGGCGTTGCTCATTGGTTAGGTCAAAGTCATGAGTTTCATGCATATGTGTTGCATGATGCATGTTTTGACTAACGTGGGTCAAGTTGCGAAGAACTTGTTCCGGTTTCGATTTGCTTGTCTATTGTTGTGCGAAGTTGCTTGGTGGTCAACGATGGTCAACGGCGAAGATGATCGGACGAGGCTTGGAGAGCTTAGGTCGAACGATCGACGATGCGGGTGAGGTCAATGAAATCAAGTATGGTGCGAATGGACAAGGATGACCGAACAGACGATTGAGGCGATCGGTTTGATCAAGCGGCGCGGAGTCGGTGCAAGTGCCATGGTGGTTTCGGTGGGCGCCGGATGGGAGAGACTTGCCGACATGGAGAGAGCCGTTGATCAACCTACACGTGGCGGAGCATGCGAAGTGCTTCGCGAAGATGGACTCGGTCTTCGGAGAAGGACCGAGAAGGGGTATTTTGGTAATCTTACCAAATATCACCTTGGTGACCTTTTGCCTACCCACGGCGCAAGATGGCGCAAGAGAAGCGGTTTAGGTTAAGAGGTGTTGTAGACGGCGCTTTAAAATGCGTGCGTGTGTGACCCGTTTGTGTTGGGCCTTAACGGGAGCCCATTTGAGTTAATCTTCTAGAAGGTCTAAGTCTCCACTATAAATAGAGGAGGGAGGTGGCTGCACCCCCTTCAACCCTTTAATCATTATTGAAACCCTAGTTTTGGCTTAGGGTGAGGATTAGTGGAGGTTAGGGTTCTAGAGAGTTTTGATTTGATCTTGTGCTCTTGGATTGAGCTTTGTCCTCCATTGATGGAGTGGCTGTAAACCCAAACCTTATCAATCAATCCAAAGAAAGCTTTGATCAAAGATGTGTCTCTTTGCCCTTCTTCTCTCTATTTGGTGATTTTGAGTCTTTCTTTGATTCGCATGTTTTTGATTGATTTCTTTACATGATATAGCTTGCTTTGTGACATGTGGGAACACATCTAAGATCATCTTGATCATCAATCACCCACGAGCAAGTTTTTGGGTCACGCTTTCTTTTGACTCGCTTTGAACCATCCATCTCTCAAACTGAAAAATGTCGTAACTTCTCCATGGATCTCCATGATCTTCGATTGGAATAGGTTCCTGACATCCTAGAGAAGGTGTGTTCCAAGTTTCATGAAGTTTGGAGTTGTAGATCAAAAGTTAGACCTATTTGCAACCGTTTTTCTGTGATTTCACTGTTCATCTACCGGAGGTCGACCGCCCTAGCTAGAGGTCGGACCGCCCTTGGAGAGGTCGGACCGCCCCTAAGTAGAGGTCGACCGCCCTACTCTTAGGAAATTAAGTTTCGTTGTTTTTGGTTGTTTTGCTTGGGGTTTTGATTGGATTCAATCCTAGTCTTCCATTGATCGGTATATCGATCTTCATAGCTTCTATAGCTATTGGAGTGAAATTTGTGTTGAATCTAATCGTGGTTGAAAAAGTGAGCGTGCTCCTATTCACCCCCCCCCCTCTAGTCGCCTTTTCGGTCCAACAGTAACATATGCTTGTTTCGATGTGCTGATTTATGGTGATATGTATTTGTTCATGATGGCTAGATTATTAAAATTGACATCGTCATTTTATTGTTCATCATGTGCACTCATGAATGCAAGTTGTGGACTTGCAACACCCACGGGAGTGGGTGGTGATTGTAAGACCCACCATTCCAAAGTGGGCATTGTGGATCCCCGGTTGACTTGTTCTCAAACGGGCTTTGGATCCCCGCGTGTTGTAGAACGCGGGCATAAGTGAACACCGACGGGTGTTCACTCGCTATACCGGTATGAGCAAAAGAGAAGCGCATGTGCATTCATTCATTCATTCATATGTTGATTTGATTCATGATGTTGATACACTGTTGGATAATGAATGATGTTGTTATGTTTTATATCATTGCACTTGCTGAGTCTTGGACTCACCCTTGCCGTGTTGTTTTTTTAGGTACATCGGTTGTGGTCGGCATGCATGGGCGGGAGTAGAAATTATCACGGTTGCACACTGGCACTAATAAAGTGAATAAAACATTTAAGTGATAACTTGGACTTTGAATAGCTTTATGTGAGGTTTACTTCCTTACGTTCTAAGTCGTGGACAACCACTATTGGAGATTGATAGCGTTTTATGGTTGTTTCTTTCATGAACATGTTTAGTACGCGCGTTTGGATATTTGCTTATTATTGTTGTTATTTGCGCGAATGTCCGGATAGTTTGATTTACAAAGGAGACTCTGTCGAAATTTAGAAAGAAATGTCTTAATTCCATTTGTAGACTTGTTACGATGGTAGCATTCCAGGCTTAGGTTGAAATTTGGGGTGTTACAGCTTGGTATCGAGCGGTTTCAGTCCGTGGTAGCTAGAAAAGAAAAAAATTAAATTGACACACTCGTACGAGGGATGGGAATGGGCAAAGCATTGCATTCACGCTTACATTATATCATATTGATGATTGCTGATACTAATTGAGTATGATTGCTTATTTATCGATTATATGATGGTCCTGTAAGGGAATAATCGTTGTCGAGAGGTAAAGTTTGGTTGTGGTCATGGGCATAGTCAAAGTGTGCCACTGTTGGTGGTATGGGATTAGCAATGGTTTCCCTCGAGTAACTTAGTTACCAAGGTTGGAGATGATCTCTTGGAGAAGTTTTTATCTTCCTTGAGTCCGCACTGTGTTACGTTTGTAGCTTTGCGGTTGATGGACTTTTCTTGGATGGTGGTTACAATGCCGTTGACGGGATTCAAGTGGTCTCTATTGGTTCTTTTAAATAAATATTGTTCTTTCGACTATTGAGATACTTTTGGCTATTTGTGAACGTTGTTGTTCTGCAAGGTTGGTCCCTTCATGGGAGTTTTGTCTTCTTGTTGTGAAGCACGGCTCAGCTTATTAAGCTTGGCATTTTGGGTAGAAAAAAATATATTTTACAAGTCCTTTAATATGTGAAGTTTCGGTCCATGCACTCTCTTTTAGGGGTAAATGGAGTTTAATGCTTCTTCTTTAGGAAGGAAAATGTCAAAATCCTTTTGTAACGTTTTGTTGTATTAAGTAAGAAGTCGTAAGCATTGAAGATAATTGATTTGGTATGAGTACCAAGTTGGGTCAATGGCATGATACATGATTAATCTTAACTAATATCTTTGGAAGTGAAATTGATTAAGTTGATGTTGTCGTCTAGTAGTTCTTGATGAATTGTGACTGAAGGTATATTTATACCTACTAGGAACTCGAGATTTATTAAGAAGTGTGAGATATTGATGAACTCGTCTGATCATTAAGATTGTGGGATTTGATAAATTTCTTAGATAATTTGGAGTGTTGGGTTTCAATGGATTAATATAACTATTGGTGATGGTTACGGTAAGGAGGTGTTTGAACGTTGTATTAGAGGACATTAATGCAGAGAATATTGTAAATTAGCTATTTGATGATTATATATGGTTGCTAGACTTACATATTCTTTAGTATGATTAATTGTTGGAATTGTGTACAAGAGGTGGAAGGGATTGAATATCGGTGAAACTCGAAGTTATGGGAGGAGTTCTACATAGTTCGTCTACATAGATGACACGATGGATTTGGTTGTAGTGTTGGTGAGACATTTGATCGATGCAATATTTTGATTCTTGAAATTCTAGTGTGATTCAGGTGAAATCTAAACATGAAGAGGAAGGGTTGAATATGTGGTTGTAAGTATTCAGGTGATTCGCAAAGAAAGGGTGGTAGCAATTAAACTTTATAATGAAGCTAGTCGGTAACAACGATAGTTGGGATGTAATTGTTGTGTGTTAACATTTGGTGTGGGGCATCACTAAGAGTTAAACGGATGTGATTAAATAAGTGGCTTATGCCTACATAATTGTGGAATCATCGGATAATAGCATGTTCTTGATGAAAGGGTGTTGGTAAAACCTTTTAATTTGTGTAGTGGATGCCTTCTAAAACAAAGTAGTTGTGATAGTAAGGTTGTATGGTTTCGGTATACTCTCATTTTGAAGATGGGATGGTAAAGTAGTATGTAACAATTTGGTGAACTTTTGGGGGCTTTATAATGGAAGAGTTGATGATAAGGAATCATGTTGAGAGTGTGTTAGTCTTAATGTTAGTAAGAATATCTGTAAGGGGTTATGACTTGTGGGTGTGGTGACGATTCTTTTAGAAAGGATGCAAGTTGATCGCCTTTTGTAATATCGCTTAAATGCAAGTTTGGAGTTTTGCACTCATGGCCTTTGGTAGTTCCTGAATTATGTGGTAAACTGAAATTTGTTGGGCAAAGCGACATGTCGAAAAGTTCTATTTGGTCCTTGCGTAATTCATGAGGTTTGATCTTAAAGGCTCTTTTGGTTGAGGTGGCAATGTGTTTGTAATCAAAGAAATTATGTCCTTGATTAAAAGAAACAAGTGTAGTAGAAGTATTTGAGATTGGAGTTAAGTTTGGTAACTTGCAACTTATTTAAGTGCGTTTAACTTTTCTTTCATTGCCGTTTAAAAGCTTCTTGAGTTTCAATGGCAATGCTTATTTTGTTGGCGGAAATTTGATATTCCCTTCTGGTGGGACTTATGTCCTTATGTGTGGTCTCATCTTTTGTTTTCTGAGTTCATCGCTATATGACTCTTTCTATTGATCTTGAATTTGCTGTGAATGGAAAATGTTTTTCTAAGTGCTGGAATCATTATTGTTATTTGCCTTTATTTTTGAGAAAGGAATAATGAATTGTTTTACAAAACCTCATAGAGGGTAGAGCAACTGATTGGTGGTAGTCAAGTGAAAGATTTTGTGAGACTCTAGGTGTCAATTTGATTGAGAAGCATTGAGTGATAAGTTGATTTCTTGGAGTAATCCCTGGAGAGGGTTTGACTTAAATAGGAAGTTTTATCTTTTGGGCTAAACCGATTGTAATATTGTAATAGAACCTATAGTGGTTTGCGGTTAAAGATTATTTGTTCAAGTTGAGTGGAACATTGGAATTGTTGGACGAATGGAAACCTTGGTTAGTTTATTAGAGACGATTGGGTACTTTACCAGGTTGTGTAGGCAAAGTATGAAGGTGTAATTTAATGAGAGTAGGATTAGCGAAGTAATCTAATCGTGATGTCAATTAATCGGATAGTAGGGAGCGTTGAGATGTCGGCAGGTATGCCCTGTCTTTAGTGAATAACCCTCTGGGAGATAGAATTCTTTTAAAATATAAGTTGGTCGAGAAAATATTCACATGTGGACGATAAGGATTGAGTATGTTTGGAATGTGGGAATTTTATTGAAAGAATCGGAGGATTCCTCGATGTCTTTACAAGAAGTTGTTGTAGGAGTTCTAGAGGTTGAAATTGGGTTATATTTTTATGCTAGAACCTGGGATGCCAATGATTATGTGTAACAGTAGTAGAAAGAGTATATTCAGAATGGTGAGATGATCATTGATATAACTCATTTGAGGAAGCACATGGGAATATGTGAGGTGATATCCAAGTAATTCATTATTAAAGGATTGAAGTGACGTGTTTATGTGTGAAGGTCTATTTTGGGAATGCATTTTGAAGTCATCTGCCCAAAATCTCTCCGTTAGTAGAGGTGTTGGCTAGAGTATATTTTTTGTGGAAGTCATTAAAATCTCTCTACAGAGGTGTGAATGGTGAATTCGGGTTGAGCATAGTGCTGAGGTTGCCAATTTAAGAGAAATGAGTTAGTGTGATATGGATGAAATAGGGTTCCATACTTTGAGAGAAATTCTATTTCTAAAACAAACAAAAAAAATATTTTTTTCCTCGAGTAGTGAAACGCTCTCTTGATTCTTGTTTGAACCATACGGTTATGACGGATGTCTTTCGCAAATGGAGCTTGACCTTATGACTGGCATGTGTGGTTCTTATCAGTTCAGAAAAGAATAAAGAAAGTAATCGATTTGGGTATTCGAGTGATTTCTCTTTCGGCTTGTGAGGTGTTTATTTGTAAATTGCCTACTGGAAAAGTGGAACAGATTTCATGATGAATCTTCGCTTTTGAGTTCGATCCTTTTTGGATAAAGTTGCCATTTTGTGATTGTGATGAGGATCCGCTATTTTCGATTGGGTTCTGGTTATAAAAGAGTTGTTTAAAGCAAGTTCTGTTGTGTGATCCTGGTTAAAGGATGTGCTCATTGTTAAGATGAAAAGGTTGATCGAGAGTTGGAGCCAGAGTCCCATGTGTTATGTGTAGAGTGTCTGGTTTGGTACCACAGGGAAGCTTAGCCCAAGATACGTCGGACCGTTCCCGATTATGGCTAGGATTGGGAAGTTAGCCTATCGCCTGGACCTTCCAGAGTCCATGCGAGGAGTCCACAATGTGTTTCACGTTTCGATGCTGAGGAAGTTTTTGAAAGACCCAGAGCATAAGATTTCATTAGAACCATCGACAATTGAGCAAGACCTCACAGCTTGAGTCTCGACCGGTCGTATTTTGGAAAGGTCGAGCGAAAAGCCGAGGCACAAAACGTTGGTATGTGTCAAAGTATTGTGGACACACCAAACGGAGAGGAAGCCACTTGGGAGTTGGAATCTCGTGCGTGAGCAATTTCCAGAATTATTTACCACAGGTACGTGATACTATGGTTGTAGTAGCTTCTGCTCTGGCGTGTTAACCTTGGTAGAATTCGGGGTCGAATTCTGTTTAAGGGGGGTAGTGGAAATCGAATCAGTAAATCACAGATTTAGCCGAGAGGAGAAAAGGGAATAAGAGGAATAGTAAAATATGAAACGACAGGGGGTCATCTGATATTTTTCGCCAACTGGCTGGGCATGCCCAGAGAGGCCTCCTTGTGGCCGGCCAAGAGGAGGGGTGCCCACCCCCCCCCAAAACCCTAGTGCCCCACCCCTTTCCCCCTTTCCCCCTTTCCCCCCTTTCCTCCCTCTAGCAGCCGCCGGCTCTCCCCACCCTCCCCTTGCGCCAGATTGGTTCGTCAGATTTGTGTAAGTTCCGTACATTTTCTGATCTATCCACCTTTTAGAAAGTTGTAGCCCTTGATCTTAGCTTTCTTTTGGCACTGAGATCACCTGGTTTGGAGTTACGGTTTAGGAGATATGTCCGTTTTTGTGCGACTGGTCAGGAGAGCTGACGAGATTTGGCAGTCTGCATGTCTAGTCCGATTGTATTTTTGTGAGCCCGAATCTGAAGAGTCACCCAAAACAAAAGTGGAAGCCATTCCAGTAAGCTTTCAGGATTGATAACGAACATATTTTTTAGAGGTGTGAATCAAAAGTTATTGAATTTTTACCGTCGCTGTTGTCTGATTGTCAGACTGAGGGAACAGCAAAGTTCATCAGAACATTAGGATTATTAGAAGGCTGAATCAGGAGTCTTACCCAACTAGGTTATTGTAGCCTGTTTAATAATCTTTCCAAATTGATAAAGATCATCTCAATTGGATCTGTAGAGTGAAAGTTATGCCATGTTATTTACTGTTGTGCTGTATTCTGGATAGATGTCTATCAATGGTTTTCAACGGTTGTTTAGACCACTAGTTTGGCCGAATCAAAGAACCCCACCAACTAGAGTTTCGTAGCCTGTTACGTTAAGAGTATTTGAGCACTAGTTTCAAGTCATTCGGAGTTACAGATATTTAATTACAATTTTTCTCGTACTGCTGTCCCGGGAAGTATTATGCTAGACTGCCGGGAAATTTGGGTAGAACCTCTCTTTGAGTCATAGATCTTGAGGAGTTGGATTAAGGGGTGTAAACGGAGTCCAGCATTCATCGTATTTATTGTTACCGCTATGCTTGTGTAGGAGGCGGAGTTCCAGAGTAGAGACACCAATTTTGCTTCCTCGTGTGCCGTAGCGGGAAAAAAAAGAAACAGGCAAGTGCACCTATAATGTGGTTGTTATGTGATTGTTCTATATGATGAATCATGGTAACATATGCTTGTTTTGATGTACTGATTTATGGTGATATGTATTTGTTCATGATGGCTAGATTATTAAAATTCGATTACTGTCATTTTATTGTTCATCATGTGCACTCATGAATGCAAGTTGTGGACTTGCGACACCCACGGGAGTGGGTGGTGATTGTAAGACCCACCATTCCAAAGTGGGCATTGTGGATCCCCGGTTGACTTGTTCTCAAACGGGCTTTGGATCCCCGCGTGTCGGTGTTCACTCGCTATACCGGTATGAGCAAAAGAGAAGCGCATGTGCATTCATTCATTCATTCATATGTTGATTTGATTCATGATGTTGATACACTGTTGGATAATGAATGATGTTGTTATGTTTTGTATCATTGCACTTGCTGAGTCTTGGACTCACCCTTGCCGTGTTGTTTTTTTAGGTACATCGGTTGTGGTCGGCATGCATGGGCGGGAGTAGAAATTATCACGGTTGCACACTGGCACTAATAAAGTGAATAAAACATTTAAGTGATAACTTGGACTTTGAATAGCTTTATGTGTGGTTTACTTCCTTACGTTCTAAGTCGTGGACCACCACTATTGAAGATTGATAGCGTTTTATGGTTGTTTCTTTCATGAACATGTTTAGTACGCGCGTTTGGATATTTGCTTATTATTGTTGTTATTTGCGCGAATGTCCGGATAGTTTGATTTACAAATGAGACTCTGCCGAAATTTAAAAAGAAATGTCTTAGTTTCATTTGTAGACTTGTTACGATGGTAGCATTCCAGGCTCAGGTTGGGCTGGGGTGTTACAGAGGTCCCCGTCATGAATATGATGGGCTTTTGGTCCCCGTACTTGTGGAGTATGGGCTGTGGTCCCTGTGCTAGAAGGCACAGGCATAGGTATGCATCGATGGATGCATACTCCGCAATACCGGTATATGCAAAAGAGAGAAAGAAAAGTGCATTTAAACAGTTTGCATCGCATAAGCATGTGACATGTCTATTATTGAGAATTGTGGATGGATGTTGATGGTTACAGTTGCATATGTTATTGTCTTACTAATTGTACTTTGCCGAGTCTTGGACTCACTCTTGCTGATGTTGTGTTTTTAGGTACTTCATTTGTGGACGGCATGCATGGGAGGGAGTAGAATTAAGCTTGGTCGCAGATTGGCACAAACAAACTTTCCGCTTAATAAACCATTTGAGTGATAACTCAGATTTTGAATAAATTGCTTGAGATTTGTTTTATTATGCTTTACGTCTTGGATAACTTCTGTTGGAGTTGGACAGCGTATTATGGATGTTACTCTTATGATTATGGTTTAAACGGTGTGTTTGGATAATTGCTTATTATTATTGTTCGCTGTGCGGACTTCAGGATGGTTAGTAATTCAAAGGAGATTCTGCCAAAAATTAGAAAGAAATGTCTTTGTTTAATTTGTAGTTATGCTAGTGTGGTAGCAGTCCAAGCTTAGGTTGGGCTGAGGTGTTACATGCTGGGTTGGGGTATTACAACCTCTCTCCGCTCATTGAACTAGACGACAGAGATATGGCGTCGAGTGGAGTTATAAGACAGGTGTAAGTAGATGAGAAGAGAAAGGGCTGCAGTTTAGTTGGTTGGATAGGATTTTGTAGATGTGGGATTCGGCATGCCACGTTGAAGGTTGTTTTTTTAATATAAAAATTTAGCAAATCGCCATTTGAAATGGTGACAAGGATCCTACAAGTCCTAGTTGTCATTCCAAATGGCGACACCTCCTGTATAAAAGACCCCAAAATTTGGGTATAATTCACTTTTATTCAGAAAAAAGAGAAAGAGGGGAGGAAGGGGAGAGGAGCTAGCGAAGCGCTGCTTATCTAGTTGTCCACCTTGTAGGTAATTTTTTTTAACCGAATGGATTATATAGTTTTAGATGTATAGTTGCGTAGTATAGTAGTATAGTATGTTGTAGTACATCCTTTTTGATGTGTAGTTTAGTTTTAGATACGTGGTTAGTCGTGAAAATCTTGTTTATGGTGTAGTATGTCGAATATATCAGACACAATTAATTTCAAAATTTACTCGCAGTGGGGGATGTTTCTGAGGTCCCGAGGGGGTTGATTTGCGTTATTTCCAATCGGCTACTATAGGCCTAACAAGACTAGAGCAACGTATATGGGGCACTGTGTTGTGGTGGTTGTTCCACACATTCGATTTAGACCATACTGTGTATGATCTGAAATTAAGCTGCCTTGCTGACCAACCACCACAGGCACATATTGGGAGTTAGTGTAGCTGAAGGGAATAAGATCATGGCAATTATACGTACGTAGGGTGAGGGAGCAAGGGTGGGATTTGGTCCTTTTGGCCCAGGCATATCCCAAGACCATTATTTCATCTACAACTGAATAAGGAGGTGGTGGTGATGTCGAAGAAGAAGTTGGGGACTCTAGCCATAGCGCGGTGTTCACAATGGCCGAAGGTCAGAGAGTTGTTGATGTTGCAGATGAAGACCGTGTGGAAGAAGCTACTTTAGTCCGTGAAGCTAGTGGGATTCTTGCCAAGGTGAGGAGATCAAGTCGTAGTTCAAAGGATAGCGTTTGAAGACCAAGACTACGGACATTATCGTAAAATGAAGGATCCGATGAGGAAGATGATGTGGAATAGCAAGCGTTTCATCTAAGTAGAACACATACCAATTAGACAACCTCGTCGTGGACTAAGGATCCGTGTACCATGGGAGTACGACGTAACAAGTTCGGACAATGAGCCATGCACAAATGCAAGGAGGTCGTGCAGAGGCTATCAAATTCCGGTCCTTATCATCATGGCATACATTCACGTAGTGAAGTCTAACCTAATATGCTACGATGTGAAGTGCGACATAGCAGGATGCCCTTGGTGAGTGCACACATTCCAATCTAAGTGGGACTCCTACTAGAAATGTTGTATAGTAATCCCTCGCACTTGTGTCGTCACTGAATTAATGCAATCCCATAAGAACCTATCATCGGCCTTCATCGCGTACATCATATCGACAAGATTATGGATAATCTAGATTTCGAGCCACGATCCGTCACTCGGGCAATTGAGTCAACGTTCTAGTACACAATCAACTATGCTAAGGCTTGGAGGGCAAAGTAGAAGGCATTGAAATCAAGGTTTGGTACGTTTGAGGACTCCTACCACAACCTACCTGGCCAACTCCGAGTCATATAAGAAAGGTGTGGATATCATGGGAATATGCTCATGATCTTAGAATGATGTTACAATTGGCAATGGCGTTAAAGGTTTATCGAATCATGCGGTTTTTGCAAAGTTTCAGTTCTGTCAGGCCATAGGCGGTCTGACCGGCCAGGGCGGCGGTCAAACCGGCCCGTGGCGGTCTGACCGGTCGAGGGCGGTCGGACCGGCCCGATATAAATATTGGAGTTTAGAGCTAGGCCAAAAATAGAGGGTGTAGGCAAGAGAGTGGATTCTAATGCACTTGGTATCATAATTTTTGGAGTCTTCAGTCAAAAGTTCTATTCGTTTGAAATTTTCAGAGAGGTTTCGGTTTTCAAGGGCTGAAAATCAGCTAAGTCCCTCCTGGGCGGTCTGACCGGCCATGGGTAGAGACGTTATTTGTTGATTGAGTCATGTTCATGAGTTTCAGTGCATATATGTTGCATGATGCATGTTTTGACTAACGTTGGTCAAGTTGCAAAGAACTTGTTCCCGGAATCGATTTATTAGTCTATTGTGGTGCAAGTTGCTTGGAGATCAACGACGGTCAACGGCGAGGATGATCGGGACTAGGCTTGAGAGCTGAGGTTCAGAACGATCAATGGTATCGGGATTCAAGCGTGGCGCAAAATGGTAAGTTCGGTGCGACGGGTTCCATCAAGCGGCGCGGGGGTCGGTGCAAGTGACATGGTGGTTTCAGTGGGAGCTGGATGGGAGAGACTTGCCGACATTATGAGAGCCGTTGATCAACCTACACGTGGCGAAGCATGGAACTGCTTCATGAAGATTGGACTCGGTCTTCGGAGAAGGATCGAGAAGGGGTATTTTGGTAATATCAATAAAATACCGCCTTAATTGCTTTTGGCTAAACCGCGGCGCAAGACGACGCAAGGAGAAGCGGTTTAGGTCAAGAGAAGATGACGATAGTGCTTTAAAATGCGTGCGTGAGTTAAACCCGTTTGTGTGTGGGCTTAACGGGCGCCCAATAGGAAACTCTTCTAGAAGGTTAGCCTCCACTATAAATATGGGAGGGTGCTGTGCACCTCCTCAATCCTTTTGCTTATTTTGAAACCGTAGTTTTGTTTTTGAGATTAGGGAGTGGAGAGGTTAGTATTCTTGAAGAGGAGATTGATTGTGTGCTCATGTATTGAGTTTTGTCCTCCATGTTGGAGTGGCTGTAAACCAGCAACAATCACAAATCAATCTATACAAGTTTTCTTGAGATGAGTATCTTTTCGTTCTTGCTCTCTATTTTGTGATCTCGGGGCCGTCTTTGATTCTCAGGTTTTTCTTTGGTTTCTGCCCCTAATCTTGCTTGCTGTGACATGTGGGAACTCATCTAGGATCATCTTAATCATCTCTAACCCACGAGTAAGGTTTTGGATCTAGTTTTCGTTTTGACTTGGTTTTGAACCATCCTTCACTCAAATGGGAAAAGATTGAAACTTTACCAAGGATCTTCACGATCTTTGATTGGAATAGGTTTCTGATATCCTAGAGAAGGTGTGTTCCAAGTTTCATCGAGTTTGGAGTTGTAGATCAAAAGTTAGACCTATTTGCAACTTCGTTTTTCGAGCTGATATCACTGTTCATCAGGCTGGAGGTCAAACCGCCCAAGGTGATCGGTCCGACCGCCATTGACATAGAGGTCACACCGTCCAACACTTAGGATTTTAGCCTTTGTTGTTTTTGGTTGTTTTGCTCCGGGGTTTGGATTGGATTCAATACAAGACTTTTGCTGTGCTTAGATATTGATCTTCATAGCTCTCATAGCTATCGTAGAGAAAATCGTGTTGAATCCGATCTTTAAAAAAAGATCGTGCTTCTATTCACCACCCCCCTCTAGTAGTCGTTTCGGTCCAACAAAAGGAATCCCGGAACTCATGTTGACCTTGAAGATGACAGACATCCACAGTGGGCTGAGAAGAGGGTACTGAAGTGAGTATTTTTTTTTGCCTTTGGTGCATGAATCAATGGATTTTGACATTGCTGTTCGATCTTGTGCGTGGATTGCACGTTCCTGACTGGGAAGCACTAGGGGTAGATACTTACTGCAATTGCGATACACGGAAATAACCAGGTTCTTCATGTGGCCTTTGCATTCATTGAAAGCGAGAACATGGACAATTGGTCCGGGTTTCTGTAGAACGTAAAGATTTCTATTGTACAGGGCCGTTTGTAGGATCAAAAATGACCGACAAGAGGAGGAGGGGGTTGAAAAGGAGGTTTATAAAATTCTTATGGTCGAGTTATCAATTTTAAACAATTCTCAATTCTAGTAGACTTAAAATAATATGTTGTATGCTTTACTAAGACAACCTCAAAGCTCATGACAATACTAAAATACAATTCTACACAAGTAAATTGTTAGAAATATAAATGTGAAGATAGTAAAGACAAGTGAAAACCACAATGAAGACAAATGATGTTTTTCTCGTAGTATCGAAGACTGATGAACCACGAAGGTCCTGTTCTGGCCCGATCTTTCGGTGAGAAGGTAAGTTCGATAGTAGTCGCTCAACTCTCACGATTATGGCTACGGACTCGCAAGGCTCGAAACCACGCAATCGCTGAACTGCTCGACAAGTCCATATCAACCGTCCACGAATACTCGGAAGACGTGATCACGAAGATAAATTCCTGCATACACCGAAGAAGCATGCAAGAGCAAGATAAATAGGCAATCCGGAATTACGAATAGGAATTGAAATTGTATTGATAAGTGGGGTTCCGAAGAACAATATCGCTGTTGATCTCGCCGAACAAGAGGACAAAGTATAAAGTAGCAAAACTAAACTTCATTCAACAAAACCCACCAAACCCTAAGGGTGGCGGCCACTATGTAAAGGAGGAAGAGAGACTTGTGGGTAACGCCGTTAGCTTTCCGTAGAGTCCTGGATCACGTCATCTAGAGGGGTGGATCTTAAGTTATAGATTTTACAATGTTATTGTCTTGTGGTTCTGTCGGGATTCTAACAGATTGTATTAACTGAACAATATAAATTAGCCAACCAAATAATCAGAGGATATCACCAACATGAAAGTTGTAGGTGATTTCATAAGATTTCTATAGAGCTAAATAATATATTTTTGTGATGTTTTTACTGAAAGTTATGAATATTTTAGTTCTGCTGTCCAGAACGTTTGCTTCTGGCAGTTTTAATAATTCGTTTAGTAGAGATAGTTAACGACCGAATCAAGGAATCTCACCAACTAGTTTAATGTGGGAAATTTAGTAAGATTTCCAGAGGGCCAAAGACCACCATTTTTGGATAAACTGACGAAAAGTTGTGATTTTTAGAAGGGGACTGTCTTGTTTTCGGACAGATCATTGTTCATGGGAGTTAGTGTTTTGGGTTGCACTTGGGAGCGTAGTTGTAGAATATTTGTTTCTAGCAATGCCTTGTCTAGAAATGTTCTCTTAGTATTATTGTTAAAAATATTCAGGTGGTGGTTTGATTCTGAGGGCAGAGCCCTCTTTGCGCCATCAAGCTTCACATGGTTGAGGTAAGTGCAATTAGTCGGTAGAAATATTGAAGTGAATGCTTATGAATACTTGTATTGTGATTATGTTCTTTACTCATGAATGTATGTAGGACCGGAAAGGCGACTAGGGGGGGGTGAATAGGCGCTTTCAAAACTTTCTCACCTAAATCAAAACCAACACGAACTTTACTCCTTTAGCTATGGAAGCTAAGAAGTTCAGTGAGCACACAACGGAAGCCTTGTGTTGAATTTGATAAATCCCTCAAGCACACGACACAAAAGGAGAAAAGAACTCAATGTTCTTCACTGGGCACGGGCGGTCTGACCGGCTACCACAGGCGGTCGGACCGACGGTGATCCAATGATCGACCGACAACTAACCAAATGATCGGACCGGTGGATACGCTGATTCGACCCGACAAACCAGTGATGCGAAAACACGGCGGTCGAACCGCCGTTGAAGGCGATCGGACCGTAGAGTCGATCTTGAAAAACTCCACCCAAATCCAAAACGAAATTTGATCCAACTTTTGATTCAACCAATAAAACTTGACCAAATTTCTAGCACACCTTCCTAAAGATATTGGAGACCTATTTCTAGCGACGATCGGTCGATCCACTTGAATCGATCTCTTGAGATTTTACCAAAGAGGTGCACAAACCCTAGAAATGAGGAAATCTTGATTCAAGACTTGCTTGTGGGGTTTGATGATCTAGATGACTCTAGTAGTAATCCCACACATCAAAGCAAGGTAAAGTAGGCCAAGAGACCAAGCATGAACCTTTGAATCAAGGAAGCACCAAAACATCCAAAGAGAGAAGAACACAAGGGAGCAATTGATCTTTCAATTAAGCATCACAAGATTGTTCATCCACAATAGATGCTTACAAAGCCTCTCCACCAAGGAGGGTAAGAGCTCAACAAGGAGCACACTCCAACCCTAGTTCTCCTCTCCTCTCCTCCAAACCCTAGAAAAAGGAAGAAGGGGGCTAAATGAATGCTTGCTTAGGTTTTCCACCTCACCCCTTCCTATTTATACTAGAGAGCTAGGGTTTCCCTTTTTGGGTCACTTACACATGGGACCCACACACAAATAACTCTTGAAGCAATCGCCTGCTTCACCACGTGTAGGTTGATCAGCGGTTCTCATCGACGCCAAGCCTCTCTTGTCCGAATCCCATCGGAACCTCCCAGAGACTCGCATCGATATCCGCACCACCTGATCCAACCAAATTGCTTGAACCACCGTTCGATCCATCTTGTCCATTCGCACCATGCTTGAGTCACACAACCTCACCCGGTATCCCTGATCGTTCTGGACCTCAGCTCTCCAAGCGTAGTCCCGATCCACTCGCCGTTGACGTCGTTGACCTGCAAGCCACCTGCACAGCAATAGACAAACAAACCGTTTCCGGGAACAAGTTCTTCACAACTTGACCCACGTCAGTTTCGCAATGCAATATACATCAATAAAGCATTGAAGTCCATAGAAAAACACACTCAGAACAAACTCAATGCAACACTTGGCTCACCTCCAAGTGACTGCCGGTCTGACCGCCCCACAGGCGGTCGGCCGATTCATCGATCGGACCGCTCCCATCACGGCGGTCGGACGGTCCAAGACAAGCCAAAATTCAAGCGAGAAATTCAAACTTTCGGAAAATTCAATCGAATAGAACTTTTGACCGGAGCTCCAAAATGATGGGACCACATCCAGAGACTCCCTAACTTGCTTACACAACCTATTTTGGCTCGGCTCAAAACCCAACTTTCAAATCAGCGGTCGGACCGCCACCATGGCGGTCGGATCGCTCCACGGCGATCGACCGGCTGCTGACAATCGGTCGACCGCCAATGGCTTTGACACCTTTGAGCAAACCCAAACGCGAGATTTTACAAACCAATAACGCCATTGCCAATTGACTCATCATCCTGAGATCGTGCACATATCCTCACGATATCCACAATCTCCCCCTTGATGAACACATTGGCAATTTTCAAGAAAATGTGGTTTTTCAAAATGAAAAGTAAAAATTCGCCGTTTTCGCATAAAGGCACAACTTGGTCCATAAGCAACAAAAAGCCTAGGAACCGACCAAGCTGGCTTCAGAATAGTGTAAGCAAGTGAGATAAGGCATTGAAAGCACAAAAGAATTCAAATTCCAGAAAGTAGCCAAAAATCTCACTTAGGTCCAAATGAAAGACACATTGTTCTATTTGACCTTTGATCATTGTGAGTATTCTTCAATTGCAAATCAAATAAGATAAGACAATGAAACCCAGAAACTCAACTCACCATGATCACAAATTTTCAAAAGGTTCAAAATTTTTATTTTATGAAGTTCTTTTATATTAAACCTTGAGTATGAAACCAAAAGCTCCAACATCATTAACATCATTTTCTTCACAATCTTTCTCCCCCTTTGACAATGAATTCATCAACATGCATGAAAAAGAAAGAGCATGAAGGAATGACTTTATTTTTGAACTTTAGTAAAAAGGAGCCATGACCATTATACATGAAGACAGTACAAGTATTATACCAAGCCATATAAGGAGAAGACGCTATATTCAATCATGGCAAAACGTGTACTGCAAAGCTAAAACCAAGATAGCAGAAATCTGAGATTAACAGAATTGAAATCATGAAAGGTTGCTCAAAATCATAGATCCACTCAAAGCAACCAAAAATGAGTCAAGCCATGTCTATAAGTAAAAAGAGACTCAAAACAAGAATTGAGGTATTTTGAGCATTAAGAAAATTCTTTTGAAGCAAAGCTCAAGCACTTAGCCCTCTTTGGGCAATTTCTCTTTTTCTTCCTCTTTTTTTCTTGTGCTAGATCTCAAGCCTTGCGCGACCATCTCAAGCGATAAGCTTAAAAGAATGATCTAGGTCATCCAAAACTCCCCGAGTTCATGCCTAGTGCAATGGCAAGCCGTCTCATGAGAAAGGATTGGTGAGATCGCTTTTTTCGCACAAAAATCTCATTTTCATTTGCTTGACTTAATAAGATAAAAGCTCATTTTCAACTCGAATAAGTTCAAGACTCAATTCAACTTGTAAGACATGGCGAGAATCATAAGTGGATCACTAGAGCAAAACTAGTCACAAGATCCAACAAGACATGATTTGATTCAAATTTCTCACGGATATAAAGCTAGCAAGTCAAAAGCTAAGCCACACACGAAGAGCCATAAAAGAGGTCTAGCAGACTATCACTCGATATGACAAGGTATAGAATATGAGAATAAGTCATACAAGGATAATAATCAAAGCTCCACCGATTTTATTACACAATGCAAGACAAATGAAATGAAACATGCATTATGATACAATGAATGCAAAAGAGCAACTTCCCCTCAAAACAGCCCAATAGGACTAATAACTCCTAACTCTCCCATAAGCGACAAAGCGAGAAGAATCAAGAGCCTTAGTGAAAATATCGCAAGTCGTTGCTCGGACTCTACAAAATGAAGCACAACATCACCTTTCTCAACATGGTCTCTCGGAAAATGAAATCGAATGTCAATGTGTTTAGTCCTGGAATGTTGCCTTTGGGTTTTGGCAATATTAATTGCGAAGTGTTGTCACGAGAAAGAGAACACTTCCCAAAGATAACCCATAGTCTCGCGGCGTGGACAAAATCGAGAGAACACGAGAGCGACCAGCGGCGGCTACATACTCGGCCTCGGTGTGGATCAGGTACAGTAAGACCGCTTTCTAGAAGACCAAGAAACAAGTGATGTGCCCAAGAAATGACAAGTGCGTAAGTACTCTTCCTATCAACTCTACACCGTGAAATCGGCATCGAAAAATGCTCGAATTGAAAGAGCCAAGAAGAAGAATACGAGTCCAAAATCAAGCGTATCTTGAAGATACACGAAGATCGGCGTCTGACTTGCGATGAGAAGCACGAGGAAGCTCGAAATCGGCGCACACGGACATACGGCGAATTGTATGTCCGGCCTCGTATGTAAGATAGAGGAGGAGCCAATCATCTGCGGTACTCTTACGGTCCACGGACTCTCCATCCTCATCGAGGTCCAAACGGTGGTTGTTGCAATGGGAGTAGACATTGGCCTCTCGCTTCCCATATTGAAGCGCCAAGAAGGTCCTTTGTATACTTACTACGGTGACGAAGGTGCCTTCTTTCGCTTGCTTGATTTGAAGACCAAGGAAGAATGTCGACTCTCCCATCATGCTCATCTCAATTCACCGCTCATAGAATCAAAATCTAGACACCAAAGCATGAGAGGAACCACCAAAATAATATCATCCACATATATTTGAACCAACAAGAAATCAACGCCATGCTCGAGAGTGAACAAGGTTTTATCAACCATTCCCATTTTGAAATCATTTTCAAGCAAGAAACTCTTAAGCTGTCATACCAAGCTCTAGGAGCTTGTTTCAATCCATCTGAGGCTTTAGAGAGTTTAAAAACATGGTTTAGGAATTTTGATTTTCAAACCCGTGAGGTTGCTTGACAAAGACCTCTTCTTCTATGAAGCCATTCAAGAAAGCACTTTTAACATCCATTTGAAAAGCTTGAAACCCTTGGATGTTGCAAATGCTAAAAGAATGCGAATGGCCTCCAATCTAGCTACTAGAGCAAAGTCTCCTCAAAGTCTAAGCCCTCTACAGAATAACCTTGAGCAACAAGTCTAGCCTTATTGCGAACAACCAATCCATCCTCACTTTGCTTATTTTTAAAAACCCATTTTGTTCCAATAACATGAGAATCAGAAGGTCGCTCAACTAAAAACCAGACTTTGTTTCTTTCAAAATTTTCAAGCTCTTCATGCATGGCATTGACCCAAGAGGCATCAGATAAAGCATGGGTGATATCTCGGGGTTCAAAAGAAGCGACAAAAGCAGAATGTGCATGGGAATCAGGAGAAATAAACCTGGAGCGAGTGACTCGCTCTTGAAGATCCCCAATCATCTGTTCAGGAGGATGTTGTCGCTGAATGCGAAGAGGTGCTCTGGTGCGTATGGCCTCTACCCCATGAGTTGTGGAGGTAGGAGCAGAGCCACTCGGATCGTCGGTGGGGATAGGAGGCGGCCACCGTGATCTTGAAGTAGTAGTAGCAGGCTCTCCACCCCTCTCAGAGGTAGCAGGAGGATGGTTTGGGTCTTCATCCTCAGAATCATCATCGACGAAGATGCTTTCTTGGGTTTGAAACACCTGTGTACCTGAAGCATCGGGTCTAGTACCAGGACTAGCCTCATCAAAAGTGACTTCGCAAGTCTCAACAATTTTGTTAGTATCAACATTAAAAACACGATAGCCACGAGAATGAGCAGGATATCCAAGAAATATGCCATCAAAACATCTAGACTCAAATTTATCAAGATTTCCATGTTTAAGAATGAAGCACTTGCAACCAAAAATCTTGAAATGAGGACCTTGGGAGAATGACCAAATCTAAGCTCATAAGAAGTCTTCCCAACCACAGATCTCAAGAAAACCCTATTGGAGATATAACAAGCGATGAGATCGCCTCATTAAAATCTCCTAGGAGTAGAATGCTCATCTAGCATGGTCAGAGCCATCTCTACAAGGGTTACATTCTTCCTTTCTACAACACCATTCTCACTTGAGGAACTCTAGGAGAAGAAAACGATGCTCAATTCCCTATCGGTAGAAGGTAGAAAAGAAGAATTCTTGAACTCGTCCCATTATCACTCCTAATGGCTCTCAAAGCTCGGGTATATCAACAAAGAATTCTAAGGACCAAATCTTTAAAGAATCCAAATGCTTCGTCCTTAGAAGCAAGAAAATAAACCCATGAATACCGGAGTAATCATCCACAACCACCAAGACATACCATTTCCCACCAAATGGTGAACTCTAGAAGGACCAATCAGTATCTAAGTGAAGAAGGCATCACAGTCCATCACCATTACCAAAGTAAGAGGTGGGTGGGAAGCGAGGACACCATCTTACCATGTCTCTGAGGTGAGCACACAAGATCTCTGACGACCTTGACCTAGGCAAACCTCTAATCAAGTCCTTGCAACCGACTCTAGACAAATGATCAAAACCTATATGCCCAAGTCTACGATGCCACAAAACAAGGTCATGAGAATCAGAGGCCACAAGACACCTAGGACTAGAAGCGTAAGAAATGCTGAAATTTGCACGAAAATCTTCTCAAATCTGAGATCTCAAAAACAAGCTCACTGAGGAATCTAGAACTCTACATTCACCTCTCTTAAACCTCACTTCTAGACCCTCATCAAGCGGTGAGAAGCAGATAGAAGATTATACCTCGACTTACTTACCAAAGCGGCGTCTTTTAGCATGAACTTGTCGTTGACGCCACGGTACCCTTTGCGATCCACGGTCCCGGTAGAAGCATCCCCAAATGTAATCAATTCATTGCGGATGCACGTGTGAGGAGGAGAACCATCTAGAATCTCGGTCATATGTCGAGAACACCGAGTCAACAAGCCACTTGTCCTCCTTCCTCGCACGACGGACCTAAAAGGCACAATCGAAAAACATCCGTGCCTCGATCTTGGGTTAGTGATAAATGAGCGAGGAATCCAAAGATCTTGAGAAGCACGATGTCCGGGAACAAGAGAGAAATAGCTGAACCATGATCGGGAATAAAATCATAAGAATGCACATGAGAACCACCTAGACCTCTCCAAGCGATCTACCAAAGATCGATACTCCCCTGTCTAGGTGCTACCCGTGTCTCTCCTCACGATGTCCTAATCCAACATGCTGCCTAGACCCACCAAAAGAGTCTACAATGTTCTCTACAAATCTAGGCCTATGTGTGGTGCGATAAACAGGCTGCCTAGCTCTAGAGACTACATCTGGAGAAGGGACTCCTCTAATGGATCTTAGGGCGCTCATCCTCTCTTTTCTCTCAAGTTTTGCTCTCCTAAGAGAACTCAGCAAGATGGCCTTCTTTCTTCGCTGAAGGTGCAATGGTCTTGGACCTTTTGAGGGTGCTGCATGAATGAGTGAAAGCACCTTTCTTGCCAGAAAGAGTTTGAGCAAAACCACCGGATTTGAAAACAACCCCGGATGGCTTAGGAGGTTCTAGCTCAAACAAACCATTCTTCACAACTCTAGCAATCTTAGGTGGGTTTTTCTTGGAATGCTCTAGGGGGTTGAAACCTAGACCACTATTTTTCACGCTCACCTTGGATTGATCAAGAATCATGTTGAGTTTCTTTTTCCCACTTGAAAATTTCTCAAGAGTCACATTGAGGTAATCATTCTCTTTCATTAACTCCTCACATCTAGTACACTTGCTAGACTTGATTACCTCATTGCGCTTACTCTTAAGAAGGGCCACTTCCACTTTGAAGGCCTCACAAGACACACAATAGGATTCCTGAATCCTACTCAACTGCTCCTTAAACTTGACTCTAAAAGCCTCTTGCATCTGACTAACCATGGTTTCAACTTCAGCATTCAAAACACAAGAGTTAGAATCAATAACCTTTTAGAAGCGATAAAGACATGGATCTTTCAATTTTAGCCTTTTCTTCGGGGTCTTGTTTAAGGCTTCAATCTCAATTGTAAGCTTGGGACAATTTTCACAAGATGCAACTCTAGAGTAAATCAATGTTTCTGTCATCTCTTGCATCTTAATCCTATTATCCTTACAATGAGAGCATGTGTGACTAGCATCAAACTTTTGCAATTCTTTTAAGGAACTATCCAATTTTAATTCTAGCAAAGCACAATTAGAGCAAGTTAAAGGGATAGCTTCCATGGCAGTCACATCAAGAGGAATGACATCTAAACAAGCGGATCTAGACTTAAAAGATTCTAGTTCATCGAGAGCATCTTTTAGTTGATTTGTGACAGAGGAATGAGCAGATTTCAAGCTTGTCAAATCTTTAAGCAAGCTAGTGCAGGAATCACAAATATCAGCAGGATTGATAGATTTAAGCCTAACAACTTCAAGATTTAAATTATCAATCATAATGTCACGCTTCCTAATCATTTCTACTTGCTTATGCAATTTACATTTCAACAAGCACCAAAGCCCTTTTCATATCGGCAATAGAAGGGCATACCTCATCGATCACTAAAGGATCCTCATCTTTGGAGGAATCGCTTGTCGTGGTGTTCTTGGCCATGAAACACATGCCGGTGAAGTCATGCGCCTTCTTCTTGCCACGAGAATCACTCTCGTCGTCCTCCGTTTCCGAGTCCACATCGCTCATATTTACATTCTCAAGAGCGGCAGGACCTACCGTGACAAACTTCGATAGTTTGTCTTCTTGGGTTTTGCATCCCTCTCCTGGGGATGTCTTCTTGTCTCCTTCTCCTCCTTGCCCTTTAGCTTGGGGCACTTGGAGCGAATGTGGTTTGGCTCACCACATTCGAAGCACGTGATAGGTCCACTCCTCCTCCTATTTCTCACCTTGTTGTACGCTCTTGTGAATTTGGTGGAAAGGAGGGCTAAGTCATCCTCGGGCAATTTCTCAAGTTGCTCATCACTCAAAGAATGTAAAGCAGATAATGAAAAGCCAGATGAGCTACAATCAAGAGAATCAGAAGAGCAACCCTTGGATTTGTCGACCACTAAAGCCATCGACTCTGTCTTGGGAGACGCGAGATAAAGTCAATCTCATGCGTCTTCAACCTCGAGTAGAGCTTATCCATGGTAAGCTCACTCATGACAGTGTTGTCATTGATGGAAGTGATCTTCATACCCTAGACCTTCACATCAAGAGCACCCAAAAGCTGGCGTGCATTTTCGACTCGAAAAATATCAAGTCAACAGTGCGGAGATCATGAAGAATTTTAGAGAATCTTCCCACACTCATCCAAAGACTCACGGTGCCTTTGTTCGATCTTCGAGTAAACCTTTTGAGTGGTTCGTCTCACTTCCTTGATCGCGATGGACCCTTCGTGATAATCACAAAGTGTCGCGCCGATCTCGTGAGCGCACCGCAAGTGAGCAACACGCTCAAACTCGGATCGACTAAGGCCTTGGATCAAATAATTCGAGCCTTCTTTGTTGGCCTCCACATCCGAGTGATCGTATCGTCATCGGTGGCACGACATAAGGGTTTTTCACCTTTAGCCAAATAGCGTGCCCTTGAGCCTCGATATACGCTTGCATACGAGCCTTCCAAGATGCAAAGTCAACTCCTCAAAAATGTGTGGCTTGGTTGAGTACTTGTCGATCGCCATGGCTCCAAAGACCGTTAAGATCTATAGACAAGAGCTAACCGCTCGATACCACTTGTAGGACCGGAAAGGCGACTAGGGGTGAATAGGCGCTTTCAAAACTTTCTCACCTAAATCAAAACCAACACGAACTTTACTCCTTTAGCTATGGAAGCTAAGAAGTTCAGTGAGCACACAACGGAAGCCTTGTGTTGAATTTGATAAATCCCTCAAGCACACGACACAAAAGGAGAAAAGAACTCAATGTTCTTCACTGGGCACGGGCGGTCTGACCGGCTACCACAGGCGGTCGGACCGACGGTGATCCAATGTCCGACCGCAACTAACCAATGGTCGGACCGGTGGCCGCGATTCGACCGAAACCAATGATCTCGAAAACACGGCGGTCGAACCGCCGTTGAAGGGCGATCGGACCGTAGAGTCCAAGATCAAAAACTCCACCCAAATCCAAAACGAAATTTGATCCAACTTTTGATTCAACCAATAAAACTTGACCAAATTTCTAGCACACCTTCCTAAAGATATTGGAGACCTATTTCTAGCGACGATCGGTCAGATCCACTTCGCAGAATCGATCTCTTGAGATTTTACCAAAGAGGTGCACAAACCCTAGAAATGAGGAAATCTTGATTCAAGACTTGCTTGTGGGGTTTGATGATCTAGATGACTCTAGTAGTAATCCCACACATCAAAGCAAGGTAAAGTAGGCCAAGAGACCAAGCATGAACCTTTGAATCAAGGAAGCACCAAAACATCCAAAGAGAGAAGAACACAAGGAGCAATTGATCTTTCAATTAAGCATCACAAGATTGTTCATCCACAATAGATGCTTACAAAGCCTCTCCACCAAGGAGGGCAAGAGCTCAACAAGGAGCACACTCCAACCCTAGTTCTCCTCTCCTCTCCTCCAAACCCTAGAAAAGGAAGAAGGGGCTAAATGAATGCTTGCTTAGGTTTTCCACCTCACCCTTCCTATTTATACTAGAGAGCTAGGGTTTCCTTTTGGGTCACTTACACATGGGACCCACACACAAATAACTCTTGAAGCAATCGCTTTGCTTCACCACGTGTAGGTTGATCGGCGGTTCTCATCGACGCCAAGCCTCTCTTGTCCGAATCCCATCGGAACCTCCCGAGACTCGCATCGATATCCGCACCACCGATCCAACCAAATTGCTTTGAACCACCCGCTCGATCCATCTTGTCCATTCGCACCATGCTTGAGTCACACAACCTCACCCGATCCCGATCGTTCGGACCTCGGCTCTCCAAGCGTAGTCCCGATCCACTCGCCGTTGACGTCGTTGACACGCAAGCCACCGCACAAAGAATAGACAAACAAACCGCTTCCGAACAAGTTCTTCACAACTTGACCCACGTCGGTTCGCAATGCAATATACATCAATAAAGCATTGAAGTCCATAGAAAAACACACTCGTAACAAACTCAATGCAACACTTGGCTCACCTCCAGTATCGCCGGTCCGACCGCCCCAGGGCGGTCGACCGATTCATGTTGGCCGGACCGCTCCCATCACGGCGGTCGGACGGTCCAAAGGACTTAGCCAAAATTCAAGCGAGAAATTCCGAAACTTTCTGGAAAATTCAATCGAATAGAACTTTTGACTGGGAGCTCCAAAAATGATGGGACCACATCCAGAGACTCCCTAACTTGCCTACACAACCTATTTTTGCTCACTCAAAAACCCAACTTTCAATCACGGTCGGACCGCCACCATGGCCGTCGGATCGCTCCACGGCGGTCGACCGGCAAGACAACCGATCACAGATCGCCATGGCTTTGACACCTTGGAGCAAACCCGAAAACGCGAGATTTTGCAAACCAATAATGCCATTGCCAATTGACTCATCATCCTGAGATCGTGCACATATCCTCACGATATCCACAATGTATCTGCTGATTATTACAATCTTATGTTGGTTAATTGAATAGACTCATATGCATCATGTTGTTATCCTTGAGACTTGGCCATGTGGAGGCCAAGTATTGCTTTTGAGGTCCCCGTCATGTTTTAGACGGGCATAAGATCCCTACACTCGTGGAGTGTGGGCTTATAGTCCCTGTGCTAGAAGGCATAGGCATAGGTATGCATCGACGGATGCATACTCAGCATTACCGGTAAATGCAAAGAGAAATGAAAAGGTGCATCTATGGCATTTGCATTGCATGAGAATATGAGCTGATTTGATATGAAGTATTATGATTGGTCGATTGTGTAAAAGGTTGTGTATTAGTTTACAATCTTAATTGTATTTTGCTGAGTCATGGACTCACACTTGTTGTTGTTTATGTTTTTTTAGGTACCTTTACATGGACATCATGCATGGAAGGGGCTAGAAATAAGATCTGATGCACTCAACCACAAATAACTCATGAATGATAGATTTGGACTATGATACCATAAATTGACCAAACTGCTAAGATGCCTAATTTGCTTATATCTTTAAGCCTCTGTTGCTTGTAATAGAGTTGATTTTCGTATCATGACGTCTGTATGATTATGTTTTTAGTTGGATGTTGAAATATTTGTTTATGTTATTGTAGCTTTGTTAGAATCTCCTGTATGGTTAATTATACAAAGGAGATTCTACCAAAATTTAGTGCAATATCTTATATTTTAATTTGTTACCTGGTTATTTTAGTAGCATTACAGGCTCATCTTGGGCTGGGGTGTTATACCTGCTTAGTCTATCATCCAAGTAGAACCTTGAAGGATCCTAATGTATTCATGTGGTTTGGTTAATTGATGATTAGAATAAGGTTTATGTCTAGAATCTTATTATTCAATATAGTTTTGATTAATATTAGCTTATTAGAAGTTGAAAGCTTGCTGAATTTTAATGATGAATAGAAATAATGTGGTTTCTTAAGTTAGTATAGTAGCATTCTAGACTCAATGTTGAGCTGGGGTGTTCACTATGTGTTCAGATTCAGTGCGACTGTAAATCAGAATATCATCAAAGTACACAACCACAAATTTACCAATCAAATACCTTAAAACATGATTCATTAAGCGCATGAATGTACTAGGTGCATTAGTTAAACCAAATGGCATGATGAGGCCATAGGCACATCTACTACGGTGGTCAATATCCATAAGTTGCAAGTGTGTGCTCAACCTCAAGTTGAGCCTATTATGCATCAATGGAGAAAGAAACAAGAACAAGGTTCAGCTAAGAGCAAGGTGAGGGAGGTCGGCTGGAGGGAGAGCTTGAACGAACATGGGAAGACACAAGGACCGAAGGTTATGCTTGTTGGAAAGATTGCAACAGAATTCAGCTAAGAAAAGACAAAGGAGCCAAATTTAAACTCAATTTCGAAATCAATGCATTTTCAGCCATAGAATCCGAACTGGATTTGGATTGGGGCAATTCCAATTTGGATCTTTCTTTAAAAGAAGTTAACTTTGAAATTAATTGTAATAGGATAGTTTAAATCTATTTTTAGCAATTAGAGTGGTTTATGTTTCCAATTAAAGTAGAGTTAAAAAAATGTATTACTTTTCATGGGAACTGCTCACCACTAATGATTGTTCACGCTCACTGCTCGAGTCGCCATCGTTCATTAGGCTATATATTTAGGGGCAAAGCCGCATTGTAAGCAAGTTAGAGTTGAAGAAAATACAGAAAAGCCACATGTTTATGTGGTGCATAATGAATACATGCGTTTCAGAAATTCTCATCTAGGGTTTCGTAATTGCGTGAATATTAGAGGGTAGTTTATCTTCCAATATCTGTGATTCCTTATGGATCACCTCACCAATCGTAGCATCCTCAATTGCTTACGGTTTGGTGATGTTCTTGAGTTTGATTTTGTTTCTTTCTTTGGATTGATTCAACATCAACCAAGTATAATTACTTGCTTTGGAGATACATGTGTTATTCCTTTTTGCCGAATCAAGGAGTAAAGCTCGAGTTTTCTTCAAGCAAGATTGAAATACAAGTACCGTGAAAGATTGGGCTACATTACGCATCAACACACGTTGATCCGTATCATGAGGGTTTGTGAATGGGCACAAGTGTTCAGCTAGCGACATCATCTACTTCGCATCAATTATCCATGGTTCCTCATCGAGAAGATCAAGCTCCCCTCGTATCACCATAACTGGTCGAACTTAGTCATCAACAGTCAATAAGGATACTCGCACTATATGTTCTAAACTATGTTTTCCTCGAACTTCATATAGTGAGTTCATGATCCAAAAAATCATTAAGTCCTAGTGAGTTTTGGCATCACATCTAGAAACCTAGTGATTTTAGGTAGGCAACCTCTTGGCAATTATATCACATATGACTCTTTTCTGTTGGACGATATTTCTATGCCCCGGTAACCAATAGTACTATGCCCCAAGGCCCAAAACCCTTTTGATAGTCTTATCAAGTTAAACAAATACTATTCATATGGGTGTCTC
The DNA here is from genome assembly GCA_036346395.1 of Hsuehochloa calcarea. Classification (NCBI taxonomy): domain Eukaryota; kingdom Viridiplantae; phylum Streptophyta; class Magnoliopsida; order Poales; family Poaceae; genus Hsuehochloa; species Hsuehochloa calcarea. The sequence continues at coordinate 17,805,606 of CM070614.1, read as the reverse complement.
ACACCCACCCCCATCTTATTAAGATAGTCAATGGCACTCTACTTTGGTATTGTTGGAAATATGTCCTAGAGGCAATCATAGAGATGATGCTATTTCATTATGTTCATGATTTTGATAATATGTTATCGTATTCCATGAATGAATCATTTGTTATAGATCAATAAGTATGTGACTTGTTGGTGAAACTCTTTAACTCATATGATGTCATTCTAAATGTATCCCTGGTCGGAGGTCACTGGTCGGAACACCAGTGACTATGTGACTAGCATATGTATTGATTGATGACCTGGTTTCACCGGTCATAGATATGGAGATATCGAATCAATAATGTGAATACATGTTAGAGAACATGGTGTTGGATAGACCCATCATTGAGACACTATTGAGATTGTTATGAATCTTTATGTCATTAGTTGGTCTCAAGTAATGATAATGTATAATCATTAGACCTGAGATCAGCATGGTTTCCTACATGTGTAATAGCACTCTTAGGGGTTGCCAAACGCTACTCCGTAACTGGGTAGTTATAAAGGTAGCTTTCGGGTATGCTATGAAATATGCGGAGGGATGTGACTGGTCGAGATGGGATTTGCCCCTCCTAACATAACAGGAGAGATGTCTCTGGGCCCCTCGTGGTGATCGAATAAAGAAAGTGCATGGCCATGCCACTAGTGTTCGAAGTGTCGACCACATGATGTTATCCGACACTTGATCGAGAAAGTATTGAACAGTCCATGGATGACACATCATCTCACCTGAAGTTCAACCATACATCGTGAGGCAAAGGGAGAATTCATGAGTAGGTCGCTTAGTTTGATCAGTTACGGACTAGTCGTATGGAGATACGTGCTGGTCGTAGACTGGTCAAACGTAATCACATAATGGTAAGAACCTGGTCGTAAGGAGTTACGAACTGGTTGTGACCAATTATAACCTGGTCGTATAGAGATACGAACTGGTCGTAAGTGATGAGGACCTGATTATAGATCATATTACATCAAGGTTCGTCCGATTTATTCTATGTGTCTTTGGGAATCGTTATGTGCTGCTAGGTACCGCTAACGACTAGTGATCGGAAAAGAGTTTTCGAGTCATAACCGATTACACATGAACCTGTAGGGTCGCACACTTAAAGGGCAAGGATCTGTTTTGGATGGTGATCCAAATTCGTATAGACCACGAGTTCCTAATGGGCCTCAGGTACGAGACCCATCATGGATTCCTATATAAAGAGGGGCGGTGGCATGGGGTAAAGAGAGACGAGAGGATGATCTTTGAATGAACTCCTGAAACCCTAATAGACAGCCTTTTTTACCACGCTGCTGGAGCTAGCACTCCAATGCGTGGTGATCCTGCCCCGTATGTGTGGATACCTCGGAGGTGTTGTTGCGAACCATCAGCACTAGGACGATCCGCGACTTGTGTTGATCACCGGAGTCGGGGAAGAAGTCGCGTGGTGGGTACGACCACTCGAAGAAGCAGACGCGGGTCGAGTACGACTACTAGAAGGAGCAGACGCGTCGTGAGTACGACTACGACTGCATCAACTCGCTACAACGACGCTACTTCCGCTACGAGTTAACGCGTCTAGCGGTAATCTTGTGATTTATTACTTGCGTTGGTTCCTTGGTTGCGCGGAAAATTTTATTTGTGCTATCGTAGCATCGCCGCGTATCCCTACAGGTATACCTACCAATTAACGATCAAAATCGTGACAGGCGCAGCAATTGGAAAGGCATCAAATTATTGAGAGATACTATTCTACCATGTTAAAACACATAATGAAAAATATGATCGAATAGCATGATAGGAATAAATATTGGCAGATAATCAAATTAAACTGTGAAATAGTTGTAACACCTTGGCTATGCGAAGGTCGAGATGTTACCTAATCCTCTAACACTTAACAACAATACAAATTCTTTTCAACACTTTAACAGCTATGATCAAATTAAAATCAACCCATAAGAAAACTAGCATAACGATTTATCTAAATTTCAACAACATAACCAATCTCTAATTGCCCGATCATGATAACTCATTCAAGAGAAATACTATCAAGAATATAACTAAAGAATATAAATCAATGTCTCGATCGACCAAGACGAAACGACGTGCAATATCAGTCATTAGAACGCCATTGATTATTACAATCCAAAACTCCTAACTGAATGATAATAGCAGGTTTAATAATTAATAAGTGAAGTGAGTGAGTGCTTCCATATGTCTACTCCCTCCCAAGCATGCCGTCTTCAGAATTTACCTAAAACAAACAAACTAGCAAGGATGAGTCCATGACTCAGCAAATACAAATGAATAATACTGGAAGTACTGGATCAAATGCATATCATTCACATTATTCGAATACGTGAGAAGAAAGACAGGAAACATATGCAAGTATGAAAATGCATGCTCTTCACTTCCGCTTATACCAGTATAGCCAGTGAACACCCGTCGGTGTTCACTCAGGCCCGCATTATCCAACATGCGGGGATGAAAGACCCGTTTGAAGAATATTTTAAACGGGGATCCAATTTGCCCACATTTGAATGGTGGGTCTTACTTACCCATATTGGAATGATGGGACTTCACAACCCACTCCTGTGGGTGAAACATGAATGAATGAATACATTATTATAAAAAAAACATACTCTCAACGAAGCAGTGGATATCATCCATGATAGGAAACAAGAAATACTAGAATTATTCACAATTCATAGAATTTAACAAATTCACAAACATCACACTTTGAACAAAATGGACAATCAAGACAAATCAAATTGTACTTGTCTTTCGCGTTGCGACACGTTTGGATGCAAGGTTGATGCCACTAATCCCGAGGTCTCTCCTCCTATATAAGTAAATTACTTACAAAAGAACGACGCGATAATAAGACACTGCTCACATCACATTAGCTAGTCTTCCCGAAACCCAACGTTTATATATTTGTTCCACTCAAATTAAACGACAGTCTAGCCGAAAGTTATATTGTACAGCAGTAGTAAAACCTTCATAACTTTTGCTTTGAAACTCGAAAAGATGTGATCTTACACTCTCTAGAAAGGTAATGAAATCCTCTATAATAACCTACTGGACAATACTTCCTAATTCGCCATCTTCCGTGTCTACTATGCGATGAAACTAGGTAACGATAATCATCGTATGTAAAGCACCGCAAAGAGAAGAAAATTCATAACTTTTAATTGGTTTATCCAAAATTCGAGATTTTTACCAACCTGGAAATATTAAGAAATTTCCTACAACAATCATGTTGGGTGAAATACCTGAATCAGCCTTTAACTCAATCAAAATTCATAAACAAAATATCGCTAATATTCGCGGACTCTCTCGAAAAGCAAGATAGAAATTAACGTAACTTTTAGACCACAACTCCGAATTGGGTGATCATTAAGCCTATGGAAATCTGAGAACGAGCCCTACAATTCTCTAGGAGATGAAATTTCCCAATTCGGATTCTATATGCATGAAACTCGACGAACAAGTAGAGAGTAGTCTTCTGAATCTACGTAGAACAGCACAACGAAAATCTAATCTGTGAAAACTAATGATCAACCCGGTCTCAACCAGTGGAGATATCATTGTTACCCCTTTGAAGATGTGGCCGAGGCTTGCTGAAGTTCTCACACTAAGATCTACGCCCTCCCGCCCTCCCTCTCACCTTTGTTTGGTGCAACCAGCGCCTCCTTCTTCCCTAGTCATGCGGCCAAGAAGAATGGGGCGCACCAAGGGAAGGAGGTGCTGGGAATGGCTACTGGACAGGAGGGAGGGTGGCGCCCTGGAGGGGAGATGGGCTAGCGGCTTGGAGGGGAGAGGAGGTGGCGGCTAGGTGGGGGAATGAGGGGGGTCGGCTAGGGTTTGGGGAGGCGCCTCAGGTCGGCTTCCCCTCCCCACTTGGGCCTCATGGGCCACGGCCCGAGGCCCAGGTTGGTGGGGGTTCGCGAAAATCCACCCGAAACTTCTAATTTTTTATTTTTTTATTCGATTATTTCTTCCGAATCTGCTTCTATTTGCCCGAATAAATTTCAGAGTATTACAATATTATTGTCCTTATCACGACAATCTCCATCACTATGCTTCCTGTCCTTCGACCATTATGCTTGAAGTCTCCGACCACATTCATTTACTAAGCAATTACTCCTAAAAGCTAGTAATGAATTACATACGAGAATATCATGCAACACATGTCGGTATGCAGACTGTTATACAACAATATGTAGCTCGATGGCTATCTCACAGCGTGACATGCAGGCCATGAGAAATCCATTCATGTATCACATACACAATGGGCCATACTATTCACACCAATCCCTGTAAAAATGAGTTATGTATAGAATCCAATTCTATCAAGTGACAGAACACATAATATTATATAATGCAACACGACCACAAGGGTCCCAAGAGTTTGCTAGCGCGGGTTCAAGGAAGCACCCTCATCGGTTGAGGGCGCCTCTAACCTTTTCCGAGACATGAATCTTATTCCCGTAACAAAGCCTAAAAAATAATCGGATTAATCATATTAACCCTATTCCGAACCAATCTGATCATTGCCTTAATACGACCACACACTGCGGCATACTTCGATGGTGGAATTTCAACCAGTAGGAGTATCATGCAAGGCAATCGAAAACAAGTTGAGTAAATCATCTGGTCCTTTTAGCTCATACCTCCTCGTAAACCCGTCCACTATCGCTGAACACTGATCGATCTCATCGTACAGTGTCTAGACTGTTCCATCCACATGAACCGATCAAGGTTACCAGACCCAACCAGTAATAGATCCAATCTACTGCTGCCACATATACAGTATATGCGACCGTTCTAGATCAAAAACTATATAGGATGGCTCTGATACCACTGAAGGGATACAGGTAGGCTTCGTTAGCTAGCAATTCAAAAATTCTATCATGTAAACTAGGATGTCATGCAAGTAAGAGATCATAGATCGTTACCACCAGACGCGTAGTGCAGCGGAATAAGAGTTGGAGCAGCATGGTCAAATGAAGAGCATGTCAAAGTAATGGTCATAGTCGATATTCCACCGTGGTTGATCATCCAGCGTAGTCGATCGTCCACATAGTCGATCGTCTCCTCCAAAGAACCAATCGAAGTTTCGCCAAAGTCATGGATTGTCCTTTAGCACAACAAAGAACCGCAGAGCACCTCTATGGTATCCATGCCTAGGAAAGGAACAATCAGACGCCGCGTGCTAGCACTAACTCGCATGAGAGGGATCTCAAGAAGATAGCTAGGGTTTTAGAGGAACAACTCAACTCACGACTTTCATGCGTCGATTCGCATTACGTGAATCTCCTCCTCCCAATAACCTCAAGCATATCCTCATATAGTGCCCGTGATGATCGTATCCAACACGCTTGACTAATCGATCTGATCGGTTTGTTCCAACTCTGTTAAGTGTGTGACCACAGTAGGTTCATGCGTAATCGGTGCCAGACTCGAACTCCTTTTCGATCACGAGTCGTCGCGCCACCTAGCAGATATAACGATTCATGAATACACACGAATTATATTGACTAACCTTAGTGAAATATGATCTACGACTGTGTACTTATTGTAATACCCCTAATTGAATCGTAATTAGAAAATAGCCGGAGGAGAAAACACAATTAAATGCGTAGAAATTCCTAAAAGAGAAGGGTTTTCTCAGAAATCTCGACAACTGGGCTCGGGCCACACCGAGAGGGCCTATGTGGTGGCCGGCCAAAAGGGGGTGTTCCCACAGCCAAACCCTAAACTCCCCACTCTCCCTCCAACTCCCCACTTTGAGCCGCCGCCTCTCCCCACCTCTCCTCGCAGCGCGCCTCGTCGATTTGGGTACGTTACGTTCATTTTCTGACCTGATCACTTCTTAGAAAGTTGTAGATCTCGGTTTTAGCTTTCTTTAGGCACCAAGATCACCTGATTTGGACCAACGGTTTAGGAGTTATGGTAGTTTTACCGCGACTGACCAGGAGAGCTGACGAGTTGTGGCAGATTGCATTGTCTGGTTATTATGAATTTTTATAGGCCGAATTAGAAAATCCACCCAAAATGAATATTGTAGAGGAGTCAGAAAGCTTTCCAAGATGATAAAGAACACAATTTTTAGAGTTGTTAATCAAAAGTTATGAAATTTTTACCGTCGTTGTTTTGCTAACTGTCGATTGCGAGACAAAACTTAGAAAAACTTTACCTGAATATAAGAATTAGTAGGAGGCCGAATCAGGAGACTTGTCCAACTAGACTATTGTAGCTGGCTTTGTCATGATTCCAGAGAGTCCAAGATCACCCCTTTCCGAGTTGCTAGCAAAAGTTATGGTGGTTTTAGTACTCTGTCCAGAAAACCCGACGTGAAGTTGATGTTTTTTTTTAATTGGCCTGGTGTGGGTATTACTTCCCCGATTCAGCAAGGCTCACCAACAAGACTTAGTTGGAGAATTTAATTATCTTTCCATAAAGTCTAATAACATCTTATTTGGACCCCTGTACTAATAGATATGGATTTTTGAAGTTGAATGTCCACCGAGGGGACAGATCGACGTTTAGGAGTTTGGGGTCGGGATCGAGTTAGGAGTTTTGCAAGTCCATGGTTGTTATATAGGTTGTTTTGATCCGCTGCTGTGTCTTAGCATGTGTTATAACTATTATTTAGGTGGTGGACCGGTGCGAGAGCGACTCATTCTACATCCTCGCTCTCTCGTGGTTAAGGCAAGTCAAGAGTGGTAAATTGTGTGTTATTATTTGTTCATGTTTACTATGTTATGAGTATATTATGTTAATCATGGATGCTCGAATGTTATGGACATTAATGCCCGTAAATGCTAGAAGTATGCGTAAGTTTCATGTATGCATGATGATTTAAAGTATTGACCATGTGCATCATGATATCATATTGGAGGTATGGTCACGTGGTGACCAAGCATTAATTGAGGTCCCCGTCATGAATATGATGGGCTTTTGAGTCCCCATACTTGTGGAGTATGGACTAAGGTCCCTGTGCTAGAAGGCACATGCATGGGTGTGCATCGACGGATGCACACTCCACAATACCGGTATATGCAAAAGAGAGAAAGAAAAGTGCATTTGAACAGTTGCATCGCATAAGCATGAGACATATTTCTTATTGGGTTATGTGGATGGATGTTGTTAATTACAGTTGTGTTGGCTATTGTCTTGCTATTTGTACTTTGCTGAGTCTTGGACTCACTCTTGCTGATGTTGTGTTTTTAGGTACCTCGTTTGCGGACGACATGCATGGGAGGGAGTAGAGTTGCTTTGGTTGCACTCACTACCACATATTCTTGAAAAGATAATTATCATTTAGACCGTACCTTTATAACAAGCAAACTGCTTAAGGATTAGCTTTGGCTATACTTGAATGCATTGGTTTATTTGTAATAATGAGAGTGGTAAATTTTAATTATGCTTGCTTATGTTTTAGTTTAGTAGATTATTTATGAATGCTTCATGAACTTTGGATGTTGAAATAGTGATAATTTTATAAGCATCTATTGGAATCTCCTAGAAACTTAGTTATACAAAGGAGGTTCTCGAATTTTTTGTAGTGTCTTAGATTTGTATTTGTGATATTGTTATTTTAGTAGCATCCTGTGCTCATGTTGGGTGGGTGTTACACTTATCACTAACGACCACTGTGTATCTCTATACGATAAGATAGTATATAGCCTCACCGATCAGAACACCTTACGACTGTGTATCGACTGCACTACGACCAACTCATATCTCTATAATGACTAGGTCATATTTGGTCTCGATCGATTCAGACTCCATACAACTGTGTTTCGACCACTTAGTGATCATGTTCGACCAGCCTACGACCAGCTCGTATCTCCATACGACTAGTCCATATCCGATCGAACTGAAAGACCAACTCGTGTATTCTCCCTTTGTCTTACGATATCAGGTTGAACTCCAGGTGAGATGTGTCATCCATGGATTGTTCGATACTTTCTCGATCAAGTGTCGGATAACTTCACGTGGTCGAACTCTTTGACTACTAGTGGCATGGCTATGCACTTTCTTTATCCAACTACATCGAGGGGCCTAGAGATATCTCTCCTGTTATGTTAGGAGTGGTAAATCCCATATCCGACCAGTCACATTCCTCTGTATGTTTCTTAGCATACATGAAAGCTACCTTTATAACTACTCAGTTACAGAGTAGCGTTTGACAACTCCAAAGTGTACTCTTACGCATGTAGAAATCCATACTAATCTCAGATCTAAGGATTATACATCATCATTGCTTGAGACCAACTTATGACACATGAAATCATAACAATCTCAGCAGTGTCTCAAGGTGGGTCAATCCTCCACCATGTTCTCTAACATGTGTTCACATTATTGAATCGATATCGCTATATCCATGACCGGTGAAACATGGTCATCAATCAATACGTGTGTTGATCGATAGAGTCACTAGTATTCCGACACGTGACATTCGACCAGGGATACATTTAGAACGACATCATCATAAGTTAAAAGAGTTTCACCAACAAGTTACATACTTGTTAATCTTTATAACTGATGATTCATTCAAGGAACAGAATAACACTTATTCAATAACACATAAACATAGACGTGAACAATCATCTCTATAATTTCCTCTATGGCATATCACCAACTGGCATACTTTGGGAAGGAAGTAGAACATAGAACTTTTGCACTTGTGTAGCACTTCACCCCACTTCATGTTTCATTCATTTTGGACTTGTAATTTGAATAGGTTGTGGTTCTTCCTAGCTGATATTATTGCAAGATGTTGTTTTCCCTTAAATGAAATTTATCGGTAATACCATTGATAATTATTTAGATTGAATTATAATTGAATTATGTTTACCCGTCTTGCTGAAATTTATGAATTTCCTCTTTGTTAAATGTTTAATCGTGATGCCTTGAAGGTAGTATTACTTGAGTTTGATGTAGAAATTGTAGACAATTTCTACATCAAACTCAAGTAATACTACCTTCTCTACAATTTCTACATCAAACTCAAGTAATTGATTGATGACACACGTATATAGCACCGGGGAAGGAAGTTCGGAACGGATACGGTGGCGGCAACGCGGACTCGGACATGGCATGGGAGTCCCGGAGGTAGACGACGGCGCATGTGCGGACCCACTGTCGAGCGAGTCCGAGACGCGGCAATGGCGCGGAAGAGCGGCCTGCGCAAGATGGGGTCAGAAGCGAGAATTGGCCTGCACAGTGACAGGCCGAATCAGGATAGGAGTGGGTTTCGACACAATTAATGTTCCGAAAATTTAAATAGGTTTTTCTTTTTAGATAATACTGAAAATCCAAATGGCCATTACAAAATAGCAACTGAACTCCGAAAAACTCTAGAAAAATCTAGAAAATATATCCAAGCATAGGGAACCCAAACAAAATAATTTTGACAATAGTTGATATTGAAATTATTCATATTAAATTATTTTTTATTTATGAAAACTCCAATTAAGCTTTAACTTTAGCAGAAAAATTCAAATGGTTATTTTTCTTTTTAAAACTTTAAAACAGACCAAATTTTTGGGATGTTAGACCCCCTCCCGCGCCACCTTCCCTTCTCTTCCCTCTGCGGTCGTCCCCTTCCCCTCTCTTCCCTCTGTGCTCGTACCTCGGCCTTTCTCGGCTGCTCTGCCCCCTTTGCTCCCCAACTAGCAGCTTCTCTGCTGCTACTAGAGCAGCTGCCTGCTCTGCCCCCTTCCTTCTGCAACTGATTGCTCTGCTCCCCCTTCTCTGCTCTCGCTCCTCTTCTGCTGCTGATTGCTCTAGTCCCCCTAGCACCACAGCTCCCCTTTCTCTGCTGCTCTGGAATGATTTGGTTTTGGATTGGTGTAGTGTTGTTGCGTAATCGGTGGTCAATCGACCGTAGATTAGGGCCAATGGATAAGTTTGTTTGCCCTATTATACTTCCATTTCTTTAACTATTCGGCAACAAAATATTAAAGATGCACTTTGGAAAGAAAGAACTCATAAGGTGAAACAATATGTTGTGAGATGGATTTATGCTCATGGTATAATTTATTTGCAACTCTCATTCTCTCATGATTGCTATCATTTTGTTGAACTATTGATTGCTAGCCCCATTGTATGTTTTTATGTTTAGTTGTCCCTTTCAATGCCATCAACAATGACGAGTTCAAACAAATGTGTGAGGCTATTGCTCGCTTTGGACTGGGGCTTGTAGGTCCTTCTCAATATGATTGTTGGTAGAAGTTGTTGAAAGAGGAAGTGGAAAGAGCAAAAGATTTGTTGAAGACACATGAAGAAGAGAGAGAGCCTTGACCGGGTGCTCCATCATGACCGATGCTTGGACCGATCAAAAGAGGAGTATTATGAACGTGTGTGTGCATTGCAAATTAGGCACAAGTTTCATACAATCAAAAGGAGGCATCGAATTATGCACACACAAGTGAGTACATCTTTGAGTACATGGATATTTGCATTGAACAACTAGGTCTAACAAATATTGTGCAAGTAGTCACGGACAATGCTTCCAATAACATGGGAGCAAAGACATTATTGAAGAACAGGAGACCAAATATCTTTTGGAGCTCATGTGCAACTCACACCATTAACTCGATGCTAGAAGTAATTGTCAAGAATATGCCAAAGTATAAGAAGACAATCAATCAAGCAAAGGCACTCACCACATTTGTCTATGCACATCATAGGACATTGGCATTGATGAGGAAACACACAAAGATGGGAGATATAATAAGGCCCAGGGTGACTAGATTTGCATCGGCTTTTCTTACTTTGCAAAGTTTGATTGAGAAGGACACATTAAGATCGATGTCACTTAGTTTGGAATGGGAGGATAGCATTCACACTAAAAGGCAAAACGGCAACTAATACACTAATGAGTAGAGCCTTAAGGAATGGTGTGTCTACTTGTTTGAAGGTATAGCCAAGCATCATATCCTTGTGAATATGTGATGTCTACTATGTTATTCTTGCATTGTTTGCTATTGATTGAAGGTTTTTGAACCATTAGTGAATGTTCTTCGCATGGTAAATGGGGATGGTCCATCTTTGGCATTTGTTTATGGAGAAATACTATAAGCAAAGAAGCAAATCAAGGAGGCCTTGAACAATTTGGACAACAACTACAAATTGATCATGGATGCAATTGATGAAAAGATGGCGAGGAGGCTTGATTCTCTATTGCACATGACGACGTACCTTTTGAATCCACATTATAGTTACAACGATAAAACCATCTCGCAAGATACAAATCTCATGGATGCGTTATTTGAATGTGTTGAAATATTTTATCATGGTCATGATGAAAAGCAAGCACAAGTGCTTAATGAGGACTGACACAAGTTTAAAGGTCAAGAAGGGGTCTTTCTGAAACCTACCACCTAACTTGGATATCAAAAAATAATTTTAATCCCAGAACTTGTGCTCACAATCATGATTTCAACTCAATGCATGCTTATTTAACCATTTGTCATTTACTAATTTCCTTCTACTTTTCCTAATGACTAGCAACATGGTGGTCTACTTTTGGATATCAAGTTCCTACTTTGCAAAGAATGGACATAAGAATCCTCTCCTTGACCTCAAGTTCATCCAAATGAGAAAGAAATTGGAGCACTTTTGATATGGTAAGTCTCAACTCTCAACAATAAAGTATTAAAGTGTGGAAATCATGGGGATATGTGCATGATCTTAGGATGATGATTCAATTGGCAATGGCTTTATTGGTTTGCCGAATCTCACATTTTTGGAAAAGTTTCAAGGTCAGTCGTGTCTCAGGCGGTCGGCCGTGGCGATGCGGTCGGCCGGCCGTGGCGATCGGCCGGCACTCTGTGGTCCGACTAGTTAGGCCGAAGAGGCCGGCGATCAGACCGTCTTTGTGCGGCGGTCTGACCGGCCAGAACTTTTTGATGAGTTTGGAGCTAGGCCAAAAATAGAGGGTGTAGGCAAGAGAGGAGAGTATCTACACTTGGTCTCATAATTTTTGGAGCTTCCAAGCAAAAGTTATATTCGTTTAAAATTTCCATAGAGCTCTCGGATTTCCAGGATGGAATTTTGGCTAAGTCCCTTGCAGGCGGTTGAGGGCGGTCTGACCGGCCAAGGTTGGCAGTCTGACCGGCCAAGGTCTGACCGGCTAAGGATTAGTGATCTGACCGGCAAGAAGGCCGGTCTGACCGGCCAAGGTTGGCAGTCTGACCGGTTCTTTGCTGATCATTGATATTATTGGGAATTTGTTTTTGGGATAGGTCATATCCATGTTTATCTTGGCATATGTGTTGCATATTGCATGTTTTGAGCTAACGTGGGTCAAGTTGGAAAAAACTTGTTCCCGGAGACGATTTCTTGGTCTATTGATGTGCAGGTGGCTTGCAGGTCAACGACTAGGAGGATCGGGACTAAGCTTGGAGAGATGAGGTCCAGAACGATCATGGATGTCAGGTGAGGTCGTATGACTCAAGCATGGCGCAGAATGGACAAGATGGATTGAACGGGCAGTTTGTTGCAGCTGGTTGGATCAAGCGGCGCGAGGGTCGGTGCAAGTGCCTTGGAGGTTCTGATGGGATTCGAACGGGAGAGACTTGCCGACATGATGAGAGCAGCTGATCAACCTACACGTGGCGAAGCAGGCAATTGCTTCGACTGGATTGGACTCGGTCCATTGAGAAGGATCGAGAAGGGGTATTTTGGTAATTTCACCAAATACCGCCTTTGTGACTCTTGACTAAACCGCGACGCTTGGAGAAGCGGTTTAGGTCAATCGAAGATGAAGACGACACTTCAGATTGCGTGCATGTGAGTCCCGTTGTATTAGGCCTTAACGAGAGCCCATTAAGTGAAATCTCCTAGAAGACTAAGCCTCACTATATATGAGGGGCTGCTGTAAACAGCCCTTACGCACTTCAAGAGGAAAAACCCTAGTTGGTTTTAGGCTTTAGAGAGGAGAGGAGAGGCTAGGTCCTAGAGAGATGATTTGGGTGTGTACTTATGGATTGAGCTCTTGTCCTCCTTGAGGGAGTGGCTGTAACCAGTACACATCATGAATCAATTTATGGATGATTATTCAAAGATGAGGTTTCTTGTGTTCTTCCTTCTCTTTTGATGATTTTTGGTGCTTCTTTGATCCTGTGGTTTTTTGTTGGCTTCTTGACCTTATTTACCTTGCTGTGACGTGTAGGAATACTTCTAGGATCGGCTGGATCATCAATCTCTCACGAGCACGTTTTGAATCAAGTTTTTCGTTTTGCTCGGTTTTGAACCTTCCTTCGGTAAAACAGAAAAAGGTCAAAACTTTGACGTAGATCAGGACGATCATTGCTTGGAATAGGTTCCAGATATCCTTAGGTAGGTGTGTTCCAAATTTGGTCAAGTTTCATTGTGTAGATCAAAAGTTAGACCGATTTTCGTTTTGGTTTCGAGTCAGTCGTGTTTGCTCGATCGGGACCGGCCGATCGGTTAGATAACGCCGGCCGCCTTGATTGGCCATCGGTCTGACCGCCCCAGTAAGTTGGATCTCCTTATTTTGGGTCTTTTGCTTGAGGGGTTAATCGGATTCAGCACAAGGCTTCCACTGTGCATTTACTGATCTTCTTAGCTTTCATAGCTATTGGAGAAAAGTCCGTGTTGAATTTGATTAAGGTAAAAATTAAGAAAGCGTCTATTCACATGTAACATCCCAAAAGTGGATTTGTGTTTCAAATGTATAAAAATGAGGAGAAATTAAAACTTTTCTCACATCCGGATGTTTTGATCGCCCATAATTCTTGTACAGGATTGTGGAAAATCAAACTCAAAATCCCGATTTCCCTCAGGTCCTAAACCTCCTTGGTAAAAATCTTGTGTCCAACCCCCTGGAAATAATTTTCCCTGGATCTAGGACTGGTGTGTGACACCTCTGAATTATCTCATAATTTTCAGAAATTATTTGATAATTTTGGAGGCAAGTCAAACCTTTGTCAAACTCTTGGCATAACCTTCTGGAATTTCGAGAAGAATGCAAGGCATAAAAATCTCTCGAAATTTTATGTAAGGTTAATCCTTAAGTCAGCAACATCCAGTTAAACTTTCATGATTTTTGGAGCTAGTTTGCTACCTTAAGCAAATCCTCCAAAAATCATCTGTCTGATTCAAACCCTAGCTAGTTTTCACTGTTCCTTGGGCGCGAGTCAGACTCGGGCTCGAGCCAAGTGACTTGGTTCGATCAACTAATCGCACCGCGTGAGTCGCCGGGCGCGAGCATGGTGGATCGTTGGATCTTAGATCAACGGCCCCTGCTGGAGTGAACGTTCGGACCATCCGAACGTTTCGATCAACGAAAATCGTTGGATCTTAGATCAACGGCCTGGATTGAAGTGAACGTTCGGACCGGTCGATCGTCCCGTTCATTTGAACCGTCCGATTTCGATCCAACGGTGGCCGCGTCGTCTCCTTCCTCGCGTTGAGCAAACGTTGCATCTGAGTCAAAGCCATGGCGTGCGCAGGATCTAGAGCAGCGTAGGGTCACCTCGGTGACCACCTTTAAACGACCCCTTTTACTCGCATTGATTACCTGTCGTGCACCGCCCTCAAATGTCCATTGCTCAACTGCTCCCATCACTCTCAGAGCTCTCATGGCATGTTTGACCCGATGGGGATTATTACCGTTGCTCTCTGCCATTTCCTCTATTTAAGCTCCATTGTTTCCTCTCCTGGCTTCCTTTAGCATTTCCACAACTCTAGCTAGCACCTCAGTGCTTGTTTGAGCTTCACTCACCTGAAAACACTTCGACCGCCATTGCCAAGCTTCAAGCTTTCGGTGAAGACGGTACCTCAGTGGCTCTCACTCTCCATTCCTTACTCGCTCTGCTCCCTCTTTGTTCACTCAAGCTTAACCCTCACTTAATTTCACTTATCTTTCTCAGGGCTTGGCTGAATTTGGATTTTCTCTGTTTCGGTCGAAGTTCATCCCCTTTCATCCTCCTCAGCGCCGGAGCAGCTCCAACCTTTCTCTGTGTCTCTCCCGTACTCAGGTAGCTCCACTTTAGTCCCTAGATGCTTGGCACTAGCTTACTTGGACCGCAGCGGAGCTTATTTGCATTTTTCATTTTTCAGCCATTTTTGTCACCTCTATAAACTCCGGCTTGCCGGCGTTCTTGACCGCCGCAGCCGCAGCCGCAGTGAATGGTCCCATTGTGTGCGCAAAACTTTTGCGGATCCATTTTGGGCCTTAGCTCCCGCCGCCGTGACCAGAGTCGCCGGCGGTGAGCCTCCTTTCGCCATTGGTCTTATCGGACAAAACTGTGCGCGAGCTTTTGAACGTCATTCTCTGTGGACCATCGATCTTTAGATCAACGGCCCAGGATCGCGTGAACGTTCGGAAACGCGTCGATCCGCATGGACCGTTGGATTCAAGATCAACGGTTTCAGATCCGCGTGAACGTTCGGACCGCCCGAACGTGTCGATCCGCATGGAGCGTTGGATCCAAGATCAACGGTCCGGTTCGCGTGAACGTTCGGATCGTTCGAACGCTTCGATCCGTGGATCGTTGGATCCGAGATCAACGGTCCCGATTCGAGTAAATGTTCGGACCGTCCAACGGTTCGATTCGTGGACCGTTGGATCCAAGATCAACGGCCCGGTTCGCGTGAACGCCGACCGCCAACGCCTCGATCCACATGGGCTGTTGGATCTAAATTCAACGGTGAACGTTTGAGCCGCGTGAGCCGCGTGCGCGTGCGCCTTGTCCCGTGGACTTGGACCGTTGGATCCAAGATCAACGATCCAAGTTCGCCCACGCTGCTTTAATTTCGGATTTTCCGTAAAGGATTATTTGTTAACCAAAATGCAATTAACTTGTAAAATGCATAACTATTTCATTTTAATTCCTTTTCAATTGATTCAAATTTTGTTAGTTATGTTTTTAACTAAACTTTAATCTAAAAATGGTTCTAATCACATCCATCAATGACAACATCACATGAGTGAGCTTACCATGGATAAACTATACTCGAGGTTGAAGACGCATGAGATTGATTTCATCTCGTGTCTCCCCAAGACAGAGTCGATGGCTGTAGTGGTCGACCCATCTAAGGGTAGTTCATCTAATTCTTTAGATTTTAGCTCATCTGGTTTTTCTTTATCAGTTTTGCATTCTTTAAGCGATAAGCAACTAGAGAAACTACCTAAGGATGATTTAGCCCTCCTATCCACCAAATTCTCGAGAGTTTACAACAAGGTGAGAAACAGAAGGAGAGGTGGCCCTGTCACGTGCTTTGAGTGTGGTGAGCTAAACCACATTCGCTTCAGATGCCCCAAGCTGAAGGGTAAGGAGGAGAAGGACTCTCGGAGGCGTCCTCAAGCTAGGGATGCGAAACCCAAGAAGACAAACTATCGCAAGTTTGTTAGCCGGGTCCTTGCCATGCTTGAGAATGTTAACATGAGCGATGTAGACTCGGAGACGGAGGACGACGAGGATGACTCCCGTGGCAAGAAGAAGGCTCAGGACTTCACCGACATGTGTTTCATGGCCAGGGACAGCCACGACATCGACTCCTCCAACGACGACGATCCTTTCAACGATCGCGATGTGGTATGTCCTTCACTGGCTGATATGAAACATGCTTTGGTTCTTGCTGAACAGAAACTGCATAAGCAAGCTAAATTGATTAAGAAACAGGACACTATGATTGATAACTTGAACCTAGAAGTTGTTAGGCTCAAATCCATTAATCCTGATGATATTTGTGATTCCTGCACTAGCCTACTTAATGAATTGACAAGCTTAAAATCTGCTCATTCCTCTGTTGTGAATCAATTGAAAGATGCTCTTGATGAACTAGAATCTCTCAAGTTTAGTCATATTTGCATGAATGTCATTTCTCTTGATGTGACTGCTGTAGATGCTACGCTATGAAAGAATTGCAGTAATTTGATGCTAATCACACTTGCTCTCATTGTGAGAATAATAGGATTAAATTGAAAGAGGTGACAGAAACGGTACTTTACTCTAAATCTGCATCATGTGAAAATTGTCCTACGCTCACAATTGAAATTGAAGCTCTAAACAAGACACTAGAAGAAAAAGCTAAAATTGAAAAATCTATGACCATTACTGCTTCCAAGAAAGTTATTGACTCTAATTGTTGTGTCTTGCATGCTGAAGTTGAAACAATTGTTGATAAGATACAAGAGACTTTTAGAGACAAATTTAAAGAGCAGTTGAATAGGATTAGAGATTCCTATTGTGTGTCTTGTGAGGCTTTGAAAGTTGAAGTAGCCCTTCTTAAGAGTGAGTATGATGAGGCAATCAAGTCAAGAAAGTGCACTATATGTGAGAATTTAGCCAAAGAGAATGATTACCTCAAAGTGACTCTTGAGAGGTTTACTAGTGGGAAGAAGAACCTCAACATGATTCTTGACCAATCTAAAGTGAGTATGAAGAATAGTGGCATAGGTTTTAATTCCCTGGAGCATTCCAAGAACCATCCACCTAAGATTGCAAGAGTTATTGAGAGTGACCTGTTTGAGGTAGAACCCCATAAGCCATCTAAGGTTGTCTTTAGATCTGTAGGTTTTGCCCTAACTCTTTCTAGCAAGACAGGTGCTTTTGCTTCATCAGGTCAGACCCCTCAAAAGGTCAAGTATCATTGCACCTTCTGCAAGAAAGACGACCATATTGTTGAGTTCTGCTTCCGTAGAGCCAAGATTGAGAGAAAAGAGAGGATGAGGGCTTTGAGAACCATTAGAGGAGCTGTTTCACCTATTGTAGTCTCTAGAGCCAGTCAGCCTGTTTTTCCTACTAGACATAGGCCTAGGTTCGTAGAGAACTTCTTTGACTCTTTTAGTGGGTCTAGGCGTTGCTCGGTTTAGAATATCATGAGGAGAAACCACTGTAGCATCTAGACATGGGAGTACCGATCTTTTAGTAGATCGTTTCGGAGAGGTCTAGGTGATTCTCGTGTGCATTCTTCTGATTTTGTTCCTATCCATTTTACTGCTGCTTCTACTGTTGTTCCCAAGCATCGTGTGACTCAGTACTGGATTCACAGGTCTCTTATCACTAACCCCAGTACTGAGGCACAGATGTTTCTGCTTGTGCTTTTTAGGTCCATCGTGCGAGGAAGGAGGACATATGGCTTGTTGACTCCAGGTGTTCTCGACATATGACTAGAGATTCTAGATGGTTCTCCTCCCTCACACGTGCATCCGGTAATGAATTGATTACCTTTGGGGGTGCTTTTACCGGGACCGTGACAGCTAAGGGCACTGTGCGCATCAACAACAAGTTCATGCTTAAGGACATGTCTTTGGTAAGTAAGCTGAGGTATAATCTGCTATCTGTTTCTCAGCTGCTTGATGAGGGTCTAGAAATAAGGTTTAAAAGTGGTGAGTGTAGAGTTCTAGATTCCTCGGGTGAATCTGTCTTTGAGATCTCCAGGTTTGAGAGGATCTTTTGTGCTGATTTCATTATTTCCTCTGCTTCCAGTCCTAGATGTCTTGTAGCCTCTGATTCTCATTACCTTGTTTTGTGGCATCTAGACTTGGGCATATAGGCTTTGATCACTTGTCTAGGGTCAGTTGCAAGGATTTGATTAGAGGTTTGCCTAGGTGAAGGCTGTTAGAGATCTTGTGTGCTCACCCTGTAGACATGGTAAGATGGTTTCTGCTTCTCATCCACATCTTACCTTAGTGATGATTGATGGACCAGGACAGCTTCTGCACTTAGACACTGCTGGCCCTTCTAGAGTTCAGTCAGCCGGTGGGAAATGGTATGTGCTTGTGATTGTGGATGATTTCTCTGTGGATGATTTCTCTGTGTATTCATGGGTTTATTTTCTAGTTTCTAAGGACGAGGCATTTAGCTTCTTTAGAGAATTAGTCATTAGACTTGCTGTTGATCTTCCTAGAACCTTGAGAGCCATTAGGAGTGACAATGGGACAGAATTTAAGAATTCTTCCTTTACTACCTTCTGCACTGATATGGGAATTGAGCACCAGTTCTCTTCTCCTAGAGTTCTCCAGCAGAATGGTGTTGTAGAGAGGAAGAACATGACCCTTGTAGAGATGGCTCGGACCATGTTAGATGAGCATTCCACACCTATGAGGTTTTGGGCTGAGGCGATCTCTACTGCTTGTTATATCTCTAATAGGGTTTTCTTGAGATCTGTGATTGGCAAGACTTCTTTTGAGCTTAGATTTGGTCATAAACCCAAAGTCTCTCATTTCAAGATTTTTGGTTGCAAGTGCTTCATTCTTAAACATGGCAACCTTAATAAATTTGAATCTAGATGTTCTGATGGCATATTTCTTGAATATCCTGCTCATTCACGTGGCTATCGTGTATTTAATTTTGACACGAACAAAATTGTCGAGACTTGCGAAGTCACTTTTGATGAGTCTAGTCCTGGTACTAGACCCAATGCTGCAGGTACACAGGTTCCTGAAATTCGAGAAAGCATCTTCGTCGACGATGACTCTGAGGATGAGGACCCAATCCATCCTCCAGTCACATCTGAGATGGTTGGAAAGCCTGCTTCCACTACTCCAGCTTCAGCTGAGCAGCCTCCTCCTATCCTCACCGACGATCTGATTGGCTCTGCTCCTACCTCCGCAGCTCATGAGGTAGAGGCCACTTCTGCACCAGGAGCTCCTCTTCACATTCAGCAACAACATCCACCTGAGCAGATGATTGGGGATCTTCAAGAGCGAGTCACTCGCTCCAGGTTTATTTCTCCTGATTCTCATGCACATTCTGCTTTTGTCACTTCTTTTGAACCCTGAGATATCACTCATGCT
This sequence comes from Hsuehochloa calcarea, assembly GCA_036346395.1. NCBI lineage: Eukaryota > Viridiplantae > Streptophyta > Magnoliopsida > Poales > Poaceae > Hsuehochloa > Hsuehochloa calcarea. The sequence goes on along the minus strand of CM070614.1, from coordinate 17,785,808 downwards.
TTATCTGATGCCTCTTGGGTCAATACCATGCATTAAGAGCTTGAAAATTTTAAAAGAAACAAAGTCTGTACCTTAGTTGAACCTCCATCTCATCATAATATAATTGGAACAAAATAGGTTTTCAAAAATAAGCAAAATGAGGATGGGTTGGTAGTTCGCAATAAGACTAGACTTGTAGCTCAAGGATATTCCCAGGTAGAAGGCTTAGACTTTGAAGAGACCTTTGCTACTGTAGCTAGATTAGAAGCCATTCACATTTTACTGGCATTTGCAACTTCTGAGGGTTTTAAGCTTTATCAAATGGATGTTAAAAGTGCTTTCTTAAATGGTTTCATAGAAGAAGAGGTCTATGTCAAGCAACCACCCGGTTTTAAAAATCTTAAATTCTCTAATCATGTTTTCAAACTCTCTAAAGCCCTGTATGGATTGAAGCAAGCCCCTAAAGCTTGGTATTGGTATGATAGGTTTAAGAGTTTCCTGCTTAAAAATGATTTCAAAATGGGAATGATTGATAAAACTTTGTTCACTCTCAGGCATGACAGTGATTTCTTATTGGTTCAGATTTATGTGGATGATATCATATTTGGTGGTTCCTCTCATGCTTTGTTGTCCAGATTTTCAGATTCTATGAGCAGGGAGTTCGAGATGAGCATGATGGGAGAATTGACCATCTTTCTTGGTCTTCAAGTCAAGCAACTGAAAGAAGACACCTTCATTCACCAAAGTAAGTGCACAAAGGACCTTCTTCGGTGCTTTGACATGGGAAGCAGTAGACCAATGTCAACTCTCATTGCCACAACCATCGTGGTGGACCCTGATAAGGATGGAGAGCCCGTGGACCAGAAGGAGTACCGCAGCATGATCGGCTCCCTCCTCTACCTCACTGCGTCGAGACCGGACATACAATTTGTAGTATGTTTGTGCGCTCGCTTTCAGGCTTCTCGTGCCTCTCATCGTTAAGCAGGACGTCGCATCTTCAGGTGGCTCCAAGATACTCTTGACTTTGGACTCTGGTATTCTTCTTCTTCTGCTCTCTCTATTCAGACTTTTTCTGATGCTGATTTTGCGGGGCGTAGAGTGGATAGGAAGAGTACTTCTAGCACTTATCATTTCTTAGGCACATCTCTTATCTCTTGGTCTTCTAGAAAAAAGTCTTCTGTTGCACAATCAACAGCCGAGGCCGAGTATGTAGCTGCAGCCAGTAGTTTCTCTCAGGTTCTCTGGATCTTATCTACTCATCGGGACTATGGTTTATTTTTGGGTAGTGTTTCTCTTTTCTGTGACAACACTTCTGCCATAAACATTGCCAAAAACCCAGTGCAACATTCTAGGACTAAGCACATTGACATTCGATATCATTTCCTTAGAGACCATGTTGAGAATGGTGATGTTGTGCTTCACTTTGTTGAGTCCGAGCAGCAGGTTGCGAATATTTTCACTAAATCTCTTGATTCTTCTCGTTTTGCTACTTTATGGGAGAGTTAGGGTTGTTAGTCCTCTTGGCCTGTTGGGGGGGGGAGTTTGCTCTTTTTTGCATTCATTATATCATAATGCATTTTAAAATTCAAACATCTTGCATTGTAATATAAACTTGTGGAGCTTTAATTATTATCCTTGTATGGCTTGTTTTCATACTTTATACCATGCCATGTTCTGTGCTAGCCTGCTAGAATTCTTTTATGGCTTTTCTTATTTAGCTTAGCTTTTGTCATGCTAGCTTTATTATCTGTGAGCAAATTGAATCGAAACATGACTTGTTGGATCTTGTGACTAGTTTTGCTATAGTGATCTTCTCATGATTCATGCCATGTCATAGAGGTTAAATTGAGTCTTGAACTTATTTTGAGCTGAATATTGAGCTATGCTAACTCTTAAGTCAAGCAAATGAAAAATGAGCTTTTCTGTGCGAAAAAACTGATCTCACGAATTCTTTTCTCATGAGACTGCTTGCCATTGCACTAGGCATGAACTCAGGGGGAGTTTTGGATGACCTAGACCACTCTTTTAAGCTTCATGCTTGAGATGGTCGCGGCAATGCTTGAGATCTAGCACAATGCTAAGAAAACAAAAATGTCAATTGGTTGAAGCTTAGAAGGCAGTTGTGGATAGCTCCTAGTCCAGGACTAGCTTTACTAAGATAAAATCAATCTTTTTCAGCAAAGTGCTCAAAGTGCCAACTGCTTGAACAAATTGCTTCATAATTGAACTCATAATGCTCAAAATTGAACAAATTGCTTTTAGACATGGCTTGACTCATTTTTGGATACCTTTAGTGAAACTATGATTTTGAATAACTTATCATGCTATTAGTTCATTCAATCTCAGATTATTGCTAGTTTGGTCTTAGCTTTGATGTACATGTCTTGCCATGATTGAACATAGCTTCTTCACATCATATGGCTTGGTGTAATACTTGTACTGTCTTCATGGATAATCTTCATGGCTCCTTTTGCAAAAGTTCAAAAACAACAAAAATTGAAAAACTACAGCAATTCCTTCATGCTCTATCTTCTTCCATGCACCTAGATGAATTCATTGTCAAAAGGGGAGAAAGATTGGTAAAAATGTCGTTCTAGAGCTCTTAGGGAGAAAATGCTTTTTCTGAAAATTTGTTATCATAGTGAGTGGGAGCATCTCAATTGCATTCTCTTGATCTTATTGCCTTTCTGATTTTGATTTGCAATTCTAGAAGACTCACAATGATCAAAGGTCAAATAGAACAATTGTTCTTTCATATGGACATAAGTGAGATTTTTGGCTATTCTCTGGAAATTGAACCTTTTTGTGCTCTCTTTGCCTTATCTCACTTGCCTATGCTATTCTGAAGCCAGCTTGGTCATTTCATAGGCTTTCTCTTGCTTATGAACCAAGTTGTGCCTGTGTAAAAAGATATAGCCGAAACAATATAACAGTTGTAAAATCATAGTTTCCTTTTTTGTTTTAGATTGTGTCCGAATTGGAGTAGGAGTTCTAATTCCGAAATAGAGTAGGAGTGGGGCCTCTTGGCCAGCCATGAGGAGGAGAAGGGCACTATATATTAAGGGTTAGACCCCCATTGTAACCTCAGACCAGTTTATGCATAAGAATAGAAACATAGCTATGGCTTGTTCTTTCAAAACCAGAGTTCATGCGAGGACTTTGAGAGAGGACTAGGCAATCCATTGATTCGTTCTACAATTCAAGGTCAAGCTGTCGTTCCATTGGGAATTGGGGACTTGGCGATCGTCATTCGTGGTCTCGCGACGATCAACTATCCAAAGGTGTTTTGGGCGATTCAAAGAGTTGAGGGTTCGTGCATTGGCACGAGTGTTCAGCTAGCGACATCGTCTACTTCACATCATTTATCCACGGTTTATCACCGAGAAGATCGGGCATCCCCCGTATCATATGGTATCAGATTCTAGGTTTACTCGGTGAGAGCTTGTTTACCCTTAGTTTAGATTTGTTTTTCTGTCCTACAGTCCATTAAACCAAAAATTACAACACAAAAGTTCCAAACCCTAGTTTCAATCTGTTATTTCTTGTGAGTTTTGTTAGGTTTTAGTCCATTTGAATTTTTTGTTTAGTGCTGATCTTGTTTCCTTTGTGTAGCTTGTTCCTTATTTCTATCCTAAAACCGAAAATCCTAAAATCAAAAATCAAATTCGGTTCTTGACTCAATTTTCGTCAAATTCGAGTTCAATTAGTACACTGTTCTGTAAATCGGTTGTAACTGTTACGTCCGAACTTCGATTGAAGTGTTCTTTGATTCGTTGGAAAGCTTACAACGATATCTCAATATTTACTATTTTGGTTAAATCCAAATTCGGTAGCCTTCTATGTGTGTTTGAGTTAACAATTTTCTTAAGTAGTGCAATTCTTGAGAAGCAATTCTTGAGAAGCTTCACTTATATCCTTTCATCTTGTGAGACTAACTTTTGATATTGTATTAGGACTGCTCATTGAACTTCGTTTATACCTTGCTGAATTGTTGGGCTTATGCACTCACAAGGGTAGCAAAACACTTTCGGCCATTGAGAATAGAATGAAAAAAAAGGCAGCCGCACAATAGCAAGAGCCACTGCATTGAAAAAAAGAGTATAAAAAACTGAGAGCAAAAACATAATTTCTGAGAAAGAAGAGAGAAAAAAAAAACTCTTTTGCCGATAGCTACAGTATCATGCATTTTGTTGGCTGCTACAGTACCAGCCAATCATTATTTCAGATTGTGTAGTCATTTTTTTTCTTTGAGCAATCTTGTGCCCTACTATTTTCAATTGCAATTGGCTAGCGTCTCTCGTATTACTTGATGCAAAACGAGCTAGCTTGATCTCATTTTCAGATCCCTTCTCGCTAGCTCATTCCTTTGTTTGCATTGAGTCACATTTGTCTTTGCATGTGCGTTCATCCTTTTCACTTAAAACCCATTGGATCAGCACATAGGCAAAAAAATCTAGCTTGAATCATTACTTAGCTTTACAACAACTTGAATATCAGTTTGCATAGGTTATACACATACCTTACCAAGCTCCACATACACTCGTTCGTGTACTACCTTTGCTCTAGGTTACGCTCATACATTACCGGGTTGAGGTCATTAGCTATCACAAGTGTCGTTTTACAGTCCTTCATTCACTTTGGAACGGTAAGCTTGTCTTGTTTTCAGGACAGTGAGTTGCGAGCGTAGAGAGAGGGTTGTTTTGTTTTACTAACCTGGATATAATCTCGTTTGTTATTTGTGAGTTGTTGCCATGTCAGGTCATCAGGAGGATCTATCGGTTACATGGATGGAGTACACTCGGTTGTGCATGATGCTACAAAAGCAACTTCGGGATCGTGATAATAGTGTGCGCGATGAGCTTGGGGTCATTCGGTATGAATTGAACAATCTCAGGGAGAAGGTTACGCAGCTACATACGGACATCGACAACAAATTCTTGGAGCTGCACACCATGTTCAAGCACCCCGACGTGCATCGTAAGGATTTTGTCACTAAGCCCAAATTTCCTATCACTACATTTTCAGGTAGTACAGATATGGAAGAATACCTCAATTGGGAGCTGGAAATTGATACGATATTTCGGATGCACAACTATTCCAACGAGAGGAAGCTCTTACTTGTGTACAATGGTTTGGCTGATTATGCCACACATTGGTGGGAGCGATTTGTTCGTAAGCGTATGGAGCGCCATGAATTGCCGATTATCACCTAAGAGAAGATGAAACAACATTTGCGTGCACATTTTGTACCTTACCACTACAAGCGTTCCCTAGTGGAAAAGTTGGCAGGGCTGCGACAATGTTTGAAGTCCACTTGTGTGACACAAGAGAAGGCGACCGAGCATGGGATTTTCTCTTCGGTCCTAGCTTCATGTAGTATTGCTCCATTGCTTCATGAAGAGATTGTGGTTACTCGTGATTGCTCCGTTGCTGACCCACAATCTTTGGGGGATACGATGTATCCAAACTCATGTGAGAATGAGAGCCACATAGCCAAATTCAATGAGAATGGTAAAAAGAGTGAGCTGTGTGATTTCACCATATGTGAGGTTGATAACATGTCCATTGAGTGTGAGAGATACACCAACAGAAAAGAGGGAAGTAGATGATAGCCAAAGTGTGGTTATTGCTGAAATTAACAATTTACTCTCTACTTCTAGTGTTGTTTTTCACATTGTGCAGGTCGATATTAAAGAAGAGGAGTTGAATGTTCAACAACCGACATCGTTGGAAGTAAAGATTTACGAGATAACCACGGTTGGGGATGGAGTGCTTGCTGCCCCGTGGTTTTGTCATGACGATTTGATACCTACAACACCTACAATAACTGAGATGGACATTAAAGGTAACAATAATGGTGTTGAATTGGATATTCATCACGCAAAGGTACGTAAGTGTGAGAACTCTAGTGTTCCTTTGAATATTCTATGTTCTGAAATTTCTTCGCTCAATTTACATAATGTGGAATTGATTACTCATAAAGACATTCTTACTAGAATATCTCTTGATGATTCTTTATACTATATCATGTTCGATGATCCTAGAGAGCTATCTAGTGTGATTGAAAACCTTGCTGAAGTTTTATGTTTAAAATCACTAGTTAGTCCTTATGCCTACACATATACGTTCAATTTGATTGGAGATTATGGTGTACATGACAAGTTCTATGTTTATCGAATATGCATTACTTGTGATAATCTTGCTGATTTTAAATTGCATGTTTTGTGCAAACCATCTATTAAGCAATGTCATGGTCACTTTGAGATGGGTTTCCATACAAGTGCATATTGTTTAGAACGCAACATGATGCCTACTTGTTTATCCTGTACTAGTAAACAGAGTAGTGTAGTTAAAGCATGGAAGGCACTAAAAATTCTCCCTCAAATTTGAACAACTTGATCTAGCAGGTCCCTTTTATATTTTGTCCATGTGCTTAGAAAAGTCGAGTATGACTTTTTCTCATAGGAGGGATAATGATGTGAATGAAGGTACCCCAATGTATATATCAAATACATCCTATGGTTGTAGTTGTGTTACTTATTTTGTGCAAAACAAAGCGAATAACACAACAATTGATTCATACAAATATCACGTATATACGTTGTTCTCTTTGTTTAGTACATGTTTAGCAAATCACCATGCGCTACACGGAAGTTGTTTGGATGATAAATACATATACCATGCATATACGTTGTTTTCTTTGTGTGGCACATTTTCAAGCTATCAAAAGCCAAAGACGGCTTTTTTTGAAGAAAGGGAGGATGGTGAGGATATCCCTACTACTTATGAGGCTGTTTATGAAGCAAGAGTTACACTTCTCAAACAACAGGTGCAATTGTTTCTTAACAAGTTTCTTTGTATTTTCCGTGAGAATTGGATACTATGTAAAAGCAATACCCTATGTATTCTCAGGTTTGACAAGTTTAAAGTCCTTAGAACCGAAAGGGAGGCTAGAGCCAAAGTAATAGAGAAGCACAAGGAGGAGGGTAACCATATTTGTTGCATAGCGATGAAGAACAAGAAGGTCAAAGCAGTTGGGAAGGAGAAAATCAAGCAGCCCATGCGGTTGATCAAGGAGGAAAGAAACCCGTGTGGTGGGAGAGCAAAAGGGGAAAAAGCCCAAGAACTTAAAGCTCAAGTTTTGGATAAGATTTTCAAGCCCAATTCGGATCTCCCACGAGCCCAACCAAATCAAATTCGAATCAACTCAGATCGAATTCGGATTCGAATCGAGATCAAATTCGATTCGAATCAGCAGACGATCCGAGTAAAAAGATCATACCTTTCACAAACGAGTCCGATTTGGGTGTTCTTGTGCTTGTTGGAAAGATAACTTCAAGGCCGATCCAATGGATCCTCTCTTAGTCCGAAATTCGTCCCGTGTAAAAGATATGGCAAACAATATGACAGCTTGTAAAATCATAGTTTCCTTTTTTGTTTTAAATTGTGTCCGAATTGGAGTAGGAGTTTAATTCCGAAATAGAGTAGGAGTAGGGCCTCTTGGCCAACCATGAGGAGAAGGAGACTATATATTAAGGGTTAAACCCCATTGTAACCTCGCACTCAGCTTTATGCATAAGAATAGAAACATAGCTATTGCTTGTTCTTTCAAACCGAGTTCATGCGAGGACTTTGAGAGAGGACTAGGCAATCCATTTATTCGCTCTACAATTCAAGGTCAAGTCGTCGCTCCATTGGGAATTGGGACTTGGCGATCGCCGCTCGTGGTCTCGCGACGATCAACTATCAAGTGTGTTTTGGGCGTATTCCGAAGAGTTGAGGGTTCGTGCATTGGCACGAGTGTTCAGCTAGCGATATCGTCTACTTCACATCATTTATCCACGGTTCCTCGCCGAGAAGATCGGGCATCCCCCGTATCAGACCCACTCCCGAAAGTTCGTCCCATCGAACCGAACTGGAATGAGTGGGATGGCGAAGGAGCCTCCGGTAGAAGCCATAAGCTTCTGTTTTTTTTTCTCTCTCTCTCTCTCTCGAGCTGGGCCGGCTCACTCAAAAAAGGAAAGCCCGAAAGATAAAAGGCCTACATGGCCAGGGCAGCGACGCGGTCCGAGTGGCGGCGGCGGTGGCGACACGGTCCGGTCAAAGCACCAGGCGGGATCATATGACCAGCAGAGAAGATGAAAGCCGGGTGAAGACGACGCTCGGGGGTAGAGCAGACACCGGCGGAGAAGATGGATTCAGCGGTCGGGCGGAGGTGGTGCTCGGATGGAGGCGTCGCTTGGGTGGAGGCACTGCACGGTGGAGAAGGCCAGGTGGAGGCGGAAACCAAGAAGACGGCGGCCGCAGGCACCAAGCGCAAGCTCTGGCCAAGGCAAGCTCGTCTCAGATGGACCAGACGCCGGCGGAGAGGAAGATGGATTCTGCGGTCCGGTGGAGTGGAGGCGGCGCTCAGATAGAGGCTCGCTCGGACGAAGGCAGCCTTCGACCGGATCTGAGGGAGAGGAGCAGTGGGAAGAAGAAGGGGCTTGGAGCGGGGATGGCGGTGGCGGCTGCTCAAGGTAGAGTTTTGATGGCTAGGGTTTCCATGGCTCTGATACCATGTTTGCAATTATGCCTCTTGTATATTCCAATGGGCCAAAGGCCAATATATAACATGTACAAAGTTGGACAATAGATAATAACACCCTACACAATATACATATCTAACAAGCACTACTTACAATGCTAAAATAAACTCACCTCCTTGTTCAAGAAAATCTTTTTACTGAGGAGATCCTCAAGTCTGCAATATAAGGCCCATGTTAGTTTCAAAAAGAGTAAGCAAAAAATGTATAAGCTCAAATCTGGGAAACAAGCGTGTAGAATCATATGAGTTTTTTACTGATTAAAATCATCAAATCGAAACCAAATCACCAGAACTGGTGATGATGACATCACAATCTACAAAAGAACATACTTGACTTTGAATTTAGTAAAATTGCATCAAATGCTTCTAGGGGAAAGCACATCTATGAAATAAACTAAGACCACCACAACAAGAAAACAATGTTGTTCAAGAACTACACAAATAAAACATCAACAGTGAACAAAATCATGTAGAGTTTCACAGGAAGCCCAATAATAATTATGAGCATTTGCATGCATATGTTATGAACGATAATTACATGTGACAGATTTAGACACACATGATGCATTCAGAAATATGCAGACTTTTGTTACTTTCGATGTGGGTATAACTGCGCGGTCACATTGCGGTCACATTTCTGGTAACGCTGAAGAACCCATAGAAGGTCACTACTCAGTAGATACTCTCTACTTTTCCCTTCATCATTTGCATTAATATCTGAAACTTGCAGATACCCTACTAAAGCAGATGTTGAAGTTTTCCTCAGAGAATCTTGCAATACACCAGTAGAAATGACAAGCCCTGAAAGCACAGGCTTGAGCTGACCTGAAGAAGCTTCACCAATCGTGGATATGATACTGTAGGAACCTAATCAAGGTCTATCAGTCGAATCTTGAATGACAATACTACCACCAAGCCAAATATTATGCCCATAATAGCGACAAAAGAATTGGCAGTGCAAATCATTACTGAAGCAATGTTGTCAAAAAGCAACTAAATTTATTCAAAGAAAACAAATAAAGAATCATTTTTAAAAAAAAAGTTGTACGGTCACAGTCACTGTAAATATAAACACCTATGAATTCATTTCCAAGATGACTAGGATTTCTAGAGCAACAAAAGTAATCTAGTGAACAACTGAGTGTTAAAAGATCAAAGTTAATAGGCAGCACAGCTAGTCCTCACAGCATACCACAAAGCCAGCACTAGATATAATATTTTGTAACAAGTTTTGCAAATTGCAATGAATAAAAGAGAAATTGGTAAATAATCACTTACTGCCCACTCCAAATCTGCACTGTTGGGAATAATTTCTTTCAGCAGCTCCCTGTAAGGTATAAATGGGAGGAACTGTTCCTGGCTGTACAGAATCCTGTGCAGAGTCTTGAGTCTTGACTGCTATTTCTCGTATCTTATCTATTTTCTCGACTGCCTGTTTTGCAATGCCTGAAACCAGATCCTGTGCAATACCAGAATCAAACAGTTGATGTGTATTACTAATTGCATTTGCATCCACGTTGCTCGGTTCAGACTCAAGTCCAGAAGCTGGTGTTGTTCCCAATGCAACACTATCTCTCTTGCAGAGAATGAACGTGCACTGTTCTAGTGCATCCATTGCTGCTTCACGAACCCAAGAACCAACATCTCCTCTGTTATCTACAGCATAGTCATCAAGTGCTCTAAATAAAGCTTGCATGACCTTATCTTTAATGTATGCATATACAGAATCTCCACCATTTGCGCTTTGATCAACAGAATCTGTTAATGTTTCACAAACCAAAATTAGCCCCAAACAGTGTTCACACATGCTTCAGCATCAGGGTCATCAGGCTTATCCTGCGTATTAGATCAAATCAGATTTTCAGTTCTAGCATTCAAGAAGTACAGCACAGTACAAGTTATTATTTGATTCTTTATATCTGTTTCACTATTGAAATTTCAATATCTCAATTGTGCATGAGCTACAGAGCTTATTCATGACAGGCATCCATTTTATTACCAAGAATTTGTAAGGTAATATTCCAAGGGCCAGTGCTGCACCTCGTCTTGCAGCTACATTCGGGTCATCTAGAAGCGCCACATACTTTGAAATGATATCATGAACAATCTTTTCACCAGAAGAAACCAGATAGGTTGGAATAAACTGTTTCAATGTGTCAACAGCAGCACACCGGACAAAATTGAGAAAAAATACTCAGTCTACAATGCAGATGACCAGTGTAATGCTTGCACAATACTGGGAAAGTACGAGCACACTAACTAATCAAACATTGGTACCATGTCAAATTCAAACAACAGCAACAGCAAGCAATATGATACTGCTGAGGGCTGCTTTTTGAGTGAATGGACATCAACAAGCCTTTACTGCTATCTTAACTATTACTAATTGCTGGTACGAGAAAAAGGATATTTCAACTGTATTTGAGAATTGGGATGCCTCAAATTCTCATTAAGGGTTTCTAACAAACTTCTCTGTCTTCTCATTCAAGGATATCTCAGCCATAGAAATACATGCAATGAATCAGGAAACAGCAGAGCGCATAAGCTCTCCTCCTTTACCTCAATAAAGGCGTGCCTTTTCAATTGCAGGGACAATTCCTGACAAAGCTTTCTGCATGTCTACTGAACTAAGTATACAGACGCAAGGTTACTTTTAGGATAAGCAGTTTAAATGAAAAGTAAATCTTTAAAAAAATTCAAAAGAAAAGTATGGCAAGACATAATCCCATATGAACAAATTGATCACTTACCTGTGGTAAAAGTAAAACCAAGCTGATACAACTTTAAAGCAATCTCTCCAGCAGCTAAAGTGGCCCCATGTCGAGTGCACAAATCTGGAGACAGAGTGCAGGGAACTAACTTTTCGAGGACATATCCAGCAAAGTAATCCACATCGTATTGTACAAGCAAAGAAAGGGCTTGAGCTGCCAACTCTGTCAAGCTTTTCTCCTAGAAAGAAAATAAGGTTAGCCAAAATCATGTAGTGAAAATTTGCAAGCCTAACTCCATAAAATTTAAGATAGCAACAATCAGCAATGGACCAAGGGATTAAATATCAAAAAAGCAACACTCCTTGGAAAACATAATTCAAACATTTATGCACTGCATAATAAATAGTGAAACAAGAGGATAATACACTGCAGCAGAAAGATATAATAAGGCCTGATGAAAAAGTGATACAAATTTGACATCACTAGAAAGCTAACACTATTTAAAATAATGGTAATTGCTGTTACAATATTCAGGAGCAAATAACGCTTCCGTATGTTACTTTGTAAATGATTCTAACTTCAATCTCAAAAACAAGCTACCAATTCCAGGGACAGAGTGCAGAGAAGTCCAGAAGTTGATAGGATTAAAGCACGGGAAGTCAAAAAACAGGCAAACAGTGTCAGAATTGGAAACAATTAAATAGCACTCACTTAAACCATAAAAAAAAATTGGAGAGAACTACAATACCCAGTGAGCAATTTTATTGCACAGTAGCTCTTCCACAAAGGGATAAAGATACTCCTTATGTTGAGCCACAGAAACAGCAACACTCAGATAAGAGTTTGTTCGGGAAGCCAGTGCGACATAGCCTGTTGTATTCACAATATCAATGCCGTGTGGAAAAGTCCCCCGTCTTCCAACATTCTCTTGAAAGGCAGCAGAAGCAGCTCTTCTACAATTAACCTACAATCACATAGGCAAAAAAGGACACATGAGATCCAGTTATTAAAATACTATGACATCAGAGAAAGTAGCACAACATACAACATCTGGATGTTAGAAAAGAAATGTACAACTAAATCAGAAAGGAAATTGCCTCTCGATCGTAACAAGCAACCGTTAGAAGGTGGGGAGCAAGTTGTTCCAAGACAGCCTTCATATCAAACTTGGTATAGGCACGACCAAATGCCCAACAAACATATGCTGCAGCATCTCTTACATGTGAATCAATGCTATGTGGACCTCTTCGCACATCATAGTGTAAAAGCCTGCAAAGCTAGCATGTCATGAAATCAATTGGGAGACTAAACTTAGTATCAAACTATAAATACTTAAGTGTCTCAAATATGTTATCAGAATATAGGTAAGACCACATGGGACATGCAGCAGAACACCCACATTGCAATTAATGCTATAAATATGAACCATGCGCCAAACATAGTTTTCATCTTTCATGCCAGCAACTAAAAAAATTACATCATGGGATATATATAATGGTGGTATTTGGCACTATTCTACTATGTACCTTTATTATAACAGGAAAAACATGAGGAAAGCTAGAAGGCAGCAACAGCCCTCTCCGAGCAAGTTCAGCCAAAGCCAAGCAGCCTCCATGCCAGGAGCAACCACCCTTAACAATCCAAAAGGCATAAGTTATTTACTCGAGTGATTAACTAAGTGAGAAAAGTTGCACTTTTGAAAGCTGAAGATGGAAACTGAGGGATATCTTCAAACAATGAAAGGATGTTTTGAAGTCCATAAGTAATACACGGACCTCTCCAGGAGAAAAAAACTGCAAGATTGATGATAGAACTTCTTCTGACAGTGCAGGTGTTAAACGTGCAGTTATCCTACCAACTCCTTTGGCAGCAGACCATCCCGCAATCGTATCCTGGACAAAGTATCAAGAAACATTTACTTTTAGTTGCTGACTGTTTTAAAGCAATCCTTTTCACACTTACTGGTAAAATGCAAAATCACATACAGGAATCCCCCACGGAACTATTTCACCATCTCCCTTCTAACCCATCAAAACAAGTTCTAGTGAACGAATGTATTATGTATTGTTCAGCTGTATGTGATTAATTCAAGAAATTCAAACAAAAAAGACTGGGTGGCATTTATGGTCAATACAGAACAATCTGGAATTCAATGTCATATTCACGATTGGAGATGCAATGGTGAAGGCTGGCAGGTAAATACACTTGCGTAAAAATGATATTAATCGGCATGCATGAATAAAGAAAGTAAAGAAATACAGTAGAAGTTATTAACAATGGGCCTACCAAAAGTAAAGGATAGCACATGATATAATTAGTAAAATTTATCAACACGATCCAGAGAACAAACTCAAATCTTTACAGCATGATATTAGGATGAGAACAGACAGAATCCCTCAAACCAGTCAACAGTGAGTCAATAATCTCCTCCACAATTTCTGGAACATTCATATCTTCTTCAGAGGAACACGTGTCTGTCTGATCAAGGTTCGCTTGTTGGGTTGATCCACTAGAAGGCTCTATTCCAGCAGTAGAACCTGGAAGGTTTGCACCCAGTGAACTACTTATTAACTGCATGAGGGAAAACCAGTAAGCACTATGGTAGAAACATCATCTTAAACCCAAAAAGGAAAGAAGAATAGATTGAAGAACAGACACAAAGCAAGACCAAACATTTCTCAAGATAGCTTCCTATAAAAGAAAGATGTAAAACATGACATCAATTTCTAAATGATTCTTCTGCATTAGTCATCTGAGAAACTGGAAGCTAAATCATCGTTAGCAATGTATAAAAGCAGGAGATGTGGTGTAGTACATGATGTGCTTTTGACGCAGTTAACTAGCTTACTACCCCCTAGCTGATCCCAACATGTTTATGCTGATGTCCTGCCAAGGCCTTTTCTTCTCATATATTTAGCTTCTCAGAGGAGCCAAATGGCCCAAATCATACAATTAGAAAATGCCACTGAAAGCACTGTATTCTCAATTGTAGAATCTAGCGTGGGCACAGAGTTCCTTTTAGAAATACAATGAAAATATGTTACAGCTTCAAGCATTTCCCAGCAAACAAAAGAACATACATAAATATTCAGCCAAAATTTGTGTCCGAGTTCCGACAGACTTTGGTCAATCCCAAGAAAGAAACAGTATTTTGCATCAGAAGTACTAAACCAAAGCACCTTCCTTAAGCTGTTTACCATTCAGAGTTAGCATATCCCCACGAATGGTAGTGGATGATAAGTTAGTACAAGACTACAAGCAGTGAATGTTTCCTAAACAGAGCAGGCATTGGAGTTCCAGCATGGTAGACAAGCTCTTCTCCAACTGCTCCTATATGAATGGTTCACACATCTATATGTACGAACAATTTCCATGATTTGGAGTTCCGCGTGGTGCATACAATGAAATTTATAGTGAACCAGTTAATGAAACATAAGAGTACCAGGTACTCCAGCAATAAACCAACTTTTACCTTGTATCAAGAAGTTTAATCTAGAATGGACATACGCCTCTAAACAATCTATATATATTCTAAATGCACTATCTGAAACAAGGAATAATTCTTTAACCCCATATCATTAATGATTTACAGGAACAGCCAACAATAAAATATTTCAAACCTGATAGCGCCATGATGGCGAACGGGGAGGCAAGCTAATGAGAGCAACTCGCTGGGCCAGTTTAACCATAAATTTTCTAAGTAGGGGACTTCTGGCTGCAACATTAGTCTTCATCACAACTGAACAGTCATTCCAAATACCAGAAACAGCATCATATATCACTCTCCGATTACCAATCTGCAACATGAGGAACCAAAATGAAGAAAATTGAGAGGTTGTACTTCAGAAAAATTAAAAATTCATGTTCATACATACCCTTTTGACAGCAACTATAAGAATCATAGATGTAAAAAAATCACCTCTTAAGAGAGAAAAATAGATAATGGTGTTCCTCTAAATTGTTAGGCTACGAAGGTAAATATATCTCTACCACAGTAAATAATTCTGGCTAACAATTTAACATCATACTACACAAAAATGTGTCCATCACAAAAGGAACTGTTGTATCAACAAACCATGACATCCATTCAGCAAACCAGTCACTGTGTAGTTACCTACAATCATTTGATGTCTTCTGCGGTATGCAGCCGTTACCCTACAGCATAAAGAGGCATGTTACCCTCCATTTCAAAAGCCAAATCAAGTTCTCCCTGCTTATAGCATAGCTCCTCTAAGCATTTTTTTGTTTCTTTATTAAGAGATCTCCCTTTCTTCAGCATCATCATAAAAATTCTGTCAGCCTCTCTCCACTGGTCATCTTCAGCAAGCATCAATAACAAAGAAGTGTAGTTGCTGTACCGCTGAATATAGCCATGAGACAACATATCCTCAAATAATTTTAGGGCAAAATTGCTTGATTTTTCAGCAAGAAGCAGCTCCATTATTTTGTCATAGGCAGCCTTACTAGGAACATAGCCTCTTTTCTGCATCATCAGGAAAAATGACAGTGCTTCTTTCATTCTTCCATCAAGAGAAAGCCCCTTAATGAAAGTGTTGTATGTTATCTTATCAAAAACATGGCCATCACTGTTCAATGATTTAAATAGTTGGATAGCATGATTGCTGTCTCCTAATCTTATATGGTTATTCATGAGTATTGTATATGTCACATGATTGGGAAGAACACCAGCTTGGTCCATTGATGACAAGAGACTGTAAGCATCATCCATCTTGTTTGCTCTACAAAGGCCATTAAGCATCCCATTATAAATATGTAAATCAGGCATCATCCCACTTTCTGCAAGATCCTGAATTATACTTTGAGCAAGCTGAATCTTTTCTTCTGTAGACAGGTGCTTGCTCTCCCATTTCCCTTTTCTTGTGTCAACAGTTATTTGTGGCAGCAGTCTAAATAATGTATACCTTGCTTCCTTCAGTTTTGTAGCCAAAGATGGTCTCATGTCTCGACGATCTATATTTCGGCAAATACCAGTGACTAGTGCACCATACGTAATTAGATCAGGTTCAATATGGTTTTTCATCATCAAATCAACAAGGTCTAAACCTAACCTGACCTCTCCTTTCCTAAAAAACTGATTTATAAGCATTGTATAAATAACAGTTTGTGTTGCAAAGCCCTCCTCCAGCATTCTTTCCAGATAACAGACAGCCTTTCTGATTTTGTTTTCCTTTATCAACCCATTTATAAGGGCACCATAAGCATGGGAACCAGGTTGTAAACCTCGCTCTAGCATTTCATCGAAAATACGGCAGGCACTCTTTGTTTGCCCCATAATGGAATATCCATTAAGAAGTGATGTGTAAATAACCTCATCCGGTGACAGTCTTGCTTTAATCATTTGGCGTAGTGTAAACTCTGCTTTTTTAAGATGCCTCATTCTGCACAGGCGCGCTATGATGGAATCATATACTGCAATAGAAGGCTCTAGCCCATCCTTGACCATTTCATCAAATAGACTAAGTGCACTCTCTATATCGCCAATCTTACAGTATGCGGTTACCATGATTGAATTCGTGGACATATCAGGCCTAACACCCCTACTCTGCATAAGACTAATGAGTGTCCTAGCATCATCCATTCGCTTTTGTCTACACAGACATTTTATCACAATGTTGTAAGTTAAGACTGAAGGTTCACAGCCATAAGCCACCAACTTATCCAATAGACAGTATGACACATCCAATCTCCCCTCCGAGCACATTGCAATTATCATCAAATTGAATATAACATCAACAGGGAGCACATCGCTTCTCACCATCTCATCAAGAAGGTGCTCGGCCTCCTGCTGCAAACTCATGATCAAACGCCCACTGGCCAGTGAAGAAAGCTTCAGCAGCTCACCACTACGATCCAACATGGCAACAGCCTTCAATGCTTTCCGCACGAATACAACCTCCCATCCCTTGGGGAAGAACCTTGCTATTGAAATAAACATAACATGGTCCGGGAAAAGCCCCCCCTCCAGCATCTTATCGAACAGCTGCTCTGCCTCTCCCAACTTCCCTTCCTTGCAAAGCGATGTCATCAGAATAGTGTAACACCTCAAGTCAGGCGTGACACCTTCCTCACCATAGCGCTGTAGAGCTCCATGGCAGCACCAACCCACTTGCTCTTACAATACCACTGCATCATCACATTGTACGTCACAGGACTCGGCTCCATGCCCCTCTCCTTCATCTCCTGGTACAGCTCCCAACCATGGTCGACATACCCATGCTCAAACAACCCTCCAATCATCGTTGTATAAGCATATGCATCCAACTCAACGCTCTCATCCCCCCGCATCCTATCAAACACATCGAGCGCAAGTTCCAGCAACCCCTCCTGGCAGAACCCCTGGAGGAGCGCTGTGCACAGCACCCTGTCCAAATACATCCCTTTCTTCACCATGAGCCGGCACATCTCGTTGGCCTCGAGCGAGCGCCTCGTCTTGCAGTACGCGAACACAAGCGACTTGTAGACGCGGACCGGGGGCGCCAACCCCGAGCCAAGCATTGCGTCGAACAGGAAGCGGGCCTTGTCGACCGCGCCCTTCGAACACAACCCCGGGATGAGGAGGTGGAACTCCGACACGGGCAGCGGCGCGGGGGCGCCGTCCCAGAGCACGAACAGATCCATTGCCTCAGAGTACATGGAGGCGACGCACATTGCACGGAGGATGGCGGCGCTGGAGTCGGCCGAGGGAGCGCAGCCCGATTCGTTGAGGCGATGGAGGTGGGACAGTGCGGAGGCGACGTCGCCGAGGCGGGAGTGGAAGGCCACGAGCGCGTCCGAGAAGGCCGGGTCGATGGGGGCTTGGCCGATTCGGGAGGCCACGGCACGCGCGTCCGAGAGGCGACCCCGGCGGAGGAGCGCGGAGAGGAGCTTGGCGCAGTGCGCGGCGTGGGAGCGGGAGCACATGGAGCGGGCACGAGGCGGGAGGCCAGGCAGAGCGCTACCGGGAGGAGGCCGGGACTGAGGAACGCAGCGTGGAAGTGCGGTATGGAGAGGAGCGGCGCGGCGAGCGTGAAGAGGAGCGGAAGGCAGCGAGGCGGAGCGACGAGCGCAGCATGGGGCAGGGCTTTTGCAGGGACCCGGGCCAAACCGAGGGGGAGCGCACGCGGGTGAGCCGAGCGGGCCGGAGGCGAGCAGGGGAGACGCGCACGCGGACAAGACGGGCGGGCCGAGCCACAGCAAGGCGGGCGGGCGACCCAACCCGAGCGCGCGGGCGCGAGCCGAGTGGGCCGCACGGCACAGGCCGAGCCAGGGGGAGGCGCGGACAGGTCGGGCAGCTGATGCAAATCCGGAGTGTGGAGATACATGATTACAATGTGGTTGGTCATTTTACTGGTCATCCGAGATCAACTTATTTGTGCTGCGGACATTGATAGGCTTAAGGGATTGGTTGGCTGGCAACAGGTATGACGCGTTTTACGAAAAAGTGCTCAATTTGCAAGGAGTCTGGGCGCACCTTCAAGAAATGTCTTACGTGAATTCCACAGGATGAAGAAAATATCGGCAGTCCGGACTTTGCTGCGGGGACATCATCCGACCACCCAACTCGAAGCGATCCACATGGCGGACGCTAAGGTCGTGGCCACAGAAAATGTTTGTTCAGGTTAAATATGTGGTGTCCAATGCTTGTAATATCATTTTGATTTGTAAAAAACTAGGTGTTATAACGTTGTGTTGAATGTAATGTAACATCAATATGCTTTGTCTACAAAATATGTAATAATGTTGCATTGAATATTATGTAATATCATTGTGATTTATTGACAAAAGATGTTATGACATTGTGCTGAATATTATGTAATGTCATTGTGATTTATCGACAAAAAAGTGCTCTGAAATGGTCAGTAGAAAATTTGATTTATCGACAGAAGATGTTATGACGTTGTGTTAAATGTTATATAATCTTAATGTGATTTGTCGACAAAATATGGGCTCGAAAATACTCAGTACAAAATGAGTGGACAGGAATTAACAATTGACGGTTTTCCAAATTTTATAATTTAAAAATTAAGGATCATGTTGCCATTTGAATTGACGACAGGGAGCTCTGGGTACTGTTGAGCCCCCTGTCGCTAGTGGCTAGGCCATTGTCGCCAATTGGTGACAGACGACTAGTTTTGTAATTTTGTTATCTATTTTTTTGTAAATATCTTTTAAATTACGATTTTGCTAAACAACATTCGACTGTTTTGTTTTGTCAAAATTGTCGAATTTTCATCCGTCCGATATACTTTGAGATTTGCACTTCTTCTCATCTGATGAATCGGGTTCGAATTTATTATGATTTTTTTCGAAATATAACGAGTTCACCACAGTGTCGTATTTTGTTGATATAGAATTTATTTTTTGTCTTTGTTTTTACTCAATCTCTCAAAGTATATGTTAGATTTTGAATTATTTGATGGAAATATGAGTTATTAAGACTTTTCAGAATAATTACAGTGACCACGAATAAAAATTATATAAATAATTTACTGTAATTTATGCGTAATGAAGTTATAAATGAACTAAAACTAGTAGGATGCCCGTGCGTTGCAACAGAACCCTAAAAAACAGTGATACATATCAACATACGGGATCCTAAACTGAATAATAAATATCAATTTTCTTTCACACACGAATAAAAAAATATTAACTCCAACTATTACAACACCTGCTACTACTGCTACCCAAAATGAACAAACAGTCATTTTGCATATAAACTGACAATAAGCACCAAGATGGTGAAGCTCTGGTATGTGTTGCACACCTTGGCTATAAAAAAATTGAACTTCATATTTTATACGGGATACTAAAAGTTTTAAAACAACCCATATTCTCCCCTCTCTGACCCGAGCTTAGGCATCAACATGATCACCAAAATTTTTACTCAAGCAATAAAATTGTCTTTAATGAACAAACCTCTCACAATGAAAAAAAGTTATCTAGTACTTACGATTTTGCAAAACTAACTAACGCTTTCGAATGAAACACAAAGATTAAGTAAATAAAAGATATGGATGAAGCCATGAATGTAACACCCCAGCCCAACACTGAGCCTGGAATGCCACTAAACTACTCTCTAAACTAATAAATATTGACACACTATAAAAATTCAGCAAGAAGATATCAATGGACATATCCCTGGAGCACAAAAGAGCATCCATAATTATGAATCAAGCAAGAGTAAATAAGCAAGGGAAAATATAATCAAGTAAACAATTCAGGATAGCACCAACTACTGAATCCAAATCATTGAAATAAATAATCTAGTCCAAAATGTGACCTAAACTTTATTCAACCTCTAACATGACCAAGAGTAATCCAACATTGAATGAAAAGGTTCTTATGGCAAATGATCATGTGATTGAAGTATGGATCTAATCCATGTGCTCTACTCGCTCTCAGTCACGGCGTTCTCGAAGATCACCTAAAGACAACAAAAGAGCAAGGGTGAGTCCACGACTCAGCAAATACATTAATATACAACGAACAATAATAAATCAACAGTATTCAATAACTTCATTATCATCACATGCACTGCTATTAATATTCTCATGCTGTTAACTTCTCTTTGTTTCACACCCATTCATCTCATATATCAATGCAACTCTAATCTACATGTCCACATGCACTCCTTTCACAGATATGTAGATAGCATGAGTGAATGCTCGCGACAACATTCACTCTCAAGCCCGTTCCTCCTCAAGGATCGGGGACCTCCTCCACTCCCGTGGAGTTGTGATCATTCATGATCACCTGCTCATATGCAAAGATGCTTATGAATGCAAACATGCATAATTTCATAATACTCATCGTATCCAATTTTTCATCATGTCCATTAACAATATAAATCCATACCATTCCATTGCTTGCAATTAAATAAAATAAAAGCACAACAATAATGGTAATGGAAGATAAAGAAAACAGTGATCAATCATTGATCGCTGTCTACCATGCACTTGCCTTTACTAGTTGCGACGCACGGTTTGGCTAGAAGATGGCAACAAGCACGACGCCTCTCCTACATTAAATACTCAAATTTCAATACAAGCTACAGCATCAAGAATAGCAATCAATCGACATCGCTCCTACCCGTCCCTAAATATACCACGCTTCTCCGGTACCGAATAGTTACCCATTGCTGTCTTGGTACTAGAACGAACGTAACTTTTGACTCAAAAGTCCGATCACGACAAACCACACTGTTCTGGATTCTTCACGAAATTCCTCTCATTTTCTTAGATTACAAAGTCTTCTAATTAAATCATCTAACCCTCCGTTTTTAGCCCAGAAAACCGATCTGTCCGCTTCGGAGCAGCGGGTCTTACTAAATTCATAACTTTTGTTTTACCCAACCAAAATTCGAGTTCTTAGATTCTACAGAACCCTTAGACAATTATCTACATCTTTCATGTAGATCAAAAACTCTAATTAGTCCAATTACTATTTTTAATCTACAGTCTACCAAAACAGCGCCGAAAGACGACAACCCCAAAGACAGCAGTCTTCCAAAATTCATAACTCGAATTATACCTGTCCGATCGACATGTTTAAATATTCTATAGAAAGATATCGAAATTATCTACAATTAACTAGAAGATGACATTTCCAAAATTCGCCATTAAGGTATCCGAATAAATCGTTCAACAGAACAGCAGGTTAAACAGACTCATTATTCGGCATCTCTATTAGAAAAATTATAAAACCTCTCTAACAATCTCTAATTACCCTAGAAAACAGAGAAACAAAAGTTGCAGATCGTTACCCACAAGAATTCGGATCTTAGCTTATTTTCTCCTATTTTCTCATGTGTTGTTTAAGCCTTCAACTACAAGAGTAATTTCATGAAACAAAATTTTACTAGCCACATCAACAAATCTCACCTCACGGCATGCATTGCTAGCTGATTGCTGTTACCTTTCTCGGGAGTTTTTTTGGAGGCTTCACAACCACATGCATGCAACACCGGCCAATCCAACTACACGCACATGCAGCAGTAGACCAAACTAGGACGTGGCCGAGCTAGCACTGCTTGCATGCGGACGCATGGGCAGCAGCAGGCAGCAGGTCACCCGACGTCTCACCCGGTAGCGGCAAGGGCCAAGCAGCAGGCGCACGCGCACGCAGGGCGGCAATCAACCGGGCGTCACCCGTTGGGCGGCCTCCCACATGCATTGGCTTCGGTTGGTGAACAGCAGGGTTACACGGCAGCAGCAGCAGAGCGCGGCTGGAGAATTGAGGTGGCTAACATGGCGTTTTTCCCCTGTGGCGGCTAGAGCAATGGGGCGGCGCACGGAAAGAAATAGCTAGGGTTTAATTTCTGGTTTCTAGTTTCTCTCCCATGTTTCCCTTTTTAACCTGGCACGAATATTGTTCTGTTTTCACGTATCTACTTATATTAAATTACGCACAGGTATTCATGAGGGTTAAATTTTCAGAAAACCCCACTAATCTCTTTCGTTCTTTTTCTAAAGCATTTCAGGGTATTACATTCTACCTCCCTTAAACAGAATTCGACCCCGAATTCTATATGTCGTTCTACTCGAAGGACAACAACGATTAGCACGTACCCGACATGAACAATCCTGGATTTCGCTCGCGCATGCGGGACTCCCGCTCCCAAGTCGCTTTTCGCTCGGTCTGATGCGACCACCACACCTTAACGTAAGTAGCATATTATGCCTTATTACTCGTCCTGATCTTTTTAGAGCCACTCAACAGACATGACTTGAAGGCACGGTTTTACTTGTGGTTCAACGGCTCTAACGAAACCTCACTCCAGATTTCTCAAGTACCCCTTCGACATTGGGTCACACAAAACGATGTGTACCCTGTGCCAGGACTCGAGACGGTCTTAGCGATACTCTATCTTCCAAAATTACCGCAACTTCTAGAAACAAACAATTGTACCTTAGGCCAACCTTCCCTTCGGTAAAAAAAAAAACCACACAACCAACACATAACACATGGAACTGTTCCATGTCGCAATCGATTTCTTCACCTTAACAAGGCACAACAGATTAACTGTGGACGCATAATGTAACTCATTTTTAAACAAACTATTTTGCAAACAGAACCCAACTAAAAATAAAGGATTCTCTTCGTAACCACGCATTACCAATTCTATACCAAAAGAGTCAAATCCAAAATTGAAGACTCATCTCGAGAACCTTTCCACTTTCCAAGTAGACTGTTTGTAAATA
Organism: Hsuehochloa calcarea; assembly: GCA_036346395.1. NCBI lineage: Eukaryota > Viridiplantae > Streptophyta > Magnoliopsida > Poales > Poaceae > Hsuehochloa > Hsuehochloa calcarea. The sequence continues at coordinate 17,762,331 of CM070614.1, read as the reverse complement.
AACATCACGTAAGCCAAAGGAGAAATCACTCGAATGCCCAAATCAGTATTTTTCTTATTCTTTCTGAACCGGAAAGAACCACACATACCAACATAAAACCAAATCAAATTGCAAATAACACCGGTCATAAGACACAGCTCGAACAAGAATCATGAGAGCATTCTACTACCCAAGAAAGTATTCTTTTTCCTCAATCCTTATTTTAGGAATAAACTTTCATTTAAATCCTGGGATTCCAAATTATTACACTACTCCTTCCCCTTAACCGACAACCTCAAAGCGTTGCTCAACCCGAAAGCAATAACCACACTCATGTAGAGAGACTCTAGTAATCCACAATAACATGCTCTAGCCAACTCCTCTACCAAATGAATCACTTTGATAAATAATTCACAACGCACCTCAATATAGATTTCACCCACGATCACATCACCTCAATCCTTTAAGAATAATCAACTTAAAATTCACAGCACACACACGCATTTACTACACCCAAAGGATTGTATCAAACATCACCACAACTCTCATAACCTAATCATGGGCAACCAAGATGCTAGCATAAAAATGTAAAGCCCAAATTCAACATCTAAGACTCTTACAATGAACTTCTGGAACCGACTAAAAATAACCCACAATCCAAACAATATTCTCAGTCATTAATATCAATATTCCTCACTAATCAAGTAACTGCCTAATGTGATTAGCTTCACCAATCTTGAACTCACTAAACCACACCATTCCATTTCACTCACACGATCACAACATACATATTCGCAATACTTTAACTAATTGACCAAGATTCAAACTTTTGAATATTTCAATATTCCACCAACATGAACAAAGGTTCTTGAATTACAATTCACTATTGGTTCTACTAGTTGTAACAACATAATCAGTTTTACCTCAACGACCATCATTCCTTTTGGATCCAATTCTCTACAAGATTTATATCACAAAATCAATTCTTCCTCCAATGCTCTTCAAATAACTTACAACCTAGGGTCTTATATCCTCATATACTTGATCACTACTAACCGGATGCCATTATATACTCTATATGGTTTTGTAAAACAAATCGATTATTTTTTTTTCCAAAAGAAGAGGCAAATAAAATAATTTTTCAGCATATAGAAAAACGTTTTCTTTTCATGGTAAACATAAGACCGAGAGAAATAGTCAAATAACAAGGATCTCGGAAAAGCAAAAGCGGAGACCACAGTTGAGGGCACAAGTCCCAAAAAGGGAATATCAAACCTCGAATAAGAATAAAACATTGCTTTTGAAAATCGAGATACTTTTATGGGGCAAAAATAAAAAGTTTAGGCCCACTTCAAATAAACCGCGAGTTACAAAACTTGACTTCAATATCAGATACTTCTACTTCAATCTTTCCTTTAACAAAGAAAAATATTTTTTTTTCTTTGATTACAACATTTGCCAACTCAAACAAGAAGAGCCCTTAGGACAAAATCACATGAATCACTTAAGAACCAATAAAGTTTTCCAAGATGTCACTTGCTTAAACTAATTTCAGTCACTACATGAACCATGAACTCAGAAAGATCACGAGTGGAAAGCTTAAAATTTTTCATTTGAACGATACCACGAGTGACGATCAAATTACCTTCTTTCTATAATAATCAGCAACTCACTACCAATCCATTGCTGATAATCTTACTAACATGCATAATAATACACTATTAACAAAAATTCATCATAGTCTACTCTTCCATTGTACAACTCTCAAAAAACTCACCAAATTGTTTCATACTACTTTATCATCTCATCCTCAAATCGAGAGTCCACCAAAACCTTACAAACTCACTACAACAGCAACTTTATTCTAGCAGAGATCTACACAAATCAAAAGGTTCTACCAAAACCCTTTCATCACGAACATGCTATTGTCTGACTATTCCACAATTGTCTAGGCATAAGCCACCTATTAAATCACACCAGTTCAACTCTTAGTGATGCTCAACACCAAACTTTAACACTCAACAATTGCACTCCAACCATTGTTGTTATCAACTAGCTTCCTTATGATGTCTAGCCGCTACCTATTTTCCTTTGCGAATCACTTGAATATTTACCAACACATATTCAGTTGTTCCTCCTCACATTTAGTTTTCAGCAAAATCACACTAAAACTTCAAAAATCATAATCTTCCCTCGATCAAAAGTCTCAACGACACTATAATCAAATTCATCGCGTCATTCTATAAAGAACTATCCAGAACTCCTCCTACAATTCTAGATCCACTGGTATTCAATCCCTTCAACCTTTTGTACACAATTCCAATAATTAATTATACTAAGGTATATGTACAGCTAGCAACCAAATATGATCATCAAGTGTCTACAGAAAAGATAACGCCACGAATAATATATATTAAGGAAATAACCTAGCACCTCCTCAAGTTTCCCTTTACAAACAATTAGATTAATCCATTGGTACCAAATCCAATAAATTCAACAAACTAGTCAATTTTTAATTTCCAAGCCAGTTCATCAACGTTCCATACTTCTTAATAACTCTTATGGCTCCAATTAGGTATGGACATATTCTTAGTCACTACTTATCTGGTAATTACTCTATGACAACATCAAATTAATCAAGTTCAATTCCAAGGATTTGGGTTAAGACCAATCATGCATCACGCTACAGATCCGACTTGATTTACCACCTCTCGCTTAAACATAACAAGGCAACACAAAAGGATTTTAACTCTTTTCAGAAAAACAAGCATTAAACTTCAACACTCGAAATAATCCAAAAGAAATGTGTAAAGCTCAAGTTTTCACATGTTAAAGAACTTGCAATAGAAAACTTTTAGTATCCAGAATACCAAGTGAATAAATAAGTCATATTTTCCAATAAGAACGGCAGAACTCCCATGAGAAGATCAATCTTTCTGTTAACCGATGTTCACACAAAGCAACAATAGATCAGCAGTCGGGAGAACAAGTAATGGCTTTATGGAACCAAGGGAGACCAATGAAAACTCACCAGCTGTATTGTAAATACTATCCCAAGGAAAATTCGTCAACCGCAACTATAACCTGAATTGCCCAAAATTCAAGCTCAAGAAAGAGAACAACTTTTATAAAGAAACTCACCCACAACACCTATAACTACTGTAATCAAAGTAGCTACTTCTCTATTCCCATACCACGAATGGTGGTGTAACCTGGTAAAGCCCAGGGCCACAACCACGACCTCAACAGCCTCTGGAGGTGGCCCCACGGAACCACGCCCGCGGCCTCGACCTCCACGACCGCGGCCACCACGACCACGCCATCTATCCCTCGGCATAGCTATCAACCACAATCAACAATATATAATAACTTCAAAGGTCAAAATCAAGTCATGCATCAGTAAACAACATAACGGAAGCGTAAAAATCGTATTCGTACCACCCTCTAACCTACTGTGCACTAGTGTGTCAAATTTTAGATTATTTAACCATTAGCAAATTTTAGTATATTTACTAAACCTAAAGCAAATTTTAACAATTTCAGTTGTCCTAAGTTGTTAATCTATTCACCACGGACCTAAAGCCCGCTCTGATACCAACTGTAACACCCCAGCCCAACACTGAGCCTGGAATGCCACTAAACTACTCTCTAAACTAATAAATATTGACACACTATAAAAATTCAGCAAGAAGATATCAATGGACATATCCCTGGAGCACAAAAGAGCATCCATAATTATGAATCAAGCAAGAGTAAATAAGCAAGGGAAAATATAATCAAGTAAACAATTCAGGATAGCACCAACTACTGAATCCAAATCATTGAAATAAATAATCTAGTCCAAAATGTGACCTAAACTTTATTCAACCTCTAACATGACCAAGAGTAATCCAACATTGAATGAAAAGGTTCTTATATTAAATTACGCACAGGTATTCATGAGGGTTAAATTTTCAGAAAACCCCACTAATCTCTTTCGTTCTTTTTCTAAAGCATTTCAGGGTATTACAATGAAGGTTAAGAGTGATGGGGGATCTAGGAGGATTCAATCGTCCGTATCGTGAGGAACCGCATAGAGATGAAAAAGAGGTGGCCATAATCCCTCAACTTGTGACCATTCCAGGCTTCCAGTGACTGAGTTCATGTGAGGGAGCTCTCCGCACAATGCAGAAATTATGTACATCATGGTGATTATCTTGGTTAGCAAAGCAAGTATTTTGAAATAATAATAGACAACTAATCGATCTAACAAGGTTAGACTAACTCTTTCCATATCGGCAAACCAATCCATCTAGGATCTAACGTATAAACTAATTTGAGTCTATGGATTTAATTTTTTTTAGTGGAACCATGGATGCAATTAGTAATGAAAAATTAGCTCATACAACAGGTCACACTAATAAAATGAGAATTCTATCAATTAAGTGGTATGGCCTAATTTAGCAAGATACAACATGAGATGACATTACCCTAGACCAAACTTGTATCACTGAGGAGATTACCATCAAAATAGTGTAAAAGGTTAAAATTTGAAATCCAGATAAGCATTTTCGTCTATTCTGGGTAACTTTAAGCTCATGATAGATAATGATTATTCACGAATTTACTTCTGTAACAATAAAAGGAAGAAAATCACATTTAACCATTTACTTCACATTAAGGGCCAACAGTTTCCCTATTAAAAAATTAGAGCAATGATTCCTTTACCACTCTTAGAGACCTAATATGTATGTGTATAAACCAGGTCACTCAACAAAATAGAGCATGTGTTTCTAAACAAAGCTACTTAAGTAAAACTGTTAACAAGGTATCTAGCTTCAGGCGAACAACATTCCAGCTACTTGATCTCATGTTACATGTTTCAATCTCAGCTTTAGTCTTAGACTCTAGGACAATTATCTACCAAACGAAAACAAAGAAATATAATCCCAGCATGCGGAAAATGAATTAAGTCCCAATAAACTACCAATCTATTAGCAATTTCAGATCACAAGCACATCAAGGAAGATGCTTTTGAACTAGAGGGTGCTAGATCTGTCCAATAAATAAAATCCAATGCTACATTTCATGAGAAGTAAAACGATATAATGCTAGAATTGAGAGTCACAACCTCAGATCTCTCAATAACCAGTGGATGCAAATCATTGCTCTGCCATCCAGCTGTGAATGACGCCAACATGCTATGCACCATAAACCTAGAAAGATCATCATACTTTGCAAATCAAGAATAGCTAGTAAAACATATAGAATCCAACTCTGCATACGTCTTAGTGCATAATAGAGCCAGACTATGTGCCAATTCTACAAATAAAATGAAAATCTTTATACCCATTTTTTTCAGTTGAGTTAGACCGAGGAGATGGTACTGAACTAAAATAAATGAATGAGTATTAAGGCTTGTCAAGTAAGATGGACCCAAATAAGATTTATGCCTATCGAAGAACTTACTAAGATGTTTGAGCAGTAGGGCTTAATCCTGAGCTAGAATGTTGATGACACCAAAGCCTCCTACTATTTAGGACAAAGAATGCTAAAACGTGAGTAACCAGTGATTCCATTCAACTTTGTACTCCACAAATTCAACTTTCCAATAACGAAGAAACTTTCAACTTGGAAAATTCGCCTAATTTCAACTTTGATTTTGACAACTACAGTTTGAATTCAAAGCTTTTAAAACGGATTAAAAAGCTTTCCAATTGAGAGACCATGTGGGTAGGGTCCCCTTTTGAGTGTTGAGTATTTGACGCTGTGTTGAAAAGTTTGTGATTGGATTCATCGCGTTTGCGCTGCTGCCAAGTTGGTTCTGTACTGTGCGGAACTTCCGGTTCCGCCCTGGTAAAACGGAACTACCGATTATCCTGACGTTTGGGTTCTGTTGCGAGTAATCGGAACTTCCGCTCCTGGGAATGCGGAACTTCCGATCCTGGGAATTCGGAACTTCCGATAATACTGACAAGTGTATTCTGTTTTAACGGGAATCGGAACTTCCAACCTGGGAGTGCGGATGTTCCGATAATCGGAACTTCCGCAATGGTAAGTGCGGAACTTCCGCAATGGTAAGTGCGGAACTTCCGATTGTGGGCAGAACTGTGCAGAGAGCATAGTTTTGATTTTGAGTTGTGAATTGATTTGAGTTAAATGCAAATGATGATTCTATTATCTTGAGCAATGCTATGTGATGTGTTTCTTGTCTGTGCTGGTTGCAGGGCATCGAGGTGGAGTCGTGGCGAGACACGTGGAGACCGGACTAGACGTAGGCGGCGTTGAGGTCAGAACGGTAAAGACGTGTCGAAGACGGCGTGCACTCGAGGCGGTTGCGAGTCGTGAACAACAAGGAATGCGGGAGCTTCTAGAAGGTGTGCGAGGGGCGAAAAGGTAATTTCGCAAAGCGGCACAAGTAGAAGCGGGCTTCGTTAGGGTTTAGCCGGCATAACGGGTTGGAGACCCGTTAGCCAAGGGCTATAAATAGAGGTGAACCCCTGGTTGTTTGGTTGGACTTTTGGTGAGAGAAAATTAGGGTTAGCTTTAGCTAAAGAGCCTTTGGAGAGGTTGTTTTGCTTTTTGAGAGGTTGTTGAGTTGGAGAGGATGAACTGAAATTTGTGTAATCATTCCTCTGTGTTTTCCTCTGTAATCTTTTGATTCCTATGAATGAAATTCTGAGGTTTTGGTTCTTTGTTTATGCCTCTTTTATTCTCTCTGTTCATGTTGAATATCTAGGGTTTTGGTGAAACTTTTGATTCCTCTTATGAGATGGCATGAAACTTGATATCTAGAGTCTTATTGATATTGCTAATATATCCTCAATGTTTCATGAGCCAAGAATCTAAGAATCTTGCTAATTGTGGTTTTTGGTCTTTCTTGCCAAATATTCAAGAAATCCAATTTTGCTTTGATTAATGGATCTTTGTCTGCGATTCCTTCTCAATGAGGTCAAGATGTTGTTTAGGATGATGTCCTGTAAGACTTGACTCGAGAAGAGCAACAATCTTTGAGTATTTCGGATTTTTTGGAAATTTCCAGTACGTACTGTTCTTCGGTCAGGATAATCGGAACTTACGCTATCTACAAGGCGGAACTACCGCTAGCGGAACTTCCGCACTGAAAGCCGGAACTACCGCAGTGCGGAACTACCGCTAGGTAGAATCGGAACTTCCGATATCCGACAGAACAGCCCAGTTTTTGTTTAAACCTTTTGGATTTGATTCACTTCACGTCTCTTGTTTATCAGAAGTTTTTGGATTGCTGTGTGGACACTTGAGAGGGGAGGATCTTAATTTTTTAAGGCACCATTCACCCCCCCTCTGTTGCCATTTCGGTCCTTCAATTGGTATCAGAGTCGGTTAGCTCTTTTTCGATAGATCTTTAACCGGTCTGTGAGCCATGGCAACGGACAAGTATTCCACAAGCCTCCCGTCTTTGATGGCCTGGATTACCCTTTCTGGAAGAGCCGAATGGAAACATACATACAAGCTCAGGGGTATGCCATCTAGCGGAAGGTGAAGGTCAGATTTGCTGTTCCTGCTGATGAAAACATCAATATGGGAAACATGCCCGATGTTGAGGCCAATGCAAAGGCAAGGAACATTATAATCCAAGGTTTGATCCAAAGCGAGTTTGATCACATCTCTCATCTGACGTCGGCTTTCGACATCTGAGTGACCCTCGACGCTTACCATGAGGGCACCACCCAGATCAAGACAGTTCGACAGGACCAGTTCAAGCGAGAGTACAACAAGTTTGAAATGCTCGCTGGCGAGTCCCTTGATGAGTGCTTTGCGCGTTTTCACAAGATCTTGAGTAACCTCTGAGCGGTTGGTCTTACATACCCCGACTCGGACAATGCTCGTCAGATGCTCGCAGCTCTTGATTTGCGCGTGTGGGAGATGAAGGTGACTACCATCAAGGATACCACGAACCTCTCGACTTTGACTCTTGATGCACTTTACTCGCGCCTCAAGACTCACGAGATTGACATAGTCTCTCGAAGGTCGAAGTCACAGTCGATGGCCTTAGTCACCGATCCCACTTATGGATCTTCTTCTGATTCTCTTTGCGGTTTCTCCTGGTCGCTCTCGTGACATAACCGATGATCGCTAGAGCAACTTGTCGATGAACAACTAGCCCTCCTAGCTCTAAGTCTTCCCATGCTTTCAAGAGAAGGAGGGATGGAAGAAGAGGAGGACCCGTGATTTGTTTCGAGTGTGGTGGCCCCAACCACATCCGAGCAAACCGCCTAAGCCGGGAAGGGCAAAGGTGACTACGGCGGTCCGAGTAAGAACGACTACATCGACAAGAACCGCAACATGAAGCCCTCAAGACTGCCAAGACAAGAAGAAGTTCAAACTTTGGGAAGGCCAAGAAGCTCTTCTATCGCGCCCTCACCGCTTTCGACGACCTCAACTTCAGCGACGTGGAGGGATGGAGCGACGACGAGGGAAGGATGATCAAGATCCCAAGGACGGTGACGACTTCATCGGTATGTGCTTCATGGCCAACGGACCGACGCCGGCTGACAATGAGCTCTACAAATGACTCGATGAGGTAGGTCCTCCTACGACCAACTCAATGATGCATTTCTTAAGCTATGAAAGTTTTATGCTAGATCTAGAGCTAAGGTTGGTGATCTTGAGAAGGAAGTAGATAGACAATCACGGGAGCTTACTTCACTTAGATCTGCTTCCTCCCGTGATGATTGTGATACATGCTGTGTTTTGATTGGTGACATGGAGAAATTAAGGACCTCGCAAGATAGTCTGACTTCTGAGCTTGACAAGCTTAAGGTGGAGAATGCTAGTGTGCTTACTGAACTAGAAATGAGTAGGGTAGCACCTAGTTCATCGACTAGTGTAGAAACTACTTCTTGCACCTCATGTGAGGATAAAGACAATGCTTTTAAAGGTCTTTATACCATGTTGCTTGATCTGCCCGAGATTTGTGAAAGCTGTAATAATCTGAAGATGAATCTAAAACGGACAGACCATAAAATCACTGAACTACAAGCTTTCCTTCTTGAGCCTATTGCTTCATGTGTGAACTGTCCCAAACTTACTACTGAACTTGAATCTGTCTCCAAACAGTTTCAAGAATTAGTTGATGACAATAACAAATTGGCCAAATTTGCTTCTAAGGACCCTGTTAGCTCACGATGCAATAACTGTGAAAAACTCAAATATGAATTGTGTGTTCTAGATGAAAAATGTGTGAAGCTAACTAAGTACCTTCTAGAAAGCAACCATCTGCTTGTAATGTGTGTGCTGGAAAGAATCATGAGGGTTTGGTAGAGACGCCTAGCGACGTAAACCAACTAGCTAGTAGTAGGACTGTTCCCCCAGAGTCGGCTGTGCATGCACAAGCCAATCTTTCCTCTGCTGTTGGTTTTTCTTCTGCTCCCTTATCCTCTGCTATTCTTTCTCCCCCCTTCTCTTCTTGCACCTCTCTCTTTCGGGAGTGTCAATATCTTATTAACACTCTCGAGAGGTTTGTAGGAGGCAAGAAGAAGCTCAACCTCACTCTAGACCAATCTAAGATTTGCAGATTTAATCAGGGTCTAGGATATGATTTCCATGAGGATATGAGGAAGCATCCACCTGTCGTGCTCAGAACCATAGTACCAGGTGTGATCAAAACTAAGCCAGATCGAGAAAGTCAATTTTAAATCAGCGGGTTTTGTTCAAAGGATCTCGATGAAGAAGGTGATTCCACTGCAGCCTTCTCCTCTCGTAGGCGGTATCATTGCACCTTCCGCCGTAAGGATGGACACTTGGTTGATCATTGCTTCAGCGCGCCAAGATCGCGCAGAGATCATGTTGAGTCCTTTAGGCGCATTCGTGGTCACCCTGCACCATGAGTGCACCTAAGACTAACATGAGGTCTAGGTTTGCTACAAATGATGATTTAGGCAAGATCGAGGATTTGGTTTTTCCGAAGTTTTCGATTTTCTTCCTCATGCTCCTTTGGTCGTGACTTCCGCCGCTTTGAGGGTAGATCTCGCTTCCCTTCGAGATGGCTACCCGCTGGCGTGATCAAGATGTTGCCGTAATTCGACTCGCTCTTCCATAGAAGTCGGATTCAAGAATCAGCTTCGTGTCCGCATACGCACCTTCCGCTTGTTGAGTGACAGAGAGCGAGGGTAGATAGAGGTCACCTTACTTGACTACTTCATCTGCTCGACGTGTTACTCAAGATTGGGTGCCAAAATCACCGCTGATTCACCCCAAGATTAAGACTTTACTCTGCTTGACTCAGTTCACGGGCGAGGAAGGGAAAGGTTTGGCTTGTAGACTCGGTTGTTCTCGCCATATGACCGGAGATTCTCGTTGGTTTTCTTCCTAGCCCGTGCTCCTGTGATGAGACGATCACTTTTGAGATGCTTCGCTTGGGCGCCATTGCTAAAGGTACCGTGGCGCATTAATGATTTATTTATTCGAAAGATGTTGCCTTAGTAAGTAAGTCGATTATAATCGCTTTCGCCTCTCACTCACGATGACGATTTTGAGGTGAGTTTTAAGAAAACAATTGCAAAATTCTTGATTCTTCTGTAGTCCGTTTATGGATTTCTCATTATGGGAGGATCTTTCGTGCTGATTTTTCCGAGTCTTCCGTGATCCTCTCCTGTTTAATTGCGTCTGAATCCCGTGATTTGACCTTCTGGCATAGGAGACTCGGTCATATAGGCTTTGATCATTTGACCCGAGTTAGCGGCCACGATCTCATTCGTGGTTTGCCAAAACTCAAGATGGTCAAGGATCTAGTTTGCTCTCCATGCCAAGACAAAGAAGATGGTTGCCGCTTCACGCCTCCAACATAAAGGATAATGATCGATGCACTGACAATCGCCCATTTGGATACAGCTTGGCCCACTCTCAAAAACAACAGGAGGGAAGTGGTATGTTCTTGTTGTGGTCGATGACTTCTCGAGATACTCTTGGGTGTTTTTCTTAGCCTTGAAGGATGAGACGTTTACTCATTTTCGTGGTCTTTTTGGTAGGCTTTCTGTTGAGCTCCCATGTGCATTACGAGCAATTCGTAGTGATAATAGCACCGAGTTCAAGAATTCCTACTTTGAGAGTTTCTGTGGTGAGACAGGTGTAGAACACTAGTTCTCTTCTCCATACGTCCCTTAGCAAAATGGCGTTGTGGAGAGTAAGAACCGTACTTTGGTAGAGATGGCCAGGACAATGCTCAATGAATATTCTACACCTAGGAAGTTTTGGGCTGAGGCAATTGCCACTGCATGCCATGTGTCAAACAGAGTTTTTCTTAGGGCACTCTTGCATCGCACTTCTTATGAGTTGAGATACGGGCGAAAGCCCAGTGTCTCGTATTTTCGTGTGTTTGGTTGCAAGTATTTTATTCTGAAGTCTGGGAACCTAGATAAGTTCGAGTCACGATCGTGTGATGGGATCTTTCTAGGTTACTCGACTTCTTCTCGTGCCTATAGAGTCTGGAACTGCGAGTCTAGCAAAATGGTAGAAACCTGTGAGGTGACCTTCGATGAGGCCAGTCCGGGGACTAGGCCTGATATCTCAGGTTCTCTAGAGCAGTCTGAGTCCATCTTTGTGGACGATGAGGAAGACGGTGATGAGGGTTGTCTACCCGATCCAGTTCTTTCTCCTCCTCTTGAGGTGCCTTCTTCCACCGCACCTCGAGGAGATCGACCTTTGCCTTCGCTACTCCGGTTAGTGGCTCGTCCCTATCTCATCTCGCTCATGAGATAGAGGCCACTTCTTCGCCTCACCCCGACCTCCTAGACACATTCAAAAGGACCATCCTTCAGAGCAGATCATTGGAGATCTTTTTGAGCGAGTCACTCGTTCAAAAACTGGCATGTCTCTCTTCTGTCTCCATTCTGCCTTTGTTGCCTCTTTTGAGCCTAAAGACGTTTGTCATGCTCTTTCTGATGAGTCATGGGTTAATGCCATGCACGAGGAATTGGAAAACTTTGAAAGGAACAAGGTCTGGACGCTTGTTGAGCCCCCTCGAGGTCACAATATCATTGGGACCAAGTGGGTATTCAAGAACAATCAAAGCGAAGATAGGGTAGTCATTCGAAACAAGGCTAGACTGGTAGCTCAGGGTTACTCCCAGGTTGAGGGTCTCGATTTTGAAGAGACTTTTGCCCCTGCAGCCAGACTTGAAGCTATTAGGATCTTGCTTACGTTTGCAGCTTCTAAGAGCTTCAAGCTTTACCACATGGACGTCAAGAGTGCCTTTCTCAATGGACTTATTGAGGAAGAAGTCTATGTCAGACAGCCCCCAGGTTTTGAAAACCCCAAGTACCCTAATCATGTCTTCAAGCTTTCAAAAGCTCTTTATGGACTTAAGCAAGCTCCTCGAGCCTGGTATGAAAGGCTTAAGTCCTATCTGTTGAGTCATAATTTTGAAATGGGTAAAATTGACAAGACCTTGTTCATCCGCCGTCTTGGCACTGATCTTCTGCTCGTCCAGATTTATTTGGATGACATTATCTTTGGCGGCTTCTCGCATGCTCTCGTCTCCCAGTTTTCGGATGTCATGAGCTCAGAGTTTGAGATGAGCATGATGGGCGAGTTGAGTTTCTTCCTTGGCTTCCAAATCAAACAGACTCGGGAGGGTACTTTTCTGCACCAAGGCAAGTACACTCGTGATCTCCTGAGACGTTTTGAAATGAGTGATGGCAAGCCAGTGTCAACTCCAATGGCTTCTACAAATTTCACTTGACCTGATGAAGACGGCGAGCCGCTTGATCAAAAGGAGTTCGTAAGCATGATAGGCTCTCTTGTACCTCACACTCGAGACCGTACATACATTTCTCTATGTGTCTTTGCGCTCGGTTTCAGCTTCTCCTCACAGATCTCACCACCAAAGCGGTGAAGCGCATCTTCGGTACCTTCGAGCTACCATTGACTATGGTATCTGGTACTCTTCCTCCTCTTGTCTATCTCTTAGAGCCTTCTCCGATGTAGATTTCGCTGGCTATAGGATAGATAGGAAGAGCACCTCTGGCACTTGCCAATTCATTGGCACTCCTCTTGTCTCCTCGGTCTTCAAGGAAGCACCGGTGTTGCATGATCCCACGTAGAGGCCGAGCACGTTGTCGCAGCCCAATTCTCAGAGCTGTGCTTTGATGGTCTCGACCTTGCAGACATTGGGTTAGTAATCGACCGTGTTCCACTCTTTTGTGATAACACGTCTGCGATTTGCATTGCCAAGAACCCAGTGCAACATTCTCGGACCAAGCATATTGATATCAGATATCACTTTCCTCGAGACCATGTAGAGAAGGGTGACATTGTGCTCCAGTTTGTGGAGAGTGAACACTAGTTGGCTGATATCTTCACCAAGCCTTTGGACACCTTCTCGGTTTTCACTCAAGGGAGAGCTTGGGGTGGTTTGTCCTTATGGACTATTGTGAGGGGGAGCTTGTGTTTTACTACTGTATTATATTTTAATTATGCTATTTCTCCTTTCTGGTTGCATTTCATTTAAGTGCTTTGGGTCTAAGTCCTTCCAACATAGGTTAGAGTAGTTCTCTTGCCAAGTTGCTTTGACTACTAATTCTTATCTTGTGCTTCTAGGATGCTGCTTATTAGCTGTTTCTCCTCTCTCTAAGTAGAGCTTACTCACTTCTTATAGGTTCTAGCGAGGGTCGGGCCACCCTTGGGTAGACAGGACAAAGGTTTGCTCCTTAGTGTGTTAGTTGATCAGCTGATAGTTCTGGAATCATATGGGGTAGATAAGAATCAGTCTGAGCTATAGTACTCTCTATATCTTATCTATGCTCTAAGGACTGCCTTTTTTGTTTCTCTTATCAGTTTCTCGATTTTGTTCCTTTGGTTCAGGGGGAGTTCATCTTGTTTCTTCAAGTTCTTAAATTTGTCATAACTCAACCTGAACTAAAAAGTGCATCTCATTCTGAAGGGAATCTGGTTTTTCCTGCATTTCATCCTGCATTGTAATATAATTACATGGAGCCTTGTTTATTATCCCTTATAATCTGTTTTCACTGTTTTACATCTTGCCATGATTTATGCTAAACTGCTAGATTTATCATGACTTTTTATGTGTAGTTTAGTCTTTGCCATGATAAGGTGACTAAAATTGCTCAACTTGAACTACAATCTTGTCATGATAGCTCTTGAGACTAGTCTGTTGAAGTTATCCTTTTATGATTCTCGCCATGTCAAGTAGGCTGAGTTGAGTCCTGAATCTCTATTGGACTTTAGAGTAAGCTATGTCAGTTCGTTAAGAAACATGACTTATCTTTAATCGTTGGTCTAAAAACTTCAAAAGCAAAAAATGATCTCTTTTGTGCGAAAAAACTGATCTCACCAACTCTTTCTCATGAGACTGCTTGCCATTGCACTAGGTATGAACTCAGGGAGAGTCTTGGATGACCTAAGATCACTTTCTTAAGGCTGTTGCTTGGAGTGGTCGCATAAGGCTTGGGATCTAGCACATAGTTAAGATTTGAAAAATGGTTGAAGCTTAGGAGGCAGTTGTGGATGGCACCTAGTCCAGGACTTGCTTTACTAAGATAAAACCATAAAGAATTTTCAGAAAAAAAAGTGCCAAATTTGCTTATCTTCGAACAGACCAAGTACTTGTTCAATTGAGTCATTCTTAAAACTGGTAGCACTCTGAACTATTCAATATTATGCTTCTTGGTTCCACTTAGAGTATTTGACATGGCTTGTATCATCCTTGGATACCTTTAGCAAGACTATAATCTTGGTTTATTTGACATGCTAAAGAATTGGACCAATTCTCAGATTATGGATTTTCTGTCTTAGCTATTCTATACATCAATTGTCATGATCTTGATAGCATTCTTATGTGTCATGGCGTGGTGTAATACTCTAATAGTCATTTTGGATAATCTTCATGGCTCCTAATGCTTAAAATGAATATCATGTCATTTCCTCTCTGTAATACTTCTTGATGTGTTTATTGCCAAAAGGGGGAGAAGTTAGTTTGGAGAGAAAAAGTCTTCTGGAGCGTTGCAGAGAAATTTGCTCTTTTCATTTCAAGCTTCAGTCTTTCTCTTTTGACAAATATGGTCTTAAGCCTTCTTGTTTCCTAGATTAGAACGTGTTTGGTCTTTATCACAAACTCTTCTATATATATGCTTTTTCGTGTTTGTCAATATACTCATCAAGGGGGAGATTGAGAGACCATGTGAGTAGGGTCCCCTTTCGAGTGATGAGTATTTGACGCTGTGTTGAAAAGTTTGTGATTGGATTTATCGCGTTTGCGCTTCGCTAAGTTGGTTCAGACAGCGGAACTTCCGGTTTTGAATGGGAAGTTCGATAATCTAACTTCCGCCCTGGTAAAACGGAACTACCGATTATCCTGACGTTTGGGTTCTGTTGCGAGTAATCGGAACTTCCGCTCCTGGGAATGCGGAACTTCCGATAATATTGACAAGTGTATTATGTTTTAACGGGAATCGGAACTTCCAACCTGGGAGTGCGGATGTTCCGATAATCGGAACTTCCGCAATGGTAAGTGCGGAACTTCCAATTGTGGGCAGAACTGTGCAGAGAGTATAGTTTTGATTTTGAGTTGTGAATTGATTTGAGTTAAATGCAAATGATGATTCTATTATCTTGAGCAATGCTATGTGATGTGTTTTTTGTCTATGCTGGTTGCAGGGCATCGAGGTGGAGTCGTGGCGAGACACGTGGAGACCGGACTAGACGTAGGCGGCGTTGAGGTCAGAACGGTAAAGACGTGTCGAAGACGGCGTGCACTCGAGGCGGTTGCGAGTCGTGAACAACAAGGAATGCGGGAGCTTCCAAAGGTGTGCGAGGGGCGAAAGGGTAATTTCGCAAAGCGGCACAAGTGGAAGCGGGCTTCGTTAGGGTTTAGCCGGCATAACGGGTTGGAGACCCATTAGCCAAGGGCTATAAATAGAGGTGAACCCCTGGTTGTTTGGTTGGACTTTTGGTGAGAGAAAATTAGGGTTAGCTTTAGCTAAAGAGCCTTTGGAGAGGTTGTTTTGCTTTTTTGAGAGGTTGTTGAGTTGGAGAGGATGAACTGAAATTTGTGTAATCATTCCTCTGTGTTTTCCTCTGTAATCTTTTGATTCCTATCAATGAAATTCTGAGATTTTGGTTCTTTGTTTATGCCTCTTTTATTCTCTCTGTTCATGTTGAATATCTAGGGTTTTGGTGAAACTTTTGATTCCTCTTATGAGATGGCATGAAACTTGATATCTAGAGTCTTATTGATATTGCTAATATATCCTCAAAGTTTCATGAGCCAAGAATCTAAGAATCTTGCTAATTGTGGTTTTTGGTCTTTCTTGCCAAATATTCAAGAAATCCGATTTTGCTTTGATTAATGGATCTTTGTCTGCGATTCCTTCTCAATGAGGTCAAGATGTTGTTTAGGATGATGTCCTGTAAGACTTGACTCGAGAAGAGCAACAATCTTTGAGTATTTCAGATTTTTTGGAAATTTCCAGTACGTACTGTTCTTCGGTCAGGATAATCGGAACTTCCGCTATCTACAAGGCGGAACTACCGCTAGCGGAACTTCTGCACTGAAAGCCGGAACTACCGCTAGGTAGAATCGGAACTTCCGATATTCGACAGAACAGCCCAATTTTTGTTTAAACCTTTTGGATTTGATTCACTTCACGTCTCTTGTTTATCAGAAGTTTTTGGATTGCTGTGTGGACACTTGAGAGGGGAGGATCTTAATTTTTTAAGGCACCATTCACCCCCTCTCTGTTGCCATTTCGGTCCTTCACCAATCATTCTTGTATACTTCCAATTCGGACTCTGAAGCTTTCAACTTGAGCCCAAAAAATCTACGAAAATTGGATTAAAAAATATTAAAATTAGGGGTGAAAACTTGCAATTTGGGGAGCTTTCAAGTGGGGATTTACAAAACTTTCATCTACAATCGAGCTCAAAAGGGGGAAAAAGAAGTTGCAATTACGACTTGTTCCTTAACATGAGAGAAAGAGAAAAAAAACGATTAGAGGAGATATACCTTTTAGTGTGGATGTGTCACATGAGTGGGGGATCTAGCAAGATGCTCTGATGAGCGGATCCTACGTGCCATCGCCATGTGCAGTAGTATTAGCCATTGCTGCCACCGAGAGTCGCCGCCTCGACCAAGACCACGGCCGTCCGCGTCACCGGTTGTTGATGCGACCAGGAGCTGCATCGGCAGCTGACTCCCTGACTAAGCTCCTGTGGCACCGAACGACTCCGCCAATGGGTTCCTCCTCATGTCTGGCCGGAAGTCGTCGTCCTAGTCATCCCATCCTCTGCCGTCACCACCGCTGCCCATACCGGAGGCGGGAAGGCATGGCTTCCTGGCGGGCGTAGGCGCGCCAGATCCGGGCGTCTCCTTAACGACGCGCGTTTGGCCCATGACCCGCCGACAAGCGAAGTTGGAGTTGTACTTGGCGACGTGGGGCGTCTCCTTGGGCACACCCCGCGCGTTGAGGAAGGCGTTGAGGCGGTCGTTGCCTCTGCCCTCCACCATGTGGAGCTGCACCTCGGTCCACGAGTCTAGGATGACGAAGCGGATGAAGTTGATTTGCATGACGAGGCCGCGATGCTTCTCTCATGGCGTCCCCCCACCTCACCGTGACCTCCTCACTCTCGAACTCCACCACCACCGGCGGCGTCAAGCATGGGGAAGAGGGAGGACGGCAGCGTCGGCCGCATGAAAGAGAGAAAGAGGGTGCCGTGGCTGGTGGCGGAGGCGGCGAGGGAGATGGGAGAGGGTCAAGGGAATGGAGCGAGTCGGCGGTGGGGAGGAGTTGGGCAACGTGGGTGAGGCAGGAGCGATGCGAGGATTCAGGACGAGCGCGAGGGAGGCGCGAGGAGATGAGAGGGGTGGCGGTTTGGCGTGGGGTGGGAGGGGAGGGGAAGAGAAGTGAGGCGACGGTTCTTTTTCCATGCGGGCGACGGTTTGGCGTAGGGTGGGAGGGGAGGGGAAGACAAGTGAGGCGATAGTTTTTTTTTCATGTGTGCGGCGGTTTGTCGTGGGGTGGGAGGGGTAAATTCAGAATTATAGTAGTTAAGAGTGCATGCCGAGGCCGCGGTGCTTCTCTCATGGCGCCCCTACCTCGCCGTGACCTCCTCGCTCTCGAACTCCACCACCACCGGCGGCGTCAAGCATGGGGAAGAGGGAGGACGGCAGCGTCGGCCGCAGGAAAGAGAGAAAGAGGGTGTCGTGGCTGGTGGCAGAGGCGGTGAGGGAGGTGGGCGAGGGTCAAGGGAATGGAGCGAGTCGGCGGTAGGGAGGAGTTGGGCGACGCGGGTGAGGCAGGAGCGATGCGAGGATTCAGGGCGAGCGCGAGGGAGGCGCGAGGCGATGAGAGGGGTGGCGGTTTGGCGTGGGGTGGGAGGGGAGGGGAAGAGAAGCGAGGCGACGGTTCTTTCTCCATGCGGGCGGCGGTTTGGCGTGGGGTGGGAGGGGAGGGGAAGACAAGCGAGGCGATAGTTTTTTTCCATGCGTGTGGTGGTTTACCGTGGGGTGGGAGGGGTAAACTCAGAATTATAATAATTAAGATTTAAACTAAAAAATAGTCTAATCTTATATAGGTGGATAATTAATGTTTTTAAATAAAAAAACATTAGATAGGCAAGCGGGGAGGCGCCTTTTGCCTGAACTGATCTAGCCGGGAGGCGCTTTTTGCTGAACTAATCTCTCTTTCTCCCCACGAGCCCCGATGAGCGAGCGAGAACTCGTGTCAGGCCAGCCAAGCCTCCTCGCTGTCAGTCCTGATGCAGGTGCGGTGCGTGGTCTCCAGCCAGCCCTCCGGCACGGATGGCTCCGACTTCTCCTACCGCATGGTCGTCGACTCTCGTAAGCACCCAACGCCCAAAACCGCCAAACCCTCGCTTCTCATTCGCCACCACGCAAAGTGTACCTCTTATCTCCTATTCTTGCAAACCATTGCAGGGTACCAGAGGGTCGCCGAGGGAAGATCCCGCCTCGCCTGCCTCATCCTCGTGCAGGTATCAGTGCACTCATACGGGCGCGTGCAGCTCAACTCCCCCCTCACTCTCTTGTAGTTGTTGTTGTGCTTGATCTGATAGATACTCGCGGTTTGCTTTCTACAGGCGCTACACCAAGTCGCTAGAGGCGTGATGCTGTTGCTCTCGCTGTCGAAGCGGCCGGGGGCGAACAAGTTCACCGTCTTTGTCGTGGCACGGATCACTGGGTCGTTGTGTTGGGGGAATTAGGTGATGTTCCTGGGTTAATCTCTATTGTTCTGATTCGAGACTTTTTTTCCAAGAAAAAAAACTAGATCCAACCCTGAGCTAAGAAAAGGGAAGGGGGGATCACAACTACGACAGTGAAATAGGAAAAAAAGTATAGGCACAGGTTCGGAGAAAACATCGCCAACACTGGCCACATGTCACCACACTTCTTCGAGTAGGACGCTAGCAAACTAGGAGAGGATTGTTCAACATTTTGATTACCCTCTTGATCTGTTTTATTACTTAAGCTTTGGTTTGCTAGAGCCAGCAAGCTGGTCTACTGAGTTGCATCCTAGTGCAGCCACTTGCACGCTTTGAAGACAATCATGTTAGGATCAGAAAGGATGGTGTTATTAAAGCATACATTATTACGAGCCTTCCATACCGACCTGCAAATTGTAGCAATGTGCACAAAAACTAGCTTATGAACCTTTTTTCTTGAACAACCTTAGCCACTCTCAAAATATGGAACTGTGATCAAGGTATCATAGTTATCCCAAATTTTACCCCACCAGATTGTAAATGTACTTGGTCACAGGACATCTGAAGAAATTGTCTTCTACACTTCCATTCATCTTTTTACAATGGACAACCTTTTTTCATGTGCCGTTTTATCAATTGAATTACCCTTTGGCCTTTGTCAGATTGTTGATTGTATTTCAGCTGATATTGTTTTTGGTGCTGTGGCTATGGTTTGGTGTTCCACAGGGCGGAGGCAGACTATGGTAGTGCTGCTTCGACTATAAACGAGTTTGTCATCAATTGCTGTTGCATTCTCTTTGACGTGCATTATTCGGTCAGAATTGTTCTTGAAGGTTTGGACTATGAAAGTTAGAACCTAAATGTATTTGCAACTTGTGTGTGAACTGTGAAGTTGTATCTTGTGCAAGTTCTTTTATATTGTTTTGCGCCTTTTGATGCTATCCAAGTAAAAGCATGAACTAAATTTTCTTCAACTACATAGACAAAGCAACCTGGCTCATTAAGGCTGTTACTTTGTTGAGATGGTGTAGTTTCTTGAGGGTTAGTATAAGCATCAATTACATATATTATTGTTCTGGCTTAGTCCTATCTACGTGCTGCATGACCTATCTCAAAAACAACCTCAAGCTGGTGCTGAGTAGTCCAATTATGAACAGAACATGTAACTCAAATAGTAATTTTACCAAGACTGCACTCTTGCAAAACTTTAGAGGTGGATAACCAACCCCTAGTTAAAGTTCCATGTCATGACTTCATTTTCATACCCTATGGGTTTTCTAGCATGCTTGCTTTAAACTAGACGCAAGAGCTGAAAACATGCATATGCATGCACCCTTGGACATTATATCACCAGCCTTAGTTTTTTTTCACTAAGATATTGCTGGAGCAGATATATTGTTCCTTCTAATTTGTGGAATCAAGGTTCAAGAAAATGCTAGGCGCTAGTCGGGCGGTGGCCCGGTGACTAGCGCCTAGGCGCCAACTAGGCGGTAGTGCGAGCACCAAAGATGTTAGAAGTAGAAGGTAGTAGCCGACAACAGGTTGGAGGGCCACATAAGATCTCAAAGTCCAGCTACACATATAAAAAAGGTGGACAACAATAACACTGTGTATAAAGGTATAAAACCATGTGGCTGCACATTCTCCAACCAGTGGTCATCTCTCTTTTCTACACGATTCCATTGCAAGCCCTACATCCTTCTTATTCTCTCTCTTTTCTACACGGTCTTGCAAGACCAGACGTCCAGGGCTTCCCTTCCCATTACTTCTTCCTCGCACGAAGACATCTTCCTTCTCCTGCTCTCCATCCTCCCCCGCGAGTTGTAGCGGCGAGTAACGAGCAGCGGTAGCGGCGGCCAGGCAGCAACGGTTAACAGCGTAGCGGTGGCCAAACCTCGGCAACGGCGACGGCGTCGGTTCGCCGAGTCATCCCTCTTCCTTATCCATCTCCCCTCTCCCCTCTAGTCGCCTCTTCCCTCTCCCCTTATGCCGCTTCGTCTAGAGCCGCCCGGGCCACTAAGGACCGGTTTTGACCGCCTAACCGGTCCAAGGTGGCCCTCCTGCCTAGCCGTCCGCCTTGGGAGAAATCACGGCGGTAGCTCCCCGTCAAACGCCTAGGCGGCGCCTAGTCGACACCTGGAACCGTGCCGGACCCCAAATTTGTAATTTGGAATCCACTGTGTCAAATAGTGCCATTCTTTAGATCAGTAGATAGCACACAGATACATTCTTGGATCAATCACATACATTGCATTCATGGCCAAATATATTACATAACCGACCGTACGACCATTGTTTTACAAAAGGGGTGCAAATGCCACCACCAGATCTGAGTACATAGTAGGGGTAAGTGCGGAGGCAAAATAAATAGTGGTGGATCCATTCACTTTGCCCACATGCAAGCAACTGGGGGTTCCTGCCTAAGCTTTATCATCATCGCCACCGACCGTTCGACCGCCAAATAATAGTCATATGGGTCCCGGTCGAGCTGCTCGAAGATTATATTGACAAGCCCGAGTACACAACCGCATTTGCGAGCCAACACACAATGCAAGTTATCATAGATGCAAGGCTAGCCAAGGGAAGATTCATGGTTCTTTTATTTGCATCAAGCTAGGTTTGAATTAAATCAAGTAGTAGAACATCCAACGACCTAACAATTTTCAAGAATAGTTTTTATAAACTGATTTTCAATTGTAAGGTACTAGTGGAGATCCCATCTCCTATACCATCAAGTGGCTCCATCCACTCAATGCCTGGGCTAACCCGTAATTACCACTGATCCACAACCAGGCCTTCACAAACCCTTGGGGTCCCAACCCAGCTTTTTCATTCCACGGCCACCCTTAAATGGTTTTATAAAAATGAAAGCTAGTTCAGGTGAGTTCCTAGCACCGCTCTTGACTGTGAGAACGGCTATCTAGATAGTTTTCTTACTCTACAGAGTTTGTACACTTTACCCACAAGAGATAATCATCTTGATATATTCACACGTTTCGTTAGACATGTGAATTGAGGGGAGATTACCACAAGGCCTTTACAATGCTCAACCTCGACGCAACCCCACCCGCTAAGGTTTCCACCGTCCAGAGCCACACTCCCAGGAGGTCTTCTCTTACGCCGTATGATTTTTCTGTGGCTTCTACCCAGGGGTCACTGTTAGCGTGGCCCACGCCAACCGCGCCGGGCTGCCACCCACCGCACCCGCGTACGGTGTCAACGTCGAGTCGCAGAGCGTCTGGTACTCCGTCCCGGCGCACCACGCCTTGACGAAGCGAACGTTCCCTCCACCCACCCCGCCGACGTTGGACGACGGCATCGGCCGCGCCGTGCTAGCGCCACAGCAGCATAAGAGAATTAAAGATAAGCAACAAGCAGCTGAGACTTCGTGCCATGGCTTCGGAATGTATGTACGTTGCCACGTCTACACGTTATTAGCATCGTGCACGAGTTGGTGTGTGGAGCATGTGTTTTTCAGGCTACACCATTAATTGACCATGTGCATCATGATATCATATTGGAGGCATGGTCACGTGGTGACCAAGCATTAATTGAGGTCCCCATCATGAATATGATTGGCTTTTGGGTCCCCATACTTGTGGAGTATGGGCTAAGGTCCCTGTGCTAGAAGGCACATGCATGGGTGTGCATCGACGGATGCACACTCCGCAATACCGGTACATGCAAAAGAGAGAAAGAAAAGTGCATTTGAACAGTTTGCATCGCATAAGCATGAGACATATTTCTTATTGGGTTATGTGGATGGATGTTGTTAATTACAGTTGTGTTGGCTATTGTCTTGCTATTTGTACTTTGCTGAGTCTTGGACTCACTCTTGCTGATGTTGTGTTTTTAGGTACCTCGTTTGCGGACGACATGTATGGGAGGGAGTAAGGTTGCTTTGATTGCACTCACTACCACATATTCTTGAAAAGATAATTATCATTTAGACCGTACCTTTATAACAAGCAAACTGCTTAAGGATTAACTTTGGCTATACTTGAATGCATTGGTTTATTTGTAATAATGAGAGTGGTAAATTTTATTTATGCTTGCTTATGTTTTAGCTGAGTAGATTATTTATGAATGCTTCGATGAACTTTGGATGTTGAAATAGTGATAATTTTATAAGCATCTATTGGAATCTCCGGTAAACTTAGTTATATAAAGGAGGTTCTGCCGAATTTTTTTTTGTAGTGTCTTAGATTTATATTTGTGATATTGTTATTTTAGTAGCATCCCAGGCTCATGCTGGGCTGGGGTGTTACAGAAATTTCAAGATCCTTCTTAATCACACTAGATAGCTCTTTAGGACTATCGAACATGATATAACACAAAGAATCATTAAGGGATATTCTAGTAAGGACTTCTGTACGAGTAATCAATTCCATATTATGCAAATTAACCATATCAAATTTAGAACTTGGAATCATCAAAGGAATAATGGAGTTCTCGCCACGCACCATGTTTTGATGATCTATCGATTTAGTACCAATAGTATTACCTTGATTGTCCTCCTCAGTTGATGTAGGTGACGCGGGTATCGTAATGTCATCTTGTAACCACGGGGTATCATGTATTCCCTCTCCAACCATGGTTATATCTTCATCCTTCTCTTCCAATGGCGAGGGCTCTTGAATGTCCAACTCCTTATTTGCTTGGTCCACCTGCACAATGTGTGATACAACAGTACAAATAGAGGGTAAGTTGTTAGGTTCAAAAATAATTTTACTTGTCCTATCATCTACCTCTCTCTTTTCTTTTGGTGTATCTCTCACACTCTCAATTGGGATGCTCTCAACCTCGCATATGGTGGAATCACACAGCTCACTCTTTTTATCACTCTAACTCAATTTGGCTATGTGGCTCTCATTCTCACATGGGTTTTGATACATCTCATCCTTGTAAGACCGTGGGCCAGCAAGGGCACAACTACCACCAACCACGACCTCCTCATGTGTTGCGGGTTGTGACGGGGCAGCACTACTCACCACCTCGGTCGAAGAAAAATTCCCATGCTCGATCTTCTTCTCAAGTGACATACCAGTGGATGAATTAGAACTAAAGAGCAGGCGCAGATTTAATTGATGTGCTTGCATGTGTTTAAGTCTCTTTTCTGCCTTGATAGCATATTTCACAAGATCTTGTAGCCTACGAAAATATTCATCTTGAAGTGCAGCAACGATCTGATAATTCAAGCCTATTTTGAAGTATGTCTTTTCTTGATATGCACTAGTGATATTGGCACGGCGCATTGCATGATTCAACTCAATATAGTAATCTTGGACAACTTTGCATCCTTGTGTAATGCTCTCCACGTGGCGTAGTAGTTCCCGCTCATAATAGGATGGAACAAATTCTCTTCTCATGACGCTTTTTAAACAGACCCAAGATGTAATGAATCGTTTTCCACTTAGTTGTTGCCACCAACTAGAGACATAGTCTGTAAAAAACAAAGTGGCTACTCTCACTTCCTTGGCTTCTGATTCGAACTTATGGGATTCAAGCTCGAACTCCATATTTTGTACCCACTCAAGATACTCCTCTGGATCATTACTACCATAGAAGGGAAGATACGTATACTCGCGATCTGCCATTGTTAGCAGCAAAGCAAATAATATGTATGTAGGTGTATGTGTATCTCTCAAACTCACTTGTCTTACCGAATTACATTCTTACCTTTCCGAACTGAATTAAGATCAACAATACTTACACTTCAGGGCGCAGGGAACCACAAGGTGATGTGTGAGCGAATTTCAAGAGCAAGTCAAAGCACGACAACGGGTGTTTTGTGGAGTTTGGTATGGATACCTACTTAATTTGAAAATTCTAGGTATTGTAAGGCTAAGTAAATATCCAAAGTAGAATTCAATGCCTAGTTGCTGATCACAAAGATATAAGTAAAAATCAAAGCCACTCACACGCAAAGATATTGGAACTTAGTGCAATCAAGGAATGAGCTATGTAAAATATAAGTGAAGAACAAAATAGCTCGTATTGCACAAGTTTAAAGAAAGACGCTAGCTAGTTGCAAATATTAAACTAGGGCACAAGATTGCACAAAATATTGATATTCTAACAATTGAATCAAGAATGAGTGGGGATTTTCGCTCAAGTTTATTGTTCGGCTATGCTCTTTCTTTTTTCCTTTTCTCTTTTCTCTTTTCTTTTTCTCTTATTTCTTTTTTTTTCTCTTCTCTTTTTCCTTCCTTTTTTTGAACTATTGCCAAAATTCTGGTTCTACCAAAAATGAGCAAAAAATCTTTCCCACCTTTTGACCTTTGAACAATTGCAAGAACACAAATATTAATTTCAGCCCTAAGCAACGATTTAGCTAGTCTTAAATAGGTTCAAAGTATTCGCAGAGGATTGAAATGTTCACAAAGGATAAATTGATATCTCACTTTTTTTTTGTTTTTTTTATAGACATGACTAAAAAAAATCAAACTAGGCTCAAATAAAAAACAACGTAAAAGAATTCAAGACCAGCAAACTAAACTTGATTTTAATGGAAAAAAACTTACCAAAACTCACTAGAATAACAAATTAAATACTACAGTTGAAAGAATTTTTTTTGTATGGCTTTTTCGTGTATAGGGAAAAAATAGATAACTGGATAAAGATCCTACCGAGTTAACCGAGCTCTGATACCACCTGATGCGGGGTGTCCGATCTTCTCGACGTGGAACCTCTCGATAATTTGTGTATCCTGACGTACCACCAGCTGATCCCCCGCGCCAATGCACAAACTTGCAACTCTGTGGAAAATTCGCCCAAACACACACTTGATTGGATCCTCGCTGACCACAAGCGAAGATCGTCGAACCCTCAATTCCTAGCAGAAAAGCAAGAACGACCCCTTATTCTCAACGCCCAATTCCCTCTGTATTGGCTATAAGCACAACAGGAGAATCAAGCAAAAGCTTTGAAAATATATTAAACGTGGTCTGAGGTTACAATGGGGGTCTACCCCTCTATATATAGTGCCCCTACTCCTCCTCATGGTTGTCCAAGAGGCCCTACTCCTATTGTAATTCGGATTTGGAGTTCTACTCCAATTCCGACACACTCCAAAACAAAAAAGGAAACTCTGATTTTACAACTGTCACATTGATTCGATCATATCTTTTGATCTAGAAGGAATTTCGGAGTGAGGGATAATCCGTTGGATCGGGCTTGAAGTTATCTTTCCAACAAGCCAAAGAACACTCGAATCGGACTCCGTTTGTGAAAGTTATGACCATTTTAATCCGGACTGTCCTGTTGATCCTAATCCGAATTTGATGCTGATTTCGAATCCAAATTTGATTCTGAGTTGATTCCAAATTTTAATTTGGTTGGGCTTGTGGAAGTTTCGAATTTGACTTGGATTTTTGGGCTTCTCTCCCTTTCCTTGTCTCCCACGAGCTTTTCCTCCATTGTGACGGCCTTTCTTCAAGAACAACCTCATATCCTTCATCTCCATTCATTATTGAATCTTCCAATCTGAGCACAAGGAAAACACTAGTTTTAGGTAGTATAAAATTCTCAACTAATTTAAAAGGAAATTCAGTGAACAGATTCACCTGTTAGATAAGCTTCTCTTGTTTTTCAACGTCAACTAATTTAAAAGGAAATTCAGTGAACAGATTCACCTGTTAGATAAGCTTCTGTTGTTTTTCAACTCTCTTAGTAAGCTCATGTTGTTCTGAGGTATTTAATGAATTGAAAACATTATATGAAACAACGTAGCTAAGGATGTCCGCATCACATCTCCCCTCTCCCCTCTAGTCGCCTCTTCCCTCTCCCCTTATGCCGCTTCGTCTAGAGCCGCCGCGGGCCACTGAGGACCGGTTTTGACCGCCTAACTGGTCCAAGGTGGCCCTCCTGCCTAGCCATCCGCCTTGAGAGAAATCACGGCGGTAGCTCCCCGTCGAAAGCCTAGGTGGCGCCTAGTCGACACCTGGAACCGTGCTGGACCCCAAATTTGTAATTTGGAATCCGCTATGTCAAATAGTGCCATTCTTTAGATCAGTAGATAGCACACAGATACATTCTTGGATCAATCACATACATTGCATTCATGGCCAAATATATTACATAACCGACCGTACGGCCATTGTTTTACAAAAGGGGTGCAAATGCCACCACCAGATCTGAGTACATAGTAGGGGTAAGTGCGGAGGCAAAATAAATAGTGGTGGATCCATTCACTTTGCCCACATGCAAGCAACTGGGGGTTCCGGCCTAAGCTTTATCATCATCGCCACCGACTGGTTCGACTGCCAAATAATAGTCATATGGGTCCTGGTCGAGCGGCTCTGAAAGATTATATTGGACAAGCCTGAGTACACAACCGTACTTGCGAGCCAACACACAATGCAAGTTATCATAGATGCAAGGCTAGCCAAGGGAAGATTCATGGTTCTTTTATTTGCATCAAGCTAGGTTTGAATTAAATCAAGTAGTAGAACATCCAACGACCTAACAATTTTCAAGAATAGTTTTTATAAACTGATTTTCAATTGTAAGGTACTAGTGGAGATCCCATCTCCTATACCATCAAGTGGCTCCATCCACTCAATGCCTGGGCTAACCCGTAATTACCACTGATCCACAACCAGGCCTTCACAAACCCTTGGGGTCCCAACCCAGCTTTTTCATTCCACGGCCACCCTTAAATGGTTTTATAAAAATGAAAGCTAGTTCAGGTGAGTTCCTAGCACCGCTCTTGACTGTGAGAACGGCTATCTAGATAGTTTTCTTACTCTACAGAGTTTGTACACTTTACCCACAAGAGATAATCATCTTGATATATTCACACGTTTCGTTAGACATGTGAATTGAGGGGAGATTACCACAAGGCCTTTACAATGCTCAACCTCGACGCAACCCCACCCGCTAAGGTTTCCACCGTCCAGAGCCACACTCCCAGGAGGTCTTCTCTTACGCCGTATGATTTTTCTGTGGCTTCTACCCAGGGGTCACTGTTAGCGTGGCCCACGCTAACCGCGCCGGGCTGCCACCCACCGCACCCGCGTACGGTGTCAACGTCGAGTCGCAGAGCGTCTGGTACTCCGTCCCGGCGCACCACGCCTTGACGAAGCGAACGTTCCCTCCACCCACCCCGCCGACGTTGGACGACGGCATCGGGCGCGCCGTGCTAGCGCCACAGCAGCATAAGAGAATTAAAGATAAGCAACAAGCAGCTGAGACTTCGTGCCATGGCTTCGGAATGTATGTACGTTGCCACGTCTACACGTTATTAGCATCGTGCACGAGTTGGTGTGTGGAGCATGTGTTTTTCAGGCTACACCAAAATATTTTCTAGTCGATTGCTTTCGGTGCTTGCGTGTCTTCGCCTTGGATCATTTTTTGCCGATTGCTTCGAGCTGTGCATGTCACTAGTATAAAACATGTTATCTTGGACGCTTCATCACAGATGATTTCTTTAGAATTGTCTATATTGTACTTGTCACAGACGGTCTGTAAATAGAACCGTTGTAGGACCGTAAAGGCGACTAGGGGGTGAATAGGCGCTTTCTCAAATTTCTCTGCCTTAATCAAATTCAACATGAACTTTACTCCTTTAGCTATGAAAGCTAAGAAGATCAGTAAGCGCACAGAGGAAGCCTTGTGCTGAATTCGATGACCCCCTCAACCACACGACACAAAAGTGGGAAATGATCTCACTGGTCTGGTCTGGGCACTGGCGGTCAGACCGGTTGTAGACTGGCAGTCGGACCGACGGTTAACGAGCGGTCGAACCGGCTACTAACTGGCGGTCGGACCATTGGATATCGGTTTGACCCGCCGCTACTGGGCGGACTGAAAAGCGGGCGGTCGGACCGCCGTTGCAAAACCGGTCAGACCGATTTAGTCCAGTACTGAAAAATAATACCCAAATCCAAAACGAAATTTGGTCCAACTTTTGATTCAACCAATGAAACTTGACCAAATTTGGAGCACACCTCCCTAAGGATATTAGAGACCTATTTCTAGCGACGATCCTTCAGATCCACTGCGTAGAATCAATCTCTCAAGGTTTTACAAAAGAAGTGCACAAACCCTAGAAATACTAAAATCTTTGATTCAAGACTTGCTTGTGGGGGTTGATGATCTAGATGATTCTAGGAGTATTCCCACACATCAAAGCAAGACAAAATAGGTCAAGAGACCAAGCATAAACCCTTGAATCAAGGAAGCACCAAAATCATCCAAAAGAGAGAAGAACTCAAAGGAGACAATTGATCTTTCAAGCAAGCATCACAAGATTGATTGATCTCACAAGATGCTTACAAAGCCACTCCAACAAGGAGGACAAGAGCTCACACAAGAGCACACTCACAATCTCTCCAAGCCTCTCCTCTCCTCTCCTCTCCAATCCCTAGAAAAAGGAAGAGGGGTCCAAAAGATTCAAAGGGTTTCACATCTCCCCCTTTCTATTTATAGGAGAGGCCTAGGGTTTCAATTTTGGGACCCACTCACACATGGGACCCACACACACAACAAACAGTTGAAGCAATCGCCTGCTTCACCACGTGTAGGTTGATCAGCGGCTCTCATCATGTCGCCAACTCCCTCCCATCCGAATCCCATCGGAACCTCCCAGGGACTTGCACCGACTTCCGCACCGCCTGATCCAACCAGCTGCACCGAACTACCCGTTCGATCCATCTTGCCCATTCTGCACCATGCTTGAGTCACACGACCACCCGGCATCCATGATCGCTCGGACCTCGGCTCTCCAAGCGTAGTCCCGATCCACCTCACCGTTGACGTCGTTGACCTGCAAGCCACCTGCACAACAATAGACAAACAAATCGTCTCCGGGAACAAGTTCTTCACAACTTGACCCACGTTAGTTCCACAATGCAATATGCAACAATAAAGCATTGACGTCTATACAATAAACATAATCAAAACACATCAATGCCAAGAAGGCTCACCTTCAAGTGATCGGCGGTCTGACCGCCCCACTCCACCGGTCCGACCGATTTCGGGCGGGCGGATGATTCCACAACGGCGGTCGGACCACTGAAAAGACTTAGCTAAAATTCTATCGTGAAAATCCGAAACCTTCTGGAATTTTCAACTCAATAGAACTTTTGACTGGGAGCTCCAAAAATGATGCAACCACATCCAGGAGACTCCCCTCACTTGCCTACACATCCTATTTTTGGATCAGCTCCAAAAACCACTTTTAAACATATCGGTCGGACCGGAGTTCACGGCCGGTCGGACCTCTCCCATGGGCGGTCTGACCGCCCCTTGCCACCGGTCAGACCGCTTGTGGTCTGACAGCCTTGGAACAAAACCGAAAATGCGAGATTTTACAAATCAATAAAGCCATTGCCAATTGACTCATCATTCTAAGATCGTGCACATATCCTCACGATATCCACAACCGTCTATGTTGTACTTATCACAGACGGTCTATAAATAGAATCGTCTGTGATAATTCACAGACGGTTCTTAATCATAACCGTCTGTGAAAATAGCATACATCACAGACAGTTCTTAAATAAAACAGTCTGTGAATTATCACATTTGGTTCTCAACAATAACCGTCTGTGATAGTGGAAACTTCATAAACGACTCTTAACAATAATCGTCTGTGATAGTGGAAACTTCATATATGGTTCTTATATTAAGAACCGTCTGTGATATACTTTCTCGACTACTTAATAACTATGCCATAAATTACAACAATGATGAGTTTTTTTAAATAATATAATTTTAAAAGAAATTTACAAAAAAAATAGCCAGCCCAAAAAATTATAGAAATAGGTTCCTGTCGCCGGTTAAACTGACGACATGCTGTACCCCTGTCTCCTGTCCAACTTCTTGTGGTTTTGACTGACGTAGTCGGAAGGAGGTTTCGATTTCATGTGGTTGGAACCTAGTTTCGACTACTTGCTCGGAAGGTGGTTCGACTATCTGGTCGAAGGAGGTTCGACTGATCGGAACGTTTTGACTATCTTGTAATACCTCTAAATTTAATCGGGCAATCAGAAAAGATTCGGGAGGAAAAAATTAATTAAAAATGGGATTTTTAGATGTTTTGTGGGGGTTTACTGTAAAATTCCGCCAACTTGGGACGTAGGTCGCGACCTAAGAGCCCAAGAGGGAGCCGGCCAAAGGGGGTGCCTTCCCCCCAAACCCTAGCCGCCCCCTTTTCCCCCACTCCCTCCACCCAGCCGCCACATCTCTCCCCTCCCCACCAGGCCACCGCCCCTCCCCACCCCACCGCCGCCTCCTCGGTCTTGGGCTCCCTTTCTCCCCCGCAACCGAGTGCTCCTGCTGCTCCCTTCTCGTGCTGCCGTCTCCCGAGGTCGTCAGTTCCTCGCTGTGGTGGCCGGCCGTGGAAGAAAGAAGGGAGGGAAGGTAGGGAGAAGAGGAAGGGAGGGAGGAGCACCTCGCTGGGAGTTCATCGGGCTAGCACGACTCCAAGGGTAATGCTCCTAATCTCGATAGTTGGGTGTTTAATTTCTGCGTTTAGGCATTTCTGATAGTAGATCGGTTCTGGCAGTCGGTCGAGATTGTATGTTTTGGGCCAGTTAAAGAAGGATTTCGACCGGGGTGCCTCCTAGCGAGTTGTGGGCGATGTCACTAGCTTTTTGTAGAGTATTGGTTCAGGTCGTTTGGATGAGCGAATTGGGAGATATGATTTTTGTGGCGCTGCTGTTCTGCAGTTCTGTTGTAATTCTGACAAGTATTAGTAATCGATCATTAGCGAATAGTTAATAGATTAATTAGGGGATCTCATCATAATGAATGTTGTAGACATTTTTCTAAGCTTTCCAGAAAGCTAAAGATCATAAAATTTGGCCTTGTGTACTGAAAGTTACGTTTGATTTTGTGCCGCTGTCCAGAAACCCTAACGAAAATTACCTGTTATATTAATCAGTTTCTTAAGGAAAGAAGATGGCCGAATTTGGAAAGCTCTAGTCCAAGAACGCCTCATTTGGATCTCTGGTCAACAAGTTATGAATTTTAGTTTATGACTGTCTGTTGAGGGGACATGTCGATATTTAGGATTTTGCAGTTGGGTTTGCGCTAGAGATTATAGTGAGTTCGTATTTTCTCCTAATTTTGTTTTGTCCAGAATTGCCTTCTTAGAGTGCTTGTTAAATTAATCTAGTGAGAGTTTGGTTCCGGGGGCAGCGCCCTCTTCGCGTCTTCCGCCTTCGCACGGTTGAGGCAAGCGCATGGTAGACAGCGATCGATGATTGATCACTGTGTTTCTTTATCTTTCAATACCATTATGTTGTGCTTTTATTTTTATTTAATTGCAAGCAATGGAATGGTATGGCTATATCTTGTTGACAATTATGAGAAAAAATTGGATATGATGAATATTATGAAATTCTGTATGTTTGCATTCATAAGCATCTTTGCATATGAGCAGGTGATCATGATTTATCACAACTCCACGGGAGTGGAGGAGGTCCCCGATCCTTGAGGAGGAGCGGGCTTGAGAGTGAATGTTGTCACGAGCATTCACTCAGGCTATACTGGTATACGCGAAAGAAGTGCATGTGGACATGTAGAGTAAAGTTGCATTGATATGAAAATAAATGGGTGTGAAACAAAGAGAAGAGGACAGCATAGGAATATTAATAGAAGTACATGTGATGATAATGAAGCTATTGAATATTATTGATTTATCATTGTTTGTTGTGTATTGATGTATTTGCTGAGTCGTGGACTCACCCTTATTCTTTTGTTGCTTTTAGGTGATCATTGAGGGCGCCACGACTGAGAGCGAATAGTGCATATGTGATAGTTGAATACTTCAGACACATGATTATTTCACAAGGAGAACGATTTGATTCATTATTGCTGGACTACTTTTAGGACATGTTAGAGATTGAATAAGCTTAGGTCAATGTTTTGGACTAGTCTATTTGTTTCAAGGTTTTGAATTTAGTTGTTTGGTGCTTTTTTAGACTGTTTACCTATGTTTCCCTTGATTTATTTATCCATGCTTGACCAATCTTTATTCATGTTCTATTGTGACTCGTGGATGAGTTTTATTATTGTTTTGCTTGCTGAAATTTCGTAGTGTGTTGATGTTTACTAGTTGTTAAGGGTAGTTTAGTGGCATTCTAGGCTTGGTGTTGGGTTGGGGTGCTACAGTTGGTATCAGAGCGATGTTTTTGGTCCGTGGTGAATAGATTAACAACTTAGGTAAACTAAAATTGTTAAAATTTGTTTTAGGTTTAGTAAATCAACTAAAACTTGCTAATGGTTAAGTAATCTAAAATTTGACATACTAGTGCACAGTAGGTTAGAGAGTGGTACGAATACCATTTTTACGTTTTCGTTACGTTGTTTATTGATGCATGATTTGATTCTTATTTTTGAAATTATTGTGTCTTATTGATTGTGGTTGATATCTATGCCGAGAGGTAGAGGACGTGGTCATGGAGGCCGTGGGGGAGGTCGGGGCCGCAGGTGTGGTCCCGTGGAGCCACCTACTGAGGCAATTGAGTCAGTAGTTGAGGGGGTTGTTGTTGACCCGCCTCCGGTTGGGGGTCAGGATGGGACCCTCGCTTTGATGAGAGAGTTGGTGGGAGAGATCATTGCTCTTCGTCAACAGGCGCCGGCAGCCCCAGCTGCTGCAGCATCTGTTGCTACTCTTGTCACACCTCCATCTGCACCTGAGACGCGAATGGCACTTCGAGAGTGGATGGGGTTGAGGTTGGATCCATTTGATGGGTCGGGCACATCGGTCCAGGCAACAGTTTGGTTGTGCTACATGGAGAGACAGTTTGGGGCTTTGGAAATGTCCTCACATCAAAGGGTCTATTTTGTAGCCTTTCAGCTGAAAGGGCAAGCGAACATTTGATGGGAGGGTGTGTTGTCTTCGAGGACCGCCACTTAGGGGCCAGTCAATTGGGAGGACTTTGTTGATCAGTTAAAGGCAAAATTCTACCCCTACTCCTTCGTTGAGAAGATAGAGGTTGCCTTGATGACTTTTGCTCAGGGGAAGAGGTCCATTGCAGAATATGAGGCTGAGTTCAACAACTTGGTTCGCTTTGTCCCTTCGGTAGAGAGCGACGATCTTCAGAAGGCCAAGAGGTTCCATCGGGATCTCAACTCTGAGTACTGGCATGTGTTGGGAGCTACTCCACTTTATGACTTCAGCTCTGTTGTGGAGCAAGCTAGGGAAATGGAGTTGGAGATGCAGCTCACTGTCGTAGCAAAAACGGGCTATACAGTAAAAGAAGGGGGACCCCGGACAAGCTTAAAGGGGCTCCGGGGATCCTCGGAAGAAGGGACTAGCCAGTGACAAGAACGAGATGACTTACTATTATGGAAAATTCTGGCTATTTTTCTCTCCCTTTTACAAGGGGGGTGACCCCCTATTTATAGTCCTCCATGAGAGGATCTTTACATTACCATCTTAACCCTATGACAGCACTATACGCGTAGGGGCCGCAGGGACATTCCCCTTTACGCCTAGGCCATGGTCCATGGTGGGCGCTCCTGGGCCTGGTCTATCCTGCTGATGCGTCCGGTCTAGCCGCGCTAGTAGGGTCTTCGGATCCACCCCGGAGGCGTCCCGGAGGGCCTGTTGCTCCGAGCCTCGCGGGGCTCCTGGGACCCTCCGGGGGGTTTCGGGTCCACCCCGAAGGTGTCCCAAAGTGCCTATTGCTCCGGGCCTCGAGGGGCTCCGGGGACCCTCCGGGGGGCTTCAGGTCCACCCCGAAGGTGTCCCGGAGAGCCCGTTGTTGCGGGCCTCGCGAGGCTCCGGGTCCACCTCGAGGGTGAACCGACGGGCCTGCTGACCCGGGCCTCGCGGGGCTCTGGAACCCCCGGGGAGGCTTCGGTTCCACCCCGAAGGTGCCCCGGGGTTCTTCGCTTGGGGTCCACCCCTGGGTTTTGACGGTTGCTTCGCTTGGGCGTCAGGGCTGGTGGGGCCGCCCCTACGACAAGCCCCTCGTGGTCGAGGTCCTGCTTCGCCATGGCTGAAACCGCACCGTTCTTCCCGAAGGGTACAGGTACACCGTCCCCTTCGGCCTGGCGAAGCGATCTTTTGTACCGTCTTGTTCCCTGAGTGATGCGGACATCCTTAGCTATGTTGTTTCATATAGTGTTTTCAATTCATTAAATACCTCAGAACAACATGAGCTTGCTAAGAGAGTTGAAAAACAAGAGAAGCTTATCCAACAGGTGAATCTGTTCCCTTAATTTCCTTTTTAATTTAGTTGAGAATATTATACTACCTAATAGCGGGTCATCGCTTGTTTTCAGGTTTGAAGAAGAAGGTTTATTGGAAGACAAAGAACACGATAATTCTCAAGTTCAAGATGATCTTCGCAGAAACTCGGAAGGATCTAGCATACACAATATATATATTTGGAAATCTTATCAAGTCTACTTTCCAATGAATCAAACGACATGTGATTTGGAGCTTTCTACCACAAGTTATGGCTATTCGAGTACATGCTGCACATTCATACCGACCAACGCGCGAGAGTTGACAAAGTTGATGATTCCGTGGCTTGTACAACATCTTGGGAGGATATCAAGCTATGCCATGACTTTTCAAAGGTCCACAAGAGTCTATTTCTCAAGTTTCACATGAATTCAAATCATTTCAATTAATAAAATTGAAGATAGGAAGGTTTGGATTCAATTCGGATTCGGAATCAGCATCAAATTCGGATTCGGAATCAGCAGGACAGTTCGGAGTAAAACGGTCATAACTTTCACAAACGGAGTCCGATTAGGGTTTTCTTGGGTTTGTTGGAAAGATAACTTCAAGCCCGATCCAATGGATCCTCCCACACGCCGAAATTCATCCTGTATCAAAAGATATGATTGAAATAATATTACGGTTGTAAAATTAGAGTTTCCTTTTTGTTTTAGATTGAGTCGGAATTGGAGTAGGAGTTCTAATTCCGAATTAGAATAGGAGTAGGGCCTCTTGGCCAGCCATGAGGAGGAGAAGGGGCACTATATATTGAGGGTTAGACCCCCATTGTGACCTGAGACCACGTTTAATATATTTTCAAAGCTTTTGCTAGATTTTCCTGTTGTGCTTATAGCCAAAACAGAGGGAATTGGGCGTTGAAAACAAGGGGTCGTTCTTGCTTTTCCGCTGCGAATTGAGGGTTCGACGATCTTCGATTGTGGTCAACGAGGATCCAATCAAGTGTGTATTTGGGTGAATTTTCCATAGAGTTGCAAGTCCGTGCATTAGCGCGGGGGATCAGCTGGTGGTTCGTCAGGATACACAAGTTATTGAGAGGTTCTACATCGAGAAGATCGGACATCCAGTATCAGGTGGTATTAGAGCTCCGTTGACTCGATAGGATCTTTATCCAGTTATCTTTTTTTCCCATACAGAAAAAGCCATACAAAAAAGAATTCAGCCGTAGTATTTAATTTATTATTATAGTGAGTTTTGTTAAGTTTTTATCCATTAGAATCAAGTTTAGTTTGCTGATCTTGAATTATTTTGCGTTACTTTTTATTTGAGCCAAGTTTGATTTTTTTTTTGTCGTGTCTATAAAAAAACAAAAAAAGAAGTTAGACATCAATTTATCCTTTGTGAACCTTTCAATCCTTTGCGAATACTTTGAACCTATTTAAGACTAGCTAAATCGTTGCTTAGGGTGCATATTAATATTTGTGTTCTTGCAATTGCTGAAAGATCAAAAGGTGGGAAAGAAATTTTTGCTCATTTTTTGTAGAACAAGAATTTTGGCAATAGTTCAAAAAAAAGGAAGGAAAAAGAGATGAGAAAAAAAAGAAAGAAGATAAAAAGAAAAGAGAAAAGAGAAAAGGAAAAAGAAAGCGCATAGCCGAACCATAAACTTGAGCGAAAATATCCACTCATTCTTGATTCAATTGTTAGAATATCAATATTTTGTGCAATCTTGTGCCTTAGTTTCATTATTTGCAACTAGCTAGCGTCTTTCTATAACTTGTGCAATACGAGCTATTTTGTTCTTCCCTTATATCTTACATAGCTCATTCCTTGATTGCACTAAGTTCCAATATCTTTGCGTGTGAGTTGCTTTGATTTTCACTTATATATTTGTGATCGACAACTAGGCATTGAATTCTAGTTTGGATATTTACTTAGCCTTACAATACCTAGAATTTTCAAATTAAGTAGGTATCCATACCAAGCTCCACAAAACACCCGTTGTCGTGCTTTGACTTGCTCTTGAAATTCGCTCATTTCTCACGTTGTTTTAACTCAGAATATCAAGTGTGAGTTTGTCACCTCAATTCACTTCGGAAAGGTAAGAATGTAATTCGGTCAGATAAGTGAGTTTGAGAGATACACATACACCTACATACATATTCTTTGCTTTGCTGCTAAAAATGGCAGATCGCGAGTATACGTATCTTCCCTTCTATGGTAGTAATGATCCAGAGGAGTATCTTGAGTGGGTACAAAACATGGAGTTCGAGCTTGAATCCCATAAGTTCGAATCAGAAGCCAAGGAAGTGAGAGCGGCCACTATATTTTTTACGGACTATGCCTCTAGTTGGTGGCAACAACTAAGTGGAAAACGATTCATTACATCTTGGGTCTATTTAAAAAGGGCCATGAGAAGAGAATTTGTTCCATCCTATTATGAGTGGGAACTACTACGCCACGTGGAGAGCATTACACAAACATGCAAAGTTGTCCAAGATTACTATATTGAGTTGAATCATGCAATGCGTCGTGCCAATATCACTAGTGCATATCAAGAAAAGACATACTTCAAAGCAGGCTTGAATTATCAGATCGTTGCTGCACTTCAAGATGAATATTTTCGTAGTCTGCAAGATCTTGTGAAATATGCTATAAATTTGCTCCGCTCTCTCCACTTGTGCGCTCAGCACTCGTTGCGGAACAAGGCTCATATGATTCCGGTGTCAACATCAGCTACTTGTTTCTCTACACCATCAGCATCACTGTCTATCTCGTCTCCTCCACCTGTAATGTCAGCTGCAAGTACATATTCATCCTCAATATCACTAGCACTTACATAACCACCGTCTTCGGTGGTAAGATATGCTCGCTGACTTGGGCAGTCCCTCATGACGTGGCCCATTCCCTTGCAACGGTGGCAAACAATCCCAATCGTACGGCCCGTGGAAGCAACCGAAGAAGAACTCTTGGCTGGGGCCTGCACACTAGTAGATTTGCTTACCTCGGGTGCATGTAATGGTGTCGGAGGTGCTGCTGAACGTGCCCTACTCGTGGAGGGGGCAGCAGACCGTGTAGCTGAAGGTGGGAATGTTTTAACTTGCCCCGGCATTGATCTTGGTGTAGACGTGTTTCCAAAGTTGTTCCTTGACCTCTGTTGTCGTCCCTGCAATTCCTTTTCTGCCAAACATGCAAGGTGGAACAATCTAGGAACACTATCATATTCTTTGTAATCAACTATGTCCTGAATTTCACGTCTTAATCCTCCATAAAAATGTGCTATTACAGCCTCTTCATCCTCAATAATATCACAACACAACATACTAATTTGTAGCTCCTGATAATATTCTTCTACAGATCTATTATCTTGGTTTAAGCACTGCAGTTTCTTACGCAAGTCACGTTTAAAAGAAGGTGGAACAAATCTGTTGCGCATAGCAACCTTTAAAGCATCCCAAGTAGTAAGCGCTAATCCATCATTGCGTACTCTATTCCACCAAATGATAGCAAAGTTTATAAATTCACTTGTGGCTTGCCTAACTCTATGCACTTCAGGAACTAAGTGAGCATTAAATTTTTGTTCCACCGTTATCTCCCAATCTAGGTATATTTCGGCATCATAAGCACCCGCAAAAGTTGGTACAGTGAACTTGACTTTAGCATATGGATCATCATTAACACGTGCATTATGTTGCTGAAAGTTATTACCTCTCATACCTTGACGGTTGAAGTTCAACCGGTTCCGTTGTTGTGCATCAAAGGCGTCGTGGTTTCGCATCTCATTATCATTGTCAATCTCATGGTTTTGGACTGCACCTTGAGGATCCACACGCCTATTGTTCTGTGGTGTATTGGTCAAACCATCAATGCGTGTATTGAGCATTGCAATGCTTTCATTGAGTTGTTGTAGTGTAGCATTTGTTTTTGCGAACTTTCTATCAATGTCGTCATTAATAGCATGGCGGTGCTCATCCAATACCCTCGTGAGCTCTTCCCTCAAAACACACTCTTGCGCCTCCAATTCCTCACCTGCCATGGTTAGTAGGAGACAAAAGACAACCCAAAGATATTATCCCTATTAACTACTAGGTGGTGGAAGGTGGAAACACAAACACTCTCAAGCGTCTTACCAAGCTCTTATGGATTTCTTACCAATTGCGGCAGGTGGTATGATCGGAGAAGGTGGGATGTATGACCGCGGCGGAGTCGAATTGCGAGGATCCAAATCAGAGGGCCGAAAGTAGGTGGAGCTCGGATAGGCAATGTTTAGTAGCAAGAAATAGCAATAATGAAATCAGATTAGCAAAGTTGAAATAAAGTCCACGGTACTCGTCATAGTTGCTGGCCCAAACGCGTTCCTAGAACTAGCTCAAGCAAGCTGAAAAATAGGGTAGATACAAGCACAATGGAACAAAATTTACAAAGCAACTGATTTCTCCTGTGGGTGGTCGTGGACCAACTGCGGGTTGTCGTGGGCCACTTGAGCGTGGTCGTAGACCAACTGAGGGTGGTCATGAGCCAACTATGAGTGGTCTCTCTCTTTTTTTTTATTTCTCCTGTGGGTGGTTGTGGACCAACTGTGGGTGGTCGTGAGCCATCTATGAGTGGTCTCTCTCTCTTTTTGCTTCTCTTTTTTTTTGACTGTAGAAACCCAACCTAGGGTTCCTTTTTTTTTTTGCGAGACCTGGACTCACAACTCTTCGAAACCCTCTTCTGGGTCTGGGGATATATATAGGTCATAAACTTTTTCCTGAGAGCAGGGGTATAAAGGTAATAAAAAGATACCCTCTCTCTCTCTGAACTTTGGCTAGGTGGTCGAAAGGGTAGGTGGTCGAACTCGAAGAGGTAGTCGAATCCGTGGAGGTGGTCGAACTCGAAGAGGTAGTCGTATGGGGAGGGGGTCTCACGATCTCAGCTATACTAGACAAATCAAAGGATGTAACTAAGGGCAGGCCGAGATACACAAAGACCAAAACAGCGAAGACTCGACGCTAGAAACTGGATTACGACGACTAGACCAGCAACAAAGACACCGACAATGGACTCGAATTCAACAACGCAAAAACTGAAAACACAATTGCGAAAGGAACAAAGAGGTTTGGACATCGGAAAAACTAAGATCTAAAACTTTTTCTGGGGCAATTTTTTGGACTCTAGGTGATGGAACACAACTATCAAAAGGGGATAAATAAGATTACCTAATCACAACTCCGATGCTCGATACCAACTGATGAGTAGACGGCGGCCCGATCTTCCGATAGGTTTGATTGGTTTCGTCGTGAGGACGTTGACGCTTTGAGGCTCCCGACCCGCAGATCGTCAACTTGCAATTCGCTACACCCGCACGACTGTCGTTATCGACCACGCTTGCACGCGATCGACCTTACCACGAGGGTTATGGTTCCTTCAAGCAATCAAGCAACTCACAAGAACAAGGTAGATGCAATCTAAATTGTATTGCGAATATGGATGAAGTTCACAATGTGGGGTTCCTCAAATCGTTCAAACGGTGAAACTGCAAAGTTGCAGCATAATCTAAGAAAAACCCAAACCTAAACTGTGGCGGCTCCTGCAATATATAGGGGGGAGAACATGAGGAGGTCGACCAAGGGTTGTGCTGCCATGTGGAGAGGCGTACACATCCTGGGCATCGACCTCGCCACGCTTACAAGGTCTTATTAGGCCCAAAACGGTGATGTAGGACCTTATTTCAATGTCTCTAACTATCTCCCAACGTGGTCGTCACTGGTTGTGAGCCTGGTCGTAGGGCTGGTCGTAGATCTGGTAGCCTGGTCGTAGGATTAGTCATAGAGCTTCAGACCTGGTCGTAGATCTGGCAGATCTGGTCGTAGAGCTTGCAGATCACAGAGAACTGGTCGTAGACGGTTTGGATCCTCTCCAGTTGACTAACGACCAAAAACGCGATTCTAAATCAGCAACTCGAGTTAGACAAAGGACACTAATTCAACAATGTGAAACAAAGAACGGAAATTGCAAAGGCACAATGGGTGATGGGACAGCGGAAGAACACGACGAATAAAAATATTTTGTGGGGAAATTTTCTGGAGCTTTAGGACGATGGAAAACAACTAATCTAACAGGAGGAAAAATTGTGATTACCTAATGGGCAACTTTTGCTCTGATACCAACTAATGTGACGGTGGTCCGATCTTCCGAAAGGTACTGATAAGTCGATTGTGGAGAAATCGACGTTGATGATCCGAAGGCTCCGACCCAAACAGATCAAACCCCTCACAATCGCTACACCACTGCCCCGATGGTTATCAACCGTGTCAAGCCCGGTTGACCTCGCCAAGAAGGCTATCTCCTGCATACGAATCAAGAACACAAGCAAGAAAGTAGAAGATACAATCTGATATTGTATTGCGAATATAGATGAAGCTCACAATGTGGGGTTCCTCAACCGAACGTGCGACGAGACTGCTA
Source organism: Hsuehochloa calcarea (assembly GCA_036346395.1). Lineage (NCBI taxonomy): Eukaryota > Viridiplantae > Streptophyta > Magnoliopsida > Poales > Poaceae > Hsuehochloa > Hsuehochloa calcarea. Next base: position 17,720,567 of record CM070614.1, on the reverse strand, counting down.
AGCGGAATAATCTCAAAGAAAAATCCACGTTAAACTATAACAGCTACCATATATATATAGGGGGACGTGAGGAGATCGACCTAGGGTTGTGCTGCCGTGGGAAGAGGCTTACACAACCTGGACTACGACCTCGACACGCTTACAAGGCCCTATTAAGCCAAAATGGTGATGCAGCACCTTATTCACTATTCAGGTCGCGTATCTCTGGTCGAATACCTAGTCATAGGACTGGTCATGGGGTGGTTTTGAGGAGTCCATGTTATCTCTGGTCGTAGATTGCGGCCAATGAGTACTGTGCTCGCTTCTCTGGTCGTAGATTGCTCCCAACGAGTCCTGGGCTCGCCGGGTACTAGTGAAACTGGTCGTAGTCCTAGATTTCTAAGTACAAGTAAACCATCTCCGTTAGGCAGCATCATAGAGTTCTCAAATAATACACTCAGCCCTAGAAACAAATTTACCTGATAAATAAGTTCACGAGCATGTGCCTGAGTAATTGGACCTTGCACATCATTCAAAGTAGTAGAAAGAGGAGTGTTCATATCAGTAGAGGTGATATCCTCATCATGGCTAGCTTGTGCTTCGTGTGTATGATGTTTGTTGGTGTGATTTTGCAGTGCTCCCCACGGACGGCACCAACTGTCATAGCAAAAACGGGCTATATAGTAAAAGAAGGGGACCCTGGACAAGCTCAGTGGGGCTTCGGGAATCATCGGAAGAAGGGACTAGCCAGTGACAAGAACGAGATAACTTACTATTCTAGAAAATTCGGGCTGTTTTTCTCTCCCTTTTACAGGAGTGGGGTGACCCCTTATTTTTAGTCCTCTATGAGAGGGTCTTTACATTACCATTCTAACCGTATGACAGTACTATACGCGTAGGGGCTGCAGGGACATTCCCCCTACGCCTAGGCCTTGCTCCATGGTGGGCGCTCCTGGGCCTGGTCTATCTTGCTGATGCATCCGGTCTAGCCGCGCTAGTAGGGGCTTCGGGTCCACCCCGAAGGCGTCCCAGAGAGCCTGTTGCTCCGGGCCTTGCAGGGCTCCGGGGGGCTTCGGGTCCACCCCGAAGGTGTCCCAGAGACCCTGCTGCTCCGGGCCTCGCGGGGCTCTGGGGACCCTCCCGGGGGGCTTCGGCTCCACCCCGAAGGTGTCCCAGAGAGCCCGCTGCTCCGGGCCTCGCAGGCTCGGGTCCACCACGAGGTGACTGGACGGCCTCCCCGCCTCAGGCTGCGGGGCTCGGAACCCCACAGGAGGCTTCGGTTCCACCCCGAAGGTGCCCTAGGGTTCTTCGCCTAGGGTCCGCCCCCGGGTTTTGACGATTGCTTCGCTTGGGCGTCAGGGCCGGTGGGGCTGCCCCTACGACACTCACTAAGGGGCAGCAAACCTCTGGTGGACAGGTTGCTTCTGGTGGTGACCAGAAGAGGAGCTCTAGTGAGGGGAGTGGGTCTGTTCAGCGACCTGCTTTCAAGAATTCAAGGGAGGACTGCAGTCCTCCAATGCTAAGCAGTCGAGGCCGTTTTCTGAAGGGAATGCGGCCATACTACGATAGCACAAACAAAATTTTTATCGCGCAACCAAGGAACCACCGCTAGAAATAGATCACGAGATTACCGCTAGACGCGCCGACTCGTAGCGGAAGTAAAGTCATTGTAGCGAGTTGATGCAGTCGTTGTCGTACTCACGACGCGTCTCCTCCTTCGAGTGGTCATACACGACACGCGTCTACTCCTCCGAGTGGTCGTACTCACCACGCGACTTCTCCTCTGACTCCGGTGATCGACACGAGTCGCGGATCATCCTAGTGCTGATGCTTCGCAACAACGCCTCCGAGGTATCCACACGTACGTGGCAGGATCACCACGCGCTGGAGTGCCCCATAGGTGTGGATACCTCGGAGGTGTTGTTGCAAAGCATCAGCACTAGGACGATCCACGACTCGTGTCGATCACCAGAGTCGGAGGAGAAGTCGCGTGGTGAGTACGAGCACTCGAAGAGCAGACGCGCGGCGAGTATGACCACTCGAAGGAGGAGACGCGTCGTGAGTACGACTATGACCGCATTAACTCTCTACAACGACTCTACTTCCGCTACCAGTCGGCGCGTCTAGCGGTAATATCATAATCTATTACTAGCGGTGGTTCCTTGGTTGCGTGGTAAAATTTTTTGTTTGTGCTATGGTAGCCTTGCCGTGTTCCCTTCAGTGGTATCAGAGCCATGCCGTCTAGTTTTAGATTCAGTTTGGTCACGTATTGTGATATGTGGCAGTTATAGATGTGATCTATCTATGTTTCTACTGGTCGATTTGATCGTCCATGTGCATTGGTGGTAATTTGGTTTTCTTATTCGTTATTCCGTGATTGTGCTTGCATGGTCGTATCACGACTTGCCTCTACCGATCGGTTTTCGCCATCGGGGCAGACAGTGATCGAAAATCCATTGGAGCACGCGAAGATCAATATAGTTGATCGAATCGGATTTGTGATCTTTAAGTACTGGATGTATTATTGTGCTTGTTCATGATCACATTGCATGATACTCCTACCGGTCGGGATTCCGCCATCAGAGTATGTCGTAGTATGTGGCCATATCAAGGCAATGATCAGATCGGTTCGGAATAGGGTTAATATGATTAATTTTATGATTTTCAAGGCTCGGTTAAGTGAATAAGATTCATGCTCGGACCGCCGTGCTGGGTATTCGGACTACGCTTTTTTGTATAGTATGTGTTCTTGTTGCCCGATAGAATGCAATTCTATGCCTAACTTGTTTTTGCAGGTTTTGTGAATAGTATGGCCCATGATATATGAGATGCATGCATGTGTGTAATGTTCATGACCTGTGTGTCATGTTTATTGCAGCCCAAGGCTGTCTATATTTGTATAACGACCTGTGTGTCGACTTGTGGTGCTAATTTACTCATTGTAATTTTATCCCTAGTGCTGTTAGGAGTAATGGCTTAGTGGGAGTACTTGGAAGTTTTGGCAACTTGGAGACATGGCAAACAGGATGCTTGGCGATGGAGATCACCATTAGGAAGGGTCATACTATATCACAATGCAATTTGATTGTCTGTGAATGCCCTTATATTCCTGTTTATTTATTTCTATGCATGTTATTTTATTGCTTGATATGCTTTTAACCTGGTAGAAGTAAATTTTCCTCAAATAATATTAAGTTAATTTGATGTCATCCCAATTAGCTGCACCATCCATAGTCTTGTATTTTGATGGTAGGTATTGCTAAACCAGAGTGCCATTAATATTCCTTGACGAGATGGGTTTGTGTCAGACACTTACACGCAAGCATTGGTTTTACTTGACAAGGTCATCCTAACGGTTATGGACCTTGGGGCATAGGGTTGGGTGCCGGAGCATAGAGATGCTGCCCAACAACAAGAGTCATATAGAGATATGATTAGCAAAGGGTTGCTTACCATATTCACTAATCTTCTAGCAGTGATGCCAAAGCTCACTAGTAGATTAACTGATTGTGGGTCTTGAATCACTAAAATGTCATAAGAGGGGTATGGTATTTAGTGGGAGTATCTTCATTAAATTATGTAATAGAAGTTACCTTTCTTGAATATATGTCTTAGTTTTGCTTATTTCTGTTGTAGATCATGGCACCAACTGCTGTGCCTACATCCAGTTTTGCTTTACGTTCGATTTTTGATAAGGAAAAAGCGAATGGAATAAATTTTGCGGATTGGTCCCGCAACCTAAGAATTGTTCTCAGGCAAGATAAAAAGGAACATGTTCTAGAGGAACCAATTCCTGATGTGCCTGCTGAGAATGCTGCTGCTGCTCTTAAAATAGTCTATAAAAAGGCATGTGATGAGTCACTTGATGTTAGCTGTCTCATGCTTGCTGCCATGAACTCAGATCTTCAGAAGCAATTTGAGAACATTAAGGCCTACGATATGATCGTGACGCTCAAAGGCATGTTTGATACACAAGTAAGAACTGAGAGATATGAGATCTCAAAGAAACTGTTTGGGTGTAAGCTAACTGAGAGTAATCCGGTGAGCCCTCGTGTGATCAAGATGGTTGGTTACACACAGACTTAGAAAAACTTGGTTTTCCACTTAGTCAGGAGTTAGCTACAGATTTGATTCTTGCTTCGCTTCCTGCAAGCTATGGACAGTTCATTATGACTTTCCATATGAATAGCTTAAACAAGAATCTCACCGAACTGCATATGATGTTTAAGACTGCAGAGGACAGTATTAAGGAAAAGCAACAGTCATGTGATGATTGTGCAAAAGAGTACTAGCTTCAAGAAGAAGGTTAAAACTTGGGTCAAAGGTAAATGCAAGGTTTCAGATGGGATCCAAGCTAACAAGCATAAACCCAACACCAAGTCCGGCCCGACTCAAGAGAATGAATGCTTTTACTGCAAGGGGACATGCCACTGGAAGAGGAACTGCAAGAAATACCTGGCTGATCTGAAAAAGAATGGTGGGACTAAATCTTCCACTTCAGGTATTAATGTTATATATGTTTTTCTTGCTGATTCTTATGTTAACTCGTGGGTATTTGATACCGGATCGGTTGCTCACATTTGCAATTCGATTCAGAGTCTAACAAGGAGTAGGAGAATAACAAGGGGCGAGATGGATCTTCGCGTCGGGAATAAAGCAAGCGTTGTTGCATTAGCCGTCGGGACTTTGCCATTACTTTTGCCTTCAGTATTTATTAGGGAACTAAATAATTGTTATTACGTTCCAGCCATAAGTAGAAATATCATCTCTGCGTCAAATTTTATGGCCGAGGGTTATAAATTCATTATAGAGAACAATGGTTGTTCTATATTTTTGAATGAAATGTTTTATGGCTATGCTCCCGTTTTGAACGGGTTGTTTATTTTAAATCTTGATGATGCACCCATCTATAATGTTAATGCAAAGAGACTTCGGCCTAATGACTTGAATTCCACTTTTATTTGGCATTGTCGTTTGGGTCACATCAGTGAGAAATGCATGAAAAGGCTCCATAGTGATGGAATTCTAAACTCATTTGATTTGGAATCATTTGAAACGTGTGAATCTTGCCTGATCGGCAAAATGACCAAGACACCTTTCACTGGTCAGAATGAAAGTGTAACACCCTCACCCAAAATCAGCTCAATGCCCAGCCCACCGTGGGGCGGACCCGCCCACACATAGCACCTCACTTACACTTTTCGTCCTCGCTTCATGTAAAAGGGTTAACCCGGAGGTGCTACATTTGGATCCAACAGGCATTATATACTACTACAACTCACTTGAGACAAGCAATGTGGGACTAATCCCACCACACAACTCCTCATGGGCCACATGGGCCACACAACGAGCAGGTCGGGTATTACATTCACCCCCTTAAGGGCTGACGCCCTCAGCAGCATACCGCATACGCGGCAAATGCCCAGAACCACCCCTCGGTACACGTCCGTGCATCCAGTGTCGGCACATATGCCATGCCGTGTGTCCACTCCGGGCCCACATGTGCCACACGCCATATGCCCGCGCCCCTGTTCCGCACGCATCCGTGCAGCGAAGGTTGATGCTCTGATAGCATCTGTAACACCCTGACCCAAAATCGACTCAATGCCCAGCCCACCGTGGGGCGGACCCGCCCACACATAGCACCTCACTTACACTTTTCGTCCACGCTTCTTGTAAAAGGGTTAACCCGGAGGTGCTATATTTGGATACAACAGGCATTATATACTACTACAACTCACTTGAGACAAGTAATGTGGGACTAATCCTACCACACAACTCCTCATGGGCCACATGGGCCATACAATGAGTAGGCCAGGGTATTACAGAAAGGGCGTCCGACTTATTGGCACTCATACATACTGATGTGTGTGGACCAATGAGCACGACAGTTAGAGGTGGTTTTCAGTACTTTATTACTTTCACCGATGACTTTAGTAGATATAGATATATCTATTTAATGAGGCACAAGTCGGAATCCTTTGAAAAGTTCAAGGAGTTCCAGAATGAGGTACAGAATCAACTTGGCAAGACAATTAAGTCTTTATGATCTGATCGTGGAGTAGAATTTTTGAGCCATGAATTTGGTGATCATTTGAAACAATGTTGAATTGTTCCACAGCTTACACCACCGGGTACTCCACAGTGGAATGGGGTGTCCAAGCGGCGTAATCGGACCTTGTTGGACATGGTTCGGTCAATGATGAGCCAATCGGATCTGCCATTATATTTTTGGGGTTACGCTCTAGAAACTGCCACTTTCACTTTGAATAGGGTACCATCTAAATCAGTAGATAAGACGCCTTAAGTTCTAGTTTGTCTTTTCTAAAGATTTGGGGTTGTGATGTCTATATTAAACGTTTGATGTCTGACAAACTCACACCCAAGTTAGATAAATGCTTCTTTATAAGATATCCTAGGGAAACCAAAGGATATTATTTCCACAATCAAGAGGAGGGCAAAGTTTTTGTTGGCTGAAATGGTGTCTTTTTGGAGAAAGAGTTTCTTTCAAAAGGAGTTAGTAGGAGAAAGATGCAACTCAAAGAAGTTCGGGAAATATCTAAAAGTGTTTCAACTCCTACCGAACCTCTACAGGACAAACAAAGTGTTGTTGAACCTGTAGATGGGACATCAGCCCCACGTAGATCTAAAAGGCCATGTCAATTGCCTATAATGTATGGGCATGATGTATTATTGTTGAATAATTATGGGCCTAAAACTTATAAGGAAGCGATGATGGACCCAGACTCTGAGAAATGGCTTGGAGCCATGAAATCCGAGATAGACTCCATGAGTGTCAATCAGGTTTGGAACCTGGTCGATCCACTTGATGGTGTTAAAACCATTAAGTGCAAATGGATCTATAAGAAAAAGATTGATATGGATAGAAATGTTCACATTCATAAAGCTCGACTTGTCGCAAAAGGGTTTCGACAAGTTCAAGGAGTTGACTACGATGATACTTTGTCACCAGTAGCGATGCTTAAATCTATTCGGATCATTCTAGCTATTGCTGCATATTTCGATTATGAGATATGGCAGATGGATATCAAAACGGTTTTCCTTCATAGAAACCTAAGTGAGGATGTGTACATGACACAACCTGAAGGTTTTGTTGATCCAAAAAATGCTAGTAAAGGGTGCAAACTTTAGAAATCCATTTATGGGTTGACGCAAGCATCTCGAAGTTGGAATTTGCGTTCTGATGAGGAAATCAAAAGGTTTGGTTTCGTCAAGAACAAAGAAGAGCCTTGTTGATAAGGGGTGCCCGATCTTCTCGACGTAGAACCTCTCGATAACTTGTGTATCCTGACGAACCACTAGCTGATCCCCCGCGCCAATGCACGGACTTGCAACTCTATGGAAACTTCGGCCAAACACACACTTGGTTGGATCCTCACTGACCACAAGCGAAGATTGTCGAACCCTCAATTCCCAAGGGAAAAGCAAGAACAACTCCTTGTTCTCAATGCCCAATTCCCTCTGTTTTGGCTATAAGCACAATAGGAGAATCAAGCAAAAGCGTTGAAAATATATTAAACGTGGTCTGAGGTTACAATGGGGGTCAAACCTTCAATATATAGTGCCCCTTCTCCTCCTCATGGCTGGCCAAGAGGCCCTACTCCTACTCTAATTCGGAATTAGAAGTACTACTCCAATTCCGACTCAATCTAAAACAAAAAGGAAACTCTAATTTTACAACTGTCATATTGTTTCGGTCATATCTTTTGACACAGGAGGAATGTTGGAGTGAGTGAGGATCCGTTGGATCGGGCTTGAAGTTATCTTTCCAACAAGCCCAAGAACACGCGAATCGGATTCTGTTTGTGAAAGTTGTGACCATTTTAATCCGGACTATCCTGCTGATTCCGAATCCGAATTTGATGTTGATGCTGATTCCGAATCTGAATTTGATTCTGAGTTGATTCCGAATTTGATTTCGGTTGGGGTTATGGGAGATCTGATTTGGGCTTGAAAATCTTATCCAAAACATTAGCTTTAAGTTCTTGGGCTTCCTCCCCTTTTGCTCTCCCATCACACGGCTTCCTTTCTCCTTGATTAGCTGCATGGGCTGATTGACTTTCTCCTTCCCAACCACTTTGACCTTCTTGTTCTTCGTCACTAGGCAACAAATACAGGTACCCTCCTCCTTGTGCTCCTCTATTGCTTTGGCTCCGGCCTCCCTCTCGGTTCCAAAGACTTTAAACTTGTCAAACTTGAGAATGCATAAAGTATTGCTTTTACGTAGTATCCAATTCTCACAGAAAACACAAAGAAACTTATTAAGAAACAATTGCACCTGTTGTTTGAGAAGTGTAGCTCTTGCTTCATAAACAACCTCATAAGTAGTCGGGATATCCTCATCATCCTCCCTTTCTTCAAAAAAATCCGTCCTCGGCTTTTGATAGCCTGAAAATGTGCTACACAAAGAAAACAACGTATATGCATGTTATATGTATTTATCATCCAAACAAGTTCCATGTAGCGCATGATGATTTGCCGAACATGTATTAAACAAAGAGAACAACGTATATACATGATATATGTATGAATCAATTGTTGTGTTATTCACATTGTTTTGCACAATCGATAGCTCGAAATCATATTTGAAATTGCACAACTGACTCATATGATAAAATTTCACCTTCCCAATATCAAAGTCAAGTAAAGTGGTGAAAACCAATTGATACCATTCCATACTTCAACTGCGCTACTCTGATTAGTTATACATCTAAGAGATAAACAAGTAGGCATCATGTTGCGTTCTAAACAATAGACACTTGTATTTAAACCCATCTTAAAGAGACCGTGACATTGCTCAATAGATGGTTTGCGAAAAACATGTAATTGTAAATCAACAAGATTATCATAGGTAATGCATATTTGATAAATTTGAAACATGTTGTTTACACCAACATCACCAATCAAATTGAATTTATATGTGTGTATGTAGCTATTTACTAGTGATCTTAAGTGTGAAATTTTAAGAACCTTCTTATCACACTAGATAGCTCTTTAGGACTATCGAACATGATATAACACAAAGAATCATTAAGGGATATTCTAGTAAGGACTTCTGTATGAGTAATCAATTCCATATTATGCAAATTAAGCATAGCAAATTTAGAACTTGGAATCATCAAAGGAATAATGGAGTTCTCAGTTTTACGCACCATGTCTTGATTATCTATCGATTTAGTACCAATAGTGTTACCTTGATCGTCCTCCTCAGTTGATGTAGGTGCCGCGGGTATCGTAATGTCATCCTGTAACCACGGGGTAGCCGGCATTCCCTCTCCAACCATGGTTATCTCTTCATCTTTCTTTTCCAATGGTGAGGGCCCTTGAATGTCCAACTCCTTATTTTCTTGGTCCACCAGCACAATGTGAGATACAACACTAGAAATAACGACTAAGTTGTTAGGGTCAAAAATAATCTTACTTGTCCTATCATCTATCTCTCTCTTTTCTTTTGGTGTATCTCTCACACTCTCTATTGGGATGCTCTCAACCTCGCATATGGTGGAATCACACAGCTCACTCTTTTGATCACTCTCACTCAATTTGGCTATGTGGCTCTCAATCTCACATGGGTTTTGATACATTTCATCCTTGTAAGACCGTGCTCCAGCAATGGCACAACTACCACCAACCACGACCTCCTCACGTGCTGCGGGTTGTGACTAGGCAGCACTACTCATCACCTCGGTCGAAGAAAAATTCACATGCTCGATCTTCTTCTCAAGTGACACCGCAGTGGATGAATAGAACTAAAGAGCCGACGCAGATTTAATTGATGTGCTTGCATGTGTTTAAGTCTCTTTTCTGCCTTCATAGCATATTTCATAAGATCTTGCAGACTACGAAAATATTCATCTTGAAGTGCAGCAACGATATGATAATTCAAGCCTACTTTGAAGTATGTCTTTTCTTGATATGCACTAGTGATATTGGCACGACACATTGCATGATTCAACTCAATATAGTAATCTTGGACAACTTTGCATCCTTGTGTAATGCTCTCCACGTGGCGTAAAAGTTCTCGCTCATAATAGGATGGAACAAATTCTCTTCTCATGACCCTTTTTAAATAGATCCAAGATGTAATGAATCATTTTCCATTTAGTTGTTGCCACCAACTAGAGGTATAGTCCGTAAAAAATAAAGTGACCACTCTCACTTCCTTGCCTTCTGATTCGAACTTATGGGATTCAAGCTCGAACTCCATGTTTTGTACGCACTCAAGATACTCCTCTGGATCATTACTACCATAGAAGGGAGATACGTATACTCGCGATCTGCCATTTTTAGCAGCAAAGCAAAGAATATGTATGTAGGTGTATGTGTATCTCTCAAACTCACTTGTCTTACCAAATTACATTCTTACCTTTCCGAAGTGAATTGAGGTGATAAACTCACACTTAATATTACAGGTTAAAACAACGTGAGAAATGAACGAATTTCAAGAGCAAGTCAAAGCACGACAACGAGGGTTTTGTGGAGCTTGGTATGGATACCTACTTAATTTGAAAATTTTAGGTATTGTAAGGCTAAGTAAATATTCAAACTGGAATTCGGTGCCTAGGTACCGATCACAAAGATATAAGTGAAAATCAAAGCAACTCACACGCAAAGTTATTGGAACTTAGTGCAATCAAGGAATGAGCTATGTAAGATATAAGTGAAGAACAAAATAGCTCGTATTGCACAAGTTATGTAAAGACGCTAGCTAGTTGTAAATAATGAAACTGGGTCATAAGATTGCACAGAATATTGATATTCTAACAATTGAATCAAGAATGAGTGGGGATTTTCGCTCAAGTTTATGGTTCGGCTATGCTCTTTCTTTTCTCTTTTCTTTTTTTTTCTCTTCTCTTTTTCCTTCCTTTTTTTGAACTATTGCCAAAATTCTTGTTCTACAAAAAATGAGCAAAAATTATTTCCCACCTTTTGATCTTTGAACAATTGCAAGAACACAAATATTAATATGGAGCCCTAAGCAACGATTTAGCTAGTCTTAAATAGGTTCAAAGTATTCGCAAAGGATTGAAAGGTTTACAAAAGATAAATTGATGTCTCACTTCTTTTTGTTTTTTATAGACACAATGTAATACCCCAGCCTGCTCGTAGCGTGGCCCATGTGGCCCATGAGGAGTTGTGTGGTGGGATTAGTCCCACATTTCTTGTCTCAAGTGAGTTATAGTAGTATATAATGCTTGTTGGATCCAAATGTAGCACCTCCGGGTTAACCCTTTTACACGAAGCGAGGACGAAAGTGTAAGTGAGGTGCTATGTGTGGGCGGGTCCGCCCCACGGTGGGCTAAGCATTGAGCCGATTTTGGGTCAGGGTGTTACAGATGGTATCAGAGCATCAACCTTCGCTGCATGGGCGCGTGCGGGACAGGGGCGCGAGCATATGGCACGTGGCACATGTGGGCCCGGAGTGGACACATGGCATAGCATATGTGCCAGCACTGGACGTACGGACGTGTACCGAGGGGTGGTTTTGTGCATTTACCGCGTATGCGGTATGCTGCCGAGGGCGTCAGCCCTTAAGGGGGGGTGAATGTAATACCCCAGCCTGCTCGTAGCGTGGCCCACGTGGCCCATGAGAAGTTGTGTGGTAGGATTAGTCCCACATTTCTTGTCTCAAGTGAGTTATAGTAGTATATAATGCCTGTTGAATCCAAATGTAGCACCTCTGGGTTAACCCTTTTACACGAAGCGAGGACGGAAGTGTAAATGAGGTGCTATGTGTGGGCGGGTCCGCCCCACAGTGGGCTGGACATTGAGCCGATTTTGGGTCAGGGTGTTACACACGACAAAAAAAAATCAAACTAGGCTCAAATAAAAAGCAACGCAAAAAAATTCAAGATCAGCAAACTAAACTTGATTCTAATGGACAAAAACTTAACAAAACTCACTAGAATAACAAATTAAATACTACGGCTGATTTTTTTTTGTATGGCTTTTTCGTGTATGAGAAAAAAAGATAACTGTATAAAGATCCTACCGAGTCAACGGAGCTCCGATACCACCTGATGCGGGGTGCCCGATCTTCTAGATGTAGAATCTCCCGATAACTTGTGTATCCTGACGAACCACCAGCTGATCCCCCGCGCCAATACACGGACTTGCAACTCTATGGAAAATTCGCCCAAACACACACTTGATTGGATCCTCGCTGACCACAAGCGAAGATCGTCGAACCCTCAATTCCCAGCGGAAAAGTAAGAATGACCCCTTGTTCTCAACGCTCAATTCCCTCTGTTTTGGCTATAAGCACAACAGGAGAATCAAGCAAAATCTTTAAAAATATATTAAACGTGGTCTGAGGTTACAATGGGGTTTTAACCCTCAATCTGTAGTGCCCTTTCTCCTCCTCATGGCTGGCCAAGAGGCTCTACTCCTACTCTAATTCGGAATTAGAACTCCTACTACAATTCCGACTCAATCTAAAACAAAAAGGAAACTCTAATTTTACAACTGTTATATTGTTTCAGTCATATCTTTTGACACAGGAGTAATTTCGGAGTGAGGGAGGATCCGTTGGATCGGGCTTGAAGTTATCTTTCCACCAAGCCCAAGAACACTCGAATCGGATTCCGTTTGTGAAAGTTATGACCGTTTTAATCCGGACTGTCCTGCGGATTCCGAATCCGAATTTGATTCTGAGTTGATTCCGAATTTGATTTCGGTTGGGGTTATGGGAGATCTGATTTGGGCTTGAAAATATTATCCAAAACTTGAGCTTTAAGTTTTTAGGCTTCCTCCCATTTTGCTCTCCCATAACACAGTTTCCTTTCTCCTTGATCAGCCGCATGGGCTGCTTGACTTTCTCCTTCTCAACCGCTTTAACCTTCTTGTTCTTCATCACTAGGCAACAAATATGGGTAACCTCCTCCTTGTGCTCCTCTATTGCTTTGGCTCCGGTCTCCCTCTCGGTTCCAGAGTCTTTAAACTTGTCAAACCTGAGAATGCACAAAGTATTACTTTTACGTAGTATCCAATTCTCACGAAAAACACAAAAAATTTGTTAAGAAACAATTGCACATGCTGTTTGAGAAGTGTAGCTCTTACTTCATAAACAACCTCATAAGTAGTCGTGATATCCTCATCACTTGTGTTTACATGGAGGTTAGTGAGAGCGCACTTGTAATCCTAATCTTATATGTGGATGACATATTATTGATTGGGAATGACATTCCTATGATGGAATCCGTTAAGATATCATTGAAAAATAGTTTTTCTGTGAAAGACCTAGGAGAGGCAGCATTATCTTGGGAATAAAGATCTATGGAGATAGATCAAGAAGACTAATTGGATTAAGCCAAAGTACTTATATTGACAAGGTGTTGAATCGGTTCAATATGCGTGATGCCAAGAAAGGGTTCTTGCCTATGTCACATGGCATAAGTCTTAGCAAGATTCAATGTCCTTCGACCACTGATTAGCGAGATCGTATGAATAGTATTTCATATGCTTCGGCCATTGGATCTATTATGTATGCCATGATTTGTACCTGACCAGATGTATCATATGCTCTAAGTGTTACGAGCAGATACCAGGCTGATCCCGGTGAAGGTCACTGGACAGCTATGAAAAATATTCTTAAGTACTTGAGAAGAACTAAGGATGTGTTCCTAGTTTATAGCGGTGATGAAGAGCTCGTTGTAAAGGGTTACACCGATGCAAGCTTCCAAACCGACAAAGATGATTATCATTCGCAATCTGGTTTTGTATTCATTTTGAATAGAGGAGTAGTGAGCTGGAAAAGTTCCAAGCAAGAAACGGTTGCTGATTCTACGATGGAGGCCGAGTACATTGCGGCTTCTGAAGCTGGAAAGGAAGGTATTTGGATTAGGAATTTCATTGCTGAGTTGGGTGTAGTTCCAAGTTCCTTGTGCCCATTGGATCTTTATTGTGACAATAATGGAGCCATTGCGCGGGCTAAGGAGCCGATATCCCATCAGAAGTCCAAACACATACTCAGGCGTTATCATCTCATTCGCGAACTGGTCGATAGAGGAGATGTTAAGATATGCAAAATTCATACGATTCAAATGTTGCTGATTCGTTGACTAAGCCTCTCCCACAGCCAAAGCATGAGGCACACACAAGAGCTATCGATATTAGATACTTAAATGATTGACTCTAGTGCAAGTGGGAGACTGTTGGAAATATGCCCTAGAGGCAATCATAGAGATGATGATATTTCATTATGTTCATGATTTTGATAATATGTTATCGTGTTCCTTGAATGAATCTTTTGTTATAGATCAATAAGTATGTGACTTGTTGGCAGAACTCTTTAACTTATATGATGTCATTCTAAATATATCCCTGGTCGGAACACCAGTGACTTTATGACTAGCACATGTATTGATTGATGACCTTGTTTCACCGTTCATGGATATGGAGATATCGAATCAATAATGTGAGCACATGTTAGAGAACATGGGGTTGGATAGACCCATCATGGAGACACTATTGAGATTGTTATTAATCTGTGTCATTAGTTGGTCTCAAGTAATGATGATGTATAATCCTTAGACCAGAGATCAGCATGGTTCCCTACATGTGTAATAGCACTCTTAGGGGTTGCCAAACGCTACTCGTAACTGGGTAGTTATAAAGGTAGCTTTCGGGTATGCTATGAAACATACGGAGAGATGTGACTGGTCGAGATGGGATTTACCCTCCTAACATAACAGGAGAGATGTCTCTGGGACCCTCGTGGTGATCGGATAAAGAAAGTACGTGGCAATGCCACTAGTGGTTGAAGTGTCGACCACATGAAGTTATCCGACACTCGATCGAGAAAGTATTGAACAGTCCATGGATGACACATCATCTCACCTGGAGTTCAACCAGACATCGTGTGGTGAAGGGAGAATGCATGACTAGGTCGCTTAGTTCGATCAGTTACGGACTGGTCGTATGGAGATACGATCTGGTCGTAGATTGATCGAACGTAATTACAAAATGGTAAGGACTTGGTCGTAAGGAGTTACGAACTGGTCAGGAACCAAGTACGATATGGTCGTATGGAGATACGAACTAATTGTAAGTGATGAGGACCTGATCATAGATCATATTACATCAAGGTTCGTCCGATATATTCTATGTGTCTTTGGGAATCGTTATGTGTTGCTAGGTACCGCTAACGACTGGTTGTTGGAAAAGAGTTTCCGAGTCATAACCGATTATACATGAACCTGTAGGGTCGCACACTTAAAGGGCTAGGATTTGTTTTGGATGGTGATCTGAATTCGTATAGGCCACGAGTTCCTAATGGTCCTCAAGTTCGAGACCCATCATGGATGCCTATATAAAGAGGGGCGGTGGCTTGGGGTGAAGAAAGAGAGGATGATCTTTGGAAGAATGAAGGACCGAAATGGCAACAGAGGGGGGGTGAATGGTGCCTTAAAAATTAAGAACTCCCCTTTACTGTATTTAAACAAACCTACAAAGCCCTGTGGAAATCTCAAGTTTGAGTGAAGCAAACTCAGAGAACGAAAACAAGCTTCGGGCTGTTCTGTTGGAAATCGGAAGCTCCGATTCTATCTAGCGGTAGTTTCGCACTGCGGTAGTTCCGGTTCGATCACGGAAGTTCCGCTATGAGTCTTCACGTGGACAATCGGAAGTTCCGATTGTCCTGACCGAAGAATAGTGCGCTCGGGTTTTTCTCAAAAATCTGAAATACTAAATCTTGAATGCTCTTCTCAGGTCAAGTTTCACAGGACATCATCCTAAACAACATCTTGACCTCATGGAGAAGAATCGCAAACAAAGATTCATTAATCAAAGCAAAATCGGATTTCTTGAAGAAGGGGCAAGAAAGACCAAAAACCACAATAGACAAGATTCTCAGATTCTTAGCTCATGAAACTTTGAGGATAGATTAGCAATAGCAATACGAATCTAGATATCAAGTTTCATGCCATCTCATCAGACGAATCAAGAGTTTCATCAAAAACCCTAGCTATTCAAGAGAAGAACAGAGAGAAGAGAGGAGGCATAAACAAGTAATCAAAACCTCAGAGTTTCATTGATAGAAATCAAACGATTACAGAGGGAAACACAGAGGAATGATTACACAAGATTTCAGTTCATCCTCTCCAACTCAACAAACTCTCAAAAAGCAAAACAAACTCTTTTGCTAAAGCTAACCCTAATTTTCTCTCTCAAAAGTCTAACCCTAACACCAGGGGTTCACCTCTATTTATAGCCCTTGGCTAATGGGCCTCCAACCCATTAAGCCCGCTACACCCGAACGGAACCGCCTCCACTTGTGCCGCTTTGCGAAAAGACCGTTTCGCCCCTTGCGCACCTTCTGGAAGCCTCCCGTACGCCTTGCTGTCCTTGACTCGCAACCACCTCAAGATTCACGCCGTCTTCGACACATCCCGACCGTTCTGACCTCAACGCCGCCTGCGCCTAGTCCGATCACCTCGTGTCTCGCCACGACTTCGTCTCGATGTCCTGCAGTCAACACAGACAAAAACACATCACATAGCATTGCACAATATCATAGCATCAACATTTGTACAAGACTCAAACCTATACAAACTCAAAATCACAAATTATCCTTCTCTGCACAGTTCTGGACACAATCGGAAGTTCCGCACTTACCATAGCGGAAGTTCCTATTTTCGGAACGTCCACACTTGTCAGGATGATCGGAAGTTCCGCGCTTGCCATTGCGGAAGTTCCGATTATCGGAACGTCCGCACTCCCAGATTTTCAATTCTGATTTTTGTCACAAGGGAATACTCACGTCAGTATTATCGGTCAAACCGCGTTCCCAGGTGAGGAAGTTCCGATTGCCCGCAACAGAACCCAAAACGTCAGGATAATCGGAAGCTCCGTTTTACCACAGCGGAAGTTCCGATTAACGGAAGTTCCGGTTTCCAAAACCGGAAGTTCCGCACTTCTAGAAACAGCACAGCAGCAATAGCGAAAATGCAAAGATTTCAATCACAAACTTCTCACCACAGCGTTAAATACTTATCACTCAAACGGGGACCCTACTCATATGGTCTCTCAAAGAACCCCAAAAACCCTAATAGCCACGCCTTCTCAACCACGCTACCCGTGCTAGCACTCTAGCGCGTGGTGATCCTGCCCCGTACGTGTAGATACCTCGAAGGTGTTGTTGCAAAGCATCAACACTAGGACGATCCACGACTCATGTCGATCACCGGAGTCGGAGGAGAAGTCGCGTGGTGAGTACGACCACTCGGAGGAGCAGACGTGCAACGAGTACGACCACTCGAAGAGGAGATGCGTCGTGAGTACGACTACGACTGCATCAACTCGCTACAACGACTCTACTTCCGCTATGAGTCGGCGCGTCTAGCGGTAATCTCGTGATCTATTACTAGCGGTGGTTCCTTGGTTGCGCGGTAAAATTTTTTTGTGCTATCGTAGCCTTGCCGCATTCCCTTCAAGGAAGTGGTTGGAGTTGATTAAAGATTATGATCTTACTATTCAATATCATCCAGGTAAGGCCAATGTTGTTGCTGATGCTCTTAGTCGTAAGGCGACTCCCGCTACTCTAGATTGCCTCATTGCTGATTTTGATCGCATAGGGATATCTTATTGTTATGCGGGCACAGCACATGTTGAGACACAGTTAATCCTTGAGTCAGCTATTCCAGACCGTGTGCGGGAAGCACAGCAAAGTGACCGGTTATTGCAAGGGGTCAGGAAGTGTTTGGATGAGGGCAAAGAGGAAGATTTTAGCATGGATGATTCTAGTGCTTTGAGGTTTAAAGGCCGCCTTTGTGTGTCGCAAAAGGCGGAGGTCAAAGATGATATCTTGAGGGAGGCTCATCGCACTCCGTACACTGTTCATCCTGGTGAGACTAAGATGTATCATGATCTGAAACAAAATTTCTAGTGGAAAAGGATGAAGGTGGACATTGCTAACTATGTGGCTTCTAGTGGTGTTTGTCAGCAAGTGAAAGCCGAGCATAAGTGTCCTGCAGGGTTGTTGCAGCCTCCGGAGGTTCCCCAGTGGCCTTGGGATGATATCTCTATAGACTTTGTGGTGGCGTTACCTCATTCACCGTGAGGGAAGGATGCAGTTTGAGTAGTAGTGGATCATTCCAACAAGTCTGCGCACTTCGTTCCTATCCGAACGACAAGTTCAGCAAGCGATCTAGCTCCTATTTATGTGCGTGAGATTGTGAGACTGCATGCTGTGCCAAAGACCATCATTTCGGACAGGGACGCGAAGTTTGTCTCCAAATTCTGGGAAAGTCTGTAGAGTGCGTTCGGCACATAGCTTCGTCTTAGTACAACGTTTCATCCCCAGACAGATGGGTAGTCAAAGCGTACTATTCAGACTTTGTAGGATATGTTTCGGAGTTACGTTCTGTCTTGGAAGGGTAGTTGGGAGGACCAGTTGCCACTTGCAGAGTTTGCTTATAACAATAGCTACCATTCCAGTATTAGAGCTGCACCATTCGAGGTTCTGTATGGGTGGAATGCTGTGGGTGAGAAGGCAGTTTTGGGTCCGGATTGGATTCAGAGGACCATTGAGCGCGTGGCCATGATGAGGCAGAATCTGTTAGCAGCTCAGAGTAGACAGAAGAGCTATGCAGATGTGACGAGGCGTGACTTGTAGTTTGCGGTGGGTGACTAGGTGCACTTGAGAGTGTCTCCCACTAAAGGCATTGTCCAATTCGGTGCCAAAGGGATGCTTAGCCCTAGGTACGTTGGACCGTTCCCGATTATTGTAAGAAATGGGAAGTTAGCCTACCGCCTGGACCTTCCTGAGTCCATGCGTGGAGTTCACAATGTGTTTCACGTCTCGATCTTCGAGAAAGTTTTTGAGAGACCCTGAGCATAAGATTTCATTGGAGCCGCTGACTATTGAACAAGACCTCACAATTGAGCGAGTCTGAGGCACAAGACGTTGGTATACGTTAAGGTGTTGTGGACACATCAGTCCGAGAGAGAGAGGCGACTTGGGAATTGGAGCCCCGCATGTGCCAGCTTTACCCAAATTTATTCGCAATATGTATGTGATAATGTTGGCAAAGTTTTAGTGTTTTCTTTATTCTGGCATGTTAAGCTTGGTTAGAATTCAAGGTCGAATTCCGTTTTAGGGGGTAGAATGTAATACCCATAAATTTAATTGGGCAATCAGAAAAGATTCGGAGGAAAAAATTAATTAAAAATGGGATTTTTCAGATGTTTTGAGGGTGTTTACCGTAAAATCCCGCCAACCTGGGCAACGGGCCACGGCCCAGGAGCCCAACAGGGGGCCGGCCAAAGGGCGGGTGTCTTCCTCCCAAACCCTAGCCGGCCCCTTTTCCCGCGCCCCCTCCCCACTAGGCCGGCGCCCCTCCCCACCAGGCCAGTGCTCCTCCCCACCTTGCTGCTGCCCCTCCCTGGTCTTGGGCGCCATTTCTCCCCCGCAGCTGAGTGCTCCTGCTGCTCCCTTCTCGTGCTGCCCTCTCCCGGGGTCGTCGGTTCCTCGCTGTGGTCGCCGGCCGTGGAAGAAAGAAAGGAGGGAAGGTAAGGAGAAAAGGAAGAGTGGGAGGAGCACCTCGCTGGGAGTTCATCGGGCTAGCATGACTCAAAGGGTAACGCTCCTAATCTCGATAGTTCGGTGTCTAATTTCTGCGTTTAGGCGTTACTGATAGCAGATCGGTTCTGGCAGTCAGTAGATATCATATGTTTTGGGCCCGTTAAAGGAGGATTTCGACTGAGGTTCCTCCTAGAGAGTTGTGGGCGACGTCGTTAGGTTTTCGTAGAGTATTGGTTCAGGTCGTTTGGATGAGCGGATTGGGAGATATGATTTTCGTGGCGCTGCAGTTCTGCAGTTCTGTCGTAATTCTAACAGGTGTTAGTAATCGGTCATTAGCGAATAGTTAATGGATTAATTAGGGGATCTCACCATAGCAAATGTTGTAGACATTTTTCTAAGAATTTACAGAAAGCTAAAGACCATAAAATTTGGCCTTGTGTACTGAAAGTTACGTCTGATTTTGTGTCGCTGTCCAGAAACCCTGACGAAAATTACCTGTTTTATTATTCAGTTTGTTAAGGATAGAAGATGATCAAATTTGGAAAGCTCTCCAAATAGGTTTAGGTGGGGAATCTGATAAGATTTTTAGAGAGTCCAAGAATGCCTCATTTGGATCTCTGGTAAAAAGTTATGAATTTTAGATTATGACTGTCTATCGAGGGGACAGGTCGATATTTAGCATTTTGGAGTTGGGTTTGCGCTAGAGATTATAGCGAGTTTGTATTTTCTCCTAATTTTCTTTTGTCCAGAATTTGCTATCTTAGAGTGCTTGTTAAATTAATCTAGTGAGAGTTTGGTTCCGGGGGCAGCGTCCTCTTCGCGTCTTCCACCTTCGCACGGTTCAGGCATGCGCATGGTAGACAACGATCAATGATTGATCATTGTGTTTCTTTATCTTTCAATACCATTATTTTTGTGCTTTTATTTTTATTTAATTGCAAGCAATGGAATGGTATGGCTATATCTTGTTGACAATCATGAGAAAAAATTGGATATGATGAATATTATGAAATTCTGTATGTTTGCATTCATAAACATCTTTGCATATGAGCAGGTGATCATGATTGATCACAACTCCACGGGAGTGGAGGAGGTCCCCGATCCTTGAGGAGAAGCGGGCTTGAGAGTGAATGTTGTCACGAGCATTCACTCAGTCTATACCGATATACGCGAAAGAAGTGCATGTGAACATGTTGTGAGGACCCCCGGGTTATTTCCGTAAGACCGAGGTTTACCTGGTCTTAAGGAAATAACTCTGGGCCTCAAGTAAATGAATTCCACCTTAACTCCATCCAAGTGAGGAGCCCGATCAAACTAGAGCCCCGTGATCATGCGCGTTGCCCTCTCGCAAGCACTACATGATTATCGGTTCTCCAAACGGTCAAAGCCAACACTTAGACAAGTTAAAGTGGGATTCATAACATCGAGTATGAGGCCGTGTTGGCTCCCAGGATCAGCGACCAACACGCTCATACTCTCATTCAACGTTGATCACATCCATACAACAACGTACATTATCAATCCAAAAGACGTACAACATAATAGTTAAGTCTACACTATTACATAACGGCCGATCGGCCAAATTCAAATTAGAGTGATAAATAACAGCGGAAGCAAAATAAATAAACCAAAAGTCCAGCAAGGTATGCCCCATAACCCATCGGCAACCGACTGGGGTTAAAAGATAGCACTACTCGTCAGTGTCGCCTAAATCGGCACTGACGAGCTCATCGGGCTCGATATCGACCTCACCTGAAAAGAAAACAAAAAGGCCAGCCAACATCTGGCTGAGTACAAGTGCACTCGCAAGACTTACACAAATAAAAAGTAGTATGCTAGGGGTTGTTCCAAAGGATGGCTCATATTGGCTTAGTTTTGCAAAAGAGACGCAACAATTAACAACCTACACATACTAGTTTCCAAGTGCCCATTTATAAATCAGATTTGAAGTAGAAGTAAAGCTCATGAATAAGTAATAACATGAATCACAATTGAATCATAAAAGTGTCAAAGTGGCGGTCCACTTTGATACAACAACAAGTACACAATTTAACAAAGTGGTTGTCCACTTTGCTACAACACAAGCATGAATATCCCATTCATGACAATCCCAAGTTTTTCCACAAAACAAATATGTCAAAGTCTAACAATAGTAACTCCGAACTCAAGTGTTGTCCATATCCTAGGACGAGGCTATTCGAATAGATTTATACCTGCAGGTGTACTACTTTACCCACACGACTTGATTAGCCCGTTAAGCCTCCAGATGCCTCCAAAATAGCATACTTCCTATGGTATGCCGTAGGGTAAATCAAGATATGGTCATTTTTAGCAAGAAAATTTCATTATGCTAAGTCCTCAACCTTGGGCTTCTAGGCGACATAAGACGTTACGGTCTATATGCCCTATCTACCATAAGGAACATAGGGTTTAACGCCCTATGGCCTCACAAAACCACCGTGGGGCTCAACACAACAAAACCTTCCCCTACTTAACCATACGGCTCCCACCCCGCATGTGATAGCACGAATGTACTTGAATCAACGACGCTACTAAAGTTCGGTCCTTGTTGGTCTAGACAAGACAATCCTCATACCCAATCTCGTGCACGAAGGCACCTTCACTAGCATCCACTTGTCCGCACCCAAATCTCATTTTAAATAACAAAATTTTAACTTTTGAAACAGATACGAAGATCTGAAATAAACCAAAAAAAGTTATAAAGTTTGTATGTCCCAAGACTGTCGGGTTATTCCCGCCAATCAAACTATCGTTCTAGACTTGCATGGCTAAGCAACACATACCACGTAAGTCACACAACTTATCCTAAGCATTTCAGATCTGGAGTAATTCAAGGATAACCACAATGACAAAACAATAGGGTGTATCTAACTATTCCACACAAAAATAGCGACATTAATAAAATAGCATGCAAGCAAATATCATTGCACTAACTTAACAAAAACTGGGATCAAATATGATGCAAAAGAAAGTTCAAATGATGCTTGCCTTGCTGGTATGCTAGCTGCTGTCCTCAAGAGCGTATAAGTCAATATCGATGGCTTCGGATCTATTTAAGTATAATACCAATAAACAGAAATACTCAAAATTCAAAGTGCTCAAAAATGCATGATTTTTCTACAGTAGCTAATTCATGATTTTAGATGAATTTAGGTGGAAGATTCACTTCAATTGGATTTAGCATGTGAAAGTTATAAGGGTTCGAAGTTCTGTTTTCAGAAAATCCATTTTAATTTGAATCATATCGCTCATTGTATTTAAATATTTGAGCAAAATTTGTAGAGTAGAAGTGAGTATAATGATTACATGGATAAATTGGCAATATGATTACAAGTCCAGAATAGTTGAGTTTGACTCATTTTGAGTTTTCAATATTTAGTTATGAATTTATAAAGATATTAACATTTTTCTTTGTAAAAATAAAGATGACAATAGCTCATTTTCCAATTTAATATTCTCTGTTACAGAGACATACTTGAAACCAATTTTAATATTAAGTTCATCTAAAATGAAAAATACCGTATGGTTTCATCCAAATTGGAGTTAAAATGAATTTGTTATGCATTTTGGAAGTAAATCCTATTTTTAGTTCATAAATAAATACATTCTGATTTTCTTAATCGATTAATACTTTTCTTACCAAGCGCTACCTAGCCGCACTCATCGACGTGGGGGGCGAATAAAGTGCCATTTCTCATTTACCCCGGGATTTAATTTCCGATCGACAAGTGGGGCCGCATGTAGCGAGGCGGCTTACAAAGATAGTGCATGAACCACGGGTCCATGACCGGTTCACAAAGACGTTGATCGTGCGTTTAAGTGGCTAGGCCCACTTGTCACCGCCGCTTTACTCCTCGTTTTACGTGCACGGGCCCGCATGTAATAGACTCATTACTTTTCTTAAGACATCATTTACTACAGAATCAATCATTAGACAATTAATGGCCGAATCAAGCCTTAATGGCTTTGTTACGCTTGTCGGACGCGTCCGACAACGCGCCCGTCGATTGTTCGGCGGCTCGCCGGCTTACGCTGGCCACTGGCGAGGCCGGCTATATGCGACTACCGCGCAATAGCCTTGCGCAACTTTGGGTGGTGGTGGCGATGTTCGAGGTGGCTCGCGTCTTGCGGCTCGTCGGAGAGCGCGGCGGGTACAATACGGCAAACGTAGTAGCGACGTAATGCTCCAGCCGGTTCAAAAGCGGGTGCTGAGCATCTAGGGACTACTTGGAGAGCTACCCGAGAGTTGGAGAGAAGAGTGGATGACCGGAGCGGCTTGGCGACGGTGAGGTCCACTACAAGCGATTCAATCGGGAGGAGACACCACGAGCAACAAGGAAGACAATGAAGCTTGGGATAGCTCAAAGATCTATAGGGTGTGCTCTGGTAGCAAAGAATTGACTAATGCCTTACGGATCAAAGTGGGAGACGAAAAGTTTGGATTTCGCCGATTTGGTTCAACTCTCAATTACACGGTCTCTGGCATGCATTGCAAAAATTAGTTGAGGGAACTCATCCCGAGCTAAAAGACATGATATGACGCGCAAAAGTTAGCAAGTAGCTCACCGGAGGCAAAGATAGAACAGCGGTGTCCTCGGATGCAAGCTCTGGGCGTGAACCGGAGCTGAGAAAGACACGGTCGCGTTCCGGGAGCTACAAGGCACTGTAAGGTTTGGAATTAGCAAAATGGAATGGCCATTGGTCCGAATTGAAGAGGGGAAAGCGAGGCTTACACGGCACACGAGCTTCTCCTTCCTCCGTGCCGAGAGGAAGAATGGCTGCCGTAGGGGACACGGGGTAGTTTAAACGAACCAAGGGACTAACAGAGGCGGCGTGAGCTAGTGAGGCTCGGGATTGGTCGTAGGGCGGTGCGGTCACGGCGTGAACGGAGCTTCGCAGAGCATGGCGGCGCGCGTGGCGCTTGGCTTCGCGCGAGCGCCGCAACAGCGAGGTAGACGACAGCGGACAGAGTTGGGCCCACATGTCGTGGAGAGAAAGAGGCGCGGAGCGATCGCGTGGCTCGGCTCGTGGGCGCTCGATTCATCGGACGGTCCACGTTCTAAGGGTTCGTTGGAATCGGTTCACAAAGCGGCTCGGTCGGACCATCAGGTGCTCTAGGTTTGAGCCCGAGAACAAAGGTTCTAATTGACCAGATTTGAATTTTAAACCTCCTAGTTTGACTAGGCTCCAAAATATAACAATAAAATTTATAAAAAAGTGAAATAATTCTGAGGGGTTCTTGGGGTGACCTAGTATCCATAAAAATTCAGAAACCCCAATGTTCATTATTTATTTGGTATATTTCAAATTCCCAAAAGCATAAGTTGATAATGGAGTTTGAAATTTTCTGAGGTTCATATTGAGTTCCAAAAATTTGGGAAAAATTATATTAATTCATGATAAGTAATGTAGTATTTGAATAAATTAATTCCAGGGAAACTTCAATAGCATTTGTTTTGGCTTTCCATTTGTAGTTCCAATTATAGTATAAGTTTAATTCCTTTCACAAATTTTCCAAATGAAATATTTAATATAAATGCTGGAAACCATGATGCATGCTAATGAAATGCATAATAATCCTTTTTATTAATTTGGGGATGTGACAAACCTCCCCCCCTTATAAAAGATCTCGTCCCCGAGATCGGTAGGACTTAAAGATGGATAGAAAAGTTCTAAAGGAAACATAACATCTGTTGTCTTGATTTCCTTCAAGGATAGTGCTAAGATATCCTATCAAGTTACAAGGAATGGCTTTTACATTTTTCCTTTCCATTATTTTGCTTAACCTTTCCTTTCTTGATACGAAGACATTTCAAGCAGAAGGAAAAAGATCTGGATATTTGGTTCGCAGATGGTCTTCACGTTCCCATGTTGCTTCATCTTCAGATGGTTACTCCATTGAACTTTGATGAACTTGATGTTGCGATTCCTCGTCTTGCGCTCCGTTTCTTCAAGAATGCGAATCGGGTGCTCCCGATAAGAAAGATCGGGTTGCAAGTCGAGTGCTTCCAACTCAGTTGCTTCAGTTGGGACGCGGAGACATTTCTTCGCCAGAAACATGGAACACGCCATGCACATCTCGAAAGTGATGGCGGCAACTCCAATTTATAAGCTACCGATCCCATCTTCGCTACAATTTGGAATGGTCCAATGTAGCGAGGTGCCAATTTGCCTTTGACTTGAAAACGGTGTGTTCCTTTCATTGAGAGACCTTGAGATAGACGTGATCATCCACCTCAAAGCTTAGTTCGCGACGACGACGGCCGGCATACGACTTCGACGTGATTGAGTCGTCCAAGTCGTTCATGATGACACGAACTTGTTCTTCTGCATCTTCCACTAAAGTTGGACCATAGAATGGTCTCTCCCCGGCTTCGGACCAGTTCAAGGGTGTCCTACAAGCTCTTCCATACAACGCCTCAAAAGGTGACATTTGCAAGCTTGATTGGAAACTATTGTTGTAGGAGAACTCCATAAGCGGTAAACATTTTTCCCAATCCTTGCTATAGGACAGACACATGCCCGAAGAAGATCTTCTAAAACTTGGTTCACCCTCTCGGTTTGTCCATCCGTTTGTGGGTGGTAAGCGGAGCTGAAAGATAGATTGGTCCCCATGGCGTTATGCAAGCATTTCCAGAAATGAGATGTGAATTGAGGACCTCTATCCGAAACGATCACCTTCGGTACACCATAGAGACAAACAATCTGGAAATGTACAGCTCTGCTAGTTTGGCTCCGGTGTAAGTGGTCTTGACAGGAACAAAATGGGCAACCTTTGTCAGACGATCGACAATCACCCATATGGAATCGTTCCCGGCTTGAGTCCTAGGAAGGCCGGTGATAAAATCCATGCCAACTTCTTCCCATTTCCACCTGGGAATGGGTAGGGGTTGTAGAGTGCTTGCTGACTTCAAATGCTCAGCCTTGACTCTTTGGCATACATCACACTCGGAACATAACGAGCGATCTGTCGCTTCATTTGACTCCACCATAGTCGCTTCTTTAAATCTTGGTACATCTTGGTACAACCAGGGTGAATAGAAAACTGAGAGTTGTGAGCTTCCTTGAGAATTAATTCCCTCAGGTTGCGATCAAATGGCACCACCAAACGGTTTTGAACCGTAGGGCGCCTGCATATCTTCTTTAAAGCATTTGGCCTTTCCAAGCTTCATTCGCTCCCGGATTTGGGCCACTTCAAAATCGGTCTTCAGGCTTCTAATCTGATCCTCAAGTGTGGATGTCACGCTTAGGGCAGCGAGAACCTTCTTCAATTATCTCCGGTGTAGACGTTGCATCGCAAAGACACAATCCTCGCCAAAAGGGAGTTATCGCCAAACAGCTTGCATTGAGATTTCTGCTCAACGACGGCTACTACATTAGCTTTCCTGGGTGATAATGAAGTCCCATATCATAATCCTTGATCAACTCAAGCCATCTTCTTTGTCTCAAGTTCAGATCGGATTGGGTGAAAATATATTTGAGGCTCTTGTGATCAGTGTAGATCTCGCAACGACATTACCGATGAGGTAATGTCGCCAAATCTTCAAAGCATGGACTATCGCTGCAAGCTCTAAGTCATGTGTGGGATAATTAGCTTCATGAGGCCTCAATTGCCTTGATGCATACGCCACCACTCGCCCTCTTGCATGAGCACACATCCGAGCCCATGGCGAGATGCATCACAATAAATGTCAAGTTCTTGTGAATATCCGCAAGGTGAGTACCGGGCCTTGGTCGAGATCTTTCAAAACTTGAAAGCTTTGCTCACATTCCGCTGACCATTCAAACTTCTTTTCCTTCCTTAAAAGCTGGGTCATTGGTCTCGCAATTTTGGAGAAGTTCTCGATGAATCTGCGGTAGTATCCCGCAAGTCCAAGAAAATCGCGAATGTCGGTGACGCTCTTGGGTTGCCTCGATTCAAAGACATCTTGCACTTTGCTTGGATCAACAATGACACCACCCTTGGATAACACATGACCCAAGAAATCGACTTCACGGCCAAAATTCACATTTGCTGAATTTAGCATAGAGTTGATGTTGACGGCTTTCCCAACACAAGTCGCAGTGCCGTTCGTGTTCTTCATCGACTTGAGTAGATAAGTATGTCGCCAATGAACACAACAACAAACTTGTCCAAGTACTCCATGAAAACCGAATTCATAAGATTCATGAAGTAAGCCGAGCATTGGTTAAGCCAAACGACATAACAAGATACTCGCATAAGCCGTAACGAGTAGAAAATGCCGCCTTCTTGGTATGTCTTCGCTTCGACTTTTATTTGGTGGTAGCCCAATCTCAAGTCAACTTTGGAGAAAACTCGAGCTCCACCAATTGATCAAACAGATCATCTATTCGCGAAGTGGATATTTGTTCTTGATTGTGACCTCGCTCAACGGACGATAGTCAACACACATCCGCAAACTCTTGTCTTTCTTCTTGACAAAGATAGCCGGGCATCCCCAAGGTGAGGAGTCGGGCCTAATGAAACCCTTATCTTGAAGTTGCTTGAGTTGTTCTTTCAATTCTACCAACTCATTTGGAGGCATCCGATATGGCCGCTTAGAAATTGGCGCAGATCGGGTGCAAGCTCGATGACGAATTCAACTTCCCGAGCGAGGGGCATGCTCGGGAGTTCTTCGGAAATACATCCGATATTCACATACCACCGGTACTTCCTCTAATTCAAGAGAGGTACTAGCCTCCAAAGCAAAGAGATGAGAAGGTCCTACTAAGGGTGCAAAAGTGACTTGACCGCCGCCTTCACTTGTGATGTAAATAGACCGTTGAGCACAATCGATCTTTCCCGATTTTTGGACAGCCAATCCATCCCTAAAATCACATCAATACCCACCGGTTATCACAATTAGGTTTGCCAAGAAGTTAACCTTTGAATTTCCACTTTACGTCCCAAAACTTGATCGGTTTGGAAAACCGATCCCGCGATCGATCCGATAAGGTGGCTGAAGTTTATGCATTTCAAATTGATTGAGTGCAGCATATTCCCTTTTTATGAATGAATGAGATGCACCTGAATCAAATAAAACTGATGCTGGACAAGAATTAACAGGAAGTGTACCCAAAACGACGTCTGGAGCGCCGCTTGCCTCCTCGGCAGTGACGTGGTTTACTCGCCACGCAGGGAACTTGAGGAGGGTCGATGAAGCACGAGAAGGTGGTGAAGGTCTTGCCGCACCGGCGAGGTGTAGAAGCTTTGTAGGTTCATGCATTCCTCGCCGCTTGGCGAGGCAATGAGATGCGAATGGCCTCGGCGCCACAATGGAAACAAGTGACGCTGGCCTTGTACGTGCCACCATTCGGGGATTCTACCCCATTGCTCACATTGCCGACGGCAAAGAAAGTGATGGAGCTGCTGCAGTAGGTCTTGGCGTCACTGGAGCTTGATACCGCGAAGTCTGGAAAGGTCCGGTGCGCGGACGGAAAGAATCGCCACTAGTCGTATTCTCGAGCAATTTCTTCCTCTTCTTGACTCATCTACGACACTCTTGTGCTCCACCACAAGTGCCTTGTTTACCAAGTGCCGGAAATTGCGAACTCATGTATCGCTAGGGCCACCGTAGCTCTTCACCAAGCCATTCATGAAACGGCTCTGCGGCGGGCGTCAGAGAAACGCCATCGAGCATAACGAGATAGAAAATTAAACTCATGCGGTACTCGTGATCGTCTTCTTTCCTTGCTTCAGGCAAGGAACTGCTGCTTAATCATCATAACGCCTCGTGGATGTGAGCTTCCTGAAAGCCGCCGAATTGCTCCATGTGGGAACGCCCCGCCCAGCTTGCATGGCGGAGAAATTGTCCCACCATGCGCCGCATTGCGCTCAGTGGCCGATAACTAGCAAAGAGAACCCTCTCCATGCCAAAGCATTGAGCAATAGCTAGTTTCTTCTCAATATCTCTCGGCAGCCTTCTTACGCCTCCATCGGGTCTTCGCGTGCGAGAAGGTCAAAGGATTGGTCCGCTGAAATTCAGCGAGACCCCGTGTGCACGGTGAGAGGTAGCCTCTCTGCCGGACTAGGAGCTCGAGCGTTGTTGGGCAATAACTTCAAGAATCCGTGTCGTGTCCATTCGGTTTCTTTCTATCTGCAGCAACACCTCAGCCATTGAGGGAGGCGGTGGTAGCTCTTCCTCAGACGTACTGCCACGCTGATGATGTTGCCGGGACGGCTCGCCCCCAACCGCAGAACGAGGTCCCCGTGACGGAGAGCCCTCATCTCGCCGAGCGTGAACGAGTGTTTGGCCTCACATTCGAGGTGACAAAGAGAGTTAGGGAAAAGGGCTAGGATACTTACTTTTAGGGAAAACCAAATTAAAGACACAAACATTTTATAATAAAATAATCATGCAGGGAGGGTAAATGAGGCACAAGAACTCAAAGTCAAATGGGGTACAAAAAACACTAAGGCCAGTACAAAATCCAATACTTAATTCGCAGAGTTTAAGAGTGATAACATCAAATAGGCCCGCAGGCGAATGGTAACTGCCCGAACTTAAGTCCTTACAAAAGAAACACATCTGGATCAACAACTACTAATCGACAAGACAAATAGTAAGATACATACTCATTGGACCCACGTAAGGGCAATGAGCGCACTATTCTAACACCCTATCTATTTTCACGATCGAAATTCACCGAACTCATCCAAAAGGTGATACCGTGAGATCCCGTATCATCGTGGTCATGTGGATTGGTGAGGCGTAAAGGGATCCTACGATGTGTCCCTCCGCAGCTTCCGACCTTTGAGTGCGGAAAAACCCACCGACATGCGAGCTCGACGCCGTTGTTCCCGATTGAGAACTTGTCCTCCAATTTGAGGAGACGGATACGATGGCGCAGAGGCATAGGGGAGATTTCGCTTCCATAAAGTACATGTCGGGCTACAAGTCCCATAATGCATAGGGGTTGTAGATGCTCCTGAGCTACAAGAAGACGACGCCGCCTCCCAAAGCTCATGAATGACGACGGCCAAGATCCGTCCGTGATGCGAACCAACCTTGCGAAGTTGTCGAACATGGGGATCCTCCCGTCATCAATCCCAAATAAGGTGTTCACCTCCACGCCATGTGCTTGCATAGGAAGTGGTCGATGGTGGTGAGACAACTCCGTTAAGTCATAACGAAGGCGACTCATGGCCATACGGGCCACCTCTTGTAAAGCCATGGCCTCGTAAGTCCCATGTGCTCGAAAGCTGCACGATACTTCCGTAACTTGTCTTGCAACGATATGGATCACAGCCGGTAGTCTTCCATCCCGGACCTAGGTCTCGACGGTAGATGAAGTATACGGGTTGGTATGTGAAGTTTGCCCTCCACATCATATCTCAAGAAGTGCTGGTATCCATCCACACCTTCACTTGAGTCTCTCTCGACCGACATCGATGTCCCATCTAAAGACAAGAATAACCTGTAAGTTAGTTTTGCAAATCAAATGAGAGTAAGGTGAGGGATGAAGCTAAGATGGATGAGGAATAAAAGAGATTATTACTTATCTTTATGAAATAATTTGATGGTCAAAAATATTTTGACTCAAAGAGGCTTACTAATACTAACGCCCATGCTATTTCTAACCTACACAAGATGGCTCGATACCAACGCCGTGAGGACCCTGGTTATTTCCGTAAGACCGAGGTTTACCTGGTCTTAAGGAAATAACTCTGGGCCTCAAGTAAATGAATTCCACCTTAACTCCATCCAAGTGAGGAGCCCGACCGAAACTAGAGCCCCGGTGATCATGCGCGCTGCCCTCCGCAAGCACTACATGATTATCGGCTCTCCAAACGGTCAAAGCCAACACTTAGACAAGTTAAATGGATTCATAACATCGAGTATGAGGCCGTGTTGGCTCCCAAGATCAGCGACCAACACGCTCATACTCTCATTCAACGTTGATCACATCCATACAACAACGCATATTATCATTCCAAAAGACGTACAACATAATAGTTAAGTCTACACTATTACATAACTACCGATCGCCAAATTCAAATAAGAGTGATAAATAACAGCGAAGCAAAATAAATAAACCAAAAGTCCAGCAAGGTATGCCCCATAACCCATCGGCAACCGATCGGGTTAAAGATAGCACTACTCGCCGTTGTCGCCTAAATCGGCACTCGACGAGCTCATCGCTCGATATCGACCTCACCGAAAAGAAAACAAAAGGCCACCAACATCCGGCCGAGTACAAGTGCACTCGCAAGACTTACACAAATAAAAAGTAGTATGCTAGAGGTTGTTCCAAAGGATGGCTCATATTGGCTTAGTTTTGCAAAAGAGACGCAACAATTAACAACCTACACATACTAGTTTCCAAGTGCCCATTTATAAATCAGATTTGAAGTAGAAGTAAAGCTCATGAATAAGTAATAACATGAATCACAATTGAATCATAAAAGTGTCAAAGTGGCGGTCCACTTTGATACAACAACAAGTACACAATTTAACAAAGTGGTTGTCCACTTTGCTACAACACAAGCATGAATATCCCATTCATGACAATCCCAAGTTTTTCCACAAAACAAATATGTCAAAGTCTAACAATAGTAACTCCCGAACTCAAGTGTTGTCCATATCCTAGGACGAGGCTATTCAATAGATTTATACCTGCAGGGTGTACTACTTTACCCACACGACTTGATTAGCCCGTTAAGCCTCCAGATGCCTCCAAAATAGCATACTTCCTATGGTATGCCGGCGGTAAATCAAGATATGGTCATTTTTAGCAAGAAAATTTCATTATGCTAAGTCCTCAACCTTGGGCTTCT
Source organism: Hsuehochloa calcarea (assembly GCA_036346395.1). Classification (NCBI taxonomy): domain Eukaryota; kingdom Viridiplantae; phylum Streptophyta; class Magnoliopsida; order Poales; family Poaceae; genus Hsuehochloa; species Hsuehochloa calcarea. The sequence continues at coordinate 17,688,246 of CM070614.1, read as the reverse complement.
AGGCGACATAAGACGTTACGGTCTATATGCCCTATCTACCGCAAGGAACATAGGGTTTAACGGCCCTATGGCCTCACAAAACCACCGTGGGGCTCAACACAACAAAACCTTCCCCTACTTAACCATACGGCTCCCACCCCGCATGTGATAGCACGAATGTACTTGAATCAACGACGCTACTAAAGTTCGGTCCTTGTTGGTCTAGACAAGACAATCCTCATACCCAATCTCGCACGAAGGCACCTTCACTAGCATCCACTTGTCCGCACCCAAATCTCATTTTAAATAACAAAATTTTAACTTTTGAAACAGATACGAAGATCTGAAATAAACCAAAAAAAGTTATAAAGTTTGTATGTCCCAAGACTGTCGGGTTATTCCCGCCAATCAAACTATCGTTCTAGACTTGCATGGCTAAGCAACACATACCACGAAGTCACACAACTTATCCTAAGCATTTCAGTATGGAGTAATTCAAGGATAACCACAATGACAAAACAATAGGGTGTATCTAACTATTCCACACAAAAATAGCGACATTAATAAAATAGCATGCAAGCAAATATCATTGCACTAACTTAACAAAACTGGATCAAATATGATGCAAAAGAAAGTTCAAATGATGCTTGCCTTGCTGGTATGCTAGCTGCTGTCCCTCAGAGCGTATAAGTCAATATCGATGGCTTCGGATCTATTTAAGTATAATACCGAATAAACATCGAGAAATACTCAAAATTCAAAGTGCTCAAAAATGCATGATTTTTCTACAGTAGCTAATTCATGATTTTAGATGAATTTAGGTGGAAGATTCACTTCAATTGGATTTAGCATGTGAAAGTTATAAGGGTTCGAAGTTCTGTTTTCAGAAAATCCATTTTAATTTGAATCATATCGCTCATTGTATTTAAATATTTGAGCAAAATTTGTAGAGTAGAAGTGAGTATAATGATTACATGGATAAATTGGCAATATGATTACAAGTCCAGAATAGTTGAGTTTGACTCATTTTGAGTTTTCAATATTTAGTTATGAATTTATAAAGATATTAACATTTTCTTTGTAAAAATAAAGATGACAATAGCTCATTTTCCAATTTAATATTCTCTGTTACAGAGACATACTTGAAACCAATTTTAATATTAAGTTCATCTAAAATGAAAAATACCGTATGGTTTCATCCAAATTGGAGTTAAAATGAATTTGTTATGCATTTTGGAAGTAAATCCTATTTTTCAGTTCATAAATAAATACATTCTGATTTTCTTAATCGATTAATACTTTTCTTACCGAAGCGCTACCTAGCCGCAGCTACTGACGTGTGGGGCCGGTAACAGTGCCATTTCTCATTTACCCCCGGGGATTTAATTTCCCGACTGACAAGTGGGGCCCGCATGTAAGCTTAGCGAGGCGGCTTACGAAGATAGTGCATGAACCACGGGTCCATGACCGGTTCACAAAGACAAGATCGTGCGCTTATGGCTAGGCCCACTTGTCACCGCTATTTACCTTCCGTTTTACGTACGGGCCCACATGTAATAGACTCATTACTTTTCTTAAGACATCATTTACTACAGTAATCAATCATTAGACAATTAATGACCGAATCAAGCCTTAATGGCTTTGCTACAGTTGTCGGACGCGTCCGACAACGCTACCGGCGATTGTTCGGCTGGCTCGCGGCGCTTACGCGCCACTGGCGAGGCCGGCTAATGCGGCTATAAATGCGCAATAGCCTTGCGCAACTTTGGGTGGTGGTGGCGATGCACGAGGTGGCTGTGCTGCTGCGGCTCGTCGGAGAGGAGCGGCGGTACAATACGGCAAACGTGTAGCAGCTAGGTAATGCTCCGCAGCGGTTCAAAAGCGGGTGCCTGAGCATCTAGGGACTACTGGAGAGCTACCTGAGAGTTGGAGAGAAGAGTGGATGACCGGGGCTGGCTTGGCGACGGTGAGGTCCACTGGCAAGCGGTTCAACGGGAGGAGACACCGAGCAACAAGGAAGACAATGAAGCTTCGGATAGCTCAAAGATCTATAGGGTGTGCTCGGTAGCAAAGAATTGACTAATGCCTTACGGATCAAAGTGGAGACGAAAAGTTTGGATTTCGCCGATTTGGTTCAACTCTCAATTACACGTCTCTGGCATGCATTGCAAAAATTAGTTGAGGGAACTCATCCCTGAGCTAAAAGACATGATATGACGCGCAAAAGTTAGCAAGTAGCTCACCGGAGGCAAAGATAGAACAGCAGTGTCCTCGGATGCAAGCTCTGGGCGTGAACCGGAGCTGAGAAAGACACGGTCGCGTTCCGGGAGCTACAAGGCACGGTAAGGTTTGGAATTAGCAAAAATGGAATGGCCATTGGTCTGAATTGAAGAGGGAGGGAAAGGCGCGAGGCTTACCCGAGAGTCGGCACGAGCTTCTCCTTCCTCTGGTGCCGAGAGGAAGAATGGCTAAGCGTAGGGGACACGGGGTAGTTTAAACGGAACCGAGGGACGGAACAGAGGCGGCGTGAGCTAGTGAGGCTCGGGGATTGGTCAGGTAGGGCGGTGCGGTCACGGCGTGACGACGAGCTTCAGAGCATGGCGGCGCGTGGCGCTTGGCTGTCGCGCTTGCGCCAGGTGAGAGGAAGACGGCGACAGGAGTTGGGCCCACATGTCGTGGCCGAGCGGGAGGCGCGGCGCGATCGCAGGCGCTCAGCTCGTGGGCGCTCGATTTGATCGGACGGTCCACGTTCTAACCGGTTTGCGAATCGGTTCACAAAGCGGCTCGGTCGGACCATCAGGCTCTAGGTCTGAGCCCGAGGAACAGTGCTCCTAATTGACCAGATTTGAATTTTAAACCTCCTAGTTTGACTAGGCTCCAAAATATAACAATAAAATTTATAAAAAAGTGAAATAATTCTGAGGGGTTCTTGGGGTGACCTAGTATCCATAAAAATTCAGAAACCCCAATGTTCATTATTTATTTGGTATATTTCAAATTCAAAAGCATAAGTTGATAATGGAGTTTGAAATTTTATCGAGGTTCATATTGAGTTCCAAAAATTTGGGAAAAATTATATTAATTCATGATAAGTAATGTAGTATTTGAATAAATTAATTCCAGGGAAACTTCAATAGCATTTGTTTTGGCTTTCCATTTGTAGTTCCAATTATAGTATAAGTTTAATTCCTTTCACAAATTTTCCAAATGAAATATTTAATATAAATGCTGGAAACCATGATGCATGCTAATGAAATGCATAATAATCCTTTTTATTAATTTGGGGATGTGACAAACCTCCCCCCCTTATAAAAGATCTCGTCCCTAGATCGGTAGGACTTAAAGATGGATAGAAAAGTTCTAAAGGAAACATAACATCTGTTGTCTTGATTTCCTTCAAGGATAGTGCTAAGATATCCTATCAAGTTACAAGGAATGGCTTTTACATTTTTCCTTTCCATTATTTTGCTTAACCTTTCCTTTCTTGATACGAAGACATTTCAAGCATAAGGAAAAGATCTCGATATTTGGTTCGCAGATGGTCTTCACGTTCCCATGTTGCTTCATCTTCGTATGGTTACTCCATTGAACTTTGATGAACTTGATGTTGCGATTCCTCGCCTTGCGCCCCGCTTCTTCAAGAATGCGAATCGGTGCTCCCGATAAGAAAGATCGGGTTGCAAGTCGAGTGCTTCCAACTCGCTTGCTTGCTTGGGACGCGAGACATTTCTTCGCCAGAAACATGGAACACGCCATGCACATCCGAAAGTGATGGCGGCAACTCCAATTTATAAGCTACCGATCCCATCTTCGCTACAATTGGAATGGTCCAATGTAGCGAGGTGCCAATTTGCCTTTGACTTGAAAACGGTGTGTTCCTTTCATTGAGAGACCTTGAGATAGACGTGATCATCCACCTCAAAGCTTAGTTCGCGACGACGACGGCCGACATACGACTTCGACGTGATTGAGTCGTCCAAGTCGCTCGCGGATGACACGAACTTGTTCTTCCGCATCTTCCACTAAAGTTGGACCATAGAATGGTCTCTCCCGCTTCGACCAGTTCAAGGGTGTCCTACAAGCTCTTCCATACAACGCCTCAAAAGGTGACATTTGCAAGCTTGATTGGAAACTATTGTTGTAGGAGAACTCCGCAAACGGTAAACATTTTTCCCAATCCTTGCTATAGGACAGCACACATGCCCGAAGAAGATCTTCTAAAACTTGGTTCACCCTCTCGGTTTGTCCATCCGTTTGTGGGTGGTAAGCGGAGCTGAAAGATAGATTGGTCCCCATGGCGTTATGCAAGCATTTCCAGAAATGAGATGTGAATTGAGGACCTCTATCCGAAACGATCACCTTCGGTACACCATAGAGACAAACAATCCTGGAAATGTACAGCTCTGCTAGTTTGGCTCCGGTGTAAGTGGTCTTGACAGGAACAAAATGGGCAACCTTTGTCAGACGATCGACAATCACCCATATGGAATCGTTCCCGGCTTGAGTCCTAGGAAGGCCGGTGATAAAATCCATGCCAACTTCTTCCCATTTCCACCTGGGAATGGGTAGGGGTTGTAGAGTGCCTGCTGACTTCAAATGCTCAGCCTTGACTCTTTGGCATACATCACACTCGGCAACATAACGAGCGATCTGTCGCTTCATTTGACTCCACCATAGTCGCTTCTTTAAATCTTGGTACATCTTGGTACAACCAGGGTGAATAGAAAACTGAGAGTTGTGAGCTTCCTTGAGAATTAATTCCCTCAGGTTGCGATCAAATGGCACCACCAAACGGTTTTCGAACCGTAGGGCGCCCTGCATATCTTCTTTAAAGCATTTGGCCTTTCCAAGCTTCATTCGCTCCGGATTTGGGCCACTTCAAAATCGGTCTTCGGGCTTCTAATCTGATCCTCAAGTGTGGATGTCACGCTTAGGGCAGCGAGAGAACCTTCTTCAATTATCTCCGTGTGTAGACGTTGCATCGCAAAGACACAATCCTCGCCAAAAGGGAGTTATCGCCAAACAGTTGCATTGAGATTTCCTGCTCAACGAATCGGCTACTACATTAGCTTTCCCTGGGTGATAATGAAGTCCCATATCATAATCCTTGATCAACTCAAGCCATCTTCTTTGTCTCAAGTTCAGATCGGATTGGGTGAAAATATATTTGAGGCTCTTGTGATCAGTGTAGATCTCGCAACGACACCGATGAGGTAATGTCGCCAAATCTTCAAAGCATGGACTATCGCTGCAAGCTCTAAGTCATGTGTGGGATAATTAGCTTCATGAGGCCTCAATTGCCTTGATGCATACGCCACCACTCGGCCCTCTTGCATGAGCACACATCCGAGCCCATGGCGAGATGCATCACAATAAATGTCAAGTTCTTGTGAATATCCGCAAGGTGAGTACCGGGCCTTGGTCGAGATCTTTCAAAACTTGAAAGCTTTGCTCACATTCCGCTGACCATTCAAACTTCTTTTCCTTCCTTAAAAGTCGGGTCATTGGTCTCGCAATTTTGGAGAAGTTCTCGATGAATCTGCGGTAGTATCCCGCAAGTCCAAGAAAATCGCGAATGTCGGTGACGCCTTGGGTTGCCTCGATTCAGCACATCTTGCACTTTGCTTGGATCAACAATGACACCACCCTTGGATAACACATGACCCAAGAAATCGACTTCACGGCCAAAATTCACATTTGCTGAATTTAGCATAGAGTTGATGTTGACGGCTTTCCCAACACAAGTCGCAGTGTCTTTGTTCGTGTTCTTCATCGACTTGGAGTAGATAAGTATGTCGTCAATGAACACAACAACAAACTTGTCCAAGTACTCCATGAAAACCGAATTCATAAGATTCATGAAGTAAGTTTGAGCATTGGTTAAGCCAAACGACATAACAAAGATACTCGCAAGCCGTAACGAGTAGAAAATGCCGCCTTCGGTATGTCTTCGCTTCGACTTTTATTTGGTGGTAGCCCAATCTCAAGTCAACTTTGGAGAAAACCTGAGCTCCACCAATTGATCAAACAGATCATCTATTCGCGAAGTGGATATTTGTTCTTGATTGTGACCTCGCTCAACGGACGATAGTCAACACACATCCGCAAACTCTTGTCTTTCTTCTTGACAAAGATAGCCGGCATCCCCAAGGTGAGGAGTCGGGCCTAATGAAACCCTTATCTTGAAGTTGCTTGAGTTGTTCTTTCAATTCTACCAACTCATTTGGAGGCATCCGATATGGCCGCTTAGAAATTGGCGCAATCGGGTGCAAGCTCGATGACTAATTCAACTTCCCGGCAGGGGCATGCTCGGGAGTTCTTCGAAATACATCCGATATTCACATACCACCGGTACTTCCTCTAATTCAAGAGAGGTACTAGCCTCCAAAGCAAAGAGATGAGAAGGTCCCACTAAGGGTGCAAAAGTGACTTGACCGCCGCCTTCACTTGTGATGAAAATAGACCGTTGAGCACAATCGATCTTTCCCGATTTTTGGACAGCCAATCCATCCCTAAAATCACATCAATACCCACTGAAGTTATCACAATTAGGTTTGCCAAGAAGTTAACCTTTGAATTTCCACTTTTACGTCCCAAGCAAACTTGATCGGTTTGGAAAACCGATCCCGCGATCGGATCCGATAAGGTGGCTGAAGTTTATGCATTTCAAATTGATTGAGTGCAGCATATTCCCTTTTATGAATGAATGAGATGCACCAATCAAATAAAACCGATGCCGGACAAGAATTAACAGAAGTGTACCCAAAGCGACGCCCGAGCGCCGCTTGCCTCCTCGGCAGGACGTGGTTTACTCGCCACGCAGAACTTGAGGAGGGGTCGATGAAGCACGAGAAGGTGGTGAAGGTCTTGCCGCACCGGCGAGGTGTAGAAGCTTTGTAGGTTCAGCGGCATTCCTCGCCGCTTGGCGAGGCAATGAGATGCGAATGGCCTCCGCGCGCCACAATGGAAACAAGTGACGCTGGCCTTGTACGTGCCACCATTCTCGGGATTCTTACCCCATTGCTCACCGCGTCCGACGGCAAAGAAAGTGATGGAGCTGCTGCAGAGGTCTTGGCGCCACCGGGAGCTTGATACCGCTGAAGTCCGAAAGGTCCGGCTTGCGGACGGAAAGAATCGCCACTAGTCAGATTCGAGCAACCTTCTTCCTCTTCTTGACTCATCTACAATGACACTCTTGTGCTCCACCACAAGTGCCTTGTTTACCAAGTGCCGGAAATTGCGGAACTCATGTATCGCTAGGGCCACCAGTAGCTCTTCACCAAGCCATTCATGAAACGGCTCGGCGGCGGGCGTCTCAGAGAAACGTCATCGAGCATAACGAGATAGAAAATTAAACTCATGCGGTACTCGTGATCGTCTTCTTTCCTTGCTTCATTGCAAGGAATCGCCGCCGCTTAATCATCATAACGCCTCGTGGATGTGAGCTTCCTGAAGCCGCCGAATTGCTCCATGTGGGAACGCCCCGTCGCTTGCATGGCGGAGAAATTGTCCCACCATGCGCCACGCGCTCGAGGCGATAACTAGCAAAGAGAACCCTCTCCATGCCAGTGCATTGAGCAATAGCTAGTTTCTTCTCAATATCTCTCAGCCAGTCTTCTGCCTCCATCGGGTCTTCAGTGCCCGAGAAGGTCAAAGGATTGGTCCGCTGAAATTCAGCGAGACCCCCGTGTGCACGGTGAGAGGTAGCCTCTCCTGCTGGACTAGGAGCTCGAGCAGTGTTGCGGGCAATAACTTCAAGAATCCGTGTCGTGTCCATTCGGTTTCTTTCTATCTGCAGCAACACCTCAGCCATTGAGGGAGGCGGTGGTAGCTCTTCCTCGATGCATCGCCACGCCGATGATGTTGCCGGACGGCCGCTTCAACCGCAGTAACGAGGTCCCGTGACGGAGAGCCCTCATCCTGCTGAGCGCGTGAACGAGTGTTTGGCCCTGTCATTCTGAGGTGACAAAGAGAGTTAGGGAAAAGGGCTAGGATACTTACTTTTTAGGGGAAAACCAAATTAAAGACACAAACATTTTATAATAAAATAATCATGCAGGAGGGTAAATGAGGCACAAGAACTCAAAGTCAAATGGGGTACAAAAACACTAAGGCCAGTACAAAATCCAATACTTAATTCGCAGAGTTTAAGAGTGATAACATCAAATAGGCCCGCAGGCGAATGGTAACTGCCCGAACTTAAGTCCTTACAAAAGAAACACATCTGGATCAACAACTACTAATCGACAGTACAAATAGTAAGATACATACTCGCTGGACCCACGTAAGGGCAGCGAGCGCACTATTCTAACACCCTATCTATTTTCACGATCGAAATTCACCGGGAACTCATCCAAAAGGTGATACCCAGGAGATCCCGTATCATCAGGGTCATGTGGATTGGTGAGGCGTAAAGGGGATCCTACGATGTGTCCCTCCGCAGTTTCCGACCTTTGAGTGCGGGAAAAACCCACCGACATGCGAGCCTGACGCCGTTGTTCCTGATTGAGAACTTGTCCTCCAATTTCAGGGAGACGGTATTCTGATGGCGCAGAGGCATAGGGGGAGATTTCGTTTCCCCCATAAAGTACATGTCGGGCTACAAGTCCCATAATGCATAGGGGTTGTAGATGCTCCTGAGCTACAAGAAGACGACGCGCGCCTCCCAAAGCTCATGAATGACGCAGCCAAGATCTCGTCCGTGATGCGAACCAACCTTGCGAAGTTGTCGAACATGGGGATCCTCCCGTCATCAATCCCAAATAAGGTGTTCACCTCCACGCCATGTGCTTGCATAGGAAGTGGTCGATGGTGGTCGAGACAACTCCGTTAAGTCATAACGAAGGCGACTCATGGCCATACGGGCCACCTCTTGTAAAGCCATGGCCTCGTAAGTCCCATGTGCTCGAAAGCGGTGCACGGATACTTCCGAACTTGTCTTGCAACGATATGGATCACAAACTCTAGTCTTCCATCCCGGACCTAGGTCTCGACGGTAGATGAAGTATACGGGTTGGTATGTGAAGTTTGCCCTCCACATCATATCTCAAGAAGTGCCGGTATCCATCCACACCTTCACTTGAGTCTCTCGACTGACATCGATGTCCCATCTAAAGACAAGAATAACCCAGGTAAGTTAGTTTTGCAAATCAAATGAGAGTAAGGTGAGGGATGAAGCTAAGATGGATGAGGAATAAAAGAGATTATTACTTATCTTTATGAAATAATTTGATGGTCAAAAATATTTTGACTCAAAGAGGCTTACTAATACTAACGCCCATGCTATTTCTAACCTACAGTCAGTATGGCTCTGATACCAACGCTGTGAGGACCCCCGGGTTATTTCCGTAAGACCGAGGTTTACCTGGTCTTAAGGAAATAACTCTGGGCCTCAAGTAAATGAATTCCACCTTAACTCCATCCAAGTGAGGAGCCCGACCGAAACTAGAGCCCCGGTGATCATGCGCGTTGCCCCTCTGCAAGCACTACATGATTATCGGTTCTCCAAACGGTCAAAGCCAACACTTAGACAAGTTAAAGTGGGATTCATAACATCGAGTATGAGGCCGTGTTGGCTCCCAGGATCAGCGACCAACACGCTCATACTCTCATTCAACGTTGATCACATCCATACAACAACGTACATTATCAATCCAAAAGACGTACAACATAATAGTTAAGTCTACACTATTACATAACGGCCGATCGGCCAAATTCAAATTAGAGTGATAAATAACAGCGGAAGCAAAATAAATAAACCAAAAGTCCAGCAAGTTATGCCCCATAACCCATCGGCAACCGACTGGGGTTAAAAGATAGCACTACTCGTCAGTGTCGCCTAAATCGGCACTGACGAGCTCATCGGGCTCGATATCGACCTCACCTGAAAAGAAAACAAAAAGGCCAGCCAACATCTGGCTGAGTACAAGTGCACTCGCAAGACTTACACAAATAAAAAGTAGTATGCTAGGGGTTGTTCCAAAGGATGGCTCATATTGGCTTAGTTTTGCAAAAGAGACGCAACAATTAACAACCTACACATACTAGTTTCCAAGTGCCCATTTATAAATCAGATTTGAAGTAGAAGTAAAGCTCATGAATAAGTAATAACATGAATCACAATTGAATCATAAAAGTGTCAAAGTGGCGGTCCACTTTGATACAACAACAAGTACACAATTTAACAAAGTGGTTGTCCACTTTGCTACAACACAAGCATGAATATCCCATTCATGACAATCCCAAGTTTTTCCACAAAACAAATATGTCAAAGTCTAACAATAGTAACTCCCGAACTCAAGTGTTGTCCATATCCTAGGACGAGGCTATTCGAATAGATTTATACCTGCAGGTGTACTACTTTACCCACACGACTTGATTAGCCCGTTAAGCCTCCGGATGCCTCCAAAATAGCATACTTCCTATGGTATGCCGGCCGGTAAATCAAGATATGGTCATTTTTAGCAAGAAAATTTCATTATGCTAAGTCCTCAACCTTGGGCTTCTAGGCGACATAAGACGTTACGGTCTATATGCCCTATCTACCAAGAAGGAACATAGGGTTTAACGCCCTATGGCCTCACAAAACCACCGTGGGGCTCAACACAACAAAACCTTCCCCTACTTAACCATACGGCTCCCACCCCGCATGTGATAGCACGAATGTACTTGAATCAACGACGTTACTAAAGTTCGGTCCTTGTTGGTCTAGACAAGACAATCCTCATACCCAATCTCGCACGAAGGCACCTTCACTAGCATCCACTTGTCCGCACCCAAATCTCATTTTAAATAACAAAATTTTAACTTTTGAAACAGATACGAAGATCTGAAATAAACCAAAAAAAGTTATAAAGTTTGTATGTCCCAAGACTGCTCGGGTTATTCCCGCCAATCAAACTATCGTTCTAGACTTGCATGGCTAAGCAACACATACCACGTAAGTCACACAACTTATCCTAAGCATTTCAAGATCTGGAGTAATTCAAGGATAACCACAATGACAAAACAATAGGGTGTATCTAACTATTCCACACAAAAATAGCGACATTAATAAAATAGCATGCAAGCAAATATCATTGCACTAACTTAACAAAAACTGGATCAAATATGATGCAAAAGAAAGTTCAAATGATGCTTGCCTTGCTGGTATGCTAGCTGCTGTCCTCAGTAGCGTATAAGTCAATATCGATGGCTTCGGATCTATTTAAGTATAATACCGAATAAACACCGAGAAATACTCAAAATTCAAAGTGCTCAAAATGCATGATTTTTCTACAGTAGCTAATTCATGATTTTAGATGAATTTAGGTGGAAGATTCACTTCAATTGGATTTAGCATGTGAAAGTTATAAGGGTTCAAGTTCTGCTTTTTAAAATCCATTTTAATTTGAATCATATCGCTCATTGTATTTAAATATTTGAGCAAAATTTGTAGAGTAGAAGTGAGTATAATGATTACATGGATAAATTGGCAATATGATTACAAGTCCAGAATAGTTGAGTTTGACTCATTTTGAGTTTTCAATATTTAGTTATGAATTTATAAAGATATTAACATTTTTCTTTGTAAAAATAAAGATGACAATAGCTCATTTTCCAATTTAATATTCTCTGTTACAGAGACATACTTGAAACCAATTTTAATATTAAGTTCATCTAAAATGAAAAATACCGTATGGTTTCATCCAAATTGGAGTTAAAATGAATTTGTTATGCATTTTGGAAGTAAATCCTATTTTTCGTTCATAAATAAATACATTCTGATTTTCTTAATCGATTAATACTTTTCTTACGAGCGCTACCTAGCCGCAGCCATCGACGTGTGGGGCCAGAATGATGCCATTTCTCATTTACCCCTGGGATTTAATTTCCGACCGACAAGTGGGGCCGCGATAAGCGAGACGGCTTACAAGATAGTGCATGGACCACGGTCCATGACCGGTTCACAAAGACAATGATCGTGCGCTTAAGTGGCTAGGCCCACTTGTCACCGCAGCTTACCCTTCCGCTTTTACGTGCATCGGGCCCACATGTAATAGACTCATTACTTTTCTTAAGACATCATTTACTACAGTAATCAATCATTAGACAATTAATGACCGAATCAAGCCTTAATGGCTTTGCTACAGTTGTCGGACGCGTCCGACAACGCGCCCGTCGCGATTGTTCGCTGGCTCGCCGGCGCTACGCGCCACGGCGAGGCCGGCTAAGGGCGGCTACAGCTGCGCAATAGCCTTGCGCAACTTTGGGTGGTGGTGGCGATGCCTGAGGTGGCCTGTGCCGGCGGCTCGTCGGAGAGGAGCGGCGGTGTACAATACGGCAAACGTGTAGCAGCCAGGTAATGCTCCGCAGCGGTTCAAAAGCGGGTGCCTGAGCATCTAGGGACTACTGGAGAGCTACCTGAGAGTTGGAGAGAAGAGTGGATGACCGGAGCTGGCTTGGCGACGGTGAGGTCCACGGCGGCGGTGCGGTTCAACGGGGAGGAGACACCCTGAGCAACAAGGAAGACAATGAAGCTTCGGGATAGCTCAAAGATCTATAGGGTGTGCTCTGGTAGCAAAGAATTGACTAATGCCTTACCGGATCAAAGTGGGAGACGAAAAGTTTGGATTTCGGCCGATTTGGTTCAACTCTCAATTACACGGTCTCCTGGCATGCATTGCAAAAATTAGTTGAGGGGAACTCATCCCTGAGCTAAAAGACATGATATGACGCGCAAAAGTTAGCAAGTAGCTCACCGGAGGCAAAGATAGAACAATGGTGTCCTCGGATGCAAGCTCAAGCGTGAACCTGAGCCGAAAGACACTGGCCGCGTTCGGAGCTACAAGGCACCTGTAAGGTTTGGAATTAGCAAAATGGAATGGCCATTGGTCCGAATTGAAGAGGGAGGGGAAAGGCGCGAGGCTTACCCGAGAGTCGGCACACGAGCTTCTCCTTCCTCCGTGCCGAGAGGAAGAATGGCTGCGTAGGGGACACGGGGTAGTTTAAACGGAACCGAGGGACGGAACAGAGGCGGCGTGAGCTAGTGAGGCTCGGGGATTGGTCAGGTAGGGCGGTGCGGTCACGGCGTAGACGGAGCTTCGCAGAGCATGGCGGGCGCGCGGGCGCTTGGCTTCGCGCGAGCGCCAAATGCGAGGTAGACGAAGGCCGACAGGAGTTGGGCCCACATGTCGCCGAAAGAAACGAGGCGCGGCGCGATCGCGAGCTCACTCGTGGGCGCTCGATTTGATCGGACGGTCCACGTTCTAACTGGGTTTCGGCGAATCAGTTCACAAAGCTGCTCGGTCGGACCATCAGGTTTCAGGTCCGAGCCCGAGGAACAAGGTTCTAATTGACCAGATTTGAATTTTAAACCTCCTAGTTTGACTAGGCTCCAAAATATAACAATAAAATTTATAAAAAAGTGAAATAATTCTGAGGGGTTCTTGGGGTGACCTAGTATCCATAAAAATTCAGAAACCCCAATGTTCATTATTTATTTGGTATATTTCAAATTCCCAAAAGCATAAGTTGATAATGGAGTTTGAAATTTTCTGAGGTTCATATTGAGTTCCAAAAATTTGGGAAAAATTATATTAATTCATGATAAGTAATTTAGTATTTGAATAAATTAATTCCAGGGAAACTTCAATAGCATTTGTTTTGGCTTTCCATTTGTAGTTCCAATTATAGTATAAGTTTAATTCCTTTCACAAATTTTCCAAATGAAATATTTAATATAAATGCTGGAAACCATGATGCATGCTAATGAAATGCATAATAATCCTTTTTATTAATTTGGGGATGTGACACATGTAGAGTAGAGTTGCATTGATATGAAATAAATGGGTGTGAAACAAAGAGAAGAGGATGTGGATTTCATGGGGATATGTTCCAGATCTTAGGATGATGTGACAATTGGCAATGGCGTTTACGGTTTGTCGTTTCACGTGTTTTCGACAAAGTTTCAGGCTTACTGGACAGGGGCGGTCCGACCGTCCTAGCACGGGCGGTCCGACCGGTCCCAAATCGGTCGGACCGGCCATGTGGGGCGGTCGGACCGGCGGTGACCTAAAAGTGGTCAAAACGTGCTGGGCCAAAAATAGGTGTTGTAGGCAAGTGAGGGGATCCCAATGCACTTGGTCTCATGATTTTTGGAGTCTTCAGTAAGAAGTTCTATTGGATTTAAGTTTCCAGAAGGTTTCGGTTTTTGAGGGTATGAAATTCGGCTAAGTCCCTGGTGGCGGTCCGACCGGGGAGCGGTCCGACCGGCTCACAGGGAGCGGTCCGACCGGCCATGGGGCGGTCCGACCGGCTCACCTGGAGCGGTCAGACCGGTATTGACTTGAACGTCCGCCAACTTCGTGGCGATGTTGTTTTGTTAGGTCAAAGTCATTGGTTTCATGGCATATGATTTGCATGATGCATGTTTTGACTAACATGGGTCAAGTTGTGAAGAACTTGTTCCCGAATACATGTTTGCTTGTCTGTGGTTGTGCAGGTTGCTTGGTGGTCAACGACGGTCAACGGCGAGGAAGATCGGGACTAGACTTGAAGAGTTGAGGTCCAGAACGATCAACGATGCCGGGTGAGGTCAACGACTCAAGCGTGACACAAGATGGACAAGGGTGACCTATTAGCAAATCCATGACGCATGGTGAAGCGGTTTAGGTCAAAAGGTTAAAGACGGCGCTTATGGTTGCGTGCGGTGTGACCCGTTTGTTAGTGGGCCTTAACGGGAGCCCAAGAGAGTCAAACCCTAAGAGTTTTAGGCCTCCACTATAAATAAGGAGGAGATGGTGGCTGCACCTCTCTCTCTCTCGCCTTTTTATGTTTCAAAACCCTAATTGTCTTTAGGGGAGTTGAGGTGGAGGCTAGGGCTCTTGATGGTTTGTGGTGAATTTCGTGATCTTTGATTGTCCATCGATCCATGATGGTGTGGATGTAATCCAAAGAACAATCACGAAATCAATCTATGCAAGGTTTGCTTGAGATAAGTCTCTTTTCGTTCTTGCTTTCAATTTCGTGTTTTTAGGGCTTTCTTTGATCCGCGAGTTTGTGATTGATTCTTTCACGTGAATTAGCTTGCTGTGATATGTGTGAATCTATCTAGCATCATCTTGATCATCAATCACTCACGAACAAGCATTAGGATCAAGTTTTCGTTCTTGCCCGATTTTAGACCTTCGTTAATCAATTGACAATTGCTCAAGATCGCTCCAAGAATTATCATAATATTCGATTGAATAGGTCCTCAATAGCATAGAGAAGGTGTGTGCAAAGTTTCGTGAAGTTTGGAGTTGAGAATCAAAAGTTAGACCTAATTGCAACTTCGTCATCGGGCTGATTTTACTGTTTCAGATTGGTTCTGTAGACTGTCGGTCCGACCGCCCGTCACCACCGGTCCGACCAATTTCGGAGCGGTCCGACCGCCAGTATAACAGCGGTCCGATCGCCCGGCAATCGGTCCGACCGGTTCAAGATCTGAGGTCGACCGCCAAGATTTGTGTTGCTTTGATTCTTGCTGGTTATTGTCACATTGCTTAGCGGTTTAATTGGATTCAATACTAGTCTTCCGCTGTACTGGTATATTGATCTTCATAGCTTTCTAATAGCTACTGGAGTGAAATTGTATTGAGTTCATAATTTGTGAAAAAGTGAGCGTGCTCTATTCACCCCTCTAGTCGCTTTTACGGTCCAACAAGTGGTATCGAGCAGCTAGTTCAATCTTGATCTTAACCGTCCACCGAACTTTGGCGATGGATAAGTTTTCTACTAAACCGCACATCTTCGATGGGCACGACTATGCCTATTGGAAGAATCGTATGCGAGTCTTTCTTGAGAGCGAGGGACAAGCTATTTGGGATGTTGTTAGAGCCCCGCTTGTTATTCCTGAAATTGCTACACCTGCTTCTGTAATTCTTTTGGCTAACAACAATATGGCTAAGAATCTTTTATATGGTGCACTTGGTAGACAAGAATATGATAGAATTTGCAATCTTTCAACTGCGCATGAAATTTGGAACACTCTCGAAACATATCATGAGGGTTCGTCCCAAATCAAAAAGGTGCGCCAAACAGTTTACAAGCGTGAATACAATAAATTCGAGATGCGCCTTGAGAGAGCATCGATGACATTTTCACCGCTTTAATAAAGTAATTAATCAAATGAAAGCTGTTGATATTGAATATTCTCAATCTGAAAATGCCACCCATCTCTTGGCTGCAATAAACACCAAGGAGTGGGAGATGAAGGCTACTGCTATAGAGGAAAATGTTGATCTTTCAAGTCTTACTTTAGAATTGCTTTATAGTAAACTCAAGACTCATGAAATTAAAAGAGTTGATCATCCCAAGAAAGATAATTTAGCTTTGGTAGCGCATCCTCTCAAAAGGCTTTTGATGACTCTTTTGAATCTTCTTCTGGATTTTCATTTGCTTGTTTATTTGCTATTCATGAAGAGGAGCTTGAAAGTATTCCTGAAACAGAGTTAGCTCTTCTAGCTAAAAAATTCACACGGGCCTACAATAATGTGAGAAACAAAAAGAGAGGTGGTCCGGTGACATGCTATGAATGTGGTGAGCTCAATCATATCCGGGCAAATTGCCCCAAGTCGAAAGGTAAGAGCAATCATAAGGAAGGAAAGCCGACTTGGAAGAAGCCTCCTTTCAACAAATTAAGGTATGAGGCTAATAAGCTTGTGAAGGCTGCCACCGGGTCCTTGCCTTTTGAGGATCAATCCTTGAGCGATGTGGATACCGGGAGTGAGGAGGATAAGGAGGAGGAGATCCTCAAGGCAAAAGAAAAAGGAAGGCCAAAGACTTCACCGGCATGTGCTTCATGGTCGACACCGACAACATTGATGATGATGAGGTATCTTTTTCTTATGATGAGCTTTACGCTAAATATGATTCTATAGTTGAGCAATTGCTTAGTCAAGATGAAGCGCTAGAATTTGTCATGACAAAAAATAAGAAATTAGAGTCTAAGATTAACAAACTGAAAGTAGAGCTTAAAAATGCTAAGACTCTTGAACTCGATGAATGTTTATCTTGTCATGCTATGCACTCGTAAATTACTAAGTTACAAACCGCTCATAATATTTCAGACAACAACTTGAGAATGCTAGATCCGAACTAAATGAAATTAAAAGTGCTCCTTGTGAAAAATGTTTAGAATCTAGTAAATTGATTGCTTTTGATGTATTTGATTCTAGCCCTTGCACTTCATGTTTAGAAAAAGAACATGAAATCAAAGATATCTTAGAAGCTGCTAGAGTCAAATATGCTAAGCTTAAGGACAATATTGAAAATACTACTTGTGCTTCTTGTTCCACTCTTAAGCTTGAAATTGCTTTATATAAGGAGAAATCTATGAATAAAACTTGTGATGCGTGTGTTAACTTGAGAAAAGAAAATGCTTACCTTCGTGATACATTAGAGAAATTTTCTAAAGGTAAGAAACAATTAAACATGATTCTTGACAAGTCTAAAACTCCTTATAAGAAGCAAGGTTTAGGATTCAATTCTTTTCAAGACAATTCAAAGCCAAAAGTCATTCAAGTCTTGGAAAAAGGTTTAATTGAATTCAAAACCCAACCTGCAAAAACATCTTTTAAATATACAGGTTTTGCCCAACCTTGTATTAATTCCAATGGTGCTTCTTCTAGTGGTACCAAGTACCATTGCACTTATTGCAAAAAAGGTGGACACTTGATTGAATTCTCACATGAGGTTGAAAAATGATAGGAAAAATTTTGATAGAATTTCATTCATGCAACCTAGAGCTTCTATGAGACATGGTAACACTGAAAAGAATAAACCTGGATTAGGATTTTTCTCTCATGCAAATCATTATGTTTCTAGATATCCTAATTCTAATGTTTATCAGATCAAGGGTCCGATCACCGGTGGTCACCGGTCGACTGTTTGGTCGCCGGCCCGACCGCCAAAGACAACGCGGCCGACCGCCCATGGACAGTTTAAGTCTCATGTTAATTTAAACATTGCTCATAACCGAATGTTAGATGAAATCAAGGATAGTACTTCTGGTTTGTATACTCCTTGTAGACGTGTGTCTCAAGATCGATTCCTAAATCTTGTTTATCTAATCCCGATTGAGACACATCGCTCTTTGTTCCTTGATTTTCGGGACTACCGCGAAAGGGAAGAACACGTGGTTCCTTGACTCGTGTTCACGCCACATGACCGAAAACTCAAAATGGTTCACCTCTTTCACGCGGGCAACAGGTGATGACTTCATCACCTTTGGAGATGATACACAAGGACGAATTGAAGGAACATGATCAATTAGGGTGAACAACAAATTCATTCTAAAGGATGTCGCTCTTGTAGACAAGCTTAGGTATAATCTTCTTTCCGTATCTCAGCTTCTTGATGATGGCTATGAGACTGCTTTTAAGAAAAATGCTTGTCGTGTGCTTGATTCTACCGTGAGCTTGTGTTTGGAATCTCTAGAGTTGGTAGAATTTTTGGAGCCGATTTTTCGTAATCTCTTCTTCGGATCTCTTAAATGTTTGCTTACATCTTCTTCTCGATTTACGGCTTTGGCATCGACGCTTGGGGCACATTGGTTTTGATCATCTGCACGAGTTAGCAACCTTGATCTCATGAGAGGTTTGCCCAAACTCAAAGTCATCAAGGATGTCAGATATGCGCCAGTAGGCATGGCAAACAAGTTGCCGCCACACCCTTCTCAGGACTATGGTTATGACCGATTACTGTGACAGCTTGCTTCATATGGATACTATTGGTCCTGCCAGAGTCCGGTCAGTCGGTGGAAAATGGTATATTCTTGTCATAGTCGATGATCTTTCTAGATATACTTGGGTGTTCTTTCTTACTTCAAAAGATGAAGCTTTTGGTTATTTTCATGACCTTGTTCTTCGTTTGGCTTCTGAGCTTCCTGGTGCTTTGAGAGCGATTCGCAGTGATAATGGCACGAAGTTCAAAAATGCTTCTTTTGCTTATTTTTGTTTTGAGCGTGGTATTGAGCATCAGTTCTCCTCTCCACACGTACCTCAACAAAATGGCGTGGTGGAAAGGAAGAATAGGACCTTGGTCGAAATGGCTAGAACGATGCTAGATGAGTATAGCACACCGAGAAGATTTTGGGCCGAAGCTATTGCTACTGCTTGCCATATTGCAAATCGTGTCTTTTTGAGACCTTCTTTAGGCAAGACTCCTTATGAGCTTCGTTTTGGTAGAAAACCCTCTGTTTCGCATTTTCGAGTTTTTGGATCAAAATGTTTTATTCTTAAGACAGGCAATTTAGATAAATTTGAATCAAGAACTTTTGATGGGTTATTTCTGGGTTATCCCGCTCATTCGAGGGGTTTTCGGTTTTTAATATCGAGACTAACATTATTCAGAGACTTGTAATGTCACTTTTGATGAGACTAGCCACGAGCTAGATCTATTGCTACGAGATGATTTACAGTGACAGAAAGCATTTTGTGGAGGAAGATGAGGACGGCTAATATCATTCCTTCATCTGCCGCTACTAAAGCTCCCATATCGATACAAGAACACC
Source organism: Hsuehochloa calcarea (assembly GCA_036346395.1). Classification (NCBI taxonomy): domain Eukaryota; kingdom Viridiplantae; phylum Streptophyta; class Magnoliopsida; order Poales; family Poaceae; genus Hsuehochloa; species Hsuehochloa calcarea. The sequence goes on along the minus strand of CM070614.1, from coordinate 17,668,733 downwards.
TACGCCTACTTCACCTTCGCTGAGGCTCTCACAGATCTTCATCATCGCAGATCATGAGGTCGAAGAAACGGTATCTCACCCGGCGCCCACTTCGCATTCAGAGACAAAGATCCTCCTAATGTATAATAGGTAATCTACATGAGCGAGTCACTCGCTCCAGGTATAATGATCCAAATCTCTACTCTCATTCGGCTTTTGTTGCTTCTTTTGAACCCCGCGATATATCACATGCTTTATCTGATTCTAGCTGGGTAAATGCCATGCATGAGGAGTTAGAGAATTTTGAAAGAAACAAAGTTTGGAACCTAGTAGAACCCCCTAGCGGTCATAATGTTATAGGAACCCGTTGGGTGTTTAAGAATAAACAAGGTGAGGATGGTTCTGTGGTTAGAAACAAGGCCAGATTGGTAGCTCAGGGTTTCAGCCAAGTTGAGGGGTTAGACTTTGATGAGACATTTGCTCCTGTTGCTAGACTAGAAGCCATTCGCATTCTGCTTGCATTTGCTGCATCAAAAGGTTTTAAATTATATCAGATGGATGTTAAAAGTGCCTTTTTAAATGGTTTCATAGATGAGGAAGTGTATGTTAAGCAACCCCCTAGTTTTGAGGATCCTAAATATCCAAATCGTGTTTTCAAGCTATCTAAAGCATTGTATGGTCTTAAACAAGCCCCTAGAGCCTGGTATGATAGACTTAAGACCTTCTTGCTTAAAAATAATTTTGAGATGGGTAAAGTGGATAAAACTCTATTTATTATTAGGCGTGACAATGACTTCCGCTTGCTCAAATTTATGTGGATGATATTATCTTTGGTGGTTCCTCTAATGCTCTTGTTTCCAAATTTTTCCGACACTATGTCCAGGAATTTGAGATGAGTATGATGGGAGAGCTTAATTACTTTTGGGACTTCAAATCAAGCAATGCAAGGAAGGAACTTTCATCCATCGACGAAGTACACTAAAGATCTACTCAAACGCTTCAACATGGGTGATCGCAAGCCAATTTCCACTCCCATGGCAACCTCGACGGTTTGGATCCGGATGAGGAAGGAGAAGTCGTGGATCAACGCGAGTACCGCAGACATGATCGGCTCCTTCTCATTTGACGACCTCGAGACCGACATTCACTTCACGGTATGCCTTTGTGCAAGATTTCAGCGCCTCCGAGAACTTCCCATCGCCAAGCCGTTAAGCGCATATTCGTGTATTTACACTCTACCCTCTTATATGGCATTTGGTATTCCCGCTTCACTTTGTCCATTAGAGGTTTTTCGATTCGATTTTGCGGGTCGTTTGCTAGATAGGAAGAGTACCTCGTGCACCCGCACTTCTTAGGCACTTCTCTTGTATCTTGGTCTTCTAGGAAGCGGTCTATTGTTGCACAATCCACTCTTTGACGGAGTATGTAGTCACGCTAGTTGTCAGAGCTGATTTTGTGGATGACGCCCACTTTGAAAGATTATGGGTTAAACTTTGCTAGTGTTCCTCTTTTACGTGATAACACTTCGCTATTAATATTGCTAAAACCCAAAGCAACATTCTAGGACTAAGCACATAGACATTCGCCACTTCCTTAAAGATCATGTTGAAAAAGGTGATATTGTGATGCACTTCAGAGAGTCCAAGCTCAATTGGCGATATTCTTACCAAGCCTTTAGATCAAACCAGTTTTCCTCCTTAAGAAGCGAGTTAGGGGTAATTTATCCCTATGGGTTGGTTTGAGGGGGAGTTTGATCTTTTCTGATCTTTCCTTGTTCTCTTGATCTTTTATTGTTCTGTTTTCTGAACTTAGTGATCTTTTCGAACTTTTTTAGGTTTTTAGGCGTTTTAATTGCATCTCATTGTGTCATATTGCATTCATATGAAAACTCCAACACGTGGTTACAACAAATGGTATGAAAAATTCCAAAAAGATGCATTGTAATATAAAATTTTCTGCTTACTTTTAAAAATTGATGAAGCTTTGCCTATTACCCTTTAGAGCTTTTGTATTTCAATTCTTGCTCAATGTCATGTCTAGTTCTTTGACTTGCTAGAATTATCATGCTTTTACATGTGTAGCTTTGCTAGAATTATCATGCTTTTACATGTGTAGCTAAGTCTTTGCTATATGAGCTAGAACCTTTTAAACAACTCAAACTAAGAAATTGCAATTTGTGGATGTTTTAGCGAGTTGCGCAATTAGTGCTCCTCTTGTGACATTGGCCCTCTGTAATTGCTTTGTTAGCTCTTTGATCTAAAATTGACCATTACTTGAGCCTTTGTGTTCTTGAGATTCTAAAACTGCTCATGTGAAAAATGAAAATCAAGATTGTCTTATGCTTAAATTGTGCCAAACTATTCTTACGAGACTGCTTGTCAAATGACATGAACTTGGAGATAGTTTGATGAACCAGACGATCTCATGGGGACTGCTTGTCAGAAATGACATGAACCTCAAGATTTGTCGCCTGTAGAAACTTAGAAAGAGTTTGTGGATGGCTCCTAGTCCAGGATCTTCTTTACTAAGATATACCTTTAATCTACTTTTGGTCAAGCTTAGGATGAGTTTGTGGATGGCTCCTAGTCCGTGATCTTGTCACTAAGTTAGATCATTAGTCAACTTCAATATTCAATGCAAATGAGAAAAATGTTGACAAATGGGCGTTTATAAAATATTGAGCAAAATGATTCAATACGGGACTTGATTGACTCTTAATGTGGTCTTTGTTAGATTTTTGATCTCACTTTGACATTTTGACATGACCAATTTCACTTTAGGATCCTGTTGATGAACTTGTTTGAATTTGAAGCGCTGCTTAAATTGATCAAATCTTCGCTTTACTTTTGAGCCTTTGTGCTTAGCTTTGATAGATATGTCTTACCATGATCTTGCTAGCTGTCTGTCAGCTTGATATGTCGTTTGTGCAATATTAGAGATACTAGCTTGTTCTTTTGGGTAATCTCCAAAGCTTCTTGTAATCAAAAATTGAAAATACAAAAATTGAAGCCACTCCATTGCATTTCATGCATATTCCTCTTTATGCTTCTTTTGTTTCTCGCTTCTTCTTTATTCTATATTTATCATCTCCGGATGAGAGGAAGGTGTGATTCCTTGATGAATCCATTGTCAAAGGGGGAGAAGATGTGTTAAATGAGAAGAGAAGATGTGTTAATGAAAATATATTTCTTTGCTGGGGGAGAAACTGAAAATTTGAAATTTGAGGATCATAGTGAGGGGGAGTTCTTGAGTTGCATTCTTATTGTCTTATTGAATATTCTGAACTTGAATTGCATTCTTTTATACTCACAATGATCATAGGTCAATTGAACAATTGTTCTTTCATATGGACCTCATGTGAGAATTTTGACCCTTTTTTGGAAATCAAAGTTTTTATGCTTTCTTTTGCCTTGTCTCACATGCCTATACTATTCTGATGCCAGCTTGGTCATGTTCATTGCTTTTTCTTGCTTATGGACCAAGTTGTGCCTTTGTGCGAAAACTGCGAGTAAACTCGTTTTCAAACCTCTTACTTACATTTTCTGGATAATTGCCAATGTGTTCATCAAGGGGGAGATTGTGGATTTCATGGGGATATGTTCCAGATCTTAGGATGATGTGACAATTGGCAATGGCGCTACTTCGGTTGTCGCTTCACGTGTTTTCGACAAAGTTTCGTGCTTATCGATGGGTGGTCCGACCGGTCCTAGCACGGCGGTCCGACCGGTCCCAAATCGGTCGGACCGGCCATGTGGGGCGGTCGGACCGGCGGTGACCTAAAAGTGGTCAAAACGTGCTGGGCCAAAAATAGGTGTTGTAGGCAAGTGAGGGGATCCCAATGCACTTGGTCTCATGATTTTGGAGTCTTCAAGAAGAAGTTCTATTGGATTTAAGTTTCGGTAAGGTTTCGTTTTGAGGGTATGAAATTCGCTAAGTCTCGGTGGCGGTCCGACCGCTCACGAGGAGCGGTCCGACCGCCATGGGCGGTCCGACCGCTCACCCGAGCGGTCGACCGGTATTGACTTGAACGTCCGCCAACTTCGGCGATGTTGTTTTGTTAGGTCAAAGTCATTGGTTTCATGGCATATGATTTGCATGATGCATGTTTTGACTAACATGGGTCAAGTTGTGAAGAACTTGTTCCCGAATACATGTTTGCTTGTCTGTGGTTGTGCAGGTTGCTTGGTGGTCAACGACGGTCAACGGCGAGGAAGATCGGGACTAGACTTGAAGAGTTGAGGTCCGTAACGATCAACGATGCCAGTGAGGTCAACGACTCAAGTGTGACACAAGATGGACAAGGGTGACCTATTAGCAAATCCATGACGCATGGTGAAGCGGTTTAGGTCAAAGGTTAAAGACGGCGCTTTGCGTGCGTGTGTGACCCGCTTGTTAGTGGGCCTTAACGGGAGCCCAAGAGAGTCAAACCCCAAGAGTTTTAGGCCTCCACTATAAATAAGGAGGAGATGGTGGCTGCACCTCTCTCTCTCGCTTTTTATGTTTCAAAACCCTAATTGTCTTTAGGGAGTTGAGGTGGAGGCTAGGGCTCTTGATGGTTTGTGGTGAATTTCGTGATCTTTGATTGTCCATCGATCCATGATGGTGTGGATGTAATCCAAAGATCAATCACGAAATCAATCTATGCAAGGTTTGCTTGAGATAAGTCTCTTTTCGCTCTTGCTTTCAATTTCGTGTTTTTAGGGCTTTCTTTGATCCATGAGTTTGTGATTGATTCTTTCACGTGAATTAGCTTGTCGTGATATGTGTGAATCTATCTAGCATCATCTTGATCATCAATCACTCACGAACAAGCATTAGGATCAAGTTTTCGTTCTTGCCTTGTTAGACCTTCGTTAATCAATTGACAATTGCTCAAGATCGCTCCAAGAATTATCATAATATTCGATTGAATAGGTCCTCAATAGCATAGAGAAGGTGTGTGCAAAATTTTGTGAAGTTTGGAGTTGAGAATCAAAAGTTAGACCTAATTGCAACTTCATCGGCTGATTTTACTGCTTTGATTGGTTCACAGATCGCCGGTCCGACCGCCCGTCACCACCGGTCCGACCGATTTGAGCGGTCCGACCGCCAAGATAACAGCGGTCCGACCGCCCGGCAATCGGTCCGACCGGTTCAATCTGAGGTCGACCGCCAAGATTTGTGTTGCTTTGATTCTTCTTGATTATTGTCACATTGCTTAGGGTTTAATTGGATTCAATACTAGTCTTCCGTGTCTTCGTATATTGATCTTCATAGCTTTCTAATAGCTACTGGAGTGAAATTGTATTGAGTTCATAATTTGTGAAAAAGTGACCGTGCTCCTATTCACCCCCCCCCCCTCTAGTCGCCTTTACGGTCCAACAGAGGACAACATGGGAATATTAATAGAAGTACATGTGATGATAATGAAGCTATTGAATACTGTTGATTTATCATTGTTCATTGTATATTGATGTATTGCTGAGTCGTGCACTCACCCTTGTTCGTTTGTTATTTTTTGGTGATCATTGAGGGTGCCACGATTGAGAGCGAATAATACACATGGGATAGTTAAATACTTCAGATACATGATTATTTCGCAAGGAGAACGATTTGATTCATTATTGTTGGACTACTTTTAGGACATGTTAGAGATTGAATAAGCTTAGATCAATGTTTTAGACTAGTCTATTTGTTCCAAGGTTTTCGATTTATTGGTTTGGTGCTATTTTAGACTGTTTACCTTGCTATGTTTCCCTTGTTTATTTATTCATGCTTGACCAATCTTTATTCATGTTATATTGTGACGCGTGGATGTGTTTTATTATTGTTTTGCTTGCTGAAATGTCATAGTGTGTTAATGTTTATTAGTTGTTAAGGGTAGTTTAGTGGCATTCCAGGCTCGGTGTTGGGCTGGGGTGTTACATAGCTGGTCGGAAGGTTTCGACTACCTGGTCGTTCTGGCGACAGGAAGTTGGAGACTGCGAGGGTTTATCACAGACGGTTCTTAACAAGAACCGTTTGTGATATTTACTTATCACAGATGGTTTGTAATTGGAACCGTCTGTGATATGTATCACAGACGGTTATTAACAAGAAACGTCTCTCATAAGCACGACTGGTTTGAAGAAGACGACGAGTACGTGTAAGAAAGCAACCAAGCCCACCATGAAGCATGATCTTTTTTCTCGGTTGTCGTCCACTGTCATAGGGGCGGCCCCACCGGCCAGGCAAAGCCACCTCCGGAGAAAAGCCGAAGCACCCCCGGAGGGTCCTCGACGCTTCGCAAAGCTCGGAGTAGTAGGCCCTCCGGGCCACCTCTGGAGAAGAGCCGAGCCACCCCTAGAGAGTCCTCGGCACTCCAAGCTCGAGCAAAGAGTTCTCCTGCCTCCTCCCGAGAAGGGTCAAGCACCCGGAGGGTCCTCGACGCCTCGCGAGGCCTGGAGCAGCAGGCCCTCCGGGCTGCCACCTTCGGAGAAGTGCCGAAGCACCCCCGGAGGGTCCTCGATGCCTCACGAGGCCCGGAGCAGCAGACCCTCCGGGCCACCTCCTGAGAAGCGCCCCCCGGAGGGTCCTTGGCACTCCGCCAGGTGAACAAAGTGCAGGAAGACCGACCGTGGGCCAAGGCCTAGGCATAGGGGGAGGAAAGGTCCCTGTAGCCCCTACGCATACAGTATTCCTGTAGGGGGTAGGATAGTAATGTAAACGTAGGACTATAAATAGGGAGTCACCCCCCACAGGAGGGGACCTTTTTATGGGTGATTAAAGAAAAAAAAAATCAATATTTGTTCACAGGCTGCTGTTCCCCTTTCCGAGGATCCTTCGGCTCCCCCAGAGTGACGGAGGTCCCTTTTTCTCTTATTGTCTAGTCTTGTTTGGTACGACAGTTGGCGCCGTCCGTGGGGACTCGGCAAAAGTCAGGTGCAACTCCGAAGCAGCGTAATGGTACCCCCTCGAAGGGTACCACTAAAGAGGTTTTCGGCCAAAGCATGAGCGGCGTATTTACTGGCATTTAGAGAGCCAAGCGCACTAGGACTGCGGTGGCGGCTTCGGCTGTAACACCCTGGCTTTTCAAGAGCCAAGGTATTAACTAAAACCTCTACCTCTTGTCAACAATCTAAACAACTTGTCAGCAAGGGTGAGTCCCAGACTCAGCAAGTACAAAAGATTATTTTGAACATAGCAAATACAAATCATCAAGAATATAGTGAGCCAGCACATGAATTAGAAATAACACATGAATGAATGAATGTGCATGCCTTCACTTCTGCTCATGCTGGTATAGCTAGTGAACATCCGTCGGTGTTCACTTATGCCAGAATTCTACAAAACGCGGGGATCCAAAGCCCGTTTGAGAACATTTCAAAACGGGGATCCAAATTGCCCAAATTGGAAAGGTGGGTCATACGTGCCCATGTTGGAATGATGGGAATTCACTAACCACTTCCGTGGGTGTCACAAGAACAATACTTATATGCATGAATGAACAAGATGTGTAATGAAATGACAACAACTGAACCATAGTAATCCGATACCACCATGAGCAAGTACATATCACCATTATTCATCATATATTCACCAAACAGGGAAAAACACCTATCAATCACAAACATACAGGTGTACTTGCCTTTTTCCACTACGACATGCGGGGAGGCAAGGATGATGCCCCTCACTCCAGAACTACGCCTCCTACACAAGAATATCGCTAACAATAAGAACGCTGAGGAAAATGTATCCACTCACACTCCTTAGCCCAACTACCTGAAACCTAGGGTTCAAATAAGGGTTATACTCAATTTTTCCACACAGTCTAGCCGAAAATTCCACAGGACAGTAGTACTAAATTCATCATAACTTTTACTAAGAAACTCGAAACGGGATGATCTTGGACTCTCTGAAAACATGACAAAACCATCTACGATAATCTAGTTGGAAAGATCCCCTGATTCGACCTCCTATTAATTTTAATGTTCACGTGAAGTTTCTGTCTCTTCAATCTGGCAGTCAAAAGTACAGTGGTGGTGTAAAATCCATACCTTTTGATTGACACTTCTAAAAATTGTGTTCTTTATCAATTTGGAAAACTTGCTGAATTTCCTACAATATTCATCTTGGGTGACCTTTCTGATATGGTCTCTAATTAATTCATAATGGCCAGACAAGATAATTGTCACTTCTCGTCAGCCTTTTTGGATAGTCGCAAAGAAACTATCATCAATCCTAAACCGTAACTCCAAATCAGGTGATCTTTGTGCCTATAGAAAGCTAAGGATGGGCACTACAACTTTCTAAGAGATGGACATATTGGAAAATGAACGTAACCTACCCAAAATTGATGAGAAACGTTGCTGAAAAAACTGATCTATTACTGACAGCACCAAACTGAGTTGAATAATCTACCGAGCTATCGGAGATCGAGGTTACCCTTAGTGAACCGCTAGAGAACGACGCTCACATTTGCGTCTGGTGCTCTTCTCCTCCCCTTCCTCCTCCTCTTCCTTCTTTATCCCCTTCTTCTCCTCTTTTTCTTGTTTCTTCTCTTTGGTCGGCTCTCCAACGGCCGCCTCGTCGCCTTCCTTCCAATGGGTAGTAGCAAGGGCTTCGCCAGGAGGATGGAGGCGTCTTTGGGATGCTTTGGTGCAGGGGAGGCGCAAGAGAGGAGGTGGTGGTGGCGCCAAGGGATGGGGGCAACACAAGTGGACGGTGGGGAGAGGAGAGGTGGGCTAGTGTATGGGGTGGAATCCCCTGGTAACCACCTAGTGGGCTCGCCTAGTCCATGCCCATGCCTAGTTTGTCGAGAAATTGTGAAAACCCCTTTTTCAGAATTTCTACTTCTTTAATTGTCTTTTCTCCTCCCGTCTTCTTTCCTAATTACCCGATTCGTTTCCGGGGTATTACATTCTACCCCCCTTAAAATGTAATTCAACCCAATTCTAACCACACTTGGAACCACATAATTACGATAAACAACTTACTAACATTGCCACGCACTTGCCGAGAATAACTCGGATAAAGCCGGCGCATGCGGACTCAATTCCTGGTGGCCTCCCTCTCGGATCGATGGGTCCATAACACCTTGACGATATACGGCGTCTTGTGTCTCAAAGACCGCTCGATATCTCCGACGCGCACCTACCGCGACTCAACGGTGAGGTCTTTCTCAATAGTCGGCGGCTCCAAGGAAATCTTATGCTCTGGGTCTTTCAAAAACTTCCTCAGCATTGAAACGTGAAACACATTGTGGACACCGCCCATGGACTCTGGAAGGTCCAGGCGATAGGCTAGCTTCCCAATCCTCGCAATAATCGGGAATGGTCCGACATACCTTGGGCTAAGCTTCCCTTTGGTACTGAATTAGACAATACTTTTAGTGGGAGACACTCTCAAGAGCACATGGTCTCCCACCGCAAACTCCAAGTCGCGCCTCTGCACATCTGCATAGCTTTTCATGCGCTCTGCTGCAGCTAGCGGTCTGCCGCACTATAGCCACACGCCAATGCTTTTGAATCCACCAGGTCCCAAATCGCCTTCTCACCTCTCGCATCCCAAAGCGGTGGTGATCTGCATTCTGCCATCTGAGAACCTCGAATGGTGCAGCTTTTAATGCTGGAATGATAACTGTTATTGTAGGCAAACTCTGCAACAGGCAACTGGTCCTCCCAACTCCCCTTCCAAGATAGAACGCAAGTTCGTAACATGTGAGGACCCCGAATTATTAGGCTTGTAATGTTTAGTCACCAATTGACCCTAGCATCACAAACAAAATAACCCGTGTCTTCGAGACATGTATACTTCCCAGAAATGCAGTATAAACACCCCTTTACAAAATTCATGCATCAATTCCATTCATTCACTTAGAACCGAAACACAGCAACAAATTAGAAGTTGAACTAAATTAAGGATAGTTATTACAAAAGAGAGGCCGACCGGCCAAATACATATAAATACAAAAATCAACAGCGGAAGTAAAAGTGCCATAAGATGACCATAACAAAAGAGCCAATCAGTGTGCCTTTAGCCCACAAGGCAACCGACCAGACCGCCAAGCTAGTCGTCAAACCCGCAACACATCTCACAAAAGTGAGGCCCTTGGGGCTCACCTTCCTCCTCTGCAACAAATAGTTAAGCAAAGCAAATGAGTACAAAAATTGTACTCATGAAGACTTACGTGTAGAATAATGAGACCTATACATATGCTACATGCAAGCTTATTTAAGTGGAGGTCAGATGTTTCATTTTTCGACAAAGCAATCTTTATTTGCAATAATGTAGTACGCTTAAAAGCAAGTTGACAAATCTATTTTTAATGTTCAAATAACAGAAAAAGAAAACATAATAACAGTAGATAGATGACAACAACAATCCTGGAAGTGACTAAACCATTAGTCACCACAAACAATAGCATGAATTACCCATTCATACCAACCATGTCAAATTTTAATGAAAAAGGTTGTAGTCTAATTCTTGCACGACCTTACCAAGCATGTCCATAACCTAGACGAGGCTATTCAATAGTTTTATCCTGCGCAGGGTGTACCAATGTACCCACACGCCAGATCGCCTTTTTGCCAAGCTATTAAGCACACTTCCTTAGGTATGCCGGCACGGCTAAGTCCTACGAGACATTTCCAATATTGTGCATTAACTGCGAGTCGCTCGTATGGATAGAAACCCATACATTGTGTCAGAGTCATCGTAAAGCCTCGGTCAACTACCCATCGCAGGTAAAGCCTTGGACAACTACGATGCCCCTCGAGGTGGAGAGCCTACCCGGAATCTCCACCACCGCACACCCAACACATGAACATGGATCCTTTTTCACACAACAAACACAACCCCCTCCTGCGACTCGGAGCTAACACACGCCAAAGTACTTAGCCAAGAGAGGTCTCATATCCCTCTCACGTGGTTAGAACGCAAAAGCGCTTGGCTTAGTGACACAAGTAACTCGGTCCTCCATGACCTAGGCACCACTCCATTCACACCAACAGATCACACCAACATACCATTGTGCCCAAGTCTAAAATAATTTTATTTTCAGTTTTTGACTTTACAAAGTAACAAAGCACAAGTGGTGGACATAATGGAATAATAAATATATGTGTGATCAAAATCATCGACTAAAATCGATGATCGCCCATTACTACCGAAACTAAGCATTTCTAAGAAATTTCAAATCGCAATATACTAAGTGATAAGAGTTCATCCATCGAACTCAAATCACAGCAAAATAACCCAGTCTCATGGTAGTATAGGATAATCAATTCCTACAGATTATGCAACTATAGGATACTAACCATAATTTAACAACAAAATAGCAATGCATACATACAAGTTTGTGGATATCGTGAGGATATGTGCACGATCTCAGGATGATGAGTCAATTGGCAATGGCTTTGTTGGTTTGCAAAATCTCGCACTTCGGGTTTGCTTACGCCTTTGTCGGACCACAGCGGTCGACCGGTGGTTTGGGGCGGTCAGACCGCCCGTGGGACGGTCGGACCGGCAATGGTGGCCGGTCGGACCGGCTTGATCTAACTTTGGATTTTAGGGCTAATCCAAAAATAGGTTGTGTAGGCAGGTGAGGGGAGTCTCCAGGATATGGTTTCATCATTTTTGGAGCTCCCAGTCAAAAGTTTTATTGAGTTGAAAATTCCAGAAGGTTTCGGGTTTTCAAGCTAGAATTTTGGTCTGTTTGACCGTCCGACCGCCGTTGTGGGAGCGGTCCGATCGACTGATATCGGTCGGACCGCCCACGTAGGCGATCGAGACCGGCAATGGCTTGGAGGTAAGCCAAGTTCGCATTGATGCATGTTGATTGTGTTTAATGTTTGGTTATCAATGCTTTATTGTTGCATATTGCATTGTGGAACTAACGTGGGTCAAGTTGTGAAGAACTTGTTCCCGGAAACGGTTTGTGTGTCTATTCTTTGTGCGGTGGCTTGCGTGTCAACGACGCCAACGGTGAGTGGATCGACTACGCTTGGAGCCGAGGTCCGTAACGATCGTGGATACCGGTGAGGTCGTGTGACTCAAGCATGGTGCAGATGGGCAAGATGGATCGAACGGGTGGTTCGACATACCGGTTGGATCAAAGCGGTGCGGATATCGGTGCGAGTCTCGGGAGGTTCCGAGGGATTCGGACAAGAGAGGCTTGGCGTCGATGGGAACCGCTGATCAACCTACACGTGGTGAAGCAGGCGATTGCTTCAACAGATTAGTGTGTGGGTCCCATGTGTGAGTGGGTCCCAAATGTGTAACCCTAGTCCTCTCCTATAAATAGAAGGGGGGAGATGAAAAACCCCCTTGAAGCTTCCATTTGTTTTGCCCCTTGCTTTTCTAGGGTTAGGGTTTGGAGAGGAAGAGAGGGAGAGATTGTATGCTCCTTGGGTGAGCTCTTGTCCTCCTTGAGGGAGTGGCTTTGTAAGCATCTTGTGAGATCAATCAATCTTGTGATGCTTGCTTGAGAGATCGTTTGTCTCCTCTTTGTGTTCTTCTCTCATTTGAATGAATTTGGTGCTTCCTTGATTCAAGGGTTTTGATTGGTCTCTTGACCCTTTTGTCTTGCTTTGATGTGTGGGAATACACCTAGACTCATCTAGACCATCAATCCCCCAAGCAAGTCTTGAATCAAAGATTTTCACTTTTCTAGGGTTTGTGCACTTCTTTGTTAAATCCTTGAGAGATTGATTCTGCGAAGTGGATCTGAAGGATCGTCGCTAGAAATAGGTCTCTAATATCATTAGGAGGTGTGCTCAAATTTGGTCAAGTTTCATTGGTTGAATCAAAAGTTGGATCAAATTTCGTTTTGGATTTGGGGTGGATTTTCAGATCGATCGAACCGGTCGACCGGTTTATGTAACGCGGTCCGACCGCCGATATTCGCATCGCCGTCCCGCCGGTCGAACTGTTGTCCACCGGTCCGACCGCCGATTAGTTGCCGGTCGATCATTGTTGAACGCTCGGTCCGACCGCTTGTGGTAGCGGCCCGACCGCCGTGTCCAGATCAACCTTTGAGTTTAAATCTCCACATTTGTGTCGTGTGGTTGTCGGGGGTTATCGAATTCAGCACAAGGTTTTCATTGTGTGCTTACTGATCTTCTTAGCTTTCATAGCTAAAGGAGTAAAGTTCGTGTTGAATTTGATTTAGGCGAGAAAGTTGGGAAAGCGCCTATTCACCCCCCCTAGTCGCCTTTCCGGTCCTACAAGTGGTATCGATCCGGTTAGCTCTTTTCTCTAGATCTTAACCTGTCTTTGGAGCCATGGCGACTTAGCGATATTCAATCGGGCCACATGTTTTGATGGAGTTGATTTTGCATATTGAAGGCCGAATGGAGGCCTACATCGAGGCTCAAGGGCACGCGATTTGGCTTAAGGTGAAAAACCCTTATGTCGTGCCACCGATGACAATTTGATCACTCGGATGTGGAGAACAACAAATAGGCTCGAATTTCTTGATTCAAGGCCTTAGTCGATCGGAGTTTGAGCGTGTTGCTCACTTTCGTCGCTCATGAGATCCGCGACTCTTTGTGATTATCACGAGGGTCCATCGCGATCAAGGAAGTGAGACAGAACCGACTTAAGAAAGCATACTCAAGATCGAGCAAAGACTCGTGAATCTTTAGATGAGCCGTGGGGAGATTTTCTAAAATTCTTCATGATCTCCGCTTTGTTGATCTTGTATTTATCGAGTCGAGAAAATGCACGCCACTTTTGGGTGCTTTGGATGTGAAGGTCTGGGGATGAAGATCATCGCCATCAATGACAACATCACATGAGTGAGCTTACCATGGATAAGCTTTACTCGAGGTTGAAGACGCATGAGATTGATTTTATCTCGCGTCTCCCCACGATGAGCCAATGGCTTTAGTGATCGATCAATCTAAGGGTAGATATGTTTGATTCCTTTAATGTTAGCTCATCCGGATTTTCTTTGTCTGCTTTGCATTCTTTGAGCGATGAGCAACTTGAGAGACTACCCGAGGATGACTTAGCCCTCCTATCCACAAAATTCACGAGAGCCTACAATAATGTGAGGAGTAGGAGGAGAGGTGGACCTATCACATGCTTTGAATGTGGTGAGCCAACCACATTCGCTCTAGATGCCCCAAGTCGAGGGCAAGGAGGAGAAGGAGTCACAAAGGCATCCTCAAGCGAGGATGCTAAGTCCAAGAAGACAAACTATCGCAAGTTTGTCACCGAGTCCTTGAAGCTCTAGAGGATGTGAGCATGGAAGATGTGGACTCGAGTCTGGAGGGCGACAAGAGTGACTCCGTGGCAAGAAGAAGGCACGTGATTTCACGGCATGTGCTTTATGGCTAAGAACGACCACGACGACTTCTCCAACAAATGAGGATCCTTTTAGTGATCCCGATGAGGTATGCCCTTCACTTCGACATGAAAAGGGCTTTAGTGCTTGCTGAACAAAAATTGCATAAGCAAGCTAAAATGATCAAGAAACAGATACTATGATTGATAATTTGAACCTAGAAGTGGTTAGGCTCAAATCCATTAATCTGATGAATTTCGTGATTCATGCTCTAGCTTGCTTAATGAATTGTCAAGCTTGAATAATGCTCATTCCTCCGTTGAAGAACAATTGAAAATGCTCTTGTTGAACTAGAATCTTTCAAGTCTAGTTACGTGTTGCATGAATGCCATTCCGCTTGATGTGACCGCTTTAGATGCTATTCCATTAAATTGCTCAAACGTGCTTTGCTAGAATTGAAACGGATAGCTCTTTAAAAGAATTGCAAAATTTGATGCTAGTCACACTTGTTCTCATTGTAAGAATAATCGAATTAAAATGCAAGAGATGACCAAATGGTTGCTTATTCTAGAATTGCCTCTTGTGAAAATTGCCCTAAGCTTACAATTGAGATTGAAGCTTTAAACAAGACTCTTGAAGAGAAAGCTAAAATTGAAAGATCCATGTCTCTTACTGCTTCCAAGAAAGTTATTGATTCATCTTCTTGTATGTTGCATGCTGAAATTGAAATTGCTATTGGTAAGATACAAGAGGCTTTTAGAGTCAAATTTAAGGAGCAGTTGAATAGGATTGGAGAGTCCTATTGTGTGTCTTGTGAGGCTCTTAAAGTGGAAGTGGATCTTCTTAAGAGCAAACATGTTGAGGCAATCGATTCTAAAAAGTGCTCCAATTGTGGAGTTTTGGCAAAAGAGAACGATTACCTCAAAATGACTCTTGAGAGGTTTTCTAGTGGGAAAAAGAAACTCAACTTGATTCTAGACCAATCCAAGGTGAGTGTGAAAAACAGTGGCCTAGGTTTCAAGTCCCTAGAGCTTTCCAAGAATCTTCCACCAAAGATTGCTAGAGTTGTGAAAAGTGGGTTGGTTGAGCAAGAACCTTCTTTGACTTCAAAGGTTGTTCCTAAAGTTGTAGGTTCTGCTCAATCTCTTTCTAGCAAGAAAGGTGCTTCATTTCACCAAGACGGACCCTCAAAAGGTCAAGTACCATTGCACCTTCGCAAGAAAGAGGGCCACACTGTTGAGTTTTGCTTCCGGAGAGCAAAGATTGAGAGGAAAGAGAGGATGAGCACTTTGAGATCCATTAGAGGAGTCTCTTCTTCAGCTGTAATCTCTAGAGCCGGGCAGCCTATTCAGCGTACCATTTATAGGCCTAGGTTTGTAGAGAACTCTGTTGACTCTTTTGGTGGGTCCAGGCAGCAGTGTGGTTTAGGATATCGTGAGGATAGACCACGGGTAGCACCTAGACAGGGGGAGTATCGGTCTTTTGGTAGATCGTTTTGGAGAGGTCCAGGTGGTGCTCATGGGCATTCTTATGATTTTGTGCCTAATCATTTCTCTGCTTCTTTTGCTATTCCTGTGCCTCATCCATCTCAAGATCGACTCCTAGAACCTTTATCTCAAATCCCAGTACTGAGGCTTGGATGTTTTGAGGGAATTTGCTCTTTCTATTTTCATTGTATCATAATGCATTTTTATTTCAAATGTCGTGCATTGCATAATAAAATTTGTGGAGCCTTGAGTATTATCCTTGTATGGCTTGATTTCATACTCTATACCTTGTCATATCAAGTGATAGTCTGCTGGACTTCTTTTATGGCTCTTCGTGTTTTGGCTTAGCTTTTCCTTGCTAGCTTTATATCTGTGAGCAAATTGAATCGAATCATGTCTTGTTGGATCTTGTGACTAGTTTTGCTCTAGTGATCCTCTTATGATTCTTGCCATGTCTTACAAGTTGAATTGAGTCTTGAACTTATTTTGAGATGAAAATGAGCTTTTATCTTCTTAAGTCAAGCAAATAAAAAAAGAGATTTTAAATGCGAAAAAAGCTGATCTCACCAATCCTTTCTCATGAGACGGCTTGCCATTGCACTAGGCATGAACTCGGGGAGTTTTGGATGACCTAGACCACTCTTTTAAGCTTATCGCTTGAGATGGTCGCGCAAGGCTTGAGATCTAGCACAGAGAAAAAAAAGGAAGAGAAAGAAAAGAAAAATTGCCCAAAAGGGCTAAGTGCTTGAGCTTTGCTTCAAAAGAATTCTCTTAATGCTCAAAATGCCTCAATTCTGTTTTGAGTCTCTTTTGCTTATAGACATGGCTTGACTCATTTTTGGTTGCTTTTAGTGAATCTATGACATTGAGCAACCTTTCATGGTTTTAATTCATTAATCTCAGATTTATCTTGGTGTTAGCTTTAAAGACATGTTTTGCCATGATTGAATATAGCTTCTACTCTTTATATGGCTTGGTATATGTCTTGTACTGTCTACATAGATAATGGTCATGGCTCCTTTTGCTAAATTTCAAATAAAGTCATTTTTCTCATGCTCGTTCTTCTCTCAAAGGGGGAGAAGGATTGAAGAAAATGCTGCTTTGGAGCTTTTGGTTCACATAAGGTTTCATGCATAAAAGAACACACACACACACACAAAAAATTTTTGTGAACCCTTTGAAAATTTGTGATCATAGTGAGTTGAGTCTCTGGGTTTTATTGCCTTTTTCTGATTTGAATTGCAATTCAAGAAGACTCACAATGATCAAAGGTCAAATATAACTTATTGTCTTTCATATGGACCTTAGTGAGATTTTTGGCCATCTTCTGGAGTTTGAATCTTTTTGTGCGTTCAATGCCTTATCTCACTTGCTTTCACTATTCTGAAGCCAGCTTGGTCGGTTCCTAAGCTTTTTCTTGCTTATGGACCAAGTTGTGCCTTTATGCGAAAACGCGATTTTTACTTTTCATTTGAAAACCACATTTTCTTGAAATTGCCAATGTGTTCATCAAGGGGAGATTGTGGATATCGTGAGGATATGTGCACGATCTCGGGATGATGAGTCAATTGGCAATGGCTTTGTTGGTTTGCAAAATCTCGCGTTTTGTTTTGCTTCATCTTTGTCGGACCACGGCGGTCCGACCGGTGGTTTGGCGGTCGATCGCGCTGGGACTGGCGGATCGGAAGCAATGGTGGCGGTCGGACCGGCTTGACCTAACTTTGGATTTTAGGGCTAATCCAAAAATAGGTTGTGTAGGCAGGTGAGGGGAGTCTCCAGGATATGGTTTCATCATTTTTGGAGCTCCCAGTCAAAAGTTTTATTGAGTTGAAAATTCCAGAAGGTTTCGGGTTTTCAAGCTAGAATTTTGGCTAAGTCTTTTTGACCGGTCCGACCGCCGTTGTGGGAGCGGTCCGACCGGCCTGATATCGGTCGGACCGGCCCTGTGGGGCGGTCAGACCGGCAATGGCTTGGAGGTAAGCCAAGTTCGCATTGATGCATGTTGATTGTGTTTAATGTTTGGTTATCAATGCTTTATTGTTGCATATTGCATTGTGGAACTAACGTGGGTCAAGTTGTGAAGAACTTGTTCCCGGAAACGGTTTGTGTGTCTATTGCTGTGCAGGTGGCTTGCAGGTCAACGACGTCAACGGTGAGTGGATCGGGACTACGCTTGGAGAGCCGAGGTCCGTAACGATCGTGGATACCGGTGAGGTCGTGTGACTCAAGCATGGTGCGAGATGGGCAAGATGGATCGAACGGGTGGTTCGCAATACCGTTGGATCAAAGGTGTGGATATCGGTGCGAGTCTCTCGGAGGTTCCGGGGATTCGGACAAGAGAGGCTTGGCGTCGATGGGAACCGCTGATCAACCTACACGTGGTGAAGCAGGCGATTGCTTCAACAGATTAGTGTGTGGGTCCCATGTGTGAGTGGGTCCCAAATGTGTAACCCTAGTCCTCTCCTATAAATAGAAGGGGGGAGATGAAAAACCCCCTTGAAGCTTCCATTTGTTTTGCCCCTTGCTTTTCTAGGGTTAGGGTTTGGAGAGAAAGAGAGGGAGAGATTGTATGCTCCTTGGGTGAGCTCTTGTCCTCCTTGAGGGAGTGGCTTTGTAAGCATCTTGTGAGATCAATCAATCTTGTGATGCTTGCTTGAGAGATCGTTTGTCTCCTCTTTGTGTTCTTCTCTCATTTGAATGGATTTGGTGCTTCCTTGATTCAACGGTTTTCGATTGGTCTCTTGACCCCTTTTGTCTTGCTTTGATGTGTGGGAATACACCTAGACTCATCTAGACCATCAATCCCCCCAAGCAAGTCTTGAATCAAAGATTTTCACTTTTCTAGGGTTTGTGCACTTCTTTGTTAAATCCTTGAGAGATTGATTCTGCGAAGTGGATCTGAAGGATCGTCGCTAGAAATAGGTCTCTAATATCATTAGGGAGGTGTGCCCGAAATTTGGTCAAGTTTCATTGGTTGAATCAAAAGTTGGATCAAATTTCGTTTTGGATTTGGGGGTGGATTTTCAGCACTGGACTGAACCGGTCTGACCGGTCTTGTAACGGCGGTTCGACCGCCCGTATATTCGCATCACTGTCTGCCGGTCGAACCGTTGTCCACCGGTCCGACCGCCGATTAGTTGCCGGCCGTATCATTGGTTGAACGTCGGTCCGACCGCCCGCGGTAGCCGGCCCGACCGACCGCTTTGTCCAGATCAACCTTTTGAGTTTAAATCTCCACATTTGTGTCGTGTGGTTGTCGGGGGTTATCGAATTCAGCACAAGGTTTCCGCTGTGTGCTTACTGATCTTCTTAGCTTTCATAGCTAAAGGAGTAAAGTTCGTGTTGAATTTGATTTAGGCGAGAAAGTTGGGAAAGCGCCTATTCACCCCCCTAGTCGCCTTTCCGGTCCTACAAAGTTGAAATCAATATATTAGACTCGAAAAATACTGGGATTAACATGATCAAACTGCTTGACTGGTTGCTACTGTTCAAGATGTTGCGGAGGATCACCTAAGTTATCAATGTGCTCTTCGGAACCTAACGAGAAAGCGAAAAAGAACCGATAAGAATGAAGAAAACAAAAAGACTCAAAAGCAAACCTTCTCCAAATGTTTTGAAAATTTTACAGCGGCAAGAGCATGATTTATAAGGAATTTAGCAATAAGAACCAATTGATTTGGATACTTAACGCAAAAGATATGAGCAAAACAAATCTGCTCAGCCTTATAAATCACAAATGCTACTATTCATTGCAACTAACATCTTAGCAAAAATTTATGGAGCTAGAATGAGGTTAGAAACATTTTTAGGTAAAAGTTCAGTTAAAAACATAGCCAAAAAATTTGAATCAACCGAAAAGGAATTAAAATGAAATAGTTATGTAGTTTACAAGTTAATTGCATTTTTCAGCTAACAAATAATCCTCTCGGGAAAAATATGAGTTTAAAACGACGTGGACGAACTTGGATTGTTGATCTTGGATCCAACGGTCCAAGTCCACGGGATAGCGCGTGCTCCAGTGGCTCACAACCCCACCGTTGGATTTAGATCCAACGATCCACGTGGATGGAGACGTTCGGACGGTCCGAACGTTCAAATAGATGTGGGCCTTTGATCTATAGATGGACGGCTCACAACGAAAGGACCTTCGACCGGTCTGAACGTTCACTCGAATCTGAGCCGTAGATTCGAAATCTAATGGCCCACGCGCGCGGCTCATTCATTCACCGTTGGATTTAGATCCAACGGTCCAGGTGGTTCGAGACGTTCGGATGGTCCGAACGTTCACTCGAATCTGAGCCGTTGATCTAAAATCCTACGGTACACATGGATCGCCGCGTTCAGATGGTCTGAATGTTCACGCGATCGTGGGCCATTGATCTAAGGATCGACGGTCCACAGCGATCCACGTTCAAAGAGCTCGCGCCCAGTTCAACCGACAAAACTCGACGGCGAAAAGAGGCTCACCGCCGGCGACTCTGGTCACGGCGGTGCGAGCAAAGTCCCAAAATGGGTCCACAATAACTTTGCGCACACCCTGGGACCAATTTCTATGGCCGCGGCGGTTTAAAACGCCGGCAAACCGGAGTTGACAGAGATGACCAAAAACGGTCGAAAACGAAAAATGCAAGGAAGCTCTGCTGCGGTTCAAGTAAGCGTGTGCCAAGCAACTAGGGACTACTGTGGAGTTACCTTAGCACGGGAAAAACACAGAGAACGGTTGGAGCTGCTCCGGTGATGAAAAATAGTGCTTTCAGCCGAAAATGGGGAATCTCCAATTCGGCCAAGCCCTGAGGAAGATAAGCCAAATTAAGCGAGGGTTAAGCTCAAGAGAGTAAAGAGGGAGCAGAGGGAGAAAGAAATGGAGAGGGAGAACCACTGTGGTACCGCCTTCACCGTAAGCTCGAAGCTCGACAATGGCGGCAGAGGTGCTTTCGGATGAATGCAACTCAAACAACCACCGAGGTGCGAGCTAGAGTTGCGGAGATGCTAAAGGAAGCGAAAGGGGAAGCAATGGAGCTTAAATAGAGCAAATGGCAGAGAGCAACGGCAATAACCCTCTCGGGTCAAACCTGCCATGAGAGCACTTGAGAGCGACGGGAGCAGTTGAGCAATGGACTTTTGAGGGCGGTGCACGACGGGCAATTAATGTGAGCAGAGAGAGCCGTTTAAAGGTGATCACCGAGGTGACCCAACGCTGCGCCCTTCTCCTCTGCTTATGCCATAGCTTGACTCAACCGCACGCTCAGACTCGAGGAAGGAGACAACTCAGTCACCGTTAGATTGAAATCGGACGGCTCCAATGAACGAGACAATTGGAACGGTCCGAACGTTCACTTCAATCCAGGCCGTTATCTCCAAATAGGATGGTTCAGATGAACAGGATGATCGGCCGGTCCGAACGTTCACTTCAATCCAGTCCGTTGATCTAAGATACAACGACTCTCGTTGATCAAAATGTTCGGATGGTCCGAACGTTCACACGCATATGAGTCGTTGATCTCAGATCCAACGATCCACGATACTCGCGCCTAAGCGACTGTGTCGGGTGCAGTTAGTTGACTGAACCAAGTCACTTGGCTCGAGGCCGAGTCGGACTCGCGCCAAAGGAATAGTGAAAATCATCTAAGGTTTGAATTAAATAACTGATTTTTAGGGAATTTGCTTAAGATAGCAAACAAGCCCCAAAAATCATAAAATTTTGACAGGATACTGCTGACTGCAGGATAAACCTTACATAAATTTTCCAGAGACTTTTATGCAATGCATTTTTCTCCAAAAATTCCAGAAGGTGTGAATTAGGGTTTGACCAAGCTTTGACTTGGTTTGACTTGCCTCCAAAATTATCAAATAATTTCTAAAAATCGTGAAATAATTCAGAGGTGTTACCAAGTCTCCTTAGAGCTCAGGAAAATGTTTACATGGGTTTGGTACAAGATCCTTGCCAAGGAGGTTTTTGATTAGAGTCAATTGAGGATTTTGATTTTGATTTCCATAATTCCTTTACAAGAATTACAGAAATGTCCAAAGACTTTCAGATGCAATAAAAGTTTTAATTTCTTCTCATTTTCTTACATTTGAAACACAAATCCACATTTGGGATATTACATAACATATCCTTCAAGGTCTGAATAGTGCACTCTGACTATCCATCCATGCGTGGATGGAATCTCGTATTAAGTCAGGTGCCGTGCCCAAGGCACTCTGAGCACTCTCCCGTGACTTGGACACAAATTTCGCATCCCTGTTTGAATGTTCGAAATAATAGTTTTGGGCACCCCATGCAGTCTAACTATTTCTCGCAGATAGATAGGAGCTAGATCACTCGCTGAACTGGTTGTGCGAATAGGAATGAAGTGCGTAGACTTGCTGAAACGATCCACCACTACCCAAATGGCATCCTTTCCTCGCGGCGAACGAGGTAACGCCACCACAAAATCCATGGAGATGTCATCCCAAGGCCACTGGGAACCTCCAAAGGCTAGAACAATCCTGCAGGACGTTTGTGCTCAGCTTTTACTTGTTGGCAAACACCGCAAGATGCTACATAATTAGCAATGTCGACCTTCATCCTCTTCCACCAGAAATGCTGTCTCGGATCTCAATACATTTTAGTCTCGCTAGGATGAACAGTGTCCGAAGTGCGATGTGCCTCCCTCAAAATATCATCTCTGACCTCCACCTTTTGTGGTACACACAGGCGACCTTTAAACCTCAGGGCACCCGAGTCATCCACACTAAAATCCCCCTCTCTGCCCTCATCCAAATGCTTCCTAACTTCCTATAGTAACCGGTCGCTCTGCTGCGCTTTCCGCACACGGTCTGGGATCGCTGACTCGAGGATCAACTGGGTCTCAATATGTGTTGTGCCCGCGTAACAATAGGATATCCCTATGCGATCATAATCAGCAATGAGGCAATCTAGAGTAGCGGGAGTCGCCTTACGATTGAGAGCATCTGCAACAACATTGGCATTGCCTGGATGATATTGAATAGTCAAATCATAGTCCTTTATCAATTCCAACTACCTCCTTTGCCTCAAATTCAGATCCTTCTGAGTGAAGATATACTTGAGGCTATTGTGATCTGTGAAGATATCGCAAGGCTCGCCGTACAGATAATGCCTCCAAATCTTGAGAGCAAAGACAACCGCAGTCAACTCCAAGTCATGAGTGGGATAATTCTGCTCGTGCTTCTTAAACTGTCTCGAATCATAGGCAATCACCTTACCATCTTGCATAAGCACACAACCAAGACCCACTCGAGACGCATCTGAAAAGACAGTGAACCGCCTCCCTAGCTCGGGAAGTGTGAGAATGGGAGAGGTCACCAACTTCTCTTTCAGTGTGCAGAAACTGCGCTCACACTCATCAGTCCACTGGAATCTCACCCCTTTCTGGGTAAGCTGAGACATCGGCTTGGCAATAGTGGAAAAATCCTGCACAAAATGCCGATAGTAACCCGCCAAGCACAGGAAACTCCTCACCTCCTTCACATTAGTTGGCCTCTTCCAATCCACCACTGTAGAGACCTTGATAGGATCAACGGCAATACCCTGAGGATTAATCACGTGACCCAAAATACTTACTTCTGAAATCCAGAATTCACATTTCTTCAGCTTGGCATAAAATTTGTGCTCTCTCAAAGTCTCTAAGACCAATCTCAACTGATGCTCATCATCCTCATGGGTCTTGGAGTAGATAAGAATGTCATCAATGAATACCACCACGAAGTCATCCAAATACTCGTGCAACATGTTATTCATGGTATCCATAAAAATGGCAGGTGCATTAGTCAATCCAAACGACATAACTGTATATTCATAATGCCCATACCTGGTGGAGAATGCAGTCTTCTCTATATCCTGCTCATGCACCCGGATCTGATTATACACAGACTAGAGATCAATTTTGGAGAACACCTGGGCTCCCTTCAACCGATTAAACAAATCCTCAATGCGGGGTAAAGGATATTTGTTCTTGATTATAAGTGCATTAAGCGCCTCAGAATCAATACACATGCGCCAACTCCCATCCTTCTTCTCTCGTGAATGTGACAGAGCTCCACATGGCGATACACTACGCTGATCAAACCCTTAGCCAGCAGTTCATTCATCTGTTTCTTCAACTCGTCCCGAAACGGACGTGCCAATCGATATGGGGACATCGAGATGGGTTGAGTACCTGGAATAAGGTCGATGCGAAATTCCACACCTTGCGCAGGTGGCAAACCCGGAAGCTCATCCGGGAACACATATGGGTAGTTACTCACCACTGGAATCTCCTCAATCCGCGAAGCCACGCTCGGTTTCTCAGCAAGAGCTAAGAGAAGTCCAGTCTTCACTACACGCTGAGCCGGGAACAACCCGACTAGCATCGAAAGAGAGCGCGGAGGTGCACTCCCTTGAATGGTCAAAGTCTCCCCGAACGGGGTCTGTATGTACAGAGATTGTCCCACTGAAACAGGATATTACCGCTTGGTAAGCGTGCAACCAATCCATGCCCAAGATAACATCGAATGGCTCCATCTCAGACATTATCGAGTTCACCGTGAACTTCTCCCCATCAATAACAATAGCACACCCAGGACAGACAGTTGAACTAGCAATCATACCCCTAGGAGAACTAACCAACACTGACTGAGAGATCCACTGCATACTCAAATTCAATCTTCTAGCAAATGCCATAGAGACAAACGAATAGGTAGGCCCTGAATCAAAAAGGACAAAAGCCTCAAAGGAATAAACTAATAAAGTACACATGCCGCCACGGGGACGGCCTACGGTCGCAGGTGTAGGCATGGCGTAGAATCCCTATGGCATCGGTGTAGAAGATGCTCCGACACTCAGCGAAGGATGAACATGAACTGTTGCTGGTGGAGCAAATGACAGTGTCGCAAACGGTGCGGGGTTCCAGTAGAACCCTGGCGGTGGTACTAGGGAGAACGCTGCAGGTGGAACCCAGCCGGGAGGGTACTGGGGTGTGGGAGCAGCTACCAAAGTCTGAACTGAACCTCGTGGAGTAGTAAACGAAGATGCTGCAGGGGCTGACTCCCACTTGATGATGCTTGCTGGATTCTTCTTGCACACTATCATCTTGTAGCCTGACAGGCCACAATGGCGACATTCCCCGTGAAGGAACACTCGAAGCGTGGTGATTGCCACCACACTTAAAGCATATCATTCCCTGTCCTGGAACTAGGCGCAAGGTCAGCGAAGAATGCACGCTGAGCAGAGGAGCGGCATGCCTCTGGCCGCCGTAATGCTCTGACGGTGAGAGAGTGATGGCCTCCTTGAAATCTCTTGGAAGCAGGTCGCTGAGAAGACCCACCTCCTCCACTGAAACTACTCTTGTGTCCACTGACTGATCCTCCAGTAGAGGTAAAGCTGCTAGGAGTCTGCCTCTCTCTAGTAAGTTCGCGCTCCAGCTCCATACCCTTGGCCTGATCGACCACACTGTTGAAGTCAAGCAAGCTGGTCGCCCCCAGGATGTGGCGATACTCAGGGTTCAGTCCCCTACGGAACCTCTTTGGCTTCTCTCGATCATTGCCAGCCATAGTTGGCACAAAGTTGACTAATTTGTTGAATCCCACCTCATAGTCCGCTACAGACTGCATGCCTTCCTCGAAGAAAGGTCGTCAGGGAATGTTCCATCCTCTCAAGGAAAGAATAAGGATAAAACTTAGCCCTGATCTGCTCCAAGAAATCCTCCCAAGTAATCGGTCCCTGCAGTGGAGTCCTAGCTGATAGAACTCCTTCCCACCAAATATCCGCTTGGCCCTTCAGTTGAAAAGCCACGAAGCGCGCCTTCTGCGCTGAAGTCATCTCCAATGCACCGAACTGTCTCTCCATGTACCGGCCCGATCAATTTGCTGTCTGTACCGGAGTTCCCGCTCCATCAAAGGTGTCAAGAGGAAGGGACAGCCACTCCCGGAGGCTCATTCTAGCCTCAGGAGGGTCAGGTGCGCCATCGAACAACCCAGTGCACCCACACCGCTCGCACTGCTGACGGCCGTTGAACCTCCCTCTGAAGTTCCTGAAGTAAAGAGGCTGGCGCGGCCTGGGCATCAGCAACTGGACGAGCGGCGGACGCAACCTCCTCAGCCACCCCGCCGACAGCCCCTCCGGCCGTTGATGAGGACGCAACTGAGCCACGTCCTCGACCACGACAATGGCTCGCACCACGCCCACGTCCCCTACCTCTCATCATTTTGAATACCAAAGACAATAAGACATCCACTTAACAATTGAGCAAACAAGACAATAATATCATATCAAGTCAACACAAACAACACAATGAAACAATTTTTTTAGAATCGCAGATGCGATATCTTTTCCCATTCCCACCTACGGTGCACAGTGTGTCAATTTAATTTTTTTTCTAACTACCACGGACCTGACGCCCGCTCTGATACCAACTGTAACACCCTGGCTTTTCAAGAGCCAAGGTATTACCTAAAACCTCTACCTCTTGTTAACAATCTAAACAACTTTGAACATCCTACAATAAAAGGCCAGCTAAGTTCTGCTCGAAAGGGATCTAGCATAATAAACAGCCTAATTTCAGCATTACATAAATAATTCGAACATGATGTTCCATACAGGATAACATTATGAAGACTATATATGGGGAGCACGAAACCATAACTCGCATAACCTAAGCATAACGATAACCATCAACAACCGTCAAATGAGTCACTTATTATTACAGTCCAAGATTGTAAATGCAGAAGAATAATAGATGATTATCTCAAAGGATGTGTGCAACTGTGTGACTAGCCCCTCCCACAAAAGTCGTCATCATGGTTCACCTAAAACAGGAAACACAGCAAGGGTCAGTCCAAGACTCAGCAAATACAAAAGATTATTTTGAACATAGCAAATACAAATCAACAAGAGTATAGTGAGCCAACACATGAATTAGAAATAACACATGAATGAATGAATATGCATGCCTTCACTTCTGCTCATACCGGTATAGCTAGTGAACACCCGTCGGTGTTCACTTATGCCAGCATTGTACAAAACGTGGGGATCCAAATCCCGTTTTAGAACATTTCAAAACGGGGATCCAAATTGCCCACATTGGAATGGTGGGTCCTACGTGCCCATGTTGGAATGATGGGACTTCACTACCCACTCGCGTGGGTGTCGCAAGAACAATACTTGCATGCATGAATGAACAAGATGACTAATGAAATAACAGCAACTGAACCATAGTAATCCGATACCACCATGAGCAAGTACATATCACCATTATTCATCATATATTCATCAAATAGGGAAAACACCTATCAATCACAAACATACAGTTGTACTTGCCTTTTTCTGCTATGACGTGCGGGGAGGCAAGGATGATGCCCCTCACTCCGGAACTCCGCCTCCTACACAAGAATATCACTAACAATAAGAACGCTGAGGAAAATGTATCCACTCACACCCCTTAACCCGACTTTCCGAAACCTAGGGTTCGAATAAGGGTTATACTCAATTTTTCCCGACAGTCTAGTAGAAAATCTCACGGGACAGTAGTACTAAATTCATCATAACTTTTACTGCGAAACTCGGAACGGGGTAATCTTGGACTCTCTGGAAACATGACAAAACTGTCTACGATAACCTAGTTGGAAAGGTCCCCTTATTCGACCTCCTATTAATTTTAATGTTCAGGTGAAATTTCTGTCTCTTCAATCTGGCAGTCAAAAGTACAGCAGTGGTGTAAAATCCATAACTTTAGATCGACACCTCTAAAAATTGTGTTCTTTTTAAATTTGGAAATCTTGCTGAATTTCCTACAACATTCATGTTGGATTCTAATTAATTCATAATGGCCAGACAAGATAACTGTCACTTCTCGTTAGCCCTTCTTTACAGTCGTAAAGAAACTATCATAACTCCTAAACGTAACTCCAAATCAGGTGATCTTTGTGCCTATAGAAAGCTAAGGATGAGAACTACAACTTTCTAAGAGATGGCCAGATCGGAAAATGCACGTAATCTACCCAAAACTGACGAGCAACGTCGCTGAACCAAACTGATCTACTACTGACAGCACCAAACTGAGTTGAATAATCTACCGAGCTATCGGGGATCGAGGTTACCCTTGGTGAACCACTAGAGAACGATACCTCGGTGCATGCAGGTGCTCTTCTCCTCCCCTTTCCTCCTCCTCTTCCTTCTTTCTTCCCTTCTTCTCCTCTTTTTCTTGTTTCTTCTCTTTGGCCGGCTCTCTAACGGTCGCCTCCTCGCCTTCCTTCCAATGGGCAGCAGCAAGGGCTTCATCGGGGAGCATGGAGGCGCTACTGGTGATGAGGACATCCCTCCTTCGGATACACGTACTACACAAGACCCTCCAGATTGGGGTGTTGGACTACAAGGTCCTATGACAAGAGCTAGAGCACGTGACTTAATCTATCAGGTAAAATCATTTCTAGGGCTGAGTGTATTATTTGAGAACTCTATGATGCTGCCTAATGGAGATGATTTACTTGTACTCAGAAATCTAGGTTTACGACCACTTCAAGAAGGCCTACGACCAGTTCAAGAAGGTCTCGACCACTTCAAGAAGGCCTCGACCGGTTCAAGAAGGTCCACGATCACCTCACAGGCCTACGACCACTTCAAAGAAGGCCTACGACGGATGACTGTTGGGAGCACTCTACGACTGCAGAGGCGAGCACAATACTCGTTGGACACAATCTATGACCAAAGATAGCATGGACTCCTCAAGACCACCATAGGACCAATCATACGACTAGATCTTCGACGAAATACGCGACACAAGGTGTTGCGTCACCGTTTGGAAACTAATAAGACTTTGTAAGCGTGGCGAGATCGAGTCGGGTTGTATACGCCTCATCCCACGGCCGCACAACCTAGGTCGACCTCCTCATGTCCCCTATATATATACATGATCCGCCATAGTTTAGAGGTCGGTTTTCTTAGATTATTACGCCAATTGCGGTTTAGCGATTATCGGTTTGAGAACCCCACTTGTAAACTTCATCCATATCCGCAATACAATTGATTGCATCTACCTTGTTCTTGTGAGTTGCTTGATTGCTTGCGGGAACCATAACCTTCGTGGTAAGGTCGATCGCGTGCAAGCGTGGTCGATAACGGCAGCGTCTTGGTGTAGCGAATGCGGTGGCGATCCGTTGGTCTAAGCCTCAAAGCGTCAACGTCCTCACGGCGAACCAAATCGAACCTATCGGAAGATCGGGCCGCCGTGACTCATCAAGTGGTATGATGAGGACATCCCTCCTTCGGATACACGTACTACACAAGACCCTCCAGATTGGGGTGTTGGACTACAAGGTCCTATGACAAGAGCTAGAGCACGTGACTTAATCTATCGGGTAAAATCGTTTCTAGAAATGAGTGTATTATTTGAGAACTCTATGATCTTCGCCTAATGGAGATGATTTACTTGTACTCGAAATCTAGGTTTACGACCACTTCAAGAAGGCCTACGACCCAGTTCAAGAAGGTCTCGACCACTTCAAGAAGGCCTACGACCGGTTGAAGAAGGTCCACGACCAGTTCCGCAGGGCCTACGACCACTTCAAAGAAGGCCTACGACCAGATGACTCGTTGGGAGCACTCTACGACCAGAGAGGCGAGCACAGTACTCGTTGGACACAATCTATGACCAAAGATAGCATGGACTCCTCAAGACCACCCTAGGACCAGTCCTACGACTAGATCTTCGACCGAAATAAGTGACACAAGGTGTGCGTCACCGTTTGGAAACTAATAAGACTTTATAAGCGTGGCGAGATCGAGTCCGGGTTGTGTACGCCTCATCCCACGGCCGCACAACCCTAGGTCGACCTCCTCACGTCCCCCTATATATATACAGTATCCGCCATAGTTTAGAGGCGGGTTCTTCTTAGATTATTCTGCCAATTGCAGTTTCGCCGATTATCGGTTTGAGGAACCCCACTTGTAAACTTCATCCATATCCGCAATACAATTCAGATTGCATCTACCTTGTTCTTGTGAGTTACTTCGATTGCTTGCAGGAACCATAACCTTCGTGGTAAGGTCGATCGCGTGCAAGCGTGGTCGATAACAACAGACGTCGCGGGTGTAGCGATTGCGAGGTGGCGATCCGCTGGTCTAAGCCTCAAAGCGTCAACGTCCTCACGACGAACCAAATCGAACCTATCGGAAGATCGGGCCGCCGTGACTCATCAAGTGGTATGATGAGGACATCCCTCCTTCGGATACACGTACTACACAAGACCCTCCAGATTGGGGTGTTGGACTACAAGGTCCTATGACAAGAGCTAGAGCACGTGACTTAATCTATCAGGTAAAATCGTTTCTAGGGCTGAGTGTATTATTTGAGAACTCTATGATGCTGCCTAATGGAGATGATTTACTTGTACTCAGAAATCTAGGTTTACGACCACTTCAAGAAGGCCTACGACCAGTTCAAGAAGGTCTACGACCACTTCAAGAAGGCCTACGACCAGTTGAAGAAGGTCCACGACCAGTTCCGCAGGGCCTACGACCACTTCAAAGAAGGCCTACGACGAGATGACTCGTTGGGAGCACTCTACGACCGAGAGGCGAGCACGATACTCGTTGGACACAATCTATGACCAAAGATAGTATGGACTCCTCAAGACCACCCTAGGACCAGTCCTACGACTAGATCTTCGACCGAAATAAGTGACACAAGGTCTTTGCGTCACCGTTTGGAAACTAATAAGACTTTATAAGCGTGGCGAGATCGAGTCCGTGGTTGTATACGCCTCATCCCACGGCCGCACAACCCTAGGTCGACCTCCTCCGTCCCCTATATATATACGATATCCGCCATAGTTTAGGCGGGTTCTTCTTAGATTATTACGCCAATTGCGGTTTACGATTATCGGTTTGAGGAACCCCACTTGTAAACTTCATCCATATCCGCAATACAATTCAGATTGCATCTACCTTGTTCTTGTGAGTTACTTCGATTGCTTGCAGGAACCATAACCTTCGTGGTAAGGTCGATCGCGTGCAAGCGTGGTCGATAACAACGAGCGTCGGGTGTAGCGAATTGCGAGGTGACGATCATTGGTGGAAGCCTCAAAGCGTCAACGTCCTCACGACGAACCAAATCGAACCTATCGGAAGATCGGGCCGTGACTCATCAAGTGGTATGATGAGGACATCCCTCCTTCGGATACACGTACTACACAAGACCCTCCAGATTGGGGTGTTGGACTACAAGGTCCTATGACAAGAGCTAGAGCACGTGACTTAATCTATCATGTAAAATCGTTTCTAGGGCTGAGTGTATTATTTGAGAACTCTATGATCTTTGCCTAATGGAGATGATTTACTTGTACTCGAAATCTAGGTTTCGACCACTTCAAGAAGGCCTACGACCAGTTCAAGAAGGTCTCGACTACTTCAAGAAGGCCTACGACCCGGTTCAAGAAGGTCCACGACCAGCTCCGCGAGCCTCGACCACTTCAAAGAAGGCCTACGACGGATGACTCGTTGGGAGCACTCTACGACCGGAGAGGCGAGCACGATACTCGTTGGACACAATCTATGACCAAAGATAGCATGGACTCCTCAAGACCACCCTAGGACCACCCCTCGACTAGATCTTCGACCGTAAATCGCGACACAAGGTCTTTGTGTCACCGTTTTGGAAACTAATAAGACTTTGTAAGCGTGGCGAGATCGAGTCCGGGTTGTGTATGCCCTCATCCCACGGCCGACAACCCTAGGTCGACCTCCTCACGTCCCCCTATATATATACAGTATCCGTCATAGTTTAGAGGTAGGTTTTTATTAGATTATTCTGCCAATTGCAGTTTCGCCGATTATCGGTTTGAGGAACCCCACTTGTAAACTTCATCCATATCCGCAATACAATTCAGATTGCATCTACCTTGTTCTTGTGAGTTGCTTCGATTGCTTGCAGGAACCAAAACCTTCGTGGTAAGGTCGATCGCGTGCAAGCGTGCTCGATAACGACAGGCGTGCGGGTGTAGCGAATTGCGAGGTGACGATCTGTTGGTCGGAAGCCTCAAAGTGTCAACGTCCCCACGACGAACCAAATCGAACCTATCGGAAGATCGGGCTGCCGTGACTCATCAAGTGGTATGATGAGGACATCCCTCCTTCGGATACACGTACTACACAAGACCCTCCAGATTGGGGTGTTGGACTACAAGGTCCTATGACAAGAGCTAGAGCACGTGACTTAATCTATCAGGTAAAATCGTTTCTAGGGCTGAGTGTATTATTTGAGAACTCTATGATGCTGCCTAATGGAGATGATTTACTTGTACTCAGAAATCTAGGTTTACGACCACTTCAAGAAGGCCTACGACAGTTCAAGAAGGTCTCGACCACTTCAAGAAGGCCTACGACCGGTTCAAGAAGGTCCACGACCAGCCCGCGCAGGCCTCGACCACTTCAAAGAAGGCCTACGACGGATGACTCGTTGGGAGCACTCTACGACTGAGAGGCGAGCACAATACTCGTTGGACACAATCTATGACCAAAGATAGCATGGACTCCTCCTAGGACCGATCCTCGACTAGATCTTCGACCGAAATACGCGACACAAGGTCTTTGCGTCACCGTTTTGAAACTAATAAGACTTTGTAAGCGTGGCGAGATCGGAGTCGGGTTGTATACGCCTCATCCCACGGCCGCACAACCCTAGGTCGACCTCCGCACGTCCCCTATATATATCGATGTCCGCCATAGTTTAGAGCGGGTTTTCTTAGATTATTACGCCAATTGCGGTTTGCGATTATCGGTTTGAGAACCCCACTTGTAAACTTCATCCATATCCGCAATACAATTCAGATTGCATCTACCTTGTTCTTGTGAGTTGCTTCGATTGCTTGCAGGAACCATAACCTTCGTGGTAAGGTCGATCGCGTGCAAGCGTGGTCGATAACGACAGGCGTGCAGGTGTAGCGAATTGCAAGGTGACGATTTGTTGGTCGGAAGCCTCAAAGCGTCAACGTCCTCACGACGAACCAAATCGAACCTATCAGAAGATCGGGCCGCCGTGACTCATCAACTGGGGTGTTGGTGGCGCAGGGGGGGCGCAAGGGAGGAGGTGGTGGCGGCTGCCAAGGGGTGGGGGCGACACAAGTGGAGGGGTGGCGAGAGGGAGAGGTGGGGCTAGGGTTTGGCGGTGGAATCCCCCCTTGGCCGGCCACCTAGTGGGCTCCCCCTGGGCAGCAGCCTGCGGCCTAGGTGTTGGAAATATGCCCTAGAGGAAATCATAGAGATGGTGATATTTCATTATGTTCATGATTTTGATAATATGTTATCGTGTTCCTTGAATGAATCATTTGTTATAGATCAATAATTATGTGACTTGTTGCCGGAACTCTTTAACTTATATGATGTCATTCTAAATGTATCCCTGGTTGAAGGTCACTGGTTGGAACACCAGTGACTCTATGACTAGCACATGTATTGATTGATGACCTTGTTTCACCGGTCATGGATATGGAGATATCGAATCAATAATGTGAGCACATGTTAGAGATCTTGGGGTTGAATGGACCCATCATTGAGACACTATTGAGATTGTTATGAATCTTTATGTCATTAGTTGGTCTCAAGTAATGATGATGTATAATCCTTAGACCAGAGATCAACATGGTTCCCTACATGTGTAATAGCAGTCTTAGGGGTTGCCAAACGCTACTCGTAACTAGGTAGTTGTAAAGGTAGCTTTCGGGTATGCTATGAAACATGCGGAGGATGTATTGGTCGAGATGGGATTTGCCCTCCTAACATAACAGGAGAGATGTCTGCGGGACCCTCGTGGTGATCGGATAAAGAAAGTGCATGGCCATGCCACTAGTGGTCAAGTGTCGACCACATAATGTTATCCGACACTCGATCGAAAGTATTGAACAATCCATGGTTGACACATAATCTCACCCGAGTTCAACCGGGCATCGTGAGGCAAAGGGAGAATGCATGAGTAGGTTGCTTAGTTCGATCAATTCACGGACTAGTCGTTTGGAGATACTGGTGGTCGTAGATTGGTCGAGCGTAATCAAAGAATGGTAAGAACACAGTCGTATAGAGATCTGAATCGTGGTATGTGATGAGGACCTGATCGTAGATCATGTTACATCAAGGTTTGTCCGATATATTCAGTGTGTATTCGGGAGTCGTTATGTGCTGCTAGGTACCGCTAACGACTAGTGATCGGAAAAGAGTTTTCGAGTCATAACCGATTACACATGAACCTGTGGGGTTGCACACTTAAAGGGCATGGATCTGTTTTGGATGGTGATCCGAATTCGTATAGGCCACGAGTTCCTAATGGGCCTCCAGGTCGAGACCCATCATGGATGCCTATATAAAGAGGGGCGGTGGCTTAGGGTGAAGAGAGTGAGAGGATGATCTTTGGAAGAACTCCCGAAACCCTAATAGCCACACCTTCTCAACCACGCTGCCGGTGCTAGCACTCCAGCGCGTGGTGATCCTGCCCCTCACGTGTGGATACCTCGGAGGTGTTGTTGCGAAGCATGAGCACTAGGACGATCCGCAACTCGTGACGCTCACCGGAGTCAGAGGAGAAGTAACATAACGAGTACGACCACTCGGAGGAGCAGACGCGCGATGAGTACGACTACTCGAAGGAGGAGACGAGTCGTGAGTACGACTGCGACTACATCAACTCGCTACAACGACTCTACTTCCGCTACGAGTCGGCGCCTTTAGCTCTATTTCTTGCGGTGGTTCCTTGGTTGCGTGATAAAAATTTTGTTTGTGCTATCGTAGCATTGCCACGTTTCCAATCTCCAGCTTGTCGAGAAATTATGAAAACTGCCTTTTTTTGGGAATTTCTACTTCTTTATTTGTCTTTTCTCCTCCTGGCTTCTTTCCTAATTACCCGACAACTCCGTGTGGGGAGACGTCATCGGGGGCGTACATTGGCGGCCGCCATCGCCGTGGAAGAAGCAACAGACAACTCCGTGTGGGGAGACGTCATCGGGGGCGAAGGGCCGCCCGGTATGCTTGTAGCGAACCAGCCGGCGAGGGCGACAGGCGTAGCACCAGAGGTGCATGAGGCATTCTTGCAGGAATTAGCCGACCTTCGCCAGGAGATGTTGGATCTCCGACGGTCGGGGGCTAACCCAAGCAGGCCATGCCGCCTGAAGCCACTAGACCTATCGAAAGGATGTAACCATCACCGCCTCGACACCGGTTTTCCAGGGGGATCCCAACTCCCCCTTGAGCGTAGGGCTGGAAGCATCCGGTTGGCCTCAAGGTTTCAAGATGCCAGAAGTCACGCCCTTCGAGGGATCCACCGACCCCTTGGAGTTCCTCCGAGTTTATGAAACGACTATCGAAGCCGCAGGGGGAGATGACACCACAAAGGCGAAAAGCATCACCCTGGCCTTGAGGGGAGTAGCGTTAACATGATTCTTCACCATTCCACCTCGCTCCGTGCATGCATGGGAGCAATTACGGGACCTGGTGCATAACAACTTACAAGGGAACTACGTCGAACCAAAAGATGCCGGGCACCTCTTCGACACCAAGTAGGCCCCGGGCGAATCCCTTCTGATGAGGGCATCCCTATAACACCTTCTTCTCCTCCACCTAATGCTCATGATATACGCCTCGAGTTGCCGACAGGACCAATAACAAGAGCACGTGCCAAGAAACTACAATCTCAGGTGAACTTGCTCCTTAATGAATATGTCATTGATTTTAATGAGAATTTTATACTACCTAAAAACAATATTTTGCTTGTGCTCAGGTTTGAAGATTCAGCGATGGACGAAGATCAAGGATATGCGGCCATCATCCAAGTAAGACCATCAATTGAGGAGGTCAAGGCGCTGGCCTATGGCCCATTCGGCCAAAGAGGAGAGGGCCAACGTTCATGCGGCCAAGCGAGCGATCAAGGCCCAAATGGTCAAACACAAAACCCATGTGGAGGAACCAGGAAGGAAGCACAAGTCCACGTCATGAACAGCGATCGACCCATGAATAGTGATGCACATGAACAGTAATAGGGCATGAGCGGTGAGCATGCTACAAGATCTTCCGCTACGATACTCATGTGAACAAGAACACTCGTGTGAATAGTCCATATGAAAAATTAGTACTGAATAGTTCTTAAGCCGAGACTATATATTAAGGGGTAGACCTCCATTGTAAATCAGAACACGTTTATGCAAAAGAATAGAACATAAGTTATTGCTTGTTCTTTCATAACAGAGTTCATGCGAGGACTTCTGAGAGAGAATTAGGCGATCAATTGTTCGTTCTGCATTTTAAGGTCAAGTTTGCTTTTCCGCTAGGAATTGAGGGCTTGGCGACCCCCGCTCGTGGTCTAGCAAATGATCATCCAGTGCGTGTTGGCGAATATCCATAGAGCTGCAAGTCCGTGCACTAGCACGTGGTGTACAGCTGAGCGTTATTCATCATCAAGCGCTATTTATCCATGGTTCTACTCGAGAAGATCGGGCCACCTCGTATCATTGTGGTATCAGATTCCCGGCCACTCGGTAGAATCTCTTTTTCCCCATATTTTAGTAGATTATTTTTTCTGTCCTATACACCGAAAAAGCCAAAAAAATATAGTCTTTCGCTGTAGTTTAATTCAGTATTTTTTAGTGCATTTTGTTAGGTCTTAATCCACTCGTTCATTGTGTTTAGTTGCTGGTCGTCTTCCATTCGCGTCACTTGTTTTCCCATCCAATTCTTGTTTTCTATCCAGTGGATTGCAATTTTTTCGTCCTCTTTGTAAACCAATCAGTCTGTTGCGAAAACTTTGAATCCTATTGAGACTAGCTTTTGATTTGCTCACGGGGCTGCTCATCAAAACTTGTGCGCCACAAGTTTGTTTTCCAGTTGTAGCGCTCGTGATGTACTCTATTGTCCTGATCTTTCGGTGAGGGGTAAATTCCGATT
This sequence comes from Hsuehochloa calcarea, assembly GCA_036346395.1. Classification (NCBI taxonomy): domain Eukaryota; kingdom Viridiplantae; phylum Streptophyta; class Magnoliopsida; order Poales; family Poaceae; genus Hsuehochloa; species Hsuehochloa calcarea. The sequence continues at coordinate 17,632,099 of CM070614.1, read as the reverse complement.
GGATGACGGTCAACTCTCACGGTCCAGGCTACGAACGCAGCACGCATGAACCAAGCAATCACTGAACTAACCACCAAGTCGTTATCAATCGTGCCAAAGACCCGGTTAACCTGATCACGAGGATCAATTCCTGCAAGAAATCGAAGAACAAGCAAGAACAAGGTAAAAATCAATATAAATTGTAAATATATTATTAAGTTGGAAGGTGG